>OY725336.1:10000000-10672500 GCA_963243735.1 Neocrepidodera transversa | reverse complement strand
TATACTTTATTCTCGGGTCCATTATCAAAAAACTTTTAAAAAAATTAAAAAAAACTGTTATCTATGTAAAAAAAACAATGCAGCATAAATAAATTGAATTGATTTGAATGTGGTACTAAAAACGTTTATGGAAATTTAATTTCGACAACCCAGATTTGAGGTGAACCATAGGGAGGCAACCCTGTAGGAGGCTAACCTAGTACCAAACAAATTAAAATTAAAATAGAAAATTTTACTTTTATAAATTTCCATAAATGTCCCAAGTACCACTTAATCCCCTCTGTTCCTTTATGTACCTGTTCGCACCTAATTTTATTTTATTTTTTTGTTAACTTATTATGTAACTCCGCCCTCTCTTTTCATTCAATGTATATAAGAAGCTTTTTAAAATGAATTATATTAAATGTTGGTACTGGATTTAGAGTTTTACTACCTTAGGTAAAAATATACTGAGTAATGGAAAAAAATATTTTTAAGCTTCATTTTAAAGTCATGAGCCACTCTGTCTAACGACGCGACAGGAGACTAACAAAAATAAATGTATTACACTTATTGTATCATATTGGATATTCCTTAAAGCGATAGTAGGCAATTTAAAAACCCCAAACAAATAAGAAGTTATAGGCTATAATGATGTTATTCGTGTTTTTGTTTACCCTTAGAATTGGTAAATTTGGAGTTGGATATCGTCAAATCCCAGATGAATCGTTATAAAGTTAACTATAACAAAATTTTAATTAAAGTCTGTACGGAAATGGAGTATGTTGCCTTTTCAATCTACTTACCATAAAGATAAATACCCAGTAGTAATTATTGTCTTGTTACGAAATTCTTTATTATGTATTTTTTTTAATTCATCTGTGTTAACGTGTTCGTCACTTTCAGTATTAAAAAGTTATCTAGAAGCTTGCAAAAAATTGGTTAGCATTAATAATAAAATAAGCCATACAGAAAAAGTTACCTTTTAAGTCACAAGAAAATGTGATCTACTAGGATAAAATTACAGCATCTAAATGAAAAATGGGAGATAAAAGAATGACCTTGGAGTTATTGAGTCTATATTACCCTATCTTAATTTTCCGTCCAAGAGGAATAAAAAGGGGAGCGTAAGAAGGGATAGAGGCATAAGGAATTTTTTGGCCCTAGTAAATAAGTCAGAGTATTTAAAAATTTAAATATTTAACCTTTGTATAAAGAAAATCTTCCTCTCCTAATTATCCTGTCTGTAAATGTAAAGACCTCTCAACATAGCAGGGGCACAGACTACCCTTTCATCTGGAAATTGACCGTTCTAGTCCAAAGAATATGTTTACTGCTCCTATTTCTTGTTGTTCTAAATGAGAGAAAAAAATATCTAATCGAAGCACAAAAACAATTTTCCAAAACACAAGAAATAAATCGGGAAATATGAACTCCAGAACATTCCAACAAAAAAATTTTGGAACTCGTTGTACGGTTCTTTAAAACAAGCATGGGTACGTGAGTACCTAAAAAGGGAGCTAGCCGAAGTTTTTGCAGATCGACTTACATGTCTGGCTGTCCGTTTTGCTTGCCATTTGTTTTATCATTCCTGAAACTCCCAAACACTTTTAACGAACAAAAAAAGTTCAAGCTATATACAGATATGAAAATGCAAGCACGAATTTAATATAATAATAATAATAATAATAATAATAATAATAATAATAATACATTAACAAGAAATAGAGAAAATATGTTTACAATGTAAATTATTAACGCTCTAAATAAAGTTGATTTAGTCGATAAGTGCTTATCCAAAAATAGGAAAAAAATCGGCTGTGTCACCCCAGAACTTTCCCGAGTCGGCTGTGGCGAATATGATTATTTTAATTACCAAATACAAAATTCCTGAATGAGAAAATGATATTAAAATGAAGTAAATTGCTGGAAAATAAAAATAGGTAAACAGTGCAAAAATACTCAAAAATTAATTAAAACAAGAAACGACAAAATAAAACTATAATAAAAAAAGATTGAAAATAGGCAACAATCAAAAATAGCATAAAAATCATAATACAATTTGTAAAAATGTGCAAAGGGGCAAAAAATGCAAAAAAAAATCAAAATAGGTAACAAAAGGAAAATAAAAGAAGGAAAAAAGGCTTAATAAAAGAACAAATGGGCAAATAAAGAAAAAAGGCTAAAAAAATCAGCAAAAAGTACAAAAAAAAGACAAGTAAAGGGATAAAACAAAAAACGACAAAAAAGTTTAAAAAAAAATTTAAAAAAGACAAAATAGCGGCAAAACAAAGTCAAGAAAAGGCAAAAAAAGACAAAATAGAGCTAAAAAATGGCAAAAAAATTCAAAAAAATGCCAAAAAAGTAATAAAAAAATTTTAAAACCTTTTAAAAATGTAAAAAAGACAAAATAGAGGCAAAAAAGGCAAAAAAGTTAAAGAAAGTCTAAAAAAGTTAAAAAAGAAATTTAAAAGTTTTCAAAAAAGTCAAAATTAAGGCAAAAAAAAGAAACAAAGAGACAAAATAAATAAGCCAAAATAAATCCAAAAAAAGTAAAAAAAAATAGTTGTGTCGCCCCAAAAGTTTCCTCACGAATATCCACGAATACTTTTTCAGATATTTAATTTCAAAGTTTCACATTTTGACATTTTTTAATTTTTGACAGGTGACAGTTGGAGAAATAATTTTGACTGTTCTGAATAGAGTTTTTCAAGGTCTTTCAAATGACATATTGCAAGTCAGTGAGATATTGGATCTGTCATTTTTTGATAGTGACATTTCCATTTAATAGGTTAAGTACAAAAACTAACGGATTCTTTCGACGAGTAACCCAAACCCCTATACCAAATTTCAGCTCAATCGGATTAAACGTGTGCCCTCTATCGTGGAAGAATACACACACACATACAGACAGACAGACAGACAGACTTCCATCTGGACATGATCGTAATCGTCTCAGGGGACCCGAAAATGGATATTTCCGTTTTTATCTCGAAATTTTTTTTAGCCCGTTCACAATACTTTAACCTTCTAGGAGGTCGGTCGGGTAAGTAAAAGAGGAAAAAAACGGAAAAAAATAAGGTAAAATATCAAAATGAATATATTTCCCTATTTTTTCTTTTTTTCTGTTTTCTCTTGTTTTTTCCAATTTCTTTTGTTTTTTAATATTCTTTCCTATATTTTTTTTTCCTGTTTTTTTCTTCTTTTCCATTTTATCCTACTTTTCCTATTTTTAAACATTTTCCCCTATTTTATGCAATTTTCTCTAAAATTCTTTATTTTTACTGGTTTTTTCTATTTTAGGCAATGATATCGCTATTATTCTTTCCAGGTTTCTTGATATTATTTTCTATTTTTTTCCTATTTTTCTATTTTTCCGATTTTTTTCCTCTTTTTTCTGTTTTTTCCCATTTTTTCTCATTTTTCCTTTTTTCCTATTTTCCCAATTTTTTTGAACTTTTTTCCTATTTTCTATTTTTTTTTCTAGTTTTTCAAATTTTGTTTTGTTTCCCGACCCACTTCTGATAAAGGAAAGTATTGTGGACGAGCTAAAAAATTTTTTCGAGATAAAGATGGAGATCTCTATTTTGAGGTCACCCGAGATGATTAAGACCATTTCCAGATGGAAGTCTGTCTGTCTGTCTGTCTGTCACTATCAAAAAATGAAAGATTCAATATGTTATGGAATTTGACTTGCAATATGTCGTTTAAAAGCCCTACACAGTACAGTCAAAAATATTTCTCCAACTGTCACCTGTCAAAAATAAAAAAATGCCAAAAATTTGAAACTTTAACTTTAAATATCTGAAAAAGTATTCGTGGATAATCGTCGGGAATGGGAGACAAAACCGATTTTTCTATTTTTTTGCTATTTTTTGCTGTTTTTTCCTCTTTTTTCTATTTTTTCATATTTCTTCCTGTTTTTCCTATTTTTGCAATTTTTTTCTATTTTTGTGTATTTTTACAGGTTTTTTCCTTCTTTTTCAATTTTTTCCCATTTTTTCTAATTTTTTTCTATTTTTTTCCATTTCCCTATTTTTTCTAATTTCTTCTGATTTCCCACTTTTTTTTCCAGTTTTTCAAATTTTTGCAATTTTTTTGCTTTTATTCTATTTTTCGTATTTTGTCTTATTTTGTCTAGTTTTTTCCGAATTTTCCAACTTTTTTCTACTTTTTTCTTTATTTTTGAATTGGGAATTTGGAACCTTTCGTTTTTAACAATGTTGAAGAATATCAAGTTTATCATCGACTCCTGATGATGCTGACGTAGTTAGCGAAACGTACGTAGAGTGTTTTAAAAAGTGTAGTTTTGGTTAGTGGTGACGATATTCTTCAACTTTCTTTATTCTTAGAGGTTTTTTACCATTTTTTGCTATTTTTTCCTATTTTTCCGATTTTTCCAATTTTGTATTTCTTTCTGTTTTTTCCTATTTTTCCAATTTTTTCCTGTTCTTTATTTTACGGGTTTTTTCCTCTTTTTTCTATTTTTTTCCATTTTTTCTCATTTTTTCCTATGTATAGGCGTAAACCGCCCCCTTTCAACCTAGACTTATCGGTATAATAAATATATAGAAAAACCCCGAAAGCAATCGGTCATTCCGTTTTCAAGATATCGCGACCACTATATGGACACACAATTTAACTGAACTCGCTTCGCTCGCTACCTAAAAATAAAATTAACCTTTCTAATCAAGACCGAAAAAAATGGGAAAAAAATTTTGTCTAATATACTACCAATAGAATCAATTTCCAATCATAAAAAAAAATTTAGTACGTTCCTCACAAAACAATTCCTATCAACTAACTTTTGGTAAATCTATGCAGCTTCCAATTCACAAAAAAACAAATTTATTTGTCCCAGAATTTATTAATACCAAAATAAAATCCTTATACCGGTTTTTCTTTTATTTTACTCATTTAAATTATAGTCAAAATTATTTTCAACATATTATAATCTTTTCTTTATCTGGCAATAATAGTTTATTGAAAAATAAAAAAATAACACCTTTTATTTGACTTCATTAAGTCTTGAATTAAAAGGCGATTCCCGAGCGGTATCGGATTAGTTTTTGACTGCACAGTTACAATTGAATTAGAGTGTAGTTTTAGTGATACCGTATAATGGCCCTCTGGGGAACAATTCCCGTGTATACGGTTCCCAAGGTTCTGTTCAGCTGCAATTATGCACTCCCGTTTTTACTTCCCGCTTTAATTAAACGTGAGATCTAAGCTAAGCTTTAATACAATGCTGGTGTAATGTTTTAATCATATTTATAAAGCTGCTTTCTGGAGAATATTAGGATTAGTAATATGGTTTGAAACGAAATTATATGTTTTATAAAACTATTATTTGACGACCAAGTCGTTAAACTATAAAAGTATACGGCATTTTATGTTGTTTTAAAAACCAGAATTCACGGATACAAATATCAAAATATTTTATAGTTTATTGGAATGCTTCTATTTCGATATCACATTTTGTTTTTAAATAAAAGTGTGAATGGGTATAGCCAAAGATTATCTTTAGAATATAAGTAGAGGGTAAATAGCGGTACAAATGAGCACTTCCGGTCCTTGGGCCAGATATCTGGCGACCGTCTGGCAACCATCTGGCGTCAACGGGGTAATGGCGGTACAAATGAGCACATCTGGCGTCAACGGGGTAATGCCGGTACAAAATGTGCACTTCCGGCCACGTGTGTATATTAACATCTAGCGAATTAAATAAACATCTGTTTCCGCATCTATTTTTAGAACGTGTCAATATTATTTAACGAACTTTCCCACACTCCGCGACCATCTGGCAGGTGTAGAGTAAGTAAGTTTTGTTGATGTCTTCATTAAATTTCACATTCTTCATAACTGTATATCTTCTTTTAGAATTTTAGGATATTGATATATAAGTTCTAAAAATATGCTGTACATATCAGGATTTGCTTCCTTAAGTGGTTTTAATATATCCAGAGCAGAAGCAATCGCATCATTTGAATTCTTAACACCCATTTGTAACACTTTAAGGGCGGAGATGAATGGATAACTTTTTAGCGTATCCACTACGTGCTTTATCATAGGTAAAACTTTCCAAAGGGTTGAAATTGAGTTGGCGCCCAAAAATACATTAGAATACTCATTAGATATCTTGATAGCTGGACATTATGATAGCGGTTTAAATTCCAATGAAAACTTTCCTGCATCAATTGGTTCTAGCTATTCCTTTGAAGATATAATCTTATCAATTGTTTCCTTATATGATAAAAAATTATACCATTCCGATTCAATAAACATCAAACAATCCTTTTTATTTCCGGATATCAAAACACATGGTGTAAAATTTAAATCATAGGATAAAGAAACTGCCACAAACTTTGATTTTGATGAGTTTAAATAAAATCTACGTTCACCCAAAAACACATCAACTTCATTATCAACTGAAATATTGTATGTAGTCATTTTAATGTTGTCTCTTCGAACAGAACTAAATAACTGAGTAGATGCACAGCTATTTATTATATTTTTATTTGTAGAAGGGGTTGATCTATTTTTAGATTTTACTTGTCTCAGCTTGCCTAGCGCATCTGGTTCAATGACCTGATCACGTGTCCGGAAGTGCACATTTGTATTCCTATTACCCCGTTGACGCCAGATGGTTGCCAGATGGTCGCCAGATGTCTGACCCAAGGACCGGAAGTGCTCATTTGTACCGCCATTACCCCGTTGACGCCAGATGGTTGCCAGATGGTCGCGGAGTGTGGGAAAGTTCGTTAAATAATATTCTCACGTTCTAAAAATAGCTATGCTGTGCTAGTACGGAAACGGAAACAGATGTTTATTTAATTCGCCAGATGTTAATATACACACGTGGCCGGAAGTGCACATTTTGTACCGGCATTACCCCGTTGACGCCAGATGGTTGCCAGATGGTCGCCAGATGTCTGGCCCAAGGACCGGAAGTGCTCATTTGTACCGCTATTTACCCTCTACTAATATATCGTCTAAATTCGTAACATAAATTATAAGGCTAAAGTTATCCATATCTGGTTAAAGTATCCAGAAAAAATTAAATATTTCCAAACAAAATTTGTACTAAAATAAAACATTTCAGTGAAAACCGCATATTGCTATCCTGAACCGTTTAGAAGACAGTTAAAATAGGGGAAAATATAAGTGGACATCCGGTATACAAAAAAAGTATTTTGTCGAACCGGGCTTCTTAAAGATGGCTGATAAACCGAAACTGGTTGTCCTTTAAAATGTTTTTTAATATATTGTGGTACATGTATTAGAGTTTTATTTCTACTAGACATAAATTATACATTAAAAGTTTGAGGTAAATTTTCCATAATTGGATAATTGACATTTTTTTATTTGTAAAAATTTAAAACTGACTCTCCATCAAATCCATACGACACAGCTACTGAGTACCATCAAACAGGAAAATAGGGAAACCAAAGAAATCTTGAAATCTATTTTCTAAAAAAAATTGCTTTTTTTCTTATTCTGTCTGTGAAAAAATAAAAAATCTCTCAACACCGCAGAGGCCGAATTACTCTCTATCGTTAAAGATAGGTCGTCCCAGTCCAGAGGGGCCTACAATGAAGATATGTCCGGTTTCGTAGAGACTTGGTGCGGTCTGTTGTGATATTTTTTGGTAGTTTATTATTCGTATTTTTCTATTATGGCATAAAGGTTTTGTTGTTATCCTCGTGAATTTCCGTCAGATATATAGTACAGTCAATAAAGACAAAAAAGAGGGTTTCGCTGCAAATGGCCCAGGAATGCTCCAACTTGGTATATTAGAATATTTTTGGGTTCATATTGGAAAAACGCTACAGTAAATCAATTTTTCAATCATATCTTCATTCCAGTGGCACCTAGATTAAAAGCAGTTATTATAAAAATTATAGGCCATAAAATATCCTAAAACTTTTGTGAAAAAAGTTTTTTAATCCGATATATAATTTACGAGTAACATCCGAGTCATGATAGGCAAATTTTCATAATTGGCAAAATAGCCCTTAATTTTTTCGCAGAAACGCTCAATTTTATAGAAAAATTTTAATAATTATCAATAACTTAATACACTCATTGCCGCACCCCCATAAGGGGGCGTTTTTTTAGGTAGTTTCCCCAGTAGGCTTAATCCACGATGCGTCGTTTTTAGTATTTTTTTCTTTCATTTCGATGCTCGAGATGGTCAGGGCTCATTTATGCATGTTTCGTCAATTTTTAAAAATTTTTGGAATAATTAATTGTTCGTTGTCGTCGTCGTAGTTTCGGTCCAGGCTTACTTACGTATGTTTCGTCAATGTTTTCTTCCTCCTGTTCAAAGTTTTCGTCTGGAATTTATTCTTCGATCTGGAGTGTTAAAAAATTGTCATCATACTCTTCTTCTTCTCCAGAACCCGCGAAAGTTTCGGGGCTGTTTTCACACACGTTTCCCTGGCAGCATGTGCAGATAAAATAGTATTTTAACCTTGTCTTCCTACATCCGCAGGCTCGACCTCATTCCTTCTTACACTTGCACGAAATAAATTTCAAAAGTGTTTCCGGTGCTGGATCTTTTATGGTCTTCACTAGAGTTACTCCAATCTTGGTCATTTCCTGACCCCATTGCTCTGGACTCTCATGCGTACCATACCAAGCCTGAAATTGGTGATAGGTTCGAAGAGCATGTTGCCATGCAGCTTCTTTTGTTGGGGGTAATACAGCAAGATTAAATTTTCTCTTCATCACCAATCTTACAAAATTTTGATAACGTAGGGAGCACAAAGTAGTGGCATTTTCCTTGGAGACGTTGTAAAAGGTGATAAAAAAGCTTTACCCCGCAGCAGCAATGACCTCTGGATCTGAGTTTTGTTCTTTGAAAGCTTGTATTCCATCTTTTCGAAGGTTTTTATGAATTTAATTTTTCCTACGTTAAAAAGAGCAGAGTCACAGCCTCTGAACGCATAACGCATGTAAAAACAAAATGTTGTTTGCTATCATTTCTCCATACTGCAGACTTCGAGGAAAGGAAAGTTTTTCAACAATTTTTCCTTTTCCTGGTTTGCGAAGATAAACATTGGGGTGAGATCTCGCCTTAGTAGGATCAGAAGATCTATATATTCTCCTACTATAAATACGGAATCGAACAATGCAGACATACTGATCGCAGTGTAAACGATCAATGTATCAGCATCTTCTGGAGCCTGTTTTACTCCAAAATTTTTCCTTTAGAATCGAAATCAAGCAATGTTTATTACCTCCATTTGAGAAACATTTCTCCTGCCAAACAGTCGGAACCATCGGCTTGTCGAAGTGTATGTTAGCTATTTGAACGGCGAAATCTTTCTGCTATTTTCGTAATTTTCCTTCTTCGCTAAATATAGCTAAGGGGAATGGGACCAGCTTGAATTGAAGATATTTTCTCCAAATATACGTGGCAGAGATGTTCGTTTAGTTTCGGGTTTAGACAGAGGGGACAGCGGACCCGCCAAACATCTTTTGTATTGTGGGTAACCGAAAGAATGTTTACCTGCTCCGTACGTATGTACCATTCGCTTAGTCCTACTAGAATATAATATAATTCAATGTAATGTAACAGTTTGTATATTTCTAATTTACATTTTTAATGCGGAAACGAGTAAAAATCATGGTACGGATTAAAAAATCGATATTTTTTGAAATTTTGCAAAAATATGAAGCAATTTTGGGAATTATAAAAAATGGTCGAGCTTGACTCGACTGTAACTCGTAAACTGTTTATTGGATTAAAAAACTTTATGTACGAAAGTTTTAGGAAATTTCATGCCCCATAATTTTTATAATAACTACTTTTAACCTAGGTGGCGCTGGAAAGAAGATATTATTAAAAAACTGTTTTCCAATATGGCGGCGCGTGGCGGTCAAGGTCGTAAACTCAAGAGTATTAATTATAACCCCAAAATATACTAATCTACCAAGTTGGAACACTCCTGGACCTTTTGGAAATCAGAACCCAATGACTGGACTAATAGTAGTATAAATCGCGTGATACTCTGAAAAATGCATTCACTTGCGTGTTACTATCTTTTAAGTAGCGTGTATTGAATATTTCTGGAAGGGATCAATTTTAGACTATATTGGGTATAATTAACGATCAAATAAGAAAATCTAAGTACCACAAAATTTGAACGTCAATAAAATTCTATTTTTGATTTTTTCACATAAAATTTTTATTTCAAAAATATCAAAAAATTGAAAAGGTAAGTTTTATTGTATCTAAAAAATGCTGTTATACAGTATTAATTAATCTTCGATATGACGTTGGGTTTTCACGGCCGCCACCAATTAATTTTTTAATTAAAAAATATTGTCACTGATGATGTTACTTTTTTCAGATTAAACGTCGTTAAAATGACAAGTGTGATTTTCGATTGTAAGTGTTTATCAATTTTTTTAATAAAAAAATCAAGTCCGTATTAAAAATAAAATGATGGTCGCCCTGAAGACACGTAACGTTGTATAGAAGATTTTTTAGTACAGTATAATAGCATTTTTTAAATACAATAAAACATTTGTGTTCTATTTCTTAATATCTCTTGAAATAAAAATTATATGCGGAAAAACAAAAAAAATAATTTTTGCTTTCCGTGTAGTGAAGAGGGGACTAATCACAAATTGCGGTAATGGCGCAAGTTTAGCTATGTTAGGAAAGGATGGAAGATATTTCGAATGACGTAATGTGAGTCGAGCCTGAAAGCAGTACCGAACAGTGAAAGTTGAAGTGAGAACGCCTATACAAGGCAGGTTAATTTGAAGATTTTTCAACAATTTCATCTTATTTTTTAACAAAATTGTATGTGTGCCCAATAAAACTAGCAAAAACATAGAAATTTGTTTTTTTTTTGTCAAATAGTAATTAGATTTTGTTTTATTCCACTTTTTCCTTAAGTGTTTGCAATTACCCCACACTCCCCTATAACTCAAGAACGGCGAGCTGATCAGTTTTCTTAAAAATTCAAGAAATTAAAATTAAAAGAAAATTATCTCGAACATTTCACACCTATTTTTGACCAATTAAAAGCCTGGATTTTTTGTACCCTTACCATAACAACAAAAAAAAATTTCCGAAAATTTTTCTCCTCCATAAAGGAGCATGAAATTACATTGGAAATTTTTTGACGTTTATAGTAAAATGACATTTACATTTACCATGAAAAACCCTCATTGTTTTAGTATTTTGTTTAATATTTCGGTGTGACATTTTCTTACCAATTACCCACGTGCTTGAATTAATTGCGGGAAATTTGTATGGTACAAGAATTTTTAAAGAAAATTCATGTACTCAAAAAATATCCGGCAATAATTCATGCCCTACGGAGATTTTAAGTAAAAAATAGTAATATTTTTGAGTTGAGCCCATGGAGATATTTAATCAGAACGTCAAGATTTACAACACACTAAAATTTTAAAAAAATTGACAAAAAGCAATTTCCCATAAGAGAAGTTACTTATTATATACAATATATTTTTGTTTTATTTTTTTTTAGTGTACCTACGTATGATTTGTTTCGTGTTGTTTCTAAATTTAGAGCTGTAACTTTGTACTAAATACAGCCATTGTATATAGTTCTCTTGGCACAGTTGACTGTCATAAATTTCAAAACTAAACGAGCTACGTACAAATTTGGCAAAACTCCTACATGAATGCCCCAGTTCTGACTTTGAACTTGAACAATCGATAAAGACAAAAATTATTATCATTTTTAAACAGAAACAAATTACTAGTTCTATACTGTCATTTTTTTTTTGTTAAATTTTTATTTTTGTTGATGAATAATAAAGATTATTAGCAGATTTAAAATCGCAATATCGTTTTAACTCGCCTTGAAAATCTAAAATTCGTTTAAACTTCCGGAGAAGTTGGCGGAACTTTCCAAAAATGCATTCATATTTAAACACCTGACTTCCTGAAATCTTTAAACTTTGCACAGCTGAGAAAACTCTTTTTCCTGTTAATCTTAAATATAACAAGATTATCAAGTTTTACTGAAATTGTTTTTTTTGGTTTATTTATTATTATGAATTAAAATTTGAAAATATAAATTGAAAAAGAACTTAATAATTAATTTTTTTCTAAAATAAAATAGCTAGAAAAAGTTCGATAAATATTAGCTATTAGCTTGGTATTGTTTTCTTAATACTGCATCCAAATATTTTCAACCATTAATCCATGAATAGTTCCCATTGTTGCTTCAAACAATATTTCATTTAATAAAGGACTTTCGATAATTTCGAAAGTTGGTAACAATAGCCTTTAGTTCCCAGCGGTTATTTCGGCCTATCACAAATATTTACCACATATTGAGGATATTTAACTTTTTTTTATATAAATTATCGGATATATAGGAAAAGAGGAATTTATATAGGAAGACACAATAAGATTTTTTTATTATTATATTTAGAAAAAATATTCATTGCTGTGGTATATTATATAATTTGAATCCAGAAATATAATTTCATACACATTTCTCTAAAGCTTTTTGTCGACTTTTTCATATAACCAGAAAATCCTTTTGTTTACTTCTCGTTTCCCTCATTATATTCCGAACACAGCAAACACAATTTTGGCATATTAAATGTGTGTAAGCAAGTCAGCTCTTTTGTATTTTTCCACAATTATATTTTCTCTAATTATGCTAACCGAACCGCACCAACGAAAAAATATATGTTAGGTAATATAAACAAATGATCAAGATCTTAAGTTATACAGATATATATTGTAATGATATACATTATTTAAACAATTATCTGAAATGGGATGGATTCTATAAAATTGAAAAAAAATAAACATTACAAATTATATATAAAATTTTATTATTCCGCTATTTCAATTTTTCTCTTTTGACTCCTGTACCACTTTCACTTCTTGATCTTGATCTTTACTCCTCCTCTTATCTTGATCAACTGGTTTCCATTGGCTGACTTCTATTAGCTCTTTACTCTTCCTTAATTGTCCTTATTTCTTTCAATACAAATCACCTTCATATATCTTGATTATTTTAAATTTTTGTAAAACTTTATATATTTATATTTATTTTTATAATATACTTAATTTATTTTTATATAAATTTATTCTTCCTTTTATATGCGCATAAAACTTTTCTTAATTATTATTTGTATATAGTTGACATACAAAATTATCTTTCTAAATTTACTTTTTGTTTATTATTTTTTCTCTTCATCTATTTTTTTTTCTTACTTGATTATTTATAAATTTTTAATCACTTTTGTCTATCTCTTATTTAAAATTTTCACTTATAATCTCCCTAGGGCATGAAATATTGCCGGAAATTTTTTGAGTACATGAATTTTTTTGAATTATCACGAGTCGCAAAGCGATGACGGATAATTTTCTTTAAAAATTCATGTACGAGACAAACCCGCAATTAATTCAAGCAAGTGGGGTATTCGGTAAGAAAATTTCACACCGAAATATTAAAAAAATACTAGGACAATGACGGGTTTTGATCCTTTAGTCCAAGGAGGAGAAAAATTTCCGGAAATTTTTTTAGTTGATAAATTATATTAAAAAAAAAACTTAAGAGGGGGAAAAAATTTTACAAACGAAAGAGTTGGAAATATTATAAGATGATATTGTAGAAATGCAGGAAGAAAATGTGGAAGAATGTGATGGAAGAATAAGTGTAGCTCAACAAAAAGAAAATGAGGTATAAGAAAAACAATCGAGCCAGGAATAACAAGAAAATATAATGGATGTATTAAGACAAATGATGATTCAGATGAATAAAATGGATGAAAATAACAAGAAAATGGATAAAAAATTGGAAGAAAATAATAAAAACTGGGATGAAAATAACAAGAACATGGATAACAAATTGAAAGAAAATAATAGAAAATGGGATGAAAATAGTAAGAAATTTGAATAAACAATGGAAGATAACAGAAAGCAAGACAAAGAAGAATGCCTAAAAGAAATGCAAGATATGAGTGACAAAATGGATAAAAATACTAAGGAAATTGAAGGTATGGGAAAAGATGTAAAAAAGGATATTAAGCAAGAAATTAAAGAGAATAAAATTGAAATAATACAGAAAATTTTAGATTGATGAAAAAATTGAAGAGACAAAAACGAAACTTAGAATTGAAATGATTGAAAAAATTATAGAAGTAGAAAAGTTAGAAGATGTTAAAATTGAAATTTTACAAGAAAAACAAAAAGGATTTAATGAATAAATAAAAGAAAAAGTGGAGAAAGTAAAATATGAAATACACAATACTACAGAAAAAATGAAAATTTTAGAAAATAAATAGATGTAAACTATTACAGGAATAGATGAAGTAATAGAGAAAAATATCAAAGAATGAGGAGTAAAGATAATAGAAAATCAAAAAAATATAGAGAAAAAGATAGGAGGAATTAAAAATGGTAAAAGAGATATAGAGATATTAAACGGAAAAAATCGATAAAACAAGATACAAATTAATAATAAACAAGATTGCCATTACTTTAAAAAAAAATATGTTACAAGAATTTGTCGAAAGTTGTTAATTATAAGAAAAAGAAGTATTAAAGGGCGAAAGTATACCAGTATTGTTAATATAAGAATAAGGAAAAAAGTTTGAAAAATTAAAAAAATTTCAAAAGTTTTAAGAGTGGATTTTTTTTTGAAAAGGTAGACAAGGCTAATTGGTATGTTGGAGATAATTTAATATGGAGTAGTGTCGGGGGAAGCAATTTAAGAAGAATTTTGAAGAAGGAAGATAGTATAAATGTTGAGGATATAAATAGACGAAACTGATATGAAGAAGGAAGAGTCTTACAAGCTTGGAGGTGGATTTGTCGAAGGGGTCTAAAGAAGAGGAAGTGGACAGGGTTTAAAGTTTATTTTTATGTATGATTTTATTTTGTGATGTTTATCATTTTTTCGTTTTTTTACAGAACCTACCCCAAAATTGAGATTTGTGTATTAGTAAATCAGTACAATATATCAGAGTGAACTAAATGTGTGGGACTCAAAATCACTGGGAGTTTTATGGATTTCGCCTGAATTTTCATTTGGTCATAAATCAGCAATCACTCTGTATAAAAATATCAAATTTAGTAGGTAGACTTCCTTAGATATAGTAAAAAAATTGCCATAGAAACCATAATTAAAACCTAGGTCCGGCTTAACAAAATTTGACCATTTTTTCGGCCTCAACAACAATACCCCGTATAACAATATTTTGTAAATATGATAAGATATTTGAAAAGAGCAAAAAAACTGATATAGATTATGGATTTTCAGGTTTGCGCATCTAGTTAAAAATTGTTTTTTTTTAAAAATTGTCAACTTAAGAATTTAAAAATAATTTTCTTTGAGTAAACTACAGAAAATATTTCTTTTGTATGTAAGTATTTTTCAAATGTCTCAATTTAGTACTTTTCCATTACTTTGAGAGAATGTTACAAATGCTTTACAGGGCCGTAGTTAGCTAAAACAATAATTTCTTCTAATTTATAAATATTCTGTATAATGAAAAGTAAGGATATTAAGGATCAAAAAAACTCTTTTACTTTATTAACGAGGAATATTCCGATATTTTTTTTGTATAAGGATTTTGTAATGGAAATAGTCGAGCCGCTGTAAGGGAATATGAGAGGAGAAACTTTTTCTAACGTTTTTCATTATCTTAGTCAACATGGACGTTTTCCAATACCAAAAATCAATGAACATATTAGAATACCAAACATTGGTGTAGAAGAGAATATTATCAACAAAAATTAGTACTCTCAGAATAAGTAACGCAATAATCATACCGCATGTTACTGTATGGCGGACATTAAAAAGAAATCAGTTGTATCCATTTAATATTGAACTGTTAGAAAGATTGCGTAGGATACATTTTTCCAATTGGATTATTCGAAATAGAAGAAATATTAACAATTATTTTCTTATGAATCACTATTTACAAGATGTATACAACTTAAGAAATTCTCATTTGTGGGCACAAGAAAATCCACATGCTGTACAGAGCCATTTGCAATATAAATTTTCGGTTAATATTTGGTGTGGTTTGCTAAATAACCATTTGATTGGGCTGCATGTTCTGCCAAATAAACTAACAGGTGGAGCATATTTAGATTTTATTAGAGTAATCTAGATAAAACTTTCCTAACATGTGGATAGGTCGGGGTGGACCTCATCACTGGCCAGCAAGATCACCGGATTTCAATCCCGTTGATTATTACCTGTGGGGATATTTAAAATCAGTCGTCTATAGTAGTGAAATTAATACATGCGATGATCTTCTGCAGCGAATGAAGAAATAAGAAATAAAGCGAAGATAATTCTAGGGGCAATCCAAGAAATTGTTAAAATGGCAAGAATATGCGTAGAACAGAATGGTTATCATTTATAAATTATAATTTAATATACGTTTAACTATAATATTTGTTAATTCTAAACAGTTTTTTTGAGCCTTAATATCCTTACTTTTCATTATATTCATAAATAGAAGAAATTATTTTTAAATTCTTAAGTTGACAATTTAAAAAAAAATCAATTTAACAAAAAAATAGGGCTTCTGAAATGAGATACGCAAACTTGAAAAGAAATTATTTTAAATCATTTTTTTACGCTCATTTCGAATATCTTATCAGATTTAAACTATATTGTTATAAAGAGTGTTGTTTTTAAGGCCGAAATAAATGGTCAAATTTTGTTAAGCCGGGCCTGGATTTTAATTATGATTTCTATGGTAGTATTTTGCCTATATCTAAGGAAGTCTACCTGAGAAATTTAATACCGAGTGGTTGTTGATTTTACACCAAATTTGGTACAAAAATTTTTTGGGGCAGTAATTCATTGCTTATTGAAATTGGGCATTCTACCTCTAAGGGGGTGAGAATTGTAGGGGTTGAAATGTCAAAAAAATCAGATCTCCGCTAATTTTGAAAATATTAAAAAAGGTCATGATACTTCTTTATTCTCTGATTATTATTAAATTAATTTGTCTAAAACTTTTTTTTTCATCCGACCCACGGGGGTGGAACTGGATGGGGTTGAAATTTCAAAATATTTATATCTTCGCCATTTTCAAAAATATTGAAACAGGTCATCAGATTTTTTTGTGTTCTAATTATTATAAAATTAATTTGACCTAAGAGAATAGAACTGGAGGGGTTGAAATTTCAAAAAATTCATATCGCCGCTATTTTCGAAAATATTGAAACAGGTAATTAGACTTTTTTCATGTCCTAATCATTATAAAATTTATTCGTTTGAAACTTTTTTCAATCCGACCATATCGTGGGGTGGGGAAGAATGAAAGTCTCAAATTTAGACAACAGAAATCTACCTCCCCCTGTCGACTCTACCGACAGGAATTTTTTTAATTTTTCCACGTGTCCCAACCACCATAACCTCTGTGTTTTATGTTTGGTGTTATCTTTGATTTTCTATATAACACGTATATTTCTTCATTTGTCTTTCAGGTATTTTTATTCCGCCGAAGATTGCTCTGAGCATTTTACGTTCTTATTGCTCCAGATTTTCTTCTTTTTTTAATCTTTCTATACATCCCAACCACCTTAATCTCTGTTTTTAGTTTTTGTGTTATCTTTGATTCTCTATATAACACGTATATTTCTTCATTTGTTTTTCAGGTATTTTTATTGCGCCGAAGATTGCTCTGAGCATTTTAAGTTCTGATCGCTCCAGATTTTCTTATTGTTTTTAATCTTTTGATGTAACCCAACCACCTTAACCTCTGTGTTTTTATTCTTGATGTTATCTTTGATTCTCTATATAACAAGTATATTTCTTTATTTGTCTTTCAAGTGTTTTATTCCGCCTCCTATATTCAAAAGAGTCATTTTTGTTAAACTGATCAATTTAGTTAGTACTCCTAGCCATTTCATAGCTTCGAGAAATTGATTTCTGCGAACTGTATCATACTCCTACTTAAAATCTATAAATAGAGCATGTAATTCCATTTTGTGCTCATAACAGGTCATTTGAATTTCCGATAAAGTGAAAACCTTGTTCGTTACCGACCTGTTGCTACCAAATCCTGCTTGATACTACCCTAGTATATTCTCAGCGTACTTATTTAATCGAAATCTCATTAGTCTCGCCAGGATTTTATACACCGTATAATACAACCCCCCTGTAGTTATCTCGCCTCTCATGCAGAGGGCTTATCAAAGCTATATTCCACTCCACTGGTATTTTTTCTATATATGTTTTATTAGAACTTAAGTTCTAGAATTTAAAAATATCATATTACAAATTGTTGCCAAGTTAAAATTATTGAAGTGAATAAAATTATTTGTGGAGTTTCTGCATCCATGAAGGCATCTGCACAAAGAACTAGAAAGCCACAATATAACAACACATTGAGATGAAAAGGATTGGAAATAAGTAGGAAAAATGTACCAAGAAATAATACTCGATCCACCCAACCATGTACAATTTCTACACCAAATATGAAAATGAACTTTTAATATATAAATGCTGTTAATAGTAATCTTGGCTCAATTGATAAAAAAATAGTAAAAAGTAAAAACACTTCAACAATTTTTAATTGTATTTTTTCAATAATACATTTCATAATTATTCATTCAATTTTGTTCCATGATTGTTCTTCTGCAGATCCAAGCAAAATAAATAATGTGCCACTTCCGATGTAAATACATCCACCCAAAATGAAATTGTATCCCCACTGTTTGATGCCGTTGTGATCTTTAATGAATTGTGCCGTCACTTCTGGTCCTATAAATCCGGTCATGCCGCCGATACAACTTATTATTCCAAAAATAGAGGCAGCAAAATTGGGCGCTAAATCTTGAGGATTTTGTAAATTCGTCATTACCACAGCACCTAATAGATATAATGGTATTAGTATATTCCAGAGGAAGGAGGCTCTATAAAGACAACAAAAATTACTCCAAAGAAACAAAAAAATACTCTTACCATTGATAGACATGCTTAATATCAATAAGACGAGTGCTGGTATCCAATTACAGCCAGTAAAAGCAATTCCGATTAGTAAAGCGCCAGGGATGACATGGGAAACAATTACAAATGATTTTCTTATGACAACTGGTCTAAATTTTCCAGTACTTTTAAAATAATCACCGATGGAACCAAAACCAAGACCCAAAAACAACCTATGTTAAATAAAAAGTAGATAATTTACAAAAGATTACAAGTTGTAGCCAACATTTTACTTTCCTATATATTATTTCTTACCTTACCAAATGGGGAAGTGCTGTTAAAAATCCAGCTTCTTTCAAGTTAAATCCAATCACTTCTGCCATAAACTTAGGTACACCATTTAGTTGCAAATATAATCCCCACAAATTACCACTGTGCAAAATACATAATATCCAAAATGGTCCACTAAGGAATATTCTTTTGTATGGTGCTCTACGCTTTACGTGTGTAACATGACCAGCTTGAGCATTATTGATATACTCCTCTTCCTCTGGACTTATAAATTTACTTTTAGAGGCTTCATCGGCTACTATAAACCACCAAATAAGACAGAAAACTATAATCTGCATACTAATAACGTAAAATCCCCAGTCCCAACCAAAAGATGATGTAACCCATCCCAATAAGGGCCACGTAACGCATGTGGCTAGAGTGTTACCCATAAGAGCTGCTACGAATTTTCCTTTTTCGGCTGGAGGCGCCCAAGAAGCTATTAATGCCTGCAATGCTGGATAAACAAATCCTGCAAAAAATATATAATAAATTAGTTAACCGATAGTGTATATATAATTGAGTAATTTTTTCGGTGCTTCGTCAGTAGATCTAGGGAAAGAGGATAAATAGCAGAATTATGTCCAGATAGTAGAAGTGATCATATGACTACTGGTAAAATCAAATAACAGTTGACTTTTTACCAAGATTTTACCCTTTTGAAGACGCAGAAATGGTAATAGCACTTAGGATCAGAAAAGCCAAGTTAATACCATATTCAAAGCTTCGTCAAAAAATGACACCACTATTTCCTATTTTCGGGATTTCCGGAAGATTTAGCCTCCGAATCCAATAGAAAATATTGGTAAGTCATTAATCTTGATGTTAGCTAAAGTCGCAAGATAATATTGATGTGAAATTTCAATTTGAATTCACTAGGTCATATGACTACTTCCACCTATTCTTTAAATTGAAAAATTTGATCAAATCTGATATTATGCAATATTCTTACCTGCACATAGACCTATAATAAATCTAAAAGCATACAGTAACCAATGATTAAACCAAGCAGCTGGAACACAAAGAACATTGAATATTGCTGTGACTAATTGCACCCAGAACACCACTTTACGAGGTCCCCACCATTCGGATGGCGCTCCGCCTGGTAAAGAGGTGATGACGTAACCAATGAAGTAGGCGCCCAATAAACGACCTTGAATCAGTTCATCCCAATCGTACCTAATAGAAAAATTAATCAATTAGATATAAATATCTAAGGTTCTAAATTATTCTATCTTAATTGTTAATTAACCTGGGTCCGTAATCTGGTAATGGTTTAGGTGTAGTATCTGCTGCTAGGAAAAATGGATTTCTTCTCTTTGATTCCTTGTCTTTTTCCCGTTGCTCTAGTTTAATGCATTCCGGAGTTTTTCTTGTTTTGCCTTTCGTCATAGCTATAATGCTCACCGATAAATTCACTCTTGTTGTATAGTTTATATATGTACCGAAAAAGATCATCGTTGCTATCCAAAATCGAGTAGGAATTTTCTTCATTTTATTTTAATAAATATGCGTTTTCAAATAAAGTTGCAAAAGAGAATAGACATATGTCACATGACTTTTAAACTGACAATAAATACTAATGTTTGGAATTGTACTACCTCCGTTTTGATTATACTTAATATAGATGATGTAACGTAATAGAAGATTTTGTTATTCATAGTCACAAAAAATGAAATCGGAAAAGCGCATTTTATTGGGTAGCGAAGAAACTACAAAAACCGCTAACGATTATGCTTAAAACCTTGTATGTAATCAGGCAACTTTTTAACTGTATCATGTTTTAGTTTCAGCGATGAGACATTTTCTAGATCGTGGAAATTGGGCTTTTGCTGAAGGATGTTTTATATTTATTTTGTACAAGAAGTACATTTCATCTGTCAAGTTTCAGCTGAATCAGATTATTTTAGTGAAAGTTAAAAACCCAGTAGGTGTGGACCCAATGGGGTCACTGTGATCAAAAAATACATGGCGGCCGAGGTATACGTGGCCTTTTCCATATGCATAGCCAAGTTTCAACTCAATCCGACCATTTCAGAGAAAGTTGAAAAACCCAGTGGGTGTAGTTGAAAAGTCTAGTGGCTGTTGACTCAATAGACTCACTGTGACCCAAAAACTTGAACCTCATAGGTGTATCAGAAGATTCCCTATATAGGAAATGTGAGGAAGAGGACGAAACTCCTCTTCATGTATTATGCTATTGCCGGGACCTGAACAGGGAAAGGGAATGGCCCTTTGGGGTACAGTATCCTGAACCCGAAGAGATAGCGAAAGCTAACATCAGGAGTATTCTTGACTTTGTCAAGAGTACTGGACTGATGTGAAAACTGGCGGGGCACAATAGGTCTAGAGCCTCAGATGTGACCTCCCACGCCCGATTCAGGAAAAAAACATCTAATAAGGCCATATGGCCTCCAGGTTCAGTAAAATCCGGTTTCTTCAAACCATCAAAAAAGAACCAAAATTTGACCAGTAGACGAAGGGTAACCATGTGCCAAAACACGAAATCTAAAAAGATTCGGGGCGAGAGGAACAAAATTAACTTAACCCTGCATTACCCTGGTAAATGTTTTTACATAACAACCCAGGTGACCCCAATTTGAAAAAATTTTACAGAAAAAACTGAATTTCAAAACATTCAATAAAATAGTATTGTCTGAAGTGTATTTGCTTAGAAAAATAATAAAAAACCAGTTTTTCTAAAGTTTTATTAGGCAATACCAAATTAAAAAAATATTGAATTCATCACATTTTTGAAAAAGAAATAAATTAAAACAGCTAAAAAATATTAATGTTTTTTGGCAAAAATAAATTATATAGATGTCAAATCAACCAAAAAAAAATCAAAATTCACTCTATTTTTGTCATTGGTTAAATTTTACTCGGCATTCAATTCAGTACAATTTTGGCAAAAGCTTCTCACATGATCCAAACATATGAATAATCCACACGTCTCATAACGGTATTTTGTCTTTCTATCTCGGCTTCTTGGACACATTTGATAACGTCCTTTTCCTCCAATATGTCGTTCAGGTTCTGGTTCAGCAGGATTCCCAAGAATATCACGTATCTTAATTCGTAAAAGCTTCGGCAAGTGTGTATTATTTTTTCTAGCTTCAATTGTAAGTTTGATAAGTGCATATCCTAGTTCTTCCAAAAAGAGACGTCTTTGTAGAGTATAATTAATGGTGTTAAATTTATATATATAATTTATCTGTTAATACCAACAGTAATCAGAATGGAATAGAAAATTATCAAAGGCCATCTCCTACAATTTCTTTCAACGGAATATGAACCTGACATTTCGTCGACAGTATCGACGCCATCTTTTGTGATGTTGTAAAAGCTTAATATTATCTGGGAGCATTTTTTCTGCAGTCGATTCATCTATGTTATCATTATGATGTAAAGATGAAAGTAATATGACGTATTTATTTTTTGTAGGGACGTAGGACACCAACGTATTATTTTTTTGGAAACCAAACAAGGATGACTTGATTTTTCTGATTTTTATATTTTCAAATTCAAGTGGAATCATATTTTACCCTTTCTAACCGTTCCGACAGCAGCCAGATTATGTTTATCAAGGCAAATTATTTACTGTCTCTAAACAGGTCTACTCGAATGTTACATCTCGGTTAGTTTTAGATATTGGCACCACCATCCTGTCTACTACATCATATGCACTGTTACTATATTTATATGGTCCATCTGGTTGTTCGCCAGGATATATTTCCATATTTATAGTATAAAATGAACGTGCATCCACAAGGGCTTGAATTTTGATCCCATATTTTGCTGACTTGTTGGGAATATACTGCCGAAAAGAACATCTCCCTCGAGAAGATTCCAGTTTTTCATCCAAAATTATATATTGCCTAGGCGAGTAAGCTTCTTGACGCTTTGGGACAAATTTCTCAAAAACATACCTTATGGGAATAAGTTTGTCTATATGCAGCCTCAACAGTCTGTCTTCCAGTTCCATTTGACTTTCACAAATCACCAAATGAGGACGTAAACTTCTAAAGACACGAGGAAGATATAAAAGGATAAATAATGCTTTTATTTCGATAGAGTTTGTTTCATCGCATTTTTGTTTATCTTTATAATTTTATGATTTTTGTTGAATCATCAAGTTTGTGCAATGTGTAATGTCAATAAGCATATTTTCATCAAAGAAGAGTTGCCAGCATTCCAAATGTGTTTTTGCACTACGACGAGGTCCAGGTAGTTTCGTGTCCTTACCCAGCTTGTACTACAGTGTTTGCACCATTTCGTAACTTTACCTAAATAATAGTTTTGGTGTATAAAGTGTTGCTGGCCATTCTCTTCCATAATATTTTCAAAGTTCATGTCTTCCTGATCACTTATTTGAGAACTAACATGATCCAAGTTATCATCATCATTTTGTGATCCTATAGCTTCATTTTCGTCACTTTCGATCTCATTCCATATATTTAATAATTACATTATACTTACAATTGTAAACTAAAAACTTATAACTTTAGATCTCAGAAAAAATATTACAGTCTCATAATTTTTATAAATTTATAATCCAGGTGGGGTATAACAGACCTAAGAGCACCTTAAACAAATGTAATTTCTATAAACTTGCCTGCACGACTAAACCGACCGACAGAATTGCCGATCGATGTTATTGACGAAGCTATAGTCAACCAGATATACGTACTTGCAGAAATAGTTTAGGCAGTTTTAATTACTGGCGTCTAGAGAAACGAATTATTATTCTGAATCCTTGGTGCACGCTTGCGCATTATTTGTTTCGCCCTAATTGGCTTTTATTGTACGTTAACTTGACAGTACGATTATTCACCAGTGTGAATGGTGTGGTACAGTGCTCGCTTGTAGAACGCATATAGCAAAAATCACACAATCCTACTTAGACCATAGGATATTCAACGTAAAAATAAATGGTTGCATATCAGGGCCATACAATGTAGAGGCTGGTGTCCCCCAATGGTCAGCCGTGTCCCCGCATCTTTATTCCATATTAACGCACGATATACCCATGCGAAATGAATAGAGACAGCGTTATACGCAGACGATACTTGTTTGTATAAAAAATCGCATACGGCACAAATCGAAAGCAAAAGATTTGAGATCCTTATCAATAGAACTGTACTGCCCTATCTAGATAGAAACCAGATAGAAATAAACACGAAAAAGACGGAGATCATGACCCTTACCAGAAAACACAATAACAATCGACTGACGTCTCACTTTAGAGTGAAGGACAAAAACATCGAAGAAAAGAGGGTCATAAAATATCTAGATAGGAGATTGAGGTATCACGAACACATTAAAACACTAACTTTTAAAGCCAGTGGTTGTATCAAGGCGTTGCAACCGCTTTTGTCAAAAGACAGCGTACTCACCACTGATAACAAGTTACTGCTCTACAAGCCAACAGTACACCCCACACTAATATATGGATGTCTTTTGCTCTACATCCGCGGCTCAGCTCTTAAAGCTACAGAGGGTCCAAAAGAAGTATCTGATGATGGCCCTTTTACACAACATTACACAGGCCAGGTTGCATGAAAAGCTACTGCTATTATTCGAGTAACTTCGAAGTTCTGATATGTAGCCCTGGACGTTTTCATTTTATTTCTACCAGCACAAAACAATCGTAAATAAAATTCTCAGATATTGTATTTAGATATTAACTATCGTACTATAAGAGAATCACTGGAAAAAGCCTCGGTAATGGTGATAGCACCAAGGGACGAGGGCCTCTAACCTAGGGCAAAATACTGGGCTACAATAAAATGCACTCCGTGCCACAACATCGGCATACCCTTCCGAGACCACCGGCGACCTGAAGAAGGCGAAAGGGAAAGAGTGAAATCATCAAGAAATGATTTTAAATGTTTTACTTATGTGATTATAATGTATATAGCTAGTATTGTATGTAAATAATTAACTCTGTAAATAAAGAATTTGGAAAAAAAATAACAAAGTTGATTACGAAACGAATAATGCGCAAGCGTGCGCCAAGTATTCTGAATAATAGACGCCAGTGTTAAACAAGGCTGAAACATCGCCGCTAAAACTTTATTTTTACGTAAAGTATCTTGAATTAGAATTTCCCATTATACGCCAATGTAAAAGTAGCAAAAAGTTATTTTGTTTATATTAAACATGTTGGAGCTTTTTGCTGTTCATATATTGACTAAAAAGTTCAAATCTGGTAGACATGCACCGTCTGGCGCGAGTTACTTTTTTTATGTCAAATTAAACCGATGTGATGATGTCTTGCCAGTGATATGGTCTTGGCAAAAAAATAAATTATTTATTTATTGACTTGTTTTTCGAAGTGCGCTACTCACAAGTAATTGTATTTACAATTTCTCGTGCTAATAAGAATCTGCGGTCTTTGCTGTCGGGCAGGATCTCCCCAAGGAACGCTTGACGCGTCGCAAACAGTAGCGTATATTTAAAAGGGTATAATATAAAAAAATATTTTTAAAGAAAATAAAATATATTAATATATAAATTTTAATTTTCTTCTTAAAATATATACACCAATAAGAATTTTGTTTTTATTTATTATTATTACTTGTTTATATTTTTTATCCGATATCGAGATATTGAAAAACAATATCTGGAAAATTTCTCTGGCTACTTCACTGGTTTTTAGCTACTTGTTTTTGTTACCTCAGGGAGAAATTCAATCTTCCTTTTTTATATTCTCGTAACGAAACATGTCTGATCTAAGTAGACTAGATTCTTCGCTGTTTCTACACCCATCAGAGTCACGAACAACTGCCAATTATTAAATTTGCATGAATTAATTTGGCCAAAAAAAAAAAACTGAAAAGAGAATTTTTATTATACTTATAAATCTTTACCGTGATAATAAAACTGTTCCAAATAATATATTTCTACATTTTGAAAAATTTTTGACACAAAGTTTAATTAAGAATATTTTTTAATAAGAAATTTATTCATAATGTGGAATTTTTTTGGAACACACTCTATATACCTATGCGCCTTATGTATTTATTTTTCAATGCTGATTTTCATATACTTTTCTGTACCTATTTCACCGCATTCGCATGACAAATTCCACCGATATGAGAAATGTTTTTCATAAACGCAATATTTGTTTATAAAAACTACTCCATATGTTTTTTTATTTATATTCTTGAAATAAAAATGTCGACTACGACTGTGAAGACAAATATTATTTCTGGGTTGTTGCCCTAAAAGAAAATTCATCTAAATTTTTCTTTGTTCGACTGAGGAAAATAAAGTATCTCTTTATGAATACCAGAATAGCGAAACTTTAAAAAATTTACAATTTCATTTGTTAATAAAAACTTATACAGGGTTCATATTTTTTTAGTGCCTCACACTGTATATTTAATATTACTGAAATAAATTTTGTTCAAAGAATCCATTCTCTTTATTATAAAAGAAAAATTACTAATAAAGTCTAGATACCCATTTCAAAGGGTTGCCAGTCATTTTTTAGATATTTTTTCCATTGATTTTTTGCTATTGACACGGAGTATCCATGTCCCTTTAGTTCGTATTTCCTGTATGCACGTAATAGCCATTTGATTTTCCGTCTGCTTCTACACATTCCACCTGGCACGTAGAACCATTTTTTTGTCCGTCTTAATGGTCCTTTTCCTTTCCTCGCTCAATCTTTTATTCACTCAGGATTTGATTGTCACAGGACCGACCTATCGCGTCATTGCACATGATTCAGTAGCCCTAAAGTTAATAATATTCTGAAAGGTTTTTGTTACTTCGACACTAAGAAAATGGTTTATTTTGTATAGATATAGGGTCTTGGTAAGCTGCTTTGGTATTTTTTATTTCGTTCAGAGCAACTCAGAATCATTTGCAATTTTGACTCAGGCCAGTAGTGGTCAATATTCTGTCTTTGGATTTATTTTCATTTTTTACTTGATAAAATTAACAATATTTTAACCGATATTCGTATTATACCTGGTGATTCATTTAACCTGAAATTTTGTAATATCTCGAAAAATACATATCGTACAGAAAAATGTGCCAAATCGAAATTTTATTATCGTAGAAGGGGATATCCGCTAGTACTAAATTATGCCCATCCCACATCCCCTATAGGCGAGGCAAATTAGAAATCTTAAATAAGGAGTCGTCTATTTTTTTATCGCAAATTCAGATTCTACGAAAACTTTGTAGAGGGAAAGTAAAAATAGGTGAAAGATTAATACCATTTTTGGTTTTTAACGATGCTGAATCGATTACCGTTTACCGTTTGTCTCTATCTCTCACCGTTCTCGAGTTAAATCAGGCTAACGGACGGACGGACGGACAAAACCATCTTATAAGAGTTTTTTTTTCTTCGAAAACTCTAAAAAACGTAAAAATCACTAAAATTTTCGGAAAATCAGGAAAATTTGAAAGGAATCGAAAAATATTTAAAAAACCAAAAATAATTGAAAAAAAAAGGAAATTTGGAAAATAATCGAAAAGCTCTGTAAAAAAAAAGAAGATGATCGAAAAAATACGAAAAATTCGAATAATATTTAAAAAAAAAGGAAAAATCGAAAGAAAAATTAACAGAAGAATGTCGATGGAATCGAATAAAATAAAAATAAATAAAACAGTTAATACATAGGATAAACTAATAGATCTATTTAAACCCGTTTGGAAAAACACAAAATCAAAAAAAAACGTAAAAATCACTAAAATATTCGGAAAATCAGGAACATTCGAAAGAAATCCGAAAAAAAATTAAAAAAACGAAAACAAATGAAAAATATGAGGAAATTTGGAAAATGGGAAATAATCTAAAAAATCTGTAAACAATTGAAAAAATCGAAAATAAATACGAAAATATCAAATAAATTGAAAAAAAACGGAAAAAAATTAAATAAAAACGGAAAAATTAAAAAATAAATTCAGTTGAATGTAATAAAATAAAAATAAATTATTAAAATATTTAATACATAGGACAAACTAACAGCTCCATTAAAACTAGGTTTGAACAACATAAAATGGAAAAAATCACTAAAATATCCTAAAAAAATCAAGAAAATCGAAAGAAATCGGGAAAAATTAAAAAACTGAGAACTATATAAAAATTGAGAAAAATTGCAAAAATTGTAAAAATGGAAAGAATCTGAAAAAAACTACAAAAACGTGAAAAATATCGAAAAAGTCTAAAAAAATGAAAGAAAAAACAGAAAAGTGAAACAAAAACGGAAAAAAAGGAAAAAAAAATGATTACAAAAAAGTCAATAGAATGTACTAATAGATCCATTTAAACCAGTTTGGAAAAACATAAAATCAAAAAAAAACGTAAAAATTACTAAATTATTCGGAAAATGAGGAAAATTCGAAATAAATCGGAAAAAAAAGAAAACAATTGGAAAAACGGGGAAATTTTTAAAAATTGTCAAAATTGGAAATAATCGGAAAAATCTGTAAAATCTTTAAAAAGATCGAAAAAAAAAACAGGGAAAATCCAAACAAATTGAAAAAAACGGAAAAATTTGAAGAAAAATGGAAAAATCGAAGAAAAAAAAACTATCAGAAGAAAGTCAATAAAATGTAATAAAAATAAATTATAAAAACAGTAATACATAGAACAAAGTAATAGTTCAATTAAAACTAGGTTTGAACAACATAAAATGGAAAAAATCACTGAAATATCCGAAAAAATCAGGAAAATGGAAAGAAATGGGGAAAAATTAAAAAACCGAAAACAATGGGAAAAAATTAGGAAAATTGCAAAAATTGGAAAAATTCGAAAAATGGAAAAACTCAAAACAAAACTGCAAAAAAGTGAAGAATATCAAAAAAACGGTATAAATTAAAGAAAAAAAGGAAAATCTAAAAAGAAAAAATTATCAGAAGAAAGTCAACAGAATGTAATAAAATAAAAATAAATTATAAAAACAGTTAATATATATATAGGACAAACTAATAGATCACTTAAAAAGGTTTGAGCAACATAAAATGGAAAAACTGAATAAAAATCACCAAAATATCCGGAAAAATTAAGAACATTCGAAATAAATCTGGAAAAAAACGAAAACAATTGGAAATATGAGGAAATTTGGAAAAATTGTAAAAATGGGAAATAATCGAAAATATCTGCAAAATTTGAATAAGATTGAAAAGAAATGGGAAAAATTCAAAAAATTGAAAAAAAAAGGAAAAAATTTAATGGAAACGGAAAAATCGAAAAAGAAAAAACTATCAGAAGGAAGTCAATAGAATGTAATAAAATTAGAATAAATTATAAAAACAGTTAGTACATAGGACAAACTAATAGCATAATTAAAACTAGGTTTCAACAACATAAAATGGAAAAAATCACTAAAATATCCGGAAAAATCAGGAAAATTGTAAGAAATCGGGAAAAATTAGAATAACGAAAACAATTGGAAAAAATGAGGAAAATTGCAAAAATTCAAAAAATTCAAAATATGGAATAAATCGGAAAAAAATTAAAAAAAAATTGAAAATATCGGAAAAGTCTAAAAAAATTTAAAATAGCATAAAAACGAAAAAGAAAAACTGATTACAAGATAGTCAATAGATTGTACAATTAAATAGGGTTGACCAGTATAAAATGGAAAAACCGAAAAAAATCACCAAAATATCCGGAAAAATCAGGAATATTCGAAATAAATCAGGAAAAAAACGAAAACCATTGGAAAAAATGAGGAAATCTGGAAAAAATTGTAAAAATGGGAAAAAATCGGAAAACCTGTAAAAAATTAGAAAAAATGAATACCTATAAATTTTAACCCCAATATTTGGTTACAGAATTCTTTAAATTTGACAGGACGTTAAAAAATAACGATTCGATTATGACGGAATACCAATTTTGATTTGTCGAATATTAAAATTTTAACATCCCTTAAATTTTAATAAATTGCTTACAGAATAGACACAAATTTATCATTTAAATATCGGAAATCTAATGATGACGTCATCTATAAAAAAACTAATTTTGGATGCAACTTTTTAATCCTATCTGACAAGTGATTGCAAAACTCATCCCAAACGTCTATGTCAGTTTGTCAAATGAGTAGGATACAATAAATTTAATCAAAAAAATACATTTTAGATTGCAAAATTATCTAGAATTAAGAAAATGTTAAGTTTACAAAATAAATAAATGTAACGCGGTGTTCAAGTATTTGAGATGTAGAGGCATGAACCCTTTTAGCCTTTCATATGAAAATCCAATGGAATTTATAATATGTCAATGGCAGTGTGACAAGACTCGACCAAACTTAAAATATCTTACATATAAAACTCTAGAAATGATGTTATTTCTTATTACTTGGATATTGTCGATGACAGACGAGGAATTTGGTAATAAATGGTTTATTTACGTCACCAACTGGGGCTACACATTATGCACTTTTGAAGTTGCGATTGTTTGGTTTATGTTAACAGCTTGGACCATTACGCATTTTACACAAAAACCGAAATTTAAAGAACACGCTTTGAAAATGTTTCCAGCGTTTTGGTTAATGAACACTCTAGCTACTTCTGTAGCATTTGGGATAACCACAATATACTGGATTGATTTTTGGCCACAAAAATTGGAACTACTAGACTTTCTCCATCATGGAAATAATTCCATAATGATGTTTGTTGATTTTTGGTTAGCGTCACATGCTTTTAAATATTATCATTTGGTCTACCATTTAATATTTGGTTATATTTATTCTACTTTTACCTACATTTACTTCCTAGCAGGTGGTACTAACAGAGAGTGCTCACCGTGCATTTATTCGAGGTTAAATTGGGGCGAACACCCTTATCGAACTTTTTTATTATGTATTGGTATAGACACATTTCTTATAGGTTTGCACATAATTGTAACTCTTTTTGCTTCGTTTAGAACTAAAATCGCTAAAGAATGTAAAGTTAGTCTAGAAATTGAAAATCAAATAGCTACTTAAAAAAAGAATTTAGCTTAGAAGATAATAAGTAATTATTGTAAATATATTTTGTATTTTATAATTTAAGTATTTTATTAGTACATTACTTGAACATGAATATTTTTATATGGAAAATAAATGAAATCACATTGTTTTTTGTTTTATTCATTTTTATAACATTCTAAAGTCATAATTTAATATTCTGTTTTCGCCTATTCGAAAAATTTTTTCTAAAATTATAGTACGTAAAACGTATTTGTAATTAATCTTCATTAGTATTTTTAAAATGTACACATTATTCTTCAGAGTCAAGAAAACACTCATCTTTCGCAGTTTCATGTATAAATTGTGCTCCGGCTACTGGCGAATAAGCGATTAGAACTTAAGGTACGTTAACACGATGCGAGTTAACTGGATTCAGTGAACTGGCTTGTGTGCACGCGCAGTACTCGCACCATATCAACACATGAAGACCAGGTGAATACAGTCAATGCCAGCGTTGCCAACATAATAATTAAAAAAAGCTCCACTCTTCTGTTTAAAATGCTCCTATTTCGCTCACACATAAACACAAATCCTCACAAAATCCTCGCACATACACGTGCATCTCTGTTTCGGTCTCACTAAAATGCATTGAGTGAGAAAAAAATACCTACCGACGTTGCCGCGAATTTCAGCAAATCGGCGAAGGAGAGGAGGACCTGTTGGGAGAAAAATACTCCATAAATAGCTATTTCTTTAACTAGGCAGAGAAGTAACATCATCAAATTATCTGGTTACCCTAAAAATTTTCCTCGAATATATATTAAGTCATGAAAGTTGATGACCTAATTATTTTTGTCGAATAATGATTATAACCCAATTGTAAAATCGTATTATTAATTTGTATATTCAAATTGGAAGGTTTTATACGATTCATGAATTATTTTTCTGCACAAGGGAAAACAAAAGTGTTCTTTCACATGTTCAGGAACGTTTCGAAATCACATACATAACAAGCGAATAAACTATAATCAATCAAATGACAAGGCTATCAAAATAACAGGCAAACAACGCCAAGCCGCTTCTGAATCAGTTCATCTACTCAAAGACGAACCTCATTATTTGTATGAAGTTGTGTTGATCAAAGACATGATTTTCGTACTTTTGTCTTTACTGTTCCATTTACAGGTTATAGTTCAGTTGTAGGGGCGGTTAAAAAGCAGAAATAGAATTTTGTTAGTTACGGTCAAAATCATCCTTACGCTTTTCTTCACCGCCGTAGTCTATTAATAGCGCCCACTCCACTCCGCCCCTACCATTCTAAGAATTTGCCTGCACCCCGCTCAGTTTTGCTTAGCTTATCCAGTGGCAAATTTAGATATTTAACGCCTAGGGACTGATTATATATTGCCGCCCCTAGCCCCAACAATAGGCACATTCTAACCTTCAGCCTCCGGTAAACAGGGATAGCGCTTAATCCAAATACAGTCTGAAAACGCACGGGAAAGTGCCAATTAAGTCATCTCTTAGTCGGAAATCATTTTGAGCCTACATCATCAAACAGACCAACAACAACTTAAATCGTCACTTCATCTATTCTACAACAAAAACAGTAAAAATCACCACCATCAGACCTAACCTTGCGATCTTGCAAATTACGTTTTGACAGTGATTGAAACAGTAGTGCCAATTGCGCATAGGAGGATCGCGAGCGCTGCGTAGCGGCGGCCCATTCCCACGATCTAGAGTAAGTTCGTCGTCTGCAACACTACCGCCCTGGGAGTTATCGTTATCATATGATTTTCTCATGACTATTACTTAATTATAAAGTTTTCACTTATTCAGATGAATACTTTTGTAGCATGATGCATGCCTCACTAAAAAAAAAACACAGTGTAACACAACCATAGAAAACAGCTATAATAGATATAGGAAAAAAAGAAAATTTACCACTCCCTCGAATCTGTCGCCCTGGACTGCAGCTCCTTCACCCCCCCCCCTAAGTGCGCCACAGAGCTTATTCGTATTTAATGTTAATGTAGATGTTGCTTTGTTATTGAAACTTGTTGCACGCTCTCCCTCTTCCCCATGCTAGCCTCCTGTATAATTTGTGACACCTAAAATAATAGAATAGCGCTTTTCATTGTATTATTTGATGTTCTTATTTACTTGATTCTTTCTTATTTTTCATATTTCCGAGCATCACCATCAACGCAGCGATTACCCAGGTGCCAGACGCTGACAAAATAAAAGACTGGCCAATTCCATAACGACCTGGAGTATTTTTTATTTACTGACGCTGCCCCGTCTAAGTGGCCTTTACACTATAAATGAAAGGGGCGTGCGAGGCAATCCAAAATCTGAAGTCAGGCTCCAAAAGACCGCTTGACGACGCAAAGAGCGTTACAATACATACAAAAATCATTTAAGACTAACTGTATATATCGATTTGAAGAATTAAAAGTTTTCTTAGTTTCCGCCATGTTGAATCACTACTGACACGGCAAAAAGTAGGAGACCATCCGAGTCCACTCGTTCCAGTCATTGACCACAGTTTAGACCAGTTGTCTCACTTCGAGGCGGTTCTGGGGTCCGACTATTTCTTCTTGTTTGTCCGCCATGTTCTGCCCACGAATAAACGTACACTGCTCAAAAAATATAACATTAAGCTACACTGCTCATAATATGACTTAAACAACGACATCAGATTTTTGATCATAAAATATCAATTTTATGATATGAAATTTTTTCTTTTTCTTTATAACGGCAAAAAGTTGTCAATTTTTTTAAAGTTATGTATTATTATTTTTAAATATTGAGTTGCTCATTTATATATTTTATTTATATATTTCTATCACAGAATAATAAAAGCTCTAAGTCATACCACATAAAATTATTATTTGGATAAACCAGATTAACTTGCCGGCAACATGTTTCGGCCACAACGATGACCATCATCAGGCAGAAAAACCGAAGAACTTGTACATACTATTAAAATTTGTTATGAAAATTAAACAAGTCGCACTGTAATTTTTTTTTATAATATTTTCACAATGTGATACCAAATTTTAATATCATATACAAGTTCTTCAATTTTTCTGCCTGATGATGGTCATCATTGTGGCTGAAACTTGTTGCCGCCAAGTTAATCTGGTTTAATGAAATAATAAATTTATGTGATATGATTTAGAGTTTTTATTATTCGTTGAATAATTTATCACATTTGAGCTGTGGATAATCTTCTGTTTTTGATATATTTTTATTTTCATGTTTAACAATTTCAAAAACTATTACCACCGTTGACAGATTTACTAAAGAGTAAAAAAAATTATAATTTTTAAAAAATATTGTAATTCAAAAAATAAATATTTCTGGTTATCCATATTCCTGAAGTACAAACTTTACTGACATTATAAAAACTCCTAAGTGATAAAAAAAACAAATTTATTTAATAACTTCTTTTCTAGAAGGTATTGGAACCTCTTCATTTTTATTGCTCATGTATAAATTTAAATTGTTATATTTGGTGACCAGTGAACCTAAATAAAAAACACAAAAATCTCTGTTAATAGGGCTAATCTGACATGATGGAAAAGTCCCTAAGTGATTCGGAAGATAGTGATAAATGTATATTGATTTCTTACTCGACGATGTCAAAATTACTTACGGTGTTTTTGTAATTAATGCTCGTCATGATCTACTCTCTGCCGTTTTGCCAACTGTCCAATTAATTAATCTTACTAATTTATAATCACAATTAAACGAATAAATGTTTAAAATTTAAATCACTACATATCGCGTTTGTGCAACAAATACATTTAACAATTTATTCAATAATAAGCAAGTACTAAAAAACATCGATTCATTTATATACTTGGAATACTAAGATGGAATTAATTAGAAATAAATAATAAAAAGTGTTGCTAATAGCAACGTTGTTATTTCTCAATGGGCTACTTTTATGATTTTTTAAAAATGACTTTTAAATATAAAATGCATTTTCGACACTGATTAATAACGCTTTTGGGCCCTATTTCCTTTTTTTCGATGTATAAATCGCAGCGGCGTATAGTAAAAATTAGCCGAAGCCACCAGAGCGTACTTTTCAGTTAGTTTTCCCTTTTTTCAGTGTACAAATCGTGCATAATTGTGACCGGACACTTCCCCAGTAGAATAATCCCCACATGATAATTCCCCACAGAAAATTGCCCACAAGTAGAAATTCCCACACGAAATTTGCCTACATAGAAATTTGCTAACACAGATAATTCCTCACAATAAATTTGCTCACAATGATATTTGCTCACAGAAAAAATTTATTGGTAATTATTCAATATTAATTTTTTTAAAAGATGTAAGTAAAAAGTCCAAAATTATTGACAGAAAATATTAGAAGTTATTTTAAAGAAAATTATTAAAAAAATACTTAATATAATATTAAATTCCGAACGCAAACATATAAGTATTTAAAATTTGTGCTCATTTTGAAAAAAAATTTAGAAAAATAAGAAACGTTTAGAATATAAATTTAAATAAAATTAGTAAAAGCAAATATCATTGTGCCCAAATTTATTATGAGGAATTATCCGTGTGAGCAAATTTCTATGTGGGCAAATTTCGTGTGGGCCTTTCTACTTGTGTGCAATTGTCTGTGAGGAATTATCATGTGCGGATTATTCTAGTAGGCAACTGTCATGGAACCTAGCAGAAGCCATCAGAGGGTATTTTTCCTTCAGTTTTCCCTTTTTCTTATATTTAATCGCGCCGGCGGATAGTACAATGTAGCCGAATCCACCAAAGCGTACTTTTCCATCAGTTTTCCCTTTTTCCGGCGTTTAAATCACGGCGGCGGATAGTACAATATAGCCCGATCCACCAGAACGTACTTTTCGTCATTTTCCAAAATGACAATACAAAGAAAATTATTTTAAAGAAAACAATAGAAGAAACTTTTACAGGTTCTTATGACCAGGCGTCTCTGTGGTCTGTAGTGAGCGAACTCGGAAGGAACTGACGAGGATAATTTAAATATCATGTTCGTGACGTCTAAAATGTACGAGCGCAAGTGTCTCCATCTTTTGGACGGATTTTTACCTTTGTAAAACGAATTGCGTTTGACCCTATATTCGGGGCATTTTGTTTTACGGTTTATTTTTAAAATGTCAGGACGGAATTTCCATTAATGGAAATAAGAACGGAGATTAGGGATTAAAAATGTCAGTAAATTTGTAACTTCGTTATAATATCTGAATCTTTAACTGCAACGTCCTTCAAAAACGTCGCAGAGGTACTTAAACAGTTCCTTTTTGGAATCTACTCTTATCCATTGTTGACGTTTTCATTTCTTGTAATTTTTCTATTCAAATGACTATTCAACAGGATCCTCTACAATATTAAGCTTGTAAAATGCATATTCTTGAGAAGCAATTGTTGATAATATTTCAATTTTTTAAAGGGCTAGGACAATAAAATTTGCATGAGGAAAGACAGTCGACTATTTTTTAAAATATTATCAATGCACTATTAGACAAGGAAAGAGAGTAAAATCAACATAATGATAGTGATTGTTATGATAAGACGCCAAAAAGCTTGAAATCAAGTTTCTTCCTGTACAGAATTTCCCTTGTTTGGAAATTTTTTCATATATTTTGCCATTGTAAATTTAATATTATTTTTAATTGAATTGGAATAATTTCAAAATTAGATTGTTGAATTATATAGAAATAATTCAAGTAAACATCCTTCATACGTAATATTCTGATTTGACTCCAAAAAAGGTTTATTTGAACACTTTTATTAATCAATTCTCTTTGACTGCCGGTTTGAAAGAGATTTGATGTGATTACATTTACTTAACTAAAGCAAACTAAATTTTGTAAATTGGATATTCGCTGAGTGTAGGAAAAAGATAAATTGAAAGGAAAAATAATTTTTATTTAAATATGTTAAATAATTTTTTATAAAACAAGTAGTATTTATCAAAATATTATTATATTTTTTCTCCTAAAAATATAACAAATATTTACAAAAATTGGAACTCTGTTTATCAAATTTTTAAGGTTAAAATATTATTAAATTCTTGTTTGGCACGGACAGATTGGGACCACTTTGAATTTTTGACATTCACCGTTGGAGCCTTTATTGTGTAGTTCTGAGATGCTTTGAATTTAGCCAACTTTATTGGAAATTTTTAGATTCAATGGATCAGTCTAAAAAATTAACGTGAAAATCCTGGGTGTATTGTAAACATCTTGTCAGACTTTGTTGGCGAGATTTTTAATTAAAATTTACGTTTTTTCATGTTTTTTTTTTTCAATAGAAGTGAAATCCGAGGAGTTTGGGAATAAATAGTTAAAAGTTATGAAAATTTCATAAAGTAAGATGTTATTTTATACACTAGTTTAAAGAAAAATAGAAATAGTAAGAATAATAAGAACTTTCGTTAGAGAATTATCCAAACAAAATGTGCTTGTATTCTAATAAATTGGGTATAAAAATTGTTTTTTTAGAATTTTCCGATAAATGTTAAGTAATCCATTTTTGAACGATATCTCGCCTAATATAGCATCTGAAAATATACAGTTTTTTTTTATATTTAAATAAGTGCCACGGACGCGCTCTTAAAAATTGAATACCTAATCGATTTGTGAAAACCACAGCTTCCTATCTATAATATTAACGGAGCACCGGCAAAAAATCATTTCATGCAAGATAACATATGGTATTAACATAATTTTCAATAGTATATCAAACTCTTACCAAAATTTATTAAAATCCATTGATCTTGGAGTAAAAATAAGCATTTATTTGTTTTCAAACAAGTTAGAAATTTGACCCGTTTCATGACGACCCTACATACAAAAAACAGGATGGTACCAGTTCCACCTCTGAAGATGGAAATGTAGGAATTGTGGAACGTGAGAATTTGACGATGTCGGAGGAAGAAATTTTGGACAACAATGGAGTTGATTGGGTAATACCCAATTTTTCATTCACTAACAATGAAAATGGTATAAAGATTGATGTCCCTATAACATCAACACCAATGGACGTGTTGAGAAAAATATGGTCTCCAAAAGTTGATGAATTATTATTAGGATCTACCAACAAATATGGCAAGTAGCTTGTATCGAAAAATCGACCTAAAAATCGTGGTAGTATATAGCAACAATTTTCACTAGCAACAATTTTTACTAGCAAGACGTAGAGGAATTAAGAATATTCACAGATCTTTGTCTTCTAGTAGGACAAATTAAATTTCCTCCATTACAGAAGATATTTATGGTCGACCAAATATATTATCAGCCTACTTTTAGTAGTAAAATGTCTGGTCGTAGGTTCGAAGGAATTCTAAGACCATTCCCATTTAGGAAGATCAACCCTTTGATGAGACTTATTAGTAGACAATAATCAATCTACAGTGTATCCTTGTTTAGAGAACTTCTGAAATTCAGACTGTACATAAAAGGAAAAAAGCTAAATATCGTATAAAACATTACGAATTATGTACCCCTGATGGATTTGTCTTCAATATTGAGATATACAAAGGAAAACAAATGATTACTGAAACTAGTAATTTATTTACGCTTAACTTACACTAAAGCGTTGTACATTATTTATAGATATATAATCTATATCGTCCATTTATTAATAAAAACCAATTTATAAAGAATTATCACTTCGAGCTAAAAATCCTCTTCTAGGATTAGGTAGTTCTTCGTGGACAAATATAGAGCCACTGTCTGGATTCCATTCAAATCAAATTAATTATTAATTACTCATTTCAATGTACCTAATATGTCGATATTTGATACCTTCGATACCGAAAATTTTATACCCGATGCCAGAATAACAGAAGCGTAGATTATTTTTTGACAAATATTTATTCATTATTAATTTTGCTTTGTCTCTAGTAGTATAAAATTATTTATAGTATGAAGAAATGTATTTATTTAAGACTCTGAATCCTACTTTTTTTACTAGGGTAAAGAGAAAGTAAAAAAAAAATATTTATAGGAATGTCCAACACGTTATTCAGTAGGAAAACTCATTCAAAAGATACATTAAGGAATGAAACCCAACAGCAGGTTCTGATCTAGTAAGAGAAGAAAACTCGTTCCAAAAGACTAGTTCCAAGAAAAAACTTGTTCCCAAAAAATAAGGATATGTTACATTTAATATAACTATTAATAATATTGATTAAGTACTCATTAATCGAGCGCAACTTACTTTTGGATACAACAATACACTACATTTTTTCCATATCTGCTTGGGTATCGATATGGTCCTCAATTTCTCGATTATCGTCCATATTTTCTATAGCTGGCGAGGTCTGTTCTTCAGTGTGCGTATTATTTAACCGATAGTGTTTGGACGTGGATAGCTGGTATAAATCTATAAATAATAGAATTGTAACACAACTAAAAATATTGTTTTATTGTTATACATTATCATCAATGTCATCTAAATTCCTTTTTGTTAAGGTTTCCTCTAACTAACTAACCAACACAAACAATAAAATTATGTGGAATCGATTCGAAAAAGCTTTAAGCGCGCTCAAATAAATTTAATACAACAACGCACAACTTGTAAAAAAAACATTAAAAATTAAAATGGCCGTTTCACTATTACGTCTCCCATCCTTCTCTCCCCAAGTATATACTCTCCGAAAACTAAACAGACACCTTCAGCGTCCCCACTTCTCTAATTTTCTATTTGTTCTTTCGTTCCCCACTTCTCTGATTTTACTTTCCCGACCCACCTCCTAGAAGGGAAAGTATTGTGAACGAGCTAACAAACAAATTCGAGATAAAAACAGAAATATCCATTTTCGGGTCCCATGAGACGATTAAGACCATTTCCAGATGGAAGCCTGTCTGTCGGTCTGTGTGTGTGTGTATTCTTCCACGATAGAGGCCATACGTTTAATCCGATTGAGCTGAAATTTGGTATAGGGGTTTGGGATACCCGTCGGAAGAACCTATTAGTTTTTGTACGATATCTGTCAAACGGAAGTACCACTATCAAAAAATGACAGTTGCAATATGTCACGGAACTGGACATGCCATATGTCATTTGAAAGCCCTGGAAAAACTATATTCAGAACAGTTAAAATTATTTCTCCAACTGTCACCTGTCAAAAATAAAAAAATGTCAAAATTTGAAACTTCAGCATTAAATATCTGAAGAAGTATTAATCCGATTGAGCTGAAATTTGGTACATGGATTTGGGCTATCTGTCGGAAGAATCAGTTAGTTTTTGTACAAGATCTGTCAAACGGAAGTATCACTATCAAAAAATGACAGATGCAATATGTCACGGAATTGGACATGCAATATGTCGTTTGAAAGCCCTTAAAAAACTCTATTCAGAACAGTCAAAATAATTCCTCCAACTGTCACCTGTCAAAAATTAAAAAATGTCAAAAGTTGATACTTTAACTTTTAATATCTGATAAAGTATTCGTGGATACTCGTCGGGAAAGTTTTGGGGCGACACAACCGATTTTTTAATGTTACGGTCGGTTTAGTAGTTGGACAAAAATTGTCTCAAGCAGCTTAGCGAACTATGATCAACGAATCAATACCAACTGTGATTCGATGCCAGCGCCACAGGCGATCGGCCGGGGAGTGGGACTATGTTGTGAGTATAACTGAAGCGCCACAAACAAATGCTTAGAGATGAAATTCTAAAGCAGGGGGTGGGGGGACAATAGACCCGACCAATATTTTGTCCGGCAAGCTTCGAATCTTATTTACTAAAGGTCTCCAAACACTTTCCAATCGATAAATCCCGCTCCTCGCATTTTTATTACGAAATGTTTCCCAGCGCCTGGTCTATAAAGCATTGAAATTAAATTTTCATACCTTACAATTATTGAATTTGTAACTAATTATAAAACTTGATCGTAACATAAAGCAGAGCAAGAACAGTACTTTATTTTCAGATATTTAAATAAATATTAGTTACCTTTTTTTGGTCAATGTAGCTACTAAAATATTTCTTTAGTAAAATGACTAAAATAGGACAAAAAAATGTATTTTGGATATTAAATATTTTCATTAATTATATTTTTTATAATGAATAGTTTCATTTTAGCTTTGAACTAATTATAAACTAGAAACTGGAGCAAAACTTAATTAAACCTTCAATTTAATATAATATATCATTATTTTGATTTCTATTAAATATTAAATCAAAGTACTACGTAGGAAAATTTGTCAATGCAAAATATATTTAACGAGACCCTACAAATATACCTTATATCAATAATTATAGAAGTCTAGACGTTATTGTGCTAAAATGGATAAGCATATGTAATTAATTGGCATTTTCATCTAAAGAATCATCGATAAACTAAAATAATTCATCATCCCCAAATACAATCATCAAAAGAATTTGGCTCGTTTACGAAATATTTTTATTGGGGGTTCACTCGTAACGGGGTAAATTATTGTTTTTTAATATTCTATTATTAAACAGCTAAAAAGTCGGAATTGAAAGATCTACAAAAAACGCTTCGGCTTCCGATGCAAATTAAATTTATTTCCCGTAAGGAAGAAAATAAAAATGTGAGAATATTCACGATTCTTTTAGAATTTAACGCTCAAATTAGCATCTATTAACATCTTCTGTATGACTGACTAGTTTTGAAAATAATATGCATGATTGCATATTCAATGAATATAAAAGAAGAGAATAAGTTTTTTTTTATATAATGAATATAAAACCAGTAATTTTCTAAATTTGTTCTTACTTTTATTCTTCAATGTTTACAGTTATATAAATCTATCAAATACTGTATAATTAAAATAGACATGGTATCGCATATCACCGAACAACAAAATTAACAATTCAAATCTCTAATAATACTGCCTATAAATTGGTATCGAGATTACCAAATGTGCAAACAATACTGTTTGTAATGAGGGAACAGTTGGAGCATGATTTAAAGATCAATCTGAATGTCGGTTGTCAATGAATTAACCACAATTGGAAAGGCTAATGATAGAACCAAATGGACAGTTAGTTAAATGTAATAGGATTTGCATTTGCGGTTTAGAAAAAAGTAGCGTCTGTTTTTAATAAATTTTTTTAATAAAAACTTAATACTCTATATTATTTCCATTATATTAAACAATTTTAGTTCAGTTATTTTAACCAATATTTTCGTATTAATTTTAATTCTCCAATTTCTACTTCAACATCAACTCCTGATGCTAACATAGTTAGCAAAACGTACGTAGAGTGTTTGAAGTGTATTTTTGGTTAGCGGTTGGTGGTGATAATTGTAAACTGACGAACAGATTTTTGGAATTCTTTAAAGTTCTCGAAGTTCTCGAGAACCATGTTCGAAAATTCTCAGTACCGGTGCTCGGACAAGTTAACAGTTTTCTGCTGATATCTGTTCTCGTTCTCAATTTTTTAATAGCTCGGGTTATGTAGGAAAAAATACCTACAAAACTTTATAATTTGAGAATTCCAAGTGTCGATAATAAAAAAATCCGAGCACCGAGCCGAGAACTGACACATTCTAATCAAATTAATCCGACCTAATACTTGGTTGAATATATTCAGTTCTCGGTTTTTGGTCGAGTTCTCGATTCTTATCAGTATTCGATAACTGAGTTCTCGGTTCATTGAAGTATTCGATTCTTCTCATAACTGTCCAAACCGTTGGAAGTACGGCACTGGTTATGTGACCAATCGATTAGGAAGAAATTTCCTACAAACTTTTAGGGGAGAACTGATTAAGGTCTATAGTCAGTTCGAAAGTCAATATAATAGGAAAACGGGAGATTAAAAAATATCGAAATCCGTAAAATGAAATTTGGTATCATAGTTAGTTTGGTAAAAAAAAAATTGGCGTAGTTCAAATTACAAAAAAAATTTTACGGTCAAATTGCTTGTCCTTGAAAATCGGCAAAATTACGTAGGAAAAATATTATCGGGAAATTGTAAACAAACGAACCAATTTTTATAATTTTTTTATTAAACATGGAGATTTTTTGATTCGTAAGAAAATTTCCTACAAATTCTTAGGGGAAAATCGATTAAGGCCTATAGTCAGTTCGAAAGCAGAGCTAGGGCGAAAAAAGCAGACTTAAAAATTTCGAAATCCGTAAAAAACATGAAATTTGGTGTCATAAACTAATTTGGTACAAAAAAAAAACGATTGGCATAGTTCAAATTTACAAATATGACCTTTTCGTCAGATACGGCCAAATTTCAGTTAATTGTATTGGTAATTCGACCAAAATCAGTCCAAATGCATCTAGTCTATGCCAAAATCGACAAAATTACGTAGGACAAATATTATCGGGATATTTTTAGATTTTTTTATTAAACTTGGTGATTTTTTTATTCATAAGAAAATTTCTTACAAACCCTTACGGGAAAAATTGATTAAGACTTATAGTCAGTTCCAAAGTCGAGTTAGGACGAAAACAGCGAATTAAAAAAAAATTCGAAATCCATAAAAAACATGAAATTTGGTGTCATAAACTTATTAGGTCCAAAAAAAAAACGATTGGCATAGTTGAAATTTACAAAAATGACTTTTTCTTCAGATACGATCAAATTGCGTGTCCTTAGATCGGTAATTTGACCAAGATCAGTCCAATTGTCTATAGTCTATGCCAAAATCGACAAAATTACGTAGGACAAATATCATCGGCATATTTTTGGATTCTTTTATTAAACTTGGTGATTTTTTTATTCATAAGAAAAGTTTATACAAACCTTAAGGGTAAAAATCGATTTAGACTTATAGTCAGTTCCAAAGTCGAGTTAGGACGAAAACAGCGGACTAAAAAAAATTCGAAATCCATAAAAAATATGAAATTTGGTGTCATAAACTAATTTGGTCCAAAAAAAAAACGATTGGCATAGTTTAAATTTACAAAAATGACTTTTTCTTCAGATACGGTCAAATTGGGTGTCCTTAGATCGGTAATTTGAGCAAGATCAGTCCAATTTTCTCTAGTCTATGCCAAAATGGACAAAATTACGTAGGACAAATATTATCGGGATATTTTTAGATTTTTTTCATTAAACTTAGAGATTTTTTTATTCATACGACAATTTAATTCATGTATAAAAAATCCCATAAGCCGCGTGATTTTGTCATTATTACAGAGAAAAATGTTTGCAATAACTTTTCCAGTGACAATAATGGAACCTAACTTTTGAAAGCATGACAACCAGCATTATAAATAAATTTTTGATGACGTTATGTCAATTTTTCTCAAACTTGTCAGAAAATTTTTCATTTTCCGACTCAAGCCATTTTTAATAATTGTGTTTTTAACAATTGTACTTTTCCGTTAAATTAAATAAACTAATTTACATTTTATTTTTTAAATTATTGATTTACATATTCATTAAATTGTCTTACCGAATTACACTCTAGCTTTTTTTGAGTCGAAGTAAATTTGACATTTATAATTCGAATTTTGTTGCCTTTAGGTAATTCAACTCAAAAAACTGCCACAAAAAATTACTCGATAAAAGTGAAAAAATATTATTGTTATATTGTAAACTAACGAACTAATTTTTAGAATTATTTTTTAAATTTTGAGGTTTTTTGAATTTTGATAAAATGTTTATATTCTTTTTAGGGAAAATCGATTCAGGCCTATAGTCAGTTCGAAAGTCGAGTTAGGACGAAAACTGGAAAATAAAGAACATCGAAATCCATAAAAAACATGAAATTTTGTGTCACAAGCTAATTTGTCTCCCTTCTCGACGCCAAAATCGGCAAAATTATGTAAGAAAAATATTATCGGGATATTGTAAATCAACGAACTAATTTTTAGAATTTTTTAATAAATTTGGAGATTTTTTGATTCTTGAGGAAATTTTCTACAAACTCTCTGGAGAAAATTGATAAAGGCCTATAGTCAGTTTGAAAGTCGAGTTAGGACGAAAACTGGAGACTAAAGAACATCGAAATCAGTAAAAAACATGAAATTTGATGTCATACGCTAATTAGTTCAAATTTATAAAAATTGTTTTAACGGTCAAATTGCGTGTCCTTGGACCGGAAATTTGGCCAAGATCAGTCTAATCGTCTCTCTACTCGATGCCAAAATAAGCAAAATTAGGTAGGAAACATATTATCGCGATATTGTAAAACAACGAACTAATTTTTAGAATTTTTTATTAAATTTGGTGATGTTTTGATTGTTGAGGAAATTTTCTACAAATTCTTAGGGGAAAATCGAAGTAATATAGCCAGTTCAAAAGACGAGCAAGGACGAAAACAGCAGACTAAAAAAATTCGAAATTCGCAAAAAACATAAAATTTGGTGTCATATGCTAATTTGGTAAAAAAAAAAACGATTGGCGCATTTCAAATTTGCAAAAAATAACTTCTTCGTCAAATACGGTCAAATTGCGTGCTCTTTTGCAGGAAATTTGAGCAAGGTCAGTACAATTGCTTCTCTATTCGATGCCAAAATCGGCAAAATTACGTAGCAAAAATATTATCGCGATATTAAAAACCAACGAAATAATTTTTAGATTTTTTTATTAAACTTGGAAGTTTTTTGATTCTTGAAGAAATTTCCTACAAACTCTTAGGGAAAATCGATTAAGGAATATGGTCAGTTCCATTGTCGAGTTAAGATGAAAACTGGAGACTAAAAAAGACCAAAATCCGTAAAAAACATGAAATTTGGTGTCATAAACTAATTTGGTCCAAAAACAAAAACGATTTTTAAAGTTCAAATTTACAAAAAACGACTTTTTCGTCAGATACGGTCAAATTGCATGGTCAGTTCAATTGCCTCTAGTAGATACCAAAGTCGGCAAAATAATGTGGGACATATATTATTGGACCAATTTTTAGAATTTTTTATTGAAGGGGTTTTTGATTCTTGAGGAAATTTTCTTTAAAATCTTACAAGAAAATCGATCAAGGCCTATAGTCAATTTGCAAGTCGAGTTAGGACGAAAACTGGAGACTAAAAAATATCGAAATCTGTAAAAAACATGAAATTTGGTGGCATAAGCTAATTTTGCCAAATAAAAAATTGATTGGCGTAGTTTAAATTTATTAAAAATATTTTTTTCTTAATTCTAAGAGGCTGTCCATATCTCAAATGTAGTCAAACTATTGAGTAGAAATAAAACTCCAAGTCATGTACCACAATATAATTAAACAGTAATTAGAGGGCAACTAGTTTTGGCTTAAGAGCCATTATCAGGCCATATTTAGTATTTGACAAGAATTATAATTGAATAAACAAACGTATAACCGTTTACATATTATTTAAGGGGAGGGGCAGGGGGTTAGGAGAGTAGGTACATGAAAAATTGACGAAAAAAAAACTTTTTAAAAAACTTTTTAAACTAAATGAAAGTTGCTGTCTAAAAGACAGGTCATTAACAACTTATAACTAAGAGATGATGATGGCTCTTAAGCCGAAACTAGTTGCCCCCTAACTACTGTTTAATTATATTGTGGTACATGACTTGGAGTTTTTTTTCTACTGGATTTGTTTTCATCTACCGGAAATCCGACTAAGATCGGTCCAACCGTCACTATACTCGATGCCAAACTCGGCAAAATTATTGTAAACCAACGAACCAATTTTCAGAATTTTTTTTTATTAAACTTGGAGATTTTTTAATTCATAAGAAAATTTCCTACAAACTCTTAGGGGAAAATCAAGTAAGGCTTATATTCAGTTCGAAAGTCGAGCTAGGACGAAAACAGGAGACTAAAAAATTTCGAAATATAAAAAACATGAAATTTGGTATCATAACCTAATTGGGTCCAAAAAAAAACGATTAACATAGTTCAAATTTACAAAAAGTGATTTTTGCGTCAAATTCGGTCAAATTGCTGGTCCTTGGATCGATAATTTGACCAAGTACAGTACAATCGTCTCTCTAATCGATATTAAAATCGGCAAAATTACGTAGGACAAATATTATCGCGATATTGTAAACCAACGAACCAATTTTTAGAAATTTTTATTATACTTGTAGATTTTTTGATTATTGAGGAAATTTTCCACAAACTCTATAAAGGTGGGTCCACATTGCTCGTGTTTCTGCTTGCTCTTTGCTGCTCGTCTAGATTTCTGTACTAGCAAAGAAGTTGCCCAGACTGCATTTACTGTTTGGTTTTCGTCATTTTTTGACGTTCTCTTCTAAATGAGGCCAAAATTTAACCCATTTTCTTCTTTAAGTCAGCTACTGATATGTTCATACCATCTTTAATTTCTATCCAAGCATTATTTTTATTATTTATGGAAATCCACTCTATCTTATTGTTTTATTTGTACCTGTTATTTATTAACGAGCGCTATTCTGGGCCTGATGATGGCGGAAGTCGAAATTAGTTGCCAATTTCATATTTAACTATTACAACAAATATATTTCTGTGGTACTGGACTTTGTGTATTTCATTACTCATTGGTTGACTACATTTGAGACATGGATAACCTGATGAATTTATTTTTATTATTATTTAGTTTATAATGGTTGTGTTGGAGATCCCAAAAAACTGTGTATATTTCATATAACCCGATTAATTTTATGACTTGCTCATCAGTCCACTCCAAACCTAAACACGTAAATTTGTAAACTAAAAGATTGCGATTATCACACGAACACCAGAATACGTTGAACTGCTAACCATTGAGCTCGAGCTCCATCCACTTCGTGAGCCCGAGCCAAGGGGATATTGTACCTAATCAGCACTTGATCCCCAAGTCTACTACCATCTTCCCCAGGGTATTCCGCAGAAATGCCCGCCACTGTGGACATATCGAGGGTTTGTTTTTCTGACCGAAGTCCCCTGGACCTCACGATCCTCGCTTTGCCATGGTATGGCCGTATTCCGCCCCAATGGCCTTTGGCGGATTCCTGGCTGATCTTCATTTTGTTTTTACGGGACGACCGGAGCCTCTATCCCATTTGTCTGTCTGTTTTGTACTATCGCTTTGTGGATGGGTTTATCAGTCTGTTAGTCCTGTCGTCGCTGAGTAATATTTTCTTGTACCTAAAACATAATTAAACGAAAATAATTAGTATAAGCCAAAAATATTACCCTTGTACTATACGATTTCTGAAAATAAAAAAAAAATTTGGTTTGGCAATCCCCTTTTTTCCGGACAGTCGAGCTCCCACAAGCATCTCTTTTGATATACCGCTACCCGACGAAACAGTCAAAACGCGAATTTCTTCTGCTCGCGAACAAGTGAAACGTTACGAACACAGGAACCATCGAAAACAAAATTTTTTATTTGTTCGTGGCGTTCGCTAAGTTTCACATGCTTTTTGTGTTCGGCCTGTACTGCTCACGAGCAATGGAGGCTCACCTTTAAGAGGAAATCGATTCAGGATTATAGAAATTCGAGCTAGGATAAAAACTGAAAACTGAAAAATATCGAAATCTGCAAAAAACATGAAATTTGATGTCCAAAGCTAGTTTGATCCAAAAAAACCGATTGACGTCGTTCAAATTTACGGTCAAATTGCTGTACCTTATCAAGTATTTGATCGTTTTTCTTTAAGTTATCATGTGATGCTGATTTTCAATTTTTTAATATTTTGAAAGTCGCAATACATTTTCTTGAATTAATTTATTTATTTCACAGGTAATTCTATTTATATTTCACAGGTAATTCTATTTATATTTCACAGGTAATTCTATTTATATTATTCATCCAACAAATATTCTGTTCCCGTAATACCGGCTTCTAATTGAAATTAAATAATTTTAACTTTAAATTGAATTTTATCTTTAAAATTAATTTGGAAAATGTCCTTAACAAGGACCCTATGACGATACAAAACGATGTCATTTATATTCATAACTTGTCACATCTTATAATTTAATAAAATTGGGTTAATTGGGTTAACACCTTTGGTGTAATAATCTAGAGGGATTATTGCTTTTGACCGTAAAATGGGAAATAAAGTTTCCTTTACCAAGAAATAAAATTGAAAATTTGGAACCTTTGGTTTTTAACAATATTGAAGAATATAGTTACCACTATAACCATATTAGCATCATCATCACAAAATCCATAGACCTAAAAACGTAAGATTGTTTTTCCCAATAAAAAAAACTTTAATAAAATATTACTGTTTTTATGCCATGAAAGTTCATATGCTGTAAATCGGTATTTTTGTCAGGACGTGGAGTTCGAAGAATTTTAAGAAATAAGCCAGTTTCATGCGCAAGGACCCAATAAAAATCACGGACTTGGCCAAATGTCGTTTTCCTTTCCCGATAAAATATAACAATTCGTTTCAAAAGGAATCACTTTTTACAATTCGAAGAATTTGTTTCAGTTTTTATATAAACTATGCGCCGAAAGAAAACATAAAGAAAATGTTTGCTACTTCAAATCTTGAGACCCTGTTATTATTGTTATTATTTTATATTCATACCCAAAACAAGTTCTACAGTTTGGTCTAAGGTATGTGCGTGAGCCTATTAAGCCTAATTTTAGTTTTTTGGGCTATCTGGATAGAAAAAGAAAACGTAATATATTAGTCAAATTATGTAATAGACACATGTATTTTTTGTTAGGTAAGATTCACACAATAGAAACCGTTGCAGAATATAGGCACACACTAATAACGGTTGGATCATTTTCAGCACAAAAATTTGATTTATGTTGGATCTGCCTTTTTTCGAAGCCTCTTTGGCACTCATCGGAAAAAGAAAGAATGCCTCGTGACTGGAGTGAAGCTCTATTATAAAAAATGGAAATACAAAAGTCCAAAAGTCTGTGAAAACTATAGAGGAATAGCCCTACTAAATGTTGGATATAAAGTCCTCGCGACCTGCATAAAGAGTAGATTATCAGCGAAAACGGAAAGAAGAATTGGAGTTACCAGTGTGTGTTTAGGGCATGAAGAGGAGTAGTGGATCAAATTTTTAACTTAAGAGAGATTCTGGCTGAAAGTTACTAGCAATAGAAAGATGTTATTAACCGGTTAAAAATACTTTCAACAATCATAAAAAGAGAGCTAGAAAGGAGGTGGATGGCAGCGTATATACGAAACCTTATAGGTCTATACTTACAAAAATTTTTATTATAATCAACACAGCTGTGAAAGGATTTTTAGAATTGTCAGTCATTTTCTATCATTTATCAGCTGTTTTAACTAAATTGACGGTTAGCCCTCGGTTTGTGTAAGGAGAGTTTTTTGTCGTGTCTTCATTATTCCCAAATCGGTGTCTAATGACGTCATGCAATTGTTTTGTTAACATTTTAATGAAATTAAAATTAACTTTTATTTTTATTTGTAATTAAATGAATATTTGTTTCTCAAACAGAAAAAAAAAATATTAAATAAATTAAACAAATTTGAAAAAAAAGTATTACGAAAAATCAGAATATTCAGAATCTACACGAAATTGAATTTTTTTTTGTCTCCCTGAGACTAAAGAATACTCTTTTTTTTAATAAAATAAAAAAAATATTTTAATCAAGGTTAGAAAAAAATTGTTTAAATGGCGCCTAACAAAGTATAATTTTTTAACAATTTCAAATAATAAATTTATAAATCATATCAATTAAAAGACCCCAAAATTTAAATGCATATCAATATATTTCAATTTATTACTAAAGTATTTAATTCGACTTTAAAGTCGATCATGATAGGCTTTTGTTCAGATTTCGATCCGCTTTTGTTTAGCTTTTGTTTCTCTTTCAATCCGAATTGATCAGATCGCGATCCGCTTTGATCAGGTCTCGATCCGCATTCATCAGGTCTCGATCCTCTTTTAATTAGCTTTCTAACCGCTTATGATTAGCTTTCGATCCACTTTTAATCAGCTTTCGAACCGCTTCTGATCCGCTTTTGATCCGCTTTTGATCAGCTTTCGAACCGCTTCTGATCAGCTTTCGATTAGCTTTTAATCAGCTTTCGAACCGCTTCTGATCCGCTTTTGATTCGGATTGATTAGATATTAATCAGAGTTTGAATAGTTTCTAATCAGGTCTCGATTTGCTTTACGACGAATGACCTTAATAGGGACAAATTTTGAAATTTTTAACATTAAAGTTTCTTATGGAGATTTACAAATAAAAATTTTCACCAATCAAACCGACCCTATTGGAGTAAAATTCGAGTTTAAAAAGGCTACGCAAATAAATGTAGAAAAAGAAGGGGACATTTTTGTTCTAGTTAAAACCACCACAAACATGAATTTAACGACGGCATAAACGAAAAAGTTAGCGAAAGTCCCTTTGTCAGAAAAAACAATTAACTGACCTATTGAATATAACTGTATTTTTTCTGAAAAACCTGGATTGACCAACGTATACAAACATGAAATTAAAATGCACAACAAAACACCGTTTGTGAAAAAAAGCTACCCTGTGCTATTTTCCTTACGTACGACAGTGGAAAATAAGAAATGGTTACCCAATTAGTTATCCAAAGAAGAAATTTTTAGTGTCTAAAGTCTAAAGGTTTAGTGTCTAAAGTCTAAAGTTTGCCGTTGAGGACGATGCAGAGAAAAAATTACGGAGGGTGTACCACAAGGATCGGTGCTGGAACGGACTCTGTGGAACATCCTGTATGATGAAGTACTAAAACTAAGGATGATGAAGAAGGTAAAGAGCCTGGCATTTTCAGACGACCTGTAACTGCTCGTTGGAAGGAAGGAGAGGAGGATCTCACACACGGAGCAGATGAAGCTCTACGATTAGTGACCAGCTGGATGGCGGAAAATCAACTAGGAGTCACGCCAACCAAGTCCGAAGCGGGCAGTACCAATCCACTAGCGTTCTTTCCGATAGTAAAGCCGTTTCCGTATGGAAAAAGGGTTAGTCGATGGGATACGAAAGGATTGAATGACAATTTTAAATCCCCTCGCGCTTAACCGCAGGCGGTTCTTTACGACAATAAAGCCGTTTCCCTACGGAAATGTATCAGTCGATAAGTAACGACAACTAATGATGTGACTCTCGGTCCCTCCGTTCTTTCTAAGCAGATAGTAATTTAGTCGTCAGTTAGGCATAACACGAAGTTGTAGGTTAGAGAAAATCGGTCTTTCTTCTCACGTGTCAAAATGAATTCGCAAATAAATGAAAATGTGGATGCAGATGTATATGAAGAGAAGGTTGCTGACGAAGCATACCGAAGCATGTATTAAGAGGTTTTATACAGATTTACAACAACCATCCAGCATTGCCTAAAAAGAACAGAGGAAGTAGAACCCAAAGAATTTTTGCAAGCTTGACCGAAGCTTTCCAAGCACTTTCTGAACGTAGTGATAATGAGTCATTTAAGATTTTTCTAACCTTCTGGCTTACCATCCCAGGGACTGCCTACTGTTGATCTTGAAGCTCAAACTATTGATCCTGAAACTCAAGCCGAATTTTTTGATAATTTTGATACTACGTCTGTTTAATATTGTATTTTTAATAAAATAGTGTTCAAAACTGAAAACCTATTTCTATCATCTATAACAACAATAAATTCCTACCATAGTTATTCTGGTTAAACAAACTTCTCCGCGTAAATATGTATGTGTATGTGTTTTACCTACCTAAAATATATTGCTTTCTTCATTTCAACTTTCGACAACAATAGTTTTACACGTCTCTGGAACGATTTGATCTATAGTCTGCGGTGAAATACATGAGCTAAATTTAAGACACTCGTAATTTCTTCCAATTGATAAAAACCTCATTGGTGTTATGATACGCTCTTTGGGTAAAATACTCTTTCGCATTCTCGTATTCTATTTCTGCAAATATAGTTTTTGGAATGTGGCTGAATCCATGCGTAACTGATTATTAAAATCACGTGGTTCGAAAACTTCTTCATCCTTAACCTGTGTTTTATTTTTCTTTTAAAAACATATTGACTACAAACCACCTTTTTCTATCTATTACTTTACACTTGAAAGCAGAAACAATTTAGCGATCCTTACAGATTAAACAAGAGGGCACACTTTCTTTTCAACGAACAACAATAAATGAAACAGTGAAAGGAAAGAGATTATCCATAGACACTCATACCTTTTAACAATTCATGATCGTATAAACCGAGAGGATTTGAGATTTTATGTGGATGGATGAAGAACAAATTGTGTTGCAGCTTGCCAGGATCGCTCGTCGGGACAATCCCGAATGAAACAGCACAGGAAATTATTTGTGTGGATGATGTTGGAGTGGATTATGAATCATCTCATACTATCTCTTTTTATTATTCACAAGGAAAATATGACGAGAAAGAAGACTAGTGGATTTGTAGCTATTCTCAGGGACCATGGATGGAAAAGCCGAAGAGAAAAAGTCAGATTTAAGCTTGTCCAAAGAGACAGTTTAGGTACCTGGGAATCATCATGGATGATCTGTGGTAAGGAAGGCAGAGGACAGAGCTTCAAAACTAGCCCGAAATAAGCCAAATATCGCCGGGCACAAGAGCAAAAAAAAGACAAATGCTCAGTGGGGTTGTATACATCATTCTCTTATATTAGGCGCCCATTTGGGCAGATGGGATGGAAGTGGCTGCTTACAGGGAGAATATGGATTGGGTACAAAGGCAGATCTCTATAAGGGTGGTAAGTACTTATAGCATTGTATCTCTAAAAGCGATGCAGATAATAATAGCTATACCTGCATGTAAAGGAAAGAAGAAGAAGTCATGAGAGAGGTGCAGAAGGTGATGGGACGCCAGCTGCAATAAAAGAAGAAGAGAGGAGAAAGAACATAGAAAATAGAACGAGAACCGCGTCTAATTGCGGATGTGGAGCCGTAGGTGACATGTCAGTGCAGAATGATGAATTATTTCCTTACCCATCCGCTTATGGGCCATGGAGGTTTTGAGGCCTTTGTGAAGAAAATCGGTCGAGAGGATGACCACCACTGTATATACTGTAGTCGTTATATGCTGTTTCGTTGTCGAGGCGGACTGCTGGCAGGGAGGGGACTGTTATAAGCATCGGCGGGGTCCCTGACACCTATTTCTGTGAGTGACGCCATGGTAGGCACAAAAGACGTCTTCGAAAAATGGCATGGAATGATCAGGATAATACTGAAGACCAAGGAAGAGGAAGGCAGAAGACAACAATGGGAGGAAAGAGAAATATTGCGAAGACGCCAAAAAAGAAACAGGGCTTAACTCTATGAGGGATGTTGCAGAAACGGCTCCGTGGGGTTAGTTAGCAACTTGAGGAAGGTAAAGTTTGATGGGTAGGGCAGCTCAGTTGAATTCCCACACTATCACGTGCTAGCTTGGGTTAGTGCGTGGTGAACATGAATTGCCTCCTTTCTTAAAAAAAAGTTAGGTTATATTAAGTTTCTTGTATATCCAAGACCTTATGGTCTTTGTACAATTAACAGTACCATTTTTCGACCACTTTCTTATTTTTTTTTTGTTTTTGCTCCATGATCGTTTTGTTCTTCATTCAAATCTTTTTTCTTGACATAATCTTTTTTCTCTAATATCTTCCTAAAATCTTCCAATTTTACACATCATCATGCTCACCAGACATTGATTGTTCTCCTTTAGATGATAAGATACTTCTAACTGAATAGTACGTGTTGTCTGAAGAAGAGTCAGATATAACATTTAGTAATGGTATCGATATTATAACAAGAGTAACAGTTATATTCTTAATGGACTTTTGTACTGTCATATTGGAAATAGTATTAGTGCAGAACTTTTCTTGGTTTCATGTTTAATATTTTACTGATTAACTATTTGCTATGTTGGTAATTCTAATGATGCAAATGCTATATCCAGTTTAAGCAATGAAGTATGGAAATGGACAAATATGTACAAATAATCGATATATAAGAAAAATAATAAAACAGTCATAACAGTAAAACATTTTTCTTTGGAAAAACCAGTATTTGCTACGATTATATTGTGGCACATACTATAGAAGGATATTTTATTTTATTGGCTAAACCGTCATAATTTTGAAAGGGGTCGAGCAACTGAAAACTGTCGAAATAAAGTTTCATTTGTTTCAAAAACATTTTACAAGCTTACACATGCAGATGATCAAAACTGGAATTGTTACTTTAATGGAATTTATTCTATATTCCTACGTGTGGATTTAACCAAGATATTGATAAAAACATTTGCTTTAATTAATTATAATTTTTTATAATAATTAGTATTATATAACAGCTCTTTTAGTCATTATATTCGTTTAAAAATTTAATTTACAAGTTAAATGATAGTAACATGCAACTACACTTAAAATGATATTTAAAGCTGTTACGTCATAAAGTTATAAGTGGCAACGGAAGTAATAATAATAATGAATCGTGTTTCAGGAGTCCTTATGAAGTGAGAAAATGAGAATTTTATGAAAATGTTTGCTGAAACTACTTTGCTAACTACACTTATGTAAAATTCTCTAGAGAATAATTTTAGTTGTGTTTTATTTTTTAACTGAAAAGGTAAATGTGCATATTATTAAATTTTAGTCATATTTACAAATTAGTTTAGGTTAAGTAATGTTATTGTTGCTTATTTTAAAATAAATATTCATAAATTTTGTTTTTAATGATCATTTTTCTAGATATACTTCGATGCAGAAAAAACAAATTCTTTAAAAAATTAAAAAACAGAAGATTAAGAAGAAATGAGAAAAGAATCAGAAAAAAGAAATAGCAAAAATCAGAAAAAGGTGAAGGAAAATTAGAAGAAACCAACAAAAAATCAGAACAAAACTGAAAAAAAAGTTTGAAAAAAAAAGAGAAAAAAATCGAAAACAAAACGAAAGCATTGTAAAGAGTTTAAAAAATCAGAAAATATTCAAAAAAAATTTAAAAGGAGATTGTAAAATAAGGAAAACAAAGAAAATCAAAAATATTGTAAAAAATCGAAAAAAATTTTAAAAAAACTGCAAAACAATCGTAAAAAATTGCAAAAAACCGGAACAAATTTAAAAAAAGGAAAAAATTTCAAAGATTTGAAATAAATCACAAATAATTCCAAAAAGTATCAAAACAGAAACTGTTAAAAAAGCAAAAAGAATGAAGAAACAGCCGTAGAAAATAGCCAAAGAAATTCAAAATATCGCAAAAAAATCGGAAAAAAAAATCACAAAAAACTGCAAATTCAAATAATAGCAAAAACTCGGAAAAATGTCAAAAATAAAGGCAAAATACTAAAAAAAAAAACAAAAAATAACTAAAAAATCCGAAAACAAATTTGTAACCATCTAAAAAATTTAAAAAACCCATGAAAGAAATAAAATAAATCGGAAAAAAATCAAAAGAATAGGCAAAATCAGAAAACAAAAGAAATGACAAAAATGAGAAAAAAATGAGGGAAAATTGGAAAGAAAAAAGAAAAAAAAACGACAAATCAGAACAAAACAGAAAAAAAATTGAAAATAAGAAAAAAAAAACGAGAAAAAAATCAAAAAAAGAAGAAAGCATGGAAAAAGTTGAAAAAAATATTAGAAAAAAATGAAAAACAAAATTGTAAAATACCAAAAAAAAAGAATATTAAAAAATACCTAAAAAAATTAAAAAATATCACAAAAAATTCCAAAAAAATCGTAAAAAATTACTAAAACCGAAACGAATGAAAAAAAATGAAAAAACCGCAGAAAGTAACAAAAGAATTTCAAAATATCGGAAAAAATAAAAAATTGGAAATGCAAATAATCGCAAAAATTCGGAAAAAGAAGCGAAAACAAACGTAAAAAATGGTGTAAAAAAATCATTAGAAACAACTAAAAAAAACCGAAAAAATGTTTGTAACTGTCTAAATAATTAAAAAAAAAATGGTTTGAAACAATTGAAATAAATCAATAAAAATCAAAAAAATTAAAAAAAATCAGAAAACAAAATAAATGGCAAAAAAATGAGGAAAAATTAGAATAACAAAACATAAGCAAATGGTAAAAAATAGGAAAAAAACATAAGAAATAGGGAAAAATAGAAAAACTGGAAAAAACAGTAAAAACGAAAAATTTGAGCAAAAAGTAAAAAAAAAGCATAAAACGCTAAAAATCGAAAAAAACCAAAAAAAGTCGCTAAAAAACACAAGAAATCGAAAAATATCGCAACAAATTTCAAAGCAAACGTAAAAAACACAAAAAAATCTCAAAAAAACGAATATAATTGCAACCATCTAAAAATAAAAAACAAATTGGTAAAAATTGAAATAAATCGGAAAAATCAGAAGAACAAGAAAAAACTGAACAAAATAAGAAACAAAAGAAATAGAATAAATAAGAAAAACAGGATGAACAAATAGAAAAAAAATGGAAGAAACAAAAGATCAGAAGAAAACAGAAAAAAATGAGAAAATAAAATGAAAAAAAAGAAAACAATGGAAAAAGTTGAAAAAATCAGAAACTTTTGGGCAAAAAATTCTAAAATACAAAAAAAAGAATGAAATCAAAAAAAATGTAATAAGTCGAAAAAATATAGTAAAAAATTGCAAAAGATCGCAAAAACCCGGAACGATTTAGTAAAAAAAAAATTTAAAAGATTTGAAATAAAATAAAAATAAAAAAATGCAAAAATAAACGCAAAAAAATGGTAAAAAAATAACAAAAAACAACTAAACAACTGAAAACAAATGAGTAATTGTCTAAAAAATTTTAAAAAAAATGGTTCAAAAGAATTGAAATAAATCAATAAAATTCAAAAAAATAAGAAAAAAATCTGAAAACAAAATAAATAGCAAAAATGAGAAAAAAATGAGAGAAAATTAGAAGAAGAAAACCTACAAAAAAAATCATAACAAAATAAAATTTAAAATTTAGAAAAAAAACGAGAAAAAATTGAAAAAAAAAGAAAACCTTGGAAAAAGTAGAAAAAATCATAAAATATTGGGAGAAAAAAAGAAAAACAAAATTGTAAAATATGAAAAAAAAAGGAAAAACCAAAAAAATTGTAAAAATCGAAAAAATATCGAAAACAATTGCAAAAAAATTATAAAAAATTGCAAAAAATCGAAAACAAAACACAACGAATTAAGAAAACAAAAAAATTTTAAAGGTTTAAAATAAACCCACAAATAATTACTGAAAAAGCTGAAAAATAAATACGATAAAAAACCACAAAAAATTGCAAATACAATTAATCGCCAAATTTCTGGAAAAATGACAAAAATAAAATTAAAAAAATGGTAAAAACTCACAAAAAAAACAACTACAAAAACCGAAAACAAATTTGTAACCATCTAGAAATTAAAAAAAAATGAGCCAGTTGGAAAAAATTGAAATAAATCGAAAAAAATCGGAGGAATGAGAAAAAATCAGAAAACAAAAGAAAGAAATAGAAAAAAAACAGTATGAGAAAAAAATGAGGAAATAATCTCAAAAACCAGAAAAATATTTAATGATTTACGGTCGAATTTAGACCACTAGTAACTGTAATTATAATGAACATCCTTTCACATAAATCCTTAATCGATGAAATATTATATACGTTAAAGTTAAATCATGAACTGAAACACTATACATATAGTTACCTATCTTGGGTTTTCAATCATCAAAGTTCAAGCTTTTTAATCATATTATATCACCAAACCTCTATCTAATACGATACGGTAGAGGTTGCACATAGTTACCACCTAACATAGTTTGAATATTAATTAGTTTTGAGGACAACCCTCTAATTTTACTTATAATTATATAACCATTAGCGAACATGAAAATTAGGATAATAAAATAGTTATAAGATAAGTTAAATGATTTTTCCATTGTTAATAATTCATTGTACGAGATATATTCTATTGTAATTTGGTATAATGTTAAAACGGATGAAATTGCACCTGGTTAGTATTTATCTTCGTATTTATTATAATAAGGATCTAATGTATTTACTTCGTTATCCCTTTGAAATCCGCCACTGGGTATCAGCATAAATCAGACCGATTTCGCGGTCCCATTTAACAATGTCAAGGCCAAAACAGTTTGTTTTGAAGTCCCTATTGATATAATCATATATCAATGTTCGTCGACACGCTGGCTACGATTCTAACGACCATTTCATGATAACTGCCAATCGAACCTTCAGATTGTTAGTAAGAAAAGAAATGTTGACATAACTACGGGGGTCTATTCTTAAATTTCATTCGGTTTCATTTGTTGTTTGGATAGAATTATCTTACAAGTTATCAAGATTGTAGGAATATATGATACTATTAGGTTTATTTTTAATTGATTTTCTAAAAAGACGATATTAAGAAGATAGTATTTCAAAGGAGTACTTAAGTGTGTTTTGCTCTTTATAGTATGTAATTAAAAATTTGTTTCCAATAAATCTTCATTTTGTATAAAATCTAATTAAATTTTCTAAGGAAATCCACTACAAACAAAAATTGGAAGGAATATAGTATAAGAGGGGAAGGTTTTAAAAAACAAATAACTTCTTCTATTAAGGCCCTTGCACGTACATTTACACAAGAAACAAGCAGTTAAAAATAAAAAATTAAATTTGACAGATCGTTATCACTCCACGATTAGTTATCTAGCAATGCACGTTAAAAAATAAAAATTAAGAAATAATACATATGAAATAATTTTTTTTCGTACGGATGAAAATTTTATTTCTGACCAATGAAAAACAGTACTTGTTGATAACTTTGACCATTTGGGAGTTAGCTGCTAAGATATTTATCTATTTTTGTGGGCTTGTAGTTTGTTTTTAATTGTAGAATACAGATAAATATGAGTGAAGATCAGTTATACTATAACTATAGTTATTATTTAAACGACAGTGATAGTCTTCAATGAAAATAAAATTATCAAACTGAAACTGAAAATGTCTCTGAACCATCTGCTATGACCGAAATAAATTTAAGAAAAACTAACCATCTACAATTTCTCCATCTTTTATTTTTCTTTTTTCACTTCATAATAAAAATCCTCGCACCGTGAAAATACCATAAAGGTCCTTTTTATGACCTGCTTTTAATATGTACAAATAAAATTATAAAAATATTAGGTTATTACTATGTATAATTATATTAATAAAGGTATCTGACAGTTGATTTATGTTTGCACGCATGCCTATTTCAAACGAATGTAGGTTGACAAAAAATAATTTTTTAACTACTTAATTTTTATTTCTTATTTTTACTGCTTAATTCTTATGTAAATGTACGTACAAGAGCCTTTAAATAATGTCGAGAGCGCAAATTTGTAATAAAAGAAAAATGTAATTAAACAAAAATTTGCAAACAAATAGGGTAAGGGAAGTAGATTTTACCAAATAGATTTTTTTCTTTTCTAGCTGCATTAATTTCAGAAACGAACGATTTTTAATTTTTTTTTTTAAATGGTGCACTTCTTTAATTTTTTTCAAAATGTATCATTACTCGGATTTTTATAAAAATTGGTAAAAAGATAGACCAAGAGAAGCAGTTGTAAAAAATTTAATCGCTTTTTCTCTAGCTTTATAAGTTTCAGAAAAAAATCAGTTTTGATTTTTTTATTAAAAAAATGCCAAGAGTTCCTTCAATTTTTTTCAAAATGTGTTACTACTTAGATTTTAACAAAAATGGGCAGAAAATTAAACGAAACTGAACAGATATTAAAAATAGATTTTTTTTTGTTCTAGCTGCATTAATTTCAGTAAAAAAAGTAGTTTTAATTGTTTTTAAAAAATGGTGAAAGCACCAAGTTTTTTAATTTTTTTCAAAATGTGACATTATTCAGATTTTTATAAAAATTGGCAAAAAGATAGACCAAGAGAAGCAGTTGTAAAAATTTTAAAAAATAAATCGCTTTTTCTCTAACTTTATTAGTTTCAGAAAAAATAGAGTTTTGATTTTTTTATTAAAAAAATACCAAGAGCTCTTTAAATTTTTTACTTTCCCGGTCCCATCAATGCGAAAGTATAGTGAACGAGCAAAAAAATTCGAGACATCTATGAAAATATCCATTTTGAGGTTCCCCATTAAGATTGAAACCATTTTCAGAGTAAGGTCTGTCTGCGTGTCTGTGTGTAATCTTCCAGAAAAACTGCCTAATGGTTTGACTAATCAAGCTTTTTTTTTAATTTTAAGGACAAACAATACACTTTAGTGGAAAATTTTGTAATGCAAAGTTTTAGATCATAAAATTTCCCACAATTTTTGTATCAAATATTTTCCAGAATTTTCAATAGCTGCGCCAGTAGAGGGCGCGCAAAAAATGTACATGTAGTTTCTCCGTAGTTTTTTTAAATTAAGACAAACAATGCACTTTTGTACTTCTTGTACCATTTTTTGGCTTCATTTTGCCTTTTTTGGCTTTTCTGACATTTTTTTCTTTTTTTTTTGCCTTTTTACTCCTTTTTTGCCCTTTTTCTTGCTTTTTTTAATTTTTTGGTGTTTTTTTGGACACTTTCGAGCTTCCTGTCTTTTGCGTCTTTTTTGCATTTATTTGTCTGTTTTTGTCTTTTTTGTTTTTTTTCCCATTTTTTCGCTGTTTTTTGCTTATTTAAATTTTTTTTAATAGTTTTTAATTTTTTAATACTTTTTTGTCCTTTTCTGATCTTTTTTGCCTTTTCGCTTTACTTTCTCGCATTTGGCTTTTTTTGGACTTATTTTTGATTTACTCTTTTTCCCTTTTTTGCCTTTATTAGGCCTCTTTTTCTTTTCTGCTTTATATTACGTTTTTTTTTTTCTTTTATTACGTACCTTTTTTGCTCTTTGTTTATTCCAAACCTCTTTTTTCCAATTTTTATAACTTTTTATTAAGATTTTTATCGTATTTTTGATTTTTGCCTATTTCACATTTTTTTTACTATAGTTTTAATTTTTGCTGAAATTTAGCAATTCTTTATCATTTTTAACAATTTTTTGGAAATAATTCGTTAGTGTTTATAATAACTTGTTACCATTTTTAGTAACTTTTGTCGTTTTTCATTTTAATTAATTTTTGCAATATTTCCCATTTTTTTTTTCAGCAATTTACTTCATTTTTATCGCATTTTACTTGCTCATTCAGGAATTGTGTATTTTTTAACTTAAATAATCCTATTCACCATAGAAGAGCCGGGAAGTACTCGGGTGACACAGCCCATTTTTTCAAAATGTGTCACTACTCAGATTTTAATGAAAATGGACAGAAAGATAATCTAAGAGGGGTAGATTTTAAAAAGTAATCTTTTTTTTGGTGGCTGTATTAGTTTCAGCAAAAAAAACGAATTTTTATTATTTTTAATTACAGCGCAAATTCTTTAATTTTTTTTAAAATGTCATTAGTCAGATTTTTACAAAAATTGTCAGAAAGATAGTGTTAAAATCACCTCTTTTAGTTTCAGAAAAAAAGAGTTTTGATTATTTTAACAAAAAGAGTTTTTCAAAATGTGTCAGTACTCAGATTTTAATGTAAATAAAAAAAATGGGCAGAAATTTTGATTTGGTATTAAAATTTTTTTAATTTTTTTCAAAATGTGTGGCTCCTCAGATTTTAATAAAAATTGGCAAAAAGAGGAGTAGATTTGAAAAAATAAATCACTTCTTTTCTAGCTCTATCTATTTCAGAAAACAAACTAGTACTGATTTTTATTTAAGAAAATGGCGAGAGCGCAAGTTCTTAAGTTTTTCCAAATCTGACATTACTCAGATTTGAACAAAAAGAGAGATAGTCTCAGAGGAGTAGATTTAAAAAATATGTATTTCTTCTCTAGCTGTATTTTTTCCTGAAAAACCGAGTTTTGATTTTTATTAATAAATGGCGAGACCGCAAACCCTTATTTTTTTTTGAAAATGTGTCATAACCCACATAGATAGACTAAAAAGATTGGATTTAAAAAAAAATATATAATTTCTTATCCAGCTATATTAATTTCTTAAATAAACGAGTTTGGATTTTTTTCAAAAAAATGGTGAGAGCGCGAATTCTTAATTTATTTAGAAAAATTGTCATTATTCACATTTTAACGAAAACTGGTAGGAAGATAGACTGAGAAGAGTAGATTGAAAAATATATATATTTTCTTCTCTAGCTGTATTAATTTCTGAAATAAACAAATTTGGATTTTTTCAAAAAAATGGCGAGAGCGCAAACTCTTAAATATTTTTGAAAATGTGTCATTACTCACATTTTAACTAAAACTGGTAGAAAGATAGACTAAGAAGAATAGATTTAAAAAAAATATTTCTTCGGCAGCTGTATTATTTTTTGAAAAAAAACGAGTTTTGATTTTTTGTTAAAAAAATGGTGAGAGCGCAACTCGTAAATTTTTTGAAAATGTCTCATTACCCAGATTTTAACGCAAATTGGCAGAAAGATAGCCTAAGAAGAGAAGATTTAAAAAATATATAATTTCTTCTCTAGCTGTATTAGTTTGTGAAAAAAATAAGTTTGGATTTTTATTTAAAAAAATGGTGAGAGCGTTAGTTCTTAAATGTTTTTGAAAATGTGTTACTACCCATATTTTAACGCAAATTTTCAGAAAGATAAGACTAAAATAGTAGATTTAAAAAAATATCAAATTTCTTCTCTAAGTGTAATAGTTTCTCAAAAAAAAAACAAGTTTTGATTTTTAATCGAAAAAATGGTGAGAGCGCTTTTTTTTTTTTTTTTTTTTTTTTTTTTTTTTTTTTTTTTTTTTTTTTTTTTTTTTTTTTTTTTTTTTTTTTGAAAATGTGTTATTAATCAGATTTTAACGAAAAATGGCAGAAAGTGGATTCAAAAAAAAAAGGTAATTTCTTCTCTAGCCATATTAGTTTCAGAAAATGAAACGATTATTTTTTTATTAAAAAAATGCTGAGAGCGCAAGTTGTTTAAATTTTTTTCAACAAAAATTGGCAAAACAATAGACTAAAACAAGGAGATTTCAAAAAATATATCACTTTATGTTTAACTGTATTAGTTTTCGAAAAAAAAAACAACTTTTGATTTTGTATTTAATAATATTACGGTAAAAAACCATTTCACTCACGCTTTTATTTATGAGTAGACAGTGCAATAAAAAGTAGAAAATAATTTTTTCTTAGCTGCTAAATGTGATACAAAATCTTTATGATTAAAAGTAAAAGCGTGGGGAGCTCATCATAATCCATTTTTCTACCATATATACACCTGTAATATTAGAGGGTGATTTTTTTCTCAAAAAACCATAGCAAATTGTTGCATTTTATACTACAATTTACTGTTGGTCAGCTACTACTTTATTTTAAATGTATGTAATTCATTTACGTGTATAGTATTTAACCTTTTCTGTATTTAGCACTTAAGATACAATTGTGTATATGGTAGAGTAATGTATCATGATTAGCGCCCCACGATTTTATTTTTAATCAGAAAAATTTTATATCATATTTAGCATCAAGGAAAAAATTATTTTCTACTTTTTAGTGCACTTTGTACCTATAAATAAAAGCGTCCTTTTAAAAAAAAAATATATAGTATTATTTTATACTTTTTAGTACCCTTACATACCATTTTAAAATAGAATCTGATCATAATTTATAAATTTTGATAAAAAAATCATAATCTTCGATCCAAAAAACCCTTACACTCCCATTTTGAACAGAATCGTACCATAATCACAAATATTGGAGCCGCCATTTAGTTTTTTTGTTCAACAAAAATTTGATAATGCATTTTCAGCGGAACTGAGAACACCTGCCAAATTTCAAGTTAATCAGACGTCTGGAAATAGTTGAAAAATTGATTATAAATGGATTTTTTCTTCTATAGTTTTAATTTCAGAAAAAAATAGAGGTTTGATTTTTTATAAAAAAAAAATTCTGAAAATGACCAACATACATCCAAACTATATAAATATTTAAAAAATGTAATTATACCTTTAAAAATGATATTGAATAAATTAAAATTATAATCAAATAATTACTACGCATAGATGTAATTTTAATTAAAAAAATAAACTCGATATCGACGTATTATTGTATCATTAATACTGAAAATTTGGCAGTTTGCCCATAGTTTCTTTTCCGGGTCAGCAGCTTCCGCTGAAAGTGCCCTGAAACTAACCTTAAGGAACTTATATGGTGTAGAAGTAATAAGACGCAGGGAAGAACTGAAGGTTAAGGGCGAGCCTGCCGAAGTGGAAACCTAAATGATAATTTATCATTCGGAGAGGCGAAAAATATTTTTCCGTTTATACTCAGAAGATAGTAATCAAAACAGAATTTAATAAAACATTTTTTACTAAAAAACAAATTTGTATCATCACAAATTGTTATTTATAAATAATTAATTATTTAAGACAATTATACAATTTTTTGTAGGTTAAAATCTTTTTGTCACAGCAAAAACAAATAAACAGAATGAAACAATCTCAGCCCGCATAAAAATACGCCATCGTTAGCAAACAACACTTTATTTTTATTATTTTCTTCAGTCCTTTTTCGAAAGCTTTTGCTAATCCAAATATCCAATTCGTTTTCTACAATCGCCCGGCTAAAAATTTCTGAAAAATCCTTCGCAGAAGAAAAGCCAACTCCTGTAAAATTGTTTCTGCTCCTTTTCTTATTATATAAATCGTGTTTTTGAAGGAAAAAAATGTCGGTTTCAATTCAATTTTAGATAAGGTGTTCCAATATTCGATATATGAAATAGGAAAAAAGTATAATTATATTAATAATATTTTAAAATATCCACTAATGATTTTTTTTTTGAAATGTTAAAGGCAATAATGAATTGTTCAATAATAAGATGATTTTTAATTTTTAAATTAATATTTAAAGTTATCAAATTGTCGTTCCAGTTTTTTCTTAGTGTAATATTCAATTAATTCGACAGTGTAGCGGTGGCTGCGGTTTTTTTTTTCAATTTCAACCCCAGAATTACCATAGAAATGGCCTCGTAAAAGCACGTGAACAATATGAATCAGTAGAGGATGGCAAGTGAAATTTGAATCACTCTACAATTACGTTCATTATGTCCGTGAAACATGAGACCATCCATTGTGGTGTTTCAAACAGAGTCGGAGCAAGCAAGTGTCATTAAGGAAAATTACATTTAAAATTGAACATATTATAGAGTATTTATCATATTCCGAAGTACTTCCTTCAGAACTAATTAAAACAGAAAGTCCTGTAACCATCCATTAAGAGTCCTGCACACCACGTGAGTTTCCTGGTTGCCGGTTAGAGAATTACCCAAAGAAAATGTGCTTGTATTCTAATAAATTAAGTCTTAAAATATTTTTTTACCATTTTTCGATTAATGTTAAGTAATCCTATACCCTCTAGTAGAATTTTAGGATAAATGGAAAAAATGCGGAAATATAGGTAAAAATTGTAAAAAATTGGAAAAAATTGGAAAAAACTCAAAAAAACTGAAAATATTTGGAAAAAATAGAAAAATTAAGAAAAGAGGTGAAAATAGAAAAATTAAGAAAAAATTGCAAAACTGGGAAAAATGGAAAAAACTGCAAAGAAATTAAAAAAAAAGGCGGAAGAAATTAGAAAAACTGGAAAAAATTTGTAAAAATTGGAACAAATTGGAAAAAAAAATTGGAATAATGTGAAAAAAAACTGAAAAAAAGGGGGAGAGAAACGTTTCTTTCTTTTATCTGCCGATTTTTATCATTTTTATCATTTTTTCTTTTTTTTTCCGTTCCAGTTTTTTTGCCATTTTTTGCAATTTGCAATTTTTTTTCTGATTTTTTGCTGTTTTTTTTTATGATTTTTTGTAATTTTTTCTATTTTCTGTAATTTTTTGAATTTGGTATTTAAATTTCTGGCGGTTGTTTGCAATTTTTTGTTATTTTTTTAAGATTTTGTTTCGATTTTTGGCGGTTTTTTGCGGATTTGTGCTATATTTGTGATTTTTTTTTCTGATTTTTTGCGTTTTTTTACCATAATTTGGAATTTTTTGGTATTTTCTGTAATTTTCTGCATTTGGTTTTTAAATTTTCTGCGTTTGTTTGCAATTTTTTGTAATTTTTTTGGGATGTTGTTTCGATTTTTGGCGGTTTTTTAAGATTCTTTGCGAATTTTTTATTTCTGGGTTTTTACTTTTTTTTCGATTTTTTGGAATTTTTTGCTTTTTTCAGTAAATTTTTAATTTTTTGCGTTTGTTTGCAATTGTTTTTGGGATTTTGTTCCGATTTTTGGCGGTTTTTTGCAATTTTTTGCGATTTTTTGATGTTTTGGATATTTTCCTGGATTTTATACGTTTTTTTAAGATTTTTTGAATTTATTCGTGTTTTTCATTGTTTTGTATTTTTTTTGAGTTTTTCCGATTTTTTAAGTTGTTTTAAGTTGTTTTTTTGATTTTCTCGATTTTTCCATTTTTGACATTTTTATTTTCTATTTATTTCCATTGATTTCCGTTTTTTTTCTTATTTTTCTGATTTTTTCGATACATGAATTTTTTTTTCGTTTTTTTCTATCATTTTTTCGATTAATTGTTTTTTCTTTTTTTTTAAACAAATTTTAATAATTTATTTCTCATTGTTCTGTTTTTTTCTAATTCATTCTTTTGTTTTCTATTTTTTTATTCCTCTGATTTTTTTTTATTTCGATTTTTCTTTAATTTTTCTGTTGTTTTTTGATTTTGTTCAAGTTCTTCTTTTTCTCATTTTTTTCTATTCTGGCGATTTTTTGGTATTTTTCAATTTATTTTCCATTTTGACGGTTTTTGCCATATTTTTCGATTTCGTCTGATTTCTTAAGGAAAAATTGTAAAAAATTGGAAAAAAATTGGAAAAAAATTGGACAAAAATTGGAAAAAAATTGATAAAAAATGGAAAAAATTATATATAATGAAAAATAGAAAATAGAAAAATTAAGAAAAAATAAGGAAAAATGAGGAATTATAGGGGAAAATATTGAAAACTTGCAAAAACGGAAAAATTGAAAATGGAAAAAATTAGAAAAATTTGAAAAAATCTGAAAAATTTGGAAAAAATTGAAAAAATTATAAAAAATTATTAAAAATTGGCAAAAATTGGAAAAAATTGGAACAAATTGGAAAAAATTGGAAAAATTGGAAAAAATCGGAAAAAATTGGAAATAATTGAAAAAAACTGAAAAAAAATTAAAGAAAAATGAAAAAGAAATTGGTAAAAAAGTGAAAAAAACCAGGAAATAAAGGGAAGAGATCTAGATTAAGAATTTCTTTCATTTATTTCTCGATTTTTCTCAATTTTTTCTTATTCTTCTCATTTTTTCGATTTATTTCAATTCTTTCAAATTTTTTTTTTCTTTTTTTGATAGTTACAATTGTTTGTGTTTTTATTTGGAGTTTTAACCATTTTTTGCAATTATTTAGCAATTTTTTTTTCACATTTTTTGGAATTTTTTTCTATTGTTTTTTGCTTTTAGTTTTTAATTTTTTTGCGACTGTTTGCAATATTTTATAATTTTTTGGGATTTTGTTTCGATTTTTTGCGGATTATTGCATTTTTTGCGATTTTTTGATATTTTTTGGATATTTTCGTCGATTTTGGGCGTTTTTTGAGTTTTTTTGCTATTATTTATGTTTTTTATTGATGTGTCTTTTTTTATCTAAAAACTCTTTTTTTTAATTTTGTTTTCATTGTTTTTCATTTTTCTTATTTTTCCGATTTTTTCCGGTTTTTTTCGATTCACCTAATTATTTTTTGTTTTTCTATCATTTTTTCAATTTTAAATTTTTTTCTGATTTTTTTTTCGGTTTTTACCAATTCTTTTCTCATTGTTCTGTTTTTTCTAATTTTTTCTTCTGTTTTCTATTTTTTTTATTCCTCTGATTTTTCTGTTGTTTTTGATTTTTCTTTCCATTTCTTTCAAGTTTTACTTTTTCTCATAATTTTCTATTCTGACGATTTTTCGGTTTTTTCAATTTTTCAGTTTTTTGTCGGTTTTTGCCAAATTTTTTTTCGATTTCATACGATTTCTTTCCATTTCTTACGATATCTTTGGATTTTTCGGATTTTCCGTTTTTTCGGTTTTTCAGCTCTTCTCATTTTTTTGTCATTTTAAAATTTTCCACCGATCGCACAATTTTTTTAATTATTATCGATTTCTTTACATTAAAAACGGTATCAGAAATATCAAAAGTCTGTCTAAATGCAATAAAGGCACAGAACTTTATACCATACATTATTAATGTATAGAGTACCACGTGATCTTTGGAATCAACATAAGAGTAAAACTGTTGCCCAGGTTATCTTTATCTTTCTTGCGGATTTCTTATAATTTAAAATTCTTTCTAAAAGATACCAGCAATGCGATCCTCGAAGGTCGAACAAATACTTTATTAAAATCCAGTGGAAAGTTTCTTTCCAAGGTATATTCATGCTTATTTACTTTAAACCAAAGGTAACGTCATTTGGTGTATTAAATTGAAACTAAATAAAATTTTATCCATATCCATATATTTATACACAAAGAAAAAACTTCGGACCCATTTTTAAACGGAGAACGGAGGAGTGTGCGATTTTGTATAGTTAAAGTTTATATACAGTGCAGAAAGCTGAAATTAATATATAATATGTGTTACAAATAAATTAAAAATTCGACAATTTTTTTTGTATCAGTGTCAACTGTTTTTAATTTTTTTAGAAACATGTATCTACAGTTTTTTATTGGAAATTTATTTTTTCTAAAAAGGCATAAAATTTTATCCATGGAAAATGCGAAAATAGGAAAAAATAGACGAAAATAGGAAAAAATATGGAACAATATTAAATAGTTTGAGAAAAAGATAGGGAAAATTAGGTTAAACTTTTTCCGATGAGAACTGAGAAAATAAGAAAAAATGGGGAAAAATAGGAAAAATATTGTTACTGGAAAAATGGAAAAATAGGAAAAATAAACTGGCAAAATTTTTTTGCTGGCAAAATGCTAAAATGGCAAAAATAGGAAAAAATCGGAACCATAGGATAAAATAAGAAAAAATGAGGGAAAAATATGAAAAAATAGAGAAAAAAAAGCAGGAAAACGGGAAAAAAATAGGAGGAAACAAACAAAAATAGAGAAAATCGGGAAAGTTAGAAAAAATAGGGGAAATGGGAAAAAATAGAAAAAAATATGAGGAAATAAAGAAAAATGTGTGAAAAATGGAGAAAAACAGGAAAAAAGAATTAATAGAAAAAAATAAGAAAAATAGGAAAAAATAAAAATGTAGGAAAAACTGAAAGATATAGGAGAAAAAGAAATGGGGAAAATTAGTAAAAACTATGAAAAGATATTAAAACCAGAAAAAATGGGAGAAATAAGAAAAATAAAACAATTGGGGAAAGTTAGGAAAAATGGAAAATATGAAAAAAAAATTGGAAAAAATAATAAATTACAAAAACTGAAAAAAGCTAGAAAAAATGGCAAAATAGGAAAAAATAGAATACACATAAAAAAATAGGAAAAACAAGAAATAATGGAAAAATAGAGAAAAACCTAAAATAAAATAGAACAAATAGGAAAAAACAAATTAAAATAGGGAAAAAGAGAAAATAAGAAAAAAACCGAAAAAATGGAAAAAAACAGGAGGAAATAAAGAAAAATAAAGAAAAATAGAGAAAATGGGCAAAGTCAGTAATAAATAGAAAAAAATAAGAAAAAATAAAACAAAATAGGAAAAAATAAAGAACAAAAGACAAAATGGGAAAGGTTAAAAAGAAATAGGAAAGAATAGAATAAATTTGAAAATAATAAGAGAAAATGGGAAAGTTATTAAAAAAAAATGAGAAAATAGGAAAAACTGAAAAAATGGTAGAAAATAAAGAAAAATATATTAAATCGGAAAGTAATAGGAAAAAACAGAAAAAATACAAAAAATTAAAAAAACAGGAAAAAACAAATAAATATAAAAATAGGAAAGACGAGAAAATTAGAAAAAGTAGAAAGAAATAATAAAAAATAGGGAAAAACAGGAAAAAATGAAAAAATAAAAAAAAAATCAAGAAATGGGAAAAGAGGAAAAACTAGGAATAACCGAAAAATATAGGAGAAAATAAAGAAAAATAAAGAAATGCAGAAAATTATTTAAAAAAAATGGGAAAATAGGAAAAATTGAAAAAATGGGAGAAAATAAAGAAAAATATAACAAATCGTAAAAGTAATAGGAAAAAAACAGAAAAAATAGAAAAGAATTAAAAAAACAAGAAGAAATGGGAAAAAATAGGAAAAACCAAATAAATAAAGAGAAAAAGAAAAAATAAGAGACAAAAAAAGAAAAAAAGGGAAATAAATAGGAGAAAATAAAGAAAAATAAAGAAAAATGGGAAGGTTAAGAAAAAATAGAAAAAATACAGAAAAAGCGGGAAATATAGGAGAGAAAAAATTGGAAATAAGACGAAAAATAAGAAAAATAGGAAACATAAAAAATAGGAGGAAATAAACAAAAATAAAGAAAAATAAAGAAAAATAGAGAAAGTTGGAAAAGTTTGGAAGAAATAGGAAAAAAGTACAGAAAAATATCGAAAAACAAGAAAAAACACACAACAGAAAAAATAAGTCAGAGTAGGAAAAAATAGAAAATAATTAAAAAAAATGCAAACATAGAGTAAAGATAGGAAAAAATCGGTTGTGTCGCCCCAAAACTTTCCCGACGAATATCCACGAATACTTTTTTAGATATTTAATGTTAAAGTTTCAACTTTTGACATTTTTTATTTTTGACAGGTGACAGTTGGAGAATAATTTTGACTGTTCTAAATAGAGTTTTTCAAGGGCTTTCAAACGACATATGCATGTCCAATTCCCTGACATATTGCACCTGTCATTTTTTGATAGTGGTACTTCCGTTTGGCAGATCTCGTACAAAAACTAATGGGTCCTTCCGACAGATAACCCAAACAAATATACCAAATTTCAGCTCAAACGGATTATTACTTCTTCAGATATTTAATGCTGAAGTTTCAAATTTTGACATTTTTTTATTTTTGACAGGTGACAGTTGGAGAAATAATTTTGAGTGTTCTGAATAGAGTTTTTCTAGGGCTTTTCAATGACATATTGCATGTCCAATTCCGTGACATATTGCATCTGTCATTTTTTGATAGTGGTACTTCCATTTGACAGATGTCATACAAAAACTAATGGGTTCTTCCGACGGGTAACCCAAACCCCTATACCAAATTTCAGCTTAATCGGATTAAACGTGTGGCCGCTATCGTGGAAGAATACACACACACAGACACACACACACACATACACAGACCGACAGACAGACTTCCATCTGGAAATAGTCTTAATCGTCTCAGGGGACCCAAAAATGGATATTTCTGTTTTTGCCTCGAATTTTTTTTTTAGCTCGTTCAAAATTCTTTCCCTTCTAGGAGGTGGGTCGGGAAAGTAAAAGGAAAACATTATAAAATGGGAGAAAATAAAGAAGAGAAAATAAGAAAAGTTCGGAAATATATAAAAAAAATAAGACGCCAAACAAATCTCTTTGACAAAATAAACTCAATAACATTTAAACTTAAAAATTTAATAAATTACGGTCGAATTTCGACCACTGGACGACCATTATTATTATTAAATCAAATAATCAATAAATTTTAACTTTTAAAGTTGATCTACCCTGTAGACGGGTCTTATATAGTAATCTTAAAAAATTATTTCCACCGAATTGAATATTTACGTTAGTTTTTGTCATGAAATCCTATCAAAATGGTTCACGGGAAAATCTTTTCGTTTTGGTCATTTAAAATTTATCACCTTGTTGCTGACCACTACATTTTTGTTATCGTGTTTATTACTTTAATTTTTCCCATAAAAGAAAGAAAAGAAATATGACCACTTACTTTTACAGTAAGACAACCCTATGGCCACATTACTTAATTTATCTTGAAATATAAACGATAAATCGGTCGTTTCTTTGTTTGCTGACTTCCATTAAGGGATGAGTTTTGTTTCGTGGTATAAAATACCGCCCACTAAATCATAGCGTCTTTGTTAGGAGAATATAAAACAAATGGTGGTAGTTAAATATTTACAAAACTACCAGGACTAAAGAAAAATATGAAAATAAAATATAATCTATATTATTGGTACCTTTTAGGAGTAAAAATATATTCGATGAAGAGTCCTTAGAGTCAACTTAAAAAGAGGCGTGCACATGTGAAAGGATTCTAAAAGAGATTTTTATTTCGCATCCTGAATTATTCAGATCCAGTGGATAAGAAAGACGCTTTGGTGTTCTTTTCAACTAACACAAATCCGTTTATCATCTCATTGGACCAAGAAGAGATTAAGGTGCATTTTATTTTGTACTAATGGTTAAATAAATTAAAGAAATCAACAAATGCCAAAATATTTGAATAATCTTAAATTATTACTAAAATTGGCAAAAAAAAATGTAATTGCAAGTGTTAATGAAAAATAAAAAGCAAAAATTTTAGAAATATAGAAAAATTAATTACTAAACACTAAATTTATTCCTATTTAATTGTATATAGTAAATTTCAGTGATTGAATCCCTGAAAAACTCAATTAAGTTCAAAAATTCCTGAAAAAGTTATTTATTCAGAAGAACATATAATTTAACTTAAATTTAATTGTAGAAATTCGTGAAAACTAAATTTATTTAGAAAAATATTATTCATGCGATGAAAATCCTTTGATAATTAATGTAGTTTCAATAATTCATGATAAAATAATAATTTTATTGTTAAAATTGCAATTGTTCCTCAAAAAAGCCAATTTCTGAAAAAGAAAAAAATTTTTCGCCAAAAATTCAAAAAAATTAATTACTAAACACTAAATTTAATCCTTTTTAATGGCGTATTATGAATAGTAAATTTTAATGCAAGAATTGCTGAAAAACTCAACTAACAAACAAAAATTCATGAAAAAAGTTATTTATTCGGAAAAAGACATAATTTAACTTAAATTTAATTGCTGAAATTCGTGAAAACTAAATTTTTTTTGCAACAAACCTTAAAAAATTATACAAAAATATTTTATTACAAAAATTGGCAAAAAAAAAACAATTTAATTGCAAGTGTTCCTGAAAAAAGCCAATTTAATGACAAAAATATCTAAAAAAAAGCAAAAATGTATTTGCAAGAAATCCAGAAAAATTAATTACTAAAAATTAAATTTATTTTTGAATAGTAAATTTTAGTGCTAAAGTCGCTGAAAAAAACTGATTAAGTTCAAATCTTCCTGAAAAAATTATTTATTCAAAAGAATATATAATTTATATTAAATTTAATTGCTAAATTTCATGACAACTAAATTTTATTGCAAAAAATTAGATAAAAAAATGTATTTAGAAAGTTATAAATTACCTGAAATAAATCGTAAAAATATCAGTTTTGTGATGAAACTTAGTTAAAAAATAAAGTAATGGTGAGAATTCTATAAATTCATGCCAAAAAATCAATTTAATCGAAAGATCTTTAAAAAAGTCAATTTAATTGCAAGAATCCCTGAAAAAAATATCAATATAATTGCAGGAATTCAGGAAAAATAATTGTATCTAAAGAATTCCTGAAAAATGTATTTAATCGAAAGAATCCTTAAAAAAATTCAAAAATTATTTCAAGAATCACTGAAAAGAAAATAATATAATTGCAGGAATTCATGAAAAATAATTGTATTTAAAGAATTCCTGAAAAACGTATTTAATCGAAAAAATCATTAAAAAAAACCAATCGAATTGCAAAATCCCTCAAAAAATAACAATATAATTGCAGGAAATCCTGAAAATAATTCAATCTAAAAAATTCCTGAAAAATGTATTTAAGTAATCGAAAAAATCATTAAAAAAATTCAATCGAATTGCAAGAATCCCTGAAAAAAGTAAAATATGATTGCAGGAAATCCTGAAAATAATTCAATCTAAAGAATTCCTGAAAACATTTAATTCAATTGCAAGAGTCTTTGAAATAAAAATAAAAATATAATTGCAAGAATTCATGAAAAATTATTGTATCTAACGAATTCGTGAAAAATGTATTTAATCAAAAGAATCCTAAAAAAAATTCAGGTTAACTTCAAGAATCTCTCAAAAAAAATAACAATATAATTGAAGGAATTCATGAAAAATACTTGTATCTAAAGAATTAATGAAAAATATATTTGATCGAAAGGATCCCTAAAAAAATACTATTTAATTTCAAGAATCTATGAAAATAAATTAACAATATAATTGCAGGAATTCATGAAAAATAATTGTATCAAAAGAATTCCTGAAAAATGTATTTAATCGAAAGAATCCTTAAAAAAATTCAAAAATAATTTCAAGAATCACTGAAAAGAAAATAATATAATTGCAGGAATTCATGAAAAATAATTGTATCTAAAGAATTCCTGAAAAACGTATTTAATCGAAAAAATCATTAAAAAAAACCAATCGAATTGCAAAAATCCCTCAAAAAATAACAATATAATTGCAGGAAATCCTGAAAATAATTCAATCTAAAAAATTCCTGAAAAATGTATTTAATCGAAAAAATCATTAAAAAAATTCAATCGAATTGCAAGAATCCCTGAAAAAAGTAAAATATGATTGCAGGAAATCCTGAAAATAATTCAATCTAAAGAATTCCTGAAAACATTTAATTCAATTGCAAGAGTCTTTGAAATAAAAATAAAAATATAATTGCAAGAATTCATGAAAAATTATTGTATCTAACGAATTCGTGAAAAATGTATTTAATCAAAAGAATCCTAAAAAAAATTCAGGTTAACTTCAAGAATCTCTCAAAAAAAAATAACAATATAATTGAAGGAATTCATGAAAAATACTTGTATCTAAAGAATTAATGAAAAATATATTTGATCGAAAGGATCCCTAAAAAAATACTATTTAATTTCAAGAATCTATGAAAATAAATTAACAATATAATTACAAGAATTCCTCAAAAATAATTGAATCTAAAGAATTCCTGAAAAATGTATTTAATCCAAAGGATCCTTATAAAAATTCAATTTAATTGAAAGAATCTTTTACAAATAACAGTATAATTGCAGGAATTTCTGAAAAATAATTGAATCTAAAAAAATCCTGAAAAATAAATTCAATCGAAAAAATTCTCAGAAAACTTAAATTTGATTGCAAGATTCCCTGAAAAAATGAGATTATTGCAAACATTCCTGAAAAATAATTATATCTAAATAACTCCTGAAAAATTACTTTGATCGGAAGAATATAAGAATAATTTTGAATTTAATTTCAGACATTCATATAAAGAATATTTTATTTATATTAATTGCAAAAAATCATAAAACATAAAAAAATGTATATATAAAATTACAAATTACTTGCAATAAATTGTAAAAATATGTGTTTCGTGATGAAACTTAATTAAAAAGTAAAGTAATTGTGAAAATTATAAGTTTCATGACAAAAATTCAATGTCATTACTTTGAAAGAATCCTTAAAAAAAATTAATTGAATTGCCAGAACCCTGAAAAAAAAACTATATAATTACAAGAATTCCTGAAAATAATTAAATCTAAAGAATTCCTGAAAAATCTATTTATAGAAAGAATCCTTAAAAAAATTCAATTTAAAGGCATGAATCCCTAAAAACCAATATAATTACAAGAATTCCTGAAAAATAATTGAATCTAAAGAATTCCTAAAAAATGTATTTAATCGAGAAAATCCTTAAAAAAATTCAATTTGCAAGAATATCTAAAAGACACCAATATATTTTGTAGGAATTCCTGAAAAAATAATTGAATTTAAAGAGTTCCTGAAAAATGTATTTAATCGAAATAATCCTTAAAAAAATCAATAGCAGGAATCTCTGAAAAAAGAACAATATAATTGCAGGAATTCCTCAAAAAAACGATATAATTACAAGAAATCCTGAAAAATTATTAGATATAAAGAATTCCTGAAAAATGTATTTAATCGAAGGAATCCTTAAAAAAAAATCAATTTAAAGGCAAGAATCCCTGAAAAAAAAAACCATATAATTACAAGAATTCATGAAAAATAATTGAATCCAAAAAATTTTTAAAAACTAAATTCAATCGAAAGAATTCTTTGAATCTTTAAATTAATTGCAAGATTCCCTGAAAAACAAATAAGGTAATACCAAATATTTCTGAAAAATAATTTTATCTAAAAAATTCCTGAAACATTAATTTCATCGGAAGAATATAAGAATAATTTTGAATTTAATTTCAGACATTCATAAACACGAAATTTTATTTATTATAATTGCAAAAAAATTCTAAAAAAGTATGTAAAAAACATGTATATGGAAAATTTCAAATTGTAAAAATATCAGTTTTGTGATTAAGCTTAAAGTAACTGGTGAGAATTCTAAGAATTCATGACAGAAAATCATTTAGTTGCCTGAATCCCTGAAAAAAAACGATATAATTACAAGAATTCCTGAAAATAATTAAATCTAAAGAATTCCTGAACAGTATATTCAATCGAAAGAATCCTTAAAAAAAATCAATTCAAAGGCAAGAATCTCTGAAAACAGAATACAATATAATTACAAGAATTTCTGAAAAATAATTGAATCTAAAGAATTCCTGCAAAATGTATTTAATCGCAACAATCCTTAAAAAATTCAATTTAATTAAAATAATGTCTGGAAAATAACAATATATTTGCAGGAATTCCTGAAAATAATTAAATCTAAAGAATTCCTGAAAAGTATATTCAATCGAAAGAATCCTTAAAAAAAATCAATTCAAAGGCAAGAATCTCTGAAAACAGAATACAATATAATTACAAGAATTTCTGAAAAATAATTGAATCTAAAGAATTCCTGCAAAATGTATTTAATTGCAACAATCCTTAAAAAATTCAATTTAATTAAAATAATGTCTGGAAAATAACAATATATTTGCAGGAATTTCTGAAAAATAATGAAATCTTAAAAATTCCTGAAAAATAAAGTCAATCGAAAGAATACTTAGAAAATTTAAATGCAAGATTCCCAGAAAAATAAGTTAATTGCAAACATCTCTGAAATGATTATGATATCTACAAAGTTCCTGAAAAATATAGAAAATTACAAATTACTTCCAATAAATTGTAAAAATATCAGTTTTGTGATGAAACTTAGTTAAAAATTAAAGTATTTGTGAAAATTCTAAGAATTCATGACAAAAATTCAATTTCATTGCAAGAATTCATAAATGAAGCAAATTTAATCGAAAGAATCCTTAAAAAAATTCAATATAATTTCAAGAATTCCTGAAAAATAATTAAACCTAAAAAATTCCTGAAAAATGAATTTAATCTAAAGAATCTTTAAAAAAATCGATTTAATTGCAAGAATTTCTGGAAAAAAACAATGTAATTGCAAAAATTCCAGAAAAATAATTGAATCTAAATAATTCCTGAAAAATGAATGTAATCGAAAGAATCCTACGAAAATTTTAATTTAATTGCATTATTTCCCTAAAAAAATCAAGATAATTGCAAAAATTCCTGAAAAATAATTGAATCTAAAGAATTCCCGAAAAATATATTTAATCGAAAGAATCCTTAAAAAGATTCAATTTAATGGCAAGAATCTCTGAAAAAAAAACAATATAATTACAAAAATTCCTGAAAAATATTTAAATCTAAAGAATTCCTAAAAAATGTATTTAATCGAAAGAAAATATGAATACTTTTGAGTTTAATTTCAGACATTCAAAAAAAGAAAATCTTATTTATTATAATTAAAAATAATAAAGTTTTTAAATCGAAATAAATAAGTTATTCAATTATTAGCTATAGAAATTTGGAATAATACAAAAGAATATATATTGAAATTTATAAAACCTGACCTGCTTTAAATAATTATCCTTTATTTAAAATTCTCTAATAATACTAGTAATTAAGTGTTTCATAAAGATAATAATTAATCCATACATGACAGAGACTTTGCGATTATAAAACAAATACTTAAAATTAAACCCGATTATGTTACAAAATAGGATTAAAATTTATTTCATAATAGATTTAACGCCATCCTACGTCCAAAATATAAAAATTATATACACAACGCGAACTCTGGGTTTAGATTTAATACCAAAAAGTGGTTAAATAAACAGTAATCCTTGATATATGTGCTTACAAGAGTAAATGGATATTTTCTATATTTTCACTGGATGTTAAAAACACTATTATGCTTTGATATTAAACCAGTAAAATTAACGAAATAACGGAGAGCACCACAAAAAAACTATGCATCCTGGACCTTACTTGAACCCTGTTAAAATTTGATTTAGGTATATTATAAACTATGATATTGTTGAGGCTACCAGCTCTATCATTAATCTCAGTTAGAAAAGTCACATCTGCATTGAATTCTGTACAATAACAACCCATTAATACTTTCCTTTAGCACTCCCGCTTAATATACTGTAACGAGGACACACCGCATACACCGCACTCTGGAATTACAGAGAATCTTCGAGCAGTCATGACGTCACCCTTCCAGATGTCTCTAGAAATAACGCGATAAGTCGCATTCGGTCGTTATATATAATATACTGTAGCGAGGATACACCGGGTACACTGGACACACCGCACTCTGGAATTACAGAGAATCTTCTATGAATCATGACGTCACCCTTCCAGATGTCTCTAGAAATAATGCGATAAGTCGCATTCGGTCGTTATATATAATATACTGTAGCGAGGACACACCGGACACATTGGACACACCGCACTCTGGAATTACAGAGAATCTTCGATGAATCATGACGTCACCCTTCCAGATGTCTCTAGAAATAACGCGATAAGTCGCATTCGGTCGTTATATATAATATACTGTAGCGAGGACACACCGGGCACACTGGACACACCGCACTCTGGAATTACAGAGAATCTTCGATGAATCATGACGTCAACCTTCCAGATGTCTCTAGAAATAACGCGATAAGTCGCATTCGGTCGTTATATATAATATACTGTAGCGAGGACACACCGGTCACACTGGACACACCGCACTCTGGAATTACAGAGAATCTTCGATGAATCATGACGTCACCCTTCCAGATGTCTCTAGAAATAACGCGATAAGTCGCATTCGGTCGTTATATATAATATACTGTAGCGAGGACACACCGGGCACACTGGACACACCGCACTCTGGAATTACAGAGAATCTTCGATGAATCATGACGTCACCCTTCCAGATGTCTCTAGAAATAACGCGATAAGTCGCATTCGGTCGTTATATATAATATACTGTAGCGAGGACACACCGGGCACATTGGACACACCGCACTCTGGAATTACAGAGAATCGTCGATGAATCATGACGTCACCCTTCCAGATGTCTCTAGAAATAACGCGATAAGTCGCATTCGGTCGTTATATATAATATACTGTAGCGAGGACACACCGGGCACACTGGACACACCGCACTCTGGAATTACAGAGAATTTTCCATGAATCATGACGTCACCCATCCAGATGTCTCTAGAAATAACGCGATAAGTCGCATTCGGTCGTTATATATAATATACTGTAGCGAGGACACACCGGGCACACTGGGCACACCGCACTCTGGAATTACAGAGAATCTTTGATGAATCATGACGTCACCCTTCCAGATGTCTCTAGAAATAACGCGATAAGTCGCATTCGGTCGTTATATATAATATACTGTAGCGAGGACACACCGGGCACACTGGACACACCGCACTCTGGAATTACAGAGAATCTTCTATGAATCATGACGTCACCCTTCCAGATGTCTCTAGAAATAACGCGATAAGTCGAATTCGGTCGTTATATATAATATACTGTAGCGAGGACACACCGGGCACACTGGACACACCGCATTCTGGAATTACAGAGAATCTTCTATGAATCATGACGTCACCCTTCCAGATGTCTCTAGAAATAACGCGATAAGTCGCATTCGGTCGTTATATATAATATACTGTAGCGAGGACACACCAGGAACACTGGACACACCGCACTCTGGAATTACAGAGAATCTTCGATGAATCATGACGTCAACCTTCCAGATGTCTCTAGAAATAACGCGTTAAGTCGCATTCGGTCGTTATATATAATATACTGTAGCGAGGACACACCGGGCACACCGCACTCTGGAATTACAGAGAATCTTCGATGAATCATGACGTCACCCTTCCAGATGTCTCTAGAAATAATGCGATAAGTCGCATTCGGTCGTTATATATAATATACTGTAGCGAGGACACACCGGACACATTGGACACACCGCACTCTGGAATTACAGAGAATCTTCGATGAATCATGACGTCACCCTTCCAGATGTCTCTAGAAATAACGCGATAAGTCGCATTCGGTCGTTATATATATTATACTGTAGCGAGGACACACCGGGCACACTGGACACACCGCACTCTGGAATGACAGAGAATCTTCGATGAATCATGACGTCACCCTTCCAGATGTCTCTAGAAATAACGCGATAAGTCGCATTCGGTCGTTATATATAATATACTGTAGCGAGGACACACCGGGCACACTGGACACACCGCACTCTGGAATTACAGAGAATCTTCGATGAATCATGACGTCACCCTTCCAGATGTCTCTAGAAATAACGCGATAAGTCGCATTCGGTCGTTATATATAATATACTGTAGCGAGGACACACCGGGCACATTGGACACACCGCACTCTGGAATTACAGAGAATCTTCGATGAATCATGACGTCACCCTTCCAGATGTCTCTAGAAATAACGCGATAAGTCGCATTCGGTCGTTATATATAATATACTGTAGCGAGGACACACCGGGCACACTGGACACACCGCACTCTGGAATTACAGAGAATCTTCGATGAATCATGACGTCACCCTTCCAGATGTCTCTAGAAATAACGCGATAAGTCGCATTCGGTCGTTATATATAATATACTGTAGCGAGGACACACCGGGCACATTGGACACACCGCACTCTGGAATTACAGAGAATCTTCGATGAATCATGACGTCACCCTTCCAGATGTCTCTAGAAATAACGCGATAAGTCGCATTCGGTCGTTATATATAATATACTGTAGCGAGGACACACCGGGCACACTGGACACACCGCACTCTGGAATTACAGAGAATCTTCGATGAATCATGACGTCACCCTTCCAGATGTCTCTAGAAATAACGCGATAAGTCGCATTCGGTCGTTATATATAATATACTGTAGCGAGGACACACCGGGCACATTGGACACACCGCACTCTGGAATTACAGAGAATCTTCGATGAATCATGACGTCACCCTTCCAGATGTCTCTAGAAATAACGCGATAAGTCGCATTCGGTCGTTATATATAATATACTGTAGCCAGGACACACCGGGCACACTGGACACACCGCATTCGGGAATTACAGATAATCTTCGATGAATCATGACGTCACCCTTCCAGATGTCTCTAGAAATAACGCGATAAGTCGCAGCATTCGGTCGTTATATATAATATACTGTAGCGAGGACACACCGGGCACACTGGGCACACCGCACTCTGGAATTACAGAGAATCTTTGATGAATCATGACGTCACCCTTCCAGATGTCTCTAGAAATAACGCGATAAGTCGCAGCATTCGGTCGTTATATATAATATACTGTAGCGAGGACACACCGGGCACACTGGACACACCGCACTCTGGAATTACAGAGAATCTTCGATGAATCATGACGTCACCCTTCCAGATGTCTCTAGAAATAACGCGATAAGTCGCATTCGGTCGTTATATATAATATACTGTAGCGAGGACACACCGGGAACACTGGACACACCGCACTCTGGAATTACAGATAATCTTCGATGAATCATGACGTCACCCTTCCAGATGTCTCTAGAAATAATGCGATAAGTCGCGTTCGGTCGTATATATTTACTTGGAAGAGTCGGACAAGGGAACAGAAGACGATAGCACGCTGATATAAATTAATATTGTTAGTTGTATTTAATATAAATATTTTTTACTCTAAATAAATTAGTTATAGTTATACTGAGAATTTAAGTTCACCGAACCGGAATACAAAAATATTACAATCCGTTAAATTCTCCATTTATAATCGTCATCTTTTAAAGAAACTGCCTACTATATAAACGAAACTTTAATTACCCATCTCTAAATTAAAACGGTCCAAACAAAATTTCCATTATGACTGTTGCGATGGATCAATTTGTAACTGACAATTTATAAATTTCTCCCATATGAATCTAATATTGGCCATCAATGAATGCGTCTCTTTATTAAAATTTTTAATGAACGTTTTCAAACGAGTTAATTCACTTTTCAAATGTGAATGATTTTTTAAAGCTTTCAAGTTGATTTGAAAAATCATTATCTATGACAGGCATTGTTTTAACGCAAAAAAATAGAAATAGAAATATGTATTTAATGAAAATTTTTGTACTATGAAAAATACTAAATATTTATGCTTAAACCGCATTAATAACAATTAATTGTTTTAATATAAAAAATATGAAAAATCATCGGTAGGAAGTAAAATAATGGTGAAAGTACCTACAAGAAAGAAACTTTTATAAGAATCTTAAAATTCTACCAAAACTTGATTAATGTATTATTTATTAATATTATTATACTATATACAAAATAAATATTAATATGTTTTGCGACCCTGTAGAGACTAATGTTTATGCAGATGTACTTCAAAACTGAAATTAACATCCCGCTACTACCGCTGTAGCGTGAACAATAAGAGAGCATACTAAGTCATTTTCCGGAGGAAATTGGGATATTTCGGATATCTGGAGTTCGTTGGTATTTAGCGGTGAAATAATCCCGGAAATATATGTAGATTCTTCACCTCTTCAACAAAGGACCGGCTTTAAACATATTCAAATACTCATTGTTTATTTATTGACTAAACAATAACATTACATTACAGGATTGAAATTTTGCTAGTCCGTTTCTGTACTAAAATTAAAATTAATTAAAATCTATTAGCAAAAATTTCCTTTTATGGTCCGACTTTTATAGCCTAATAAAACTCGTTACAAACAAAAAAGTTCCATCTTACAAAATTTTCTTGTGTAAAACGTCTAAAATCTTTGTAGAGATTGTGTCCCTCAATAATTATTTTCGTTTAAAAATTTACATATTTTTTATGTTTGTCTCTTTTTTTTATTTTTATAAAACAAGAGTGGGATAATAAAGCAATTTTTAATGCTGTTGTATCTCGTTTTGATCATTATCAATATTATTATTTTTTATCCTTTTGTGCTGTTAGTTTGTTACATTTTTTCGTATCAAAATAAAAAATCTTTACCGGCTCGGGTGTGGTGAATGAGATTATTTTAATTGCAAAATACAAAATTTCTGAATGAAAAAATAAAATACTTTAAAAACGAAATAAATTGTTGGAATAAAATGGGTAAATATTGCAAAAATAGACAAAAATTAATTAAAATGAAAAACGACAAAAATTACTTAAAATAGGACATTGTTATTGTATAACAAGATAATGAATTATTTCAAAAAGTGGCAAAAAAATTATTAAAAATGATAAAGAATTGCTAAATTTCAGCATAAATTAAAACTAAAATAAAAAAAATTCCTGTCGGTAGGGTCGACAGGGGAGGTTGTCTAAATTTGAGCATCCTTCCCCACTCCACGATATGGTCAGATCGAAAAAAGTTTCAAACAAATAAATTTTATAATAATTAGGACATGAAAAAAGTTTTATAAACTGTTTCAATATTTTTGAAAATAGCGAAGATATAAATTTTTTGAAATTTCAACCCCCTCCAGGTCCATCCCCGTGGGTCAGATGAAAAAAAGTTTCAGACAAATTAGTTTTATAATAATTAGAACACAAAAAGAGTCTTGTGACCTGTTTCAATATTTTTGAAAATGGCGGAGATATAAATTTTTTGAAATTTCAACCCCTCCAGGTCCATCCCCGTGGGTCAGATGAAAAAAAGTTTTAGATAAATTAATTTCATAATAATCAGAGAATAAAAAAGTCAAATGGTCTTTTTTAATATTTTCAAAAATGGCGGAGATCTGAATTTTTTAAGATTTCAACATCCTGCAATTCTCACCCCCTTAGAGGTAGAATGCCCATTTGCAATACGCAACGAATTACTGCCCCAAAGAATTTTTGTACCAAATTTGGTGTCGATTGGACAAAAATTGCGACCTCTATCGTGCCGGAACGGAATGTCTACACATACATATATATATAGGTATATACCGATAAATTTTTTTTTACTGATTCTTATTCAGAAGGTCACAAACGGCGTAGCGCCCCTATTCCCGGTTCTGGGTCCCGCCATTGAATCGATTACAATAGGTAGATTCCATATATGGAAATCTACCTAAAAAGTGAAAATAGGTAAAAACCAAAAATAGAATATGAATCTTGTTACAATGTCTAAAAATTGGCAAAAAAGGTAAAAAGGAAAAAAATAAAAACAGTAAAAAGGTATAAAATAAAGCAAAAAAAAGAAAACAGGCAAAAGATACAAAAAAAAACCAGACAAAAAAAAACTAGACAAAAAAAAAAAGGAAAAAGGGGAAAAATGAACAAAAGTCCAAAAAAAATATCAAATAAGACAAAGTAAAGAGAAAAGATGCAAAACACGCCAAAAAAGTTAAAAAAAAAGAAAATAACTAAGGCAAGTTTTAAAAAAGCAAAAAAGTGGCAAAAATGGATAAAAAAGCAAAAAAAAGGCAAAATAGGAAAGAATAAAGGCAAAAAAGGTCAAAAAAAACTCAAAAACTAAAAGCAAAATACGCCAAAAAAGTTAAAGTAAAGGGAAAAGGGAAAAAATCATCAAGAAGTCCAAAAAAAGACAAAATTAGACAAAGTAAAGAGAAAAAGAAAAATACGCCAAAAAAGAAAAAAAAAACATACAAAAAAGTTACAAACAAGCAGAGGAAAAATAAACGCAAAAAGAAAGTTTTTAAAAAGTCCAAAAAATATAACAAATAAAGGGAAAAAACCAAAAAAGTAAAAAAAAAGAAGCAAAATAGTGTGAAAATAAAGGCAAAAAGCCAAAAAAGATAAAAAAGGCAAAAAAGGGGCAAATTCAACAAAAAAAGATAAAGAAGCAACATAAATGCAAAAGTTAAAAAATTTTAAAAACGGCAAAAAGATCAAAAAAGGGAAAAAAGGGTAAATACAACATCAAAAATGCCCAAAAAGGTCAAAATATTGGTAAAAAGGCAAAAAACGCCAAAATAGTAAACAAAAGCAAAATGATATGAAAAGAAAAACAAAATGACAAAAAAAATCAAAAAGGCAAAAAAGGGGTAAAAAAGCGAAAAAAAAAGGTAAAAAAGCAACAAAAATGGCAAAAAGGTCAAAAACTTCAAAAAAGTAAAAACCAAAAAAGACAAAATAAAGCCAAAATAAAGCGAGGAAAAAATCAAAAACGGTAAAAAGTCAAAAAAGTTTTAAAAAGCAAAAAAAAGGGCAAAAAAGGTGTAAAAAAGCAAGAAAAAGGGGCAAAAAAGGTTAAAAAAAGTTAATCAAAAAAAGTTTTAAAAAAGCGACAAAAAGAGTTAAAAAAAACGAATACTTTTTCAGATATTTAATGTCAAAGTTTCAAATTTTCACATTTTTTTATTTTTGACAGGTGGCAGTTGGAGAAATAATTTTGACTGTTCTGAATAGAGTTTTTCAAGCGCTTTCAAATGACATATTACATCTGTAATTTTCTGATAGTAACACTTCCGTTTGACAGATGTCGTACAAAAACTGATGGGTTTGTCCGACGGGTAACCTAAACCCATATAAAAAATTTCAGCTCAATCGCCTTAAACGTGTGGCCTCTGCCGTGGAAGAATACACACACAGACAGACAGACAGACAGACAGACAGACAGACAGATACACAGACAGACAGAGTTCCATCTGGAAATGGTCTTAATCATCTCAAGTGACCTCAAAATGGATATTTCCATCTTTATCTCGAAAAATTTTTGTAGCTCGTTCACAATACTTTCCCTTCTTGGAGGTGGGAAAGTAAAATGTACTCGGAATTTTATGATTATGTCAATAATCATCATTTTACTAGAATTAACATGGGCTCTACTCGGCCTTAGGCAAAAACAGTAAAAACTATTGAAATAATTTCTAATTCTACATATATTCCTATATAAAAACTAACGCCAACTATTTATATTTTTCTAAAAACCCTATTTCAACAAAAATTTTATTCTGACCCAAACACTAAAGAATGAAAATTTGAATGTTATTTTTTAATTTATTTCTCTTTGATCCACTGATGTGTTTCTATTTTGTGGAAAGGTAATTATTCGGGAATTATTTTGCCTGGGGCTATTTTATTTGTGCTATTTGGTAGGAGCTATTTTATTCTGGGCTATTTAGTCTATGAACCCAACCATTAATATCTCAGCCAAATTATAATAATCCTTTTTAGATTGTCTTGATGTGAATAGTGTACCTAATATTTGAACGAAAGCTTAGTTAAATAAATTTACTAATAAGTTAAATAAATGAACAATGTTAAAAAAGTTTTACATTACATATCAATTCATGCAGATATAATGTGACAAATTTTAAAAAGTAGTAAATTTATATCTACCGTCGCTTTTGTGTTTGTCTACATTATTGAAGACAATTTTCCAGCATTTGACCTTTTTGTTATTTTCCAGGTTGAAGGGTATCAGAGTATACATTATTCATGAGGCATTTCGGCGATGTAAAAAAATTGAGATTTTTAGATATGTTGAACAGAAGATTTTGTTATTTATAGCCTTTTTTATGAAATTTATTTTCATATCCCAAAACGTTTTCATTAATTATGAAACATTTAACCGAAAAGTAAAACTGTCTTCGAGTGTTTAGCCAGCAATGAACAAAGAGACCAAAAACAAACACAATACTCTGTTATACAAAACATGTCAACATTCTCTAGTTGCAAAATGTTGGTTTGCATTACCGACGGCACAAGAGATACCGATGTTTTGTAAGTATACAGAACAAACGAGTGTGGCTTGTCTTAAAGAGAAACTCTAAACAGTTTAATTGAATTAATTTCACAAAAGAGAACAACACACCATGTAATTAAATTTAGGAAGGGTTTATTAAACGTAATAACCGATAATTTCCTTACCAGGATATGAACACTTTGTATTGGTATAAGTAATAATTATTATTGAAATTAAAAGATAATAGTATAAGTAGAAGCATAATCAAAATCAAAAGCATCGTAAAAATAATGCAAGAGTGAAACTAAATGATAAAACAAAAATACAAATGAGGAGTGATGGAACAAAAGTAGTTATATACCGATGTAGAAATTTTCAGGACAGTCAAAAAACGTCTCATTATATGTATGCAGTACACAGCTACTAGGAAAATCGTTAATGACTACTGGTATTGTCGCGAAAATTTTATGTTTTAATACTATGAAATTATTGTCTTTTTGCAATTAACCAGTTTTGAAGCAATTGATAGTAGTTAACTAATTTTGTTTCATTTAACCAAAAATCTTGGTATTGTCGCACATTATTTTCGTATTGTGGGATAAGGGATAAAACATTCGACATCAAAAATGGTATTATTAAAAGAAATGAATAAAATTATTTAAAAGGAGATAAACATAAAACATAACAGATATCTTAGACTCTACAATCTTTACATTCTAGTTCAAGACAATCATATTCGTTCATCTCCTTTTCACCTTCATCTGTAATGTGACTCCTTCTATAAAGTCTAATAATTCCTTGAACCAATTCAGCTCTTCCAGTTCTCTCCACTCATCACCAAATTATTTTCAATAAATCTGTGATATCTTTTTTTTGTCATTGCTCAAAACTATAACTACAATTCTTTTTTTTTAATTGCTTAGGATGTTTTTTTCCTTATTTTACGTAAAAGGTTCGTTAATTGTAAATATGTAGTTCTCAAGGCATCTCATTTGAATGTCGTGTTGGTCTCGTCTGGTCGGTTTTTTGAAACGATACTTTAATTTGTTGATAATAAATAATGTTAAATGTTAAAGTTTCAAATTTTGACATTTTTTATTTTTGACAGATGACAGTTGGAGAAATAATTTTGACTGTTCTGAATAGAGTTTTTCAAGGGCTTTCAAACGACATATTGCATGTCCAATTCGGTGATATATTGCATCTGTCGTTTTTTGATATTGACACTCACGTTTGACACATGTCATACAAAAACTGATTAGTTTTTCCGATGGGTAACCCAAACCGATATACCAAATTTCAGTTCAATCGGATTAAACGTGTGGCCTCTATTGTGGAAGAATACACAGACACATACACAGAGACAGACAGACTTACATCTATAAATGGTCTTAATCGTCTCAGGGGACCCGAAAATGGAAATTTCAGTTTTTGCCTCGAAATTTTTTTTTTGTTCGTTCACAATACTTCCCTTCTAGGAGGTGGGTCGGGAAAGTAAAATTTGGACGGCAGTCTAATTGATTTTTTGGTGTAATTAGAGACAATTGACAAAAAACTATGATATATTTCAAAATCCGTCCTTACTTTCTTTTTTGTGGGTTAAGGAAATTAACCCTTTAACTGCGGGCAAAATTTGGTAGGGGTGAACAACAATTATTGAAAAATATGCTAAAAATATTTAGGCATTAGTGGAATTTTGCGATAATTTAAATAATACACCATTAAACTTGATCCTATTAATTTTCAAAAATTAAAAAAAAAACTAAATTTTAAGAAAAAAATTTCGAAAATTTAAAAAATATGTCAAAAATTTGAAAATAAAAAAAAAGTCTAGAAATTCAAGAATTTCGATAATTTCTAAAATATATCGAACATTTCCAAATATATCAAAAATTGTTAAAAATTGCAAAATAAAAATTTCAAAACTTCATAATTTTTAAGAATTTCAAAAAAAAATTAAAAAAAAACTGGAATTTTAAGAAATTCAAAAATTTCAGAAGTACCTATATCAAAAATTTTAAGAAACATATAAAAATTCAAAATATATCGAAAATTGTAAAAACATATCAAAAAATTAAAAAAAAAATAATTAAAAAATTATTAGAAATTATAAAAAGGTTCAAGAATTTTAAACATTTCAAATATATCAGGATTTTAAAAAAATTATAAAATATGGAAAAGTAAAATAAATATGTAAAAATATGTAAAAATTTGTAAAAATATGTAAAAATTTATAAAAATTAATAAAAATTTGTAAAAATATGTAAAAATTTGTAAACTTCATAAAAATTTGTAGACAAATAATAAAATCACATCACAGCATAGTTTTTACGAATCGTTTATATACGTTAGCCGCAGTCAAAGGGTTAAACGTTATATTTGTTTATTTTATTGTACACGAAACTTTCTTTTTTTCTTTTTTCTTATTAAAAAAGATTTAGCTTGTTCTTGAGGTTTTTCTTATCTTCCTTCTCCAAAGGAAACTTAGATGACTTGGTCCAAAGGATAAGACTATTGTGGTCCACGTAGTTTAGGAAAAACGTAGTCCAAGAAAAAATGTAGTCCAAGAAACACAACCTTGGTCCAAAAAAACGTAGTCCAAGAAAAACTGTTCCAAAGGAAAAAGTGTTCCAAAGGAAAAAAATCATGGTCCAAAGGAAAAAATGTAGTCCAAAGGAAAAATGTAGTCCAAGGGAAAAAACTCTAAAAGTTCACATAAAGTAAATACAAGACAGAAAGCTTATAAATTACCAAATTTCGTAAATTACATGAATTTTAGATCAAATTATGAAATATAAAAATAACAAATAAAATAAAATTTTAAGATAATCTGTAAAAACAAATTAAAAAATAGGTTCTCTTTTTGCAAAATGAGACACAGACATCAGATAATTTATATTGTTATAAATGATAAGATATGAACTTTTAAGTGAATATAACAAAAAAATATATACCGGCATTAAAATAATTAAAAATAACAGTAAATAAAAGTTAAAAGCGTCGAAAAAATTAACAACGAAGGCAAGGGATTTTGGTGAACATATAATATAATATAATATAATAAACACTTACCCTATATAAAGAGGGGAAGAAAGAAAATTTTCAATTTGAATCCCATCGATTTTTTTATAATGACTTTTTTCAGTGGACTTCATATCGCACAAGAACCAATGTTCATTCAATGTGTATACTGTACCATGTTTAGAAAATATATCGAAATATGTATTTGGTATTGTTATAACAACTTCTTTCTGAAGGTCCTTTTGAAGCGTACCTAATACTCGGTCTACAGGAAAAAACTGACAACGGAGAGGAAAAAATATAGTGATTTCTTATTGACTTCGGTACTTTATTACGAAGCCAAAATGAAAAAGTTTGAATAATATGGCAGTTTTTGTTCTATCCTCCACATCCCTCACAGAATAAGCGTAACACCTCTACATCGTTGAAAAAATTAACATTATTTAAATAATAAAGGAGAACAGATCCAATTGCTTCTGACCCTTGGCTAGCTTCAGTTTCATTCCAGAAATAAAAATCTGAGTTTTTTGAATTAACGTTTACGATACAAAAATTATAAATTCTAACTTGTCAAAGTCAAAGCAAACGGTTAGACTGTTAGGTACATCTTTTTTTAGATGAGTATAAAAGACATTTGCCCTAAGTTTGTGAATTCTCTTTTGTATCATCATTTTAATGTGTCATCGGCTTCACTTTTTAATTTATTCTGCATTAGTATGCATGTGCCACAAGCATCTGATAGCGAAGAAGTAATACCAATATTAAAATCTTGCAAAAATATTTGAGTGAACATTACTTGTAATTCTACAGGTACTGTAGTGTTGTATAAAATCCATAACAACTTCATATTGAGGTCTGAAGATAGATATATCCGCCGCGAATTTTGTTTGTTATAATGGCTCTCCATTGCTCAATAAATTTTCTTATACTATCCTTTTTTGCAGCACTTTTCGTAGATTTTCTGTCCCCTCCTCGCTTGAATATTTTTATTGTCTTACCTAAGAAAATAGGCAGAGCTGAACTGTCACTTCTTAGAACCTGTTCTGTTCCGAACAAGTACTGAATTATAAGGTACTATAAATCATAATGTTTTGTGTTCAACATGGAACCACGCTGACTGCACAGGCGCTGAAAATCCAAAGGACTATAAATGTGTCTTTTGTTTATTTTAATCATGTTATTGCAACACTAGTAATAAATATTTTGTAATGATGAATTTTTTCAATAATTTTTCCATTGCCCAATCAAAGTGCACCATTACTGCGTGGGGTGGGGAATATTGTGCAAATACATGTTTAAACTTTATTCAAAATTGTAATTTTATTTCGAATTTTTTATCTTATTTGATTATATACTTTTAGTACAATGGTTACTGTTTGCTCTAGTGTAAACAAATTGATATTTACTATAACATTCTCCCGTTTATTGTACCTCTATGACTTTACAAATCTGTATATCTTGGAGTTATTTGAATTCCTGGGAGGACACTAAAGACTTTAGCTTACTATTACATTATTACTGTTGTTACAATGGGAAAAGGTACAAGTTGCGATTTCGTATTGATGTACCAAAACAAAAACAACTTAATATTATGTGCGGTTTTCTTCAGGAATCGTATCACTGTGCTTCTATATATACGGCTTAACACTTGTCGCTTTCTGAATTCATTTAACGGGGTGGATCAGTCCCCATATTCGATTCATCGTTTTACATGTTCGCTGATTTCTTCCGGTCTCTTGTTTTCTTCTTTGATATTGTAACTCCTGTCCTCATCTTCTACATCAATCAACCATTTCGATCTGGGTCTTCCACGTCTTCTTCTTCATCCTGGTTGCCATTGTAGCATAGCCTTTGTTACTACTTCTGGTCCTTGTCTCCATATATGTCCCAGCCACTTGATTCTTTGAGCTTTAATTATCTTTATTATATCTTCTCCATTAAGTCCTTCTAATATTTATTAATTCTTCTGTATTCATGCTCTCGGATCTTTAATGTTCCCAGAATTGTTCTTATTTTCTTTTGTTCGTTTATCCTTATCTTATCTTCTTCTATTTTCGTCAAAGTGATTGTTTCTACTGCATACATTGTTATGGGCCTTATTATTATTCTGTATATGTTCATCTTTGTTTTTTTAGTAAATTTTTTGCTTTTTAACAATTTTTTATTGGCTTGATACGCTCAGTTTTTTGCCAATATTTTTTCTACGATCTTTGTTTTTCTTGTCCCTATATTGTTTATCATTTCGCCCAGGTATTTCAATTTTTGTACTTTATTTTCTATTCTTATTCCTCCATTTTTTACTGTTTTTCCAATTCTCATTATTTTAGTTTTCTTTACATTAATTTTTAGTCCCAACTTGATCCATTCTTCTTCAATCTCCTTTAGTATTTCTTCTATAATTTTCCTTTTTTTATCACTAATACTATGTCATCTGCACAGCAGCATGCACTGGAGCTTTCTATATGAAACTGAATTAAATTTAACAATTTTTGGCCAGCTTTTCGTAGGACTGGGATCACTGTGCTTATACTTTTTTTAAATATCTAAAATATTTTTAGTACAAATCCGGACGGGTGTATCCTCTGGGGATAGAACTCTTAATATCTGGTAATCAAACAAGCGTAATGATTTCCTATGCGTTTACATTAAGCGACATGAAAAACGTATATGGAGTTTGACCAAATTGTATTTGATGTGGTGAAATTAGAGACAAAATGAAACTCATTTTGTAATGGTTTCCCGGAAAGTTAAATTATCTCAAAATTTTTAAAATAAATTACTTTTTAACAAAACAAAAAATTCGTTTAAAGGAAAAATATCCTGGATCTTTTGTCAAATGAATTTTTAATATCGATGTCGTAAACCATATTTATAATATATGAGTCACATTTATTAAAAGTAACGTACGTTGAAGATAACTCTGTCAGGATATTAATTTAATATTCTTGAGTTATATATAAAATTTAAATAATTTACGATTAATATATTGTTGTATTAAAATTGGTATTAAAAGTGGGATTTTGTTATAGTAAATTTCCTGCTGTTAATGATGTTTTCTTTTTAAACGAAATATTTTTTTTTTGATTTTACACCTTAATCATAAATTATAGTATTTTTTATTATACCCCAATCAACATACAGGAATCAAAATAAATTTTAAAAAAAATCTAACAAAGTTTAATTTATATTTTATACCTTAGTGGTTTACATAAAAGTAAAGACAAAAGGAGTAAAAAAATCTTATCTGGTAACTCCTTTGACATTAATCCTTCCTTCACACCCTTTTCTATTTTGTATTCAGTTTTACCTTTAGTCACATCATAAATTTCACTCGCCTTTATCCACTGGTTACTGATAGATATCATCATATGCAAATTGGTAGAAGTACTTTTAAAATTTTCTATTTATTTTAATTAATTATTTTTATTATGATTCCAAATGTCTTTTTTCTTAGTATAAAATGAATAATTTGTGTAATTTTCCTCCATGTATATAACCGTAATTGCAATGAATTGCATTGAATAATATTTTCTACTTTTCCAGTTTTCCATAGCACGTGGAGGTCCGTGTGATCTATTTTTCTCAAGTAGAAAGAGAACTGCCATTGATTGGATGGTATTGTAAAACGTGGTCCTTTGTATGGAAAAAGTCTTGACTGATAGGGAGAATTTCATTACCGTGGAATAAATTTTAGACCACAATGACGGTTAAGGGTGCGACTAAAGAGAAAAAGAGGAACTAATAATTAATATACAGAGTGAATCGCGTAGAAATTTTATTTATCTATAGTAATTTTTCAATATTTCTTTTTTAATATTTATTCCTTCAAGTAGTCTATCAGGAATAACTGTCGGTGTTTGTTCTAAAAAATAAGAGTGACTGTTGTATCTAAATGGTTGAAGACAAAATTTAAGTATCTCTTTTACAATACCACTTAAGTATAATTATTACAATTTATTCTTAACACGTTAAGTGCCACAGTGAAAGAAAAAAAAATAGGTCTGGGTCGACATAAGAAATTTTTTTACCAAGAGTGATAAAGAGTTTTTTAATACACGGATATGTAAGAAACTGTATTTTTTCCATATTTTTCATCTGTATTCATGTTGGATACATAATATATTTTTTATTTCAAAACGCTGATACATTTTTTGAAATAGGCAACAATGTAGCGATCCAGATCACAGCCTACTTTAGAAAATCGTGGTGGTAGTAAAAAGAGAGGACGTTGTATCACTTGGTATAAAAATTTAAATAATTCAATGTATAGAAACGTTGTAACATCTAGAGCCACCTAAAGTAAATATAGATGTGACACATGCGACAAATATTGTTTGTCGCATGTTTTTTTGACGTCAATAAGTGTTTAAAGGACTAAAACGTTTTCACTTTATTTTTTACGTTTATTTTTTTGTACTGTGTTTATTTTTCCACTAAGATTTTCTTAATAAATATTGCTCTAATTCAGTTTTATGTTACTTTATCCTCAGACATAAAATACTTAATAAATTTCAGGATTGGTTATTAGGCCGCTGATCAAATGTATTTTTGGGTATGCTAGGCCACACAGTAACATCTCCAATAAAGGTAACCATCATATATGCATTGACTTTAGACACATTCGGTCTGAAATACAAATTTAAACCATCTGACGTGTGTATCCACGTTAGATATGGTGCACACGAACTGCAAAAATAGTAATACTTTAATCCTATTACTTAATGATGACCGGCTAATGCCGGACTCGAACTAAAAAAGTAATTAAAGGTAAATTTTAATCTTATACTTGAACTGTACAAAGTCATTGTATCGTTATTTTCTAAGAATATATTATTTATTTATTTTCGTTATGGGATTTAAAATGCATTTTTGTCTTTAAATTTTTAGTTTTCACATCGTTTAAACCCTGTAACTTAAAAACTACCAACGTTATTAAAACTTGCTAAATTTTTTCAAAATTTTAGATCAAAAGTTGTGGCCGTGGCGAGACCATAACTCCAAGGATTTTTTAATTTTCCCTCCTTTGGTCTCTCCCCTTTCTCAAGGTCACAATTTTTACTTAAAAATTTTGAAAAAATTCTTATTTATATCATTTTTTATTACCCTTTCAATAGTATAAATTTCATTTTATTATATTATTTATTTATTTTTGTTATGACATATAAAATGTATTTTTGTCTTTAAATTTATAGTTTTCATATCGTTTACCCCAAGTAACATAAAAACTATCTACGTTATTAAAACTTGCCGACTGTTGACAGAAAGAGAAAACCATGTTCTATATTTAGGAATTTTTTAAAAATTTTAGATAAAAAATTCTGGTTGTGAGATTAGGGAGAGACCACAACTATAACGATATTTTAATTTCCCCTCTTTTGGTTTCTCAATGTTCTCAAGGTTACAATTTTTTCTGAAAAATTTTGAAAAAAGTCTCATTTATGGTATTTTTGTCACTTTTCAGTGGTATAAATTTCATTTTAATATATTATTTATTTATTTTTGTTATGAGATATAAAATGTATTTTTATCTTTAAATTTATAGATTTCATATCATTTATCCCCTGTAACATAAAAACTATCAACGTTATTAAAACTTGCTGACTGTGGATAGAAAGAGAAAACCATATTCCATATTTAAGAATTTTTTCAAAATTTTAGATAAAAAATGGTGGTTGTGAGAATAGGGAGAGACCACAACTATAACGATTTTTTAATTTCCCCTCTTTTGGTTTCTCCCTTTTCTCAAGGTTACAATTTTTGCTGAAAAATTTTGAAAAAATTCTTATTTATAGTATTTTTTATTCCCTTTTCAGTGATATAAATTTCATTTTAATATATTATTTATTTATTTTTATTATGAGATATAAATTTCATTTTTGACTTTAAATTTTTAGTTTTCATATAGTTTAACCCCTGTAATATAAAAACTATCAACGCTAATAAAACTTGCCGACAGTTGAAAAGAAGAAAAAATCTTTTCCATTGTTTACAAACTTTTTCAAAATTTTTGATAGAAAATTGTGGTTGTGAGAATAGGGAGATACCATAACTATAACGATTTTTTAATTTCCCCTCTTTTGGTTTCTCCCTTTTCTCAAGGTTACAATTTTTGATGAAAAAAATTTAAAAAATTCTTATTTATAGTACTTTTTATTTCCTCTTCAGTGGCATTAATTTTAATTTAATATTTTATTTATTTACTTTTCTTATGGGATAAAAATGCATTTGGTCTATAAATTTGTAATTTTCATATCGTTCATTTAACCCCTGTAACATAAAAACTGTCAACGTTATTAAAACTTACTGACCGTTGATAGAAAGACAAAACAATATTCTATATTTACGAAATTTTTCAAAATTTTAGATCAAAAGTTTTGGCCGTGGCGAGACCATAACTTCAAGGATTTTTTAATTTTCCCTCCTTTGGTCTCTCCCCTTTATCAAGGTCACAATTTTTTCTTAAAAATTTTGAAAAAATTCCTATTTATATTATTTTTTATTCCCCTTTCAATGGTATGAATTTCATTTTATTATATTATTTATTTATTTTTGTTATGAAATATAAAATGTATTTTTATCTTTAGATTTTTAGTTCTCATATCGTTTAACCCCTGTAACATAAAAACTATCAACGTTAATAAAACTTGCCGACTGTTGAAAGAAAAAATCATATTCTCTGGTTAAAAAATTTTTCAAAATTTTTGATAAAAAATTGTGGTTGTGAGAATAGGGAGAGACCACAACTATAACGATTTTTTAATTTCCCCTCTTTTGGTTTCTCCCTTTTCTCAAGGTTACAATTTTTGCTGAAAAATTTTGAAAAAATTTTTATTTATAGTATTTTTTATTCCCTTTTCAGTGATATAAATTTCATTTTAATATATTATTTATTTATTTTTATTATGAGATATAAATTTCATTTTTGTCTTTAAATTTTCAGTTTTCATATCGTTTAACCCCTGTAACATAAAAACTATCAACGTTAATAAAACGTGCTGATTGTTGGTAGAAAGAGACAACAATATTCTATATCTAAGAAATTTTTTAAAATTTTTGATAATAATTTGTGGCCATGGGAATAGGGAGAGTTTCTGATTATTTGGTACAAAATTATATCGAAGATGACTCCCTTTTTTCAGCAAAAAGCTGGACCTCCGATTCCGTATGTACTCTAAGAACAACAAATACGTGTTAATCCTTTCACAGCATCACTTCGTCCTAATATTCATGTTTTTTCAAATACTTTAATCAACATACATATAGATTCATATATAAAAATTAATAGTGACATTTCTGAACTACAATTTCAAACTCCCCGTAAGCATATTCGAGATCGCCAAATATATTTTCAAAATATATTGTAACAGTATAAAAATAAACAAATTTCAAGAGCCGATTTTGTTAAATGTTATTCCTATGAAATCGCTGTGTACTTACTTAAGTTCAGGGGATTAAAATTTTGCAGTTCAAGTGCGCTCGTTAGATACATGAAGCACTTAACGTATTAAAGAAAGTATTTATAGAAAAACAAATTAAATTCATGAAAGTATTATGTTTGCTACAACTTATAATTTCGATATATCCAAAATGATCTCTTTTTAGTAATTATAACCTGTATAAAAAAATAAATTTTGAAGGAAACCTTCACTATATTATACGCTTTTCTGATAAGATATTTACGTTTTTTTGGATGTTTATTCCCGCATAAAATTTCAATGTTACACTACATATGCTAATGCAAAATCCGACTACGTGTGCCTAGCGAAGAATATTAAAGGAATTTTTACTTCCCGCGATTTCAATCACGAATAAAAAGATTGAATTTTTTACTATAAATGTGGAAATGGATTATTCTTATCTGGATATCCCTATGAACGGATCAAAAATTCGCCAATTTTTTTTGAATATAAATACAGAATATGTCTTGTTTCGTTTTGTTTCATTGTGACTTCTAGTTGAAAATGATTTTTTGGTTCTAACGACATTATTCTGTGTGACAAATGAATACGAGGTACTAGGAATTATAATCTACTCAGATAAACATGTAGCCCTCAAAGCTCCAAATGTGAATGTGCTGAAGGACTGACGACCCATAATAAAACCTTATCGTGGTTACCAGGATACAAAGGTATCGCTGGATACGAACAGGCCGAAGCTAATCGATCCAGAACCAGCGATATGGGTACCAAAAGGTACATTTAGGAACATATAAAAGACTGGATCAAGCGAGAACACAAATTACATTGGGACGAACTACTATGCGGAGATCCGACACGGTGTCCAGGTTGGTTAAGGCATCAGCCTTTATCCGGGCCGTGGGTTCGAATCCCATTGAATCTCAAGTGAAAAAATGTCAGATAAGACATTGGACAAGTGTAAAACGGTATGTTCCATTCATGCAGGTAGAAATCGGATATGTCGTGGAACTAATAGGGATTGGTGGTTGGTACCACAGGAACATACTTGCTAGTTGATAGATCATCTGAATGACTATGGCATAGTCCGGGGTTTAGGATGATCGAGGACCATAGTTCGGAACCCACGTTAAGCTGTAGGTCCAGTCCAAATTAGCCGTGGTAATAGATAAGAGAGCAAGCTACTATGAGGAAAAAAGTTTATTCAAGAAATGTAACTGTAGCACTACAAGAAAATCTACAAGATTGAACCAAATTCCAACAATAACAAGGAAAAATAAAATTCTTGCAGCAAACGTGTTGTATCAAGCCCTCTTCTTTGCGATTTCCAAGTCGCAGTATATCCCCAGGACCCACGGTATTTCGAAAACATAAAATGTAATTTGGAAAGGTGCGTTTGCTTATTTTTCTATTCCAGTGCATTTTGGATACTTATTTCAACGTCTTGAAACGTTACTTTAATTTGTTCATAATAAATAATAAACGTTATTTCCATGAATAAAATTTAAAATATATCAGAAAGTAAAATATTAAATAGAAAAATTTTGGACCCCAGTCTAATTGATTTTTTGATGTATTTAGAAACAATTAAAAAAACTATGATATATTTCAAAATCCGTCTTTTCTTTCTTTTTGTAGGTTTAAGGAAATTAAACTCACATTAAACGTCATATTTGTTTTATTTATAATAGTGGAACAAAAAAAAATTTGAGGTTTTCTTTCTTTTTGAAAAAAAAAACTCGGCTTCTTTCTTGAGGTTTTCTTTTTTCAAGATCCTAGGATCAGTAGAAACGTTAACTTGCTCTCAAAAAGTTTGATCCAAAGGAAACTTGTAGTCCAGAAAAGATTTACTCCAAAAAAATAAGTTTGGTCCAAAGAAAAACTGCTCCAAAAAGTTTGGTCCAAAGGAAAAAAAACAATTGTGGTCTAAAGAAAAACTCAATTCACATAAAGTAAATATAAGACAAAAATCTTATAAATTACCAGATTTCGTGGTCTTTGTTTTTGAAAAAGAATATAAAACAATGATAATAGTAACATGAAATACATGAATGTTTAAATCAAAGTATGAAATATAAAAATAATCAAAATTAATTAAATTTTAAGACAATCTGTAAAAACAAATTAAAAAAAATAGATTCTCTTTTTGTAATCGAGACTAAAATAGCACCACGAACATCAGATAATTTATATTGTTATAAAAGGTAAGATATAAACTTTTGAGTAGATATAACAAAAAAAATATATACCGGCATTAAAAATAATTAAAAATAACAATAAATAAAAGTTAAAGCGTTGAAATAATTAATAATGATAGCAGGGGATTTTGGTGTATATATAATATAATATAATAAAAACTTAGCCAATATAACGAGGGAAGGAAAGAAAATTTTCAATTTACAACACAGACGATATATAAGTCAAATGTTTTGACTGAAGAGGCAAAGAGAGAGAATTGTTAACATGGGAAAGACATTTTATAGTAATACCTAAAAGCGAGGGAAATCTAGAGAAGGGATATGAAGCGAGCTGAAATTAGATGTTCCGAGCAAAGGAATAATAAAAATACAGGGTGGCACAAAAAACCGTAACAGTCTCATTATAATAGTTTAGAGACATAGTACATGTTACGTTTCGTTTTCCTTGAACTCTTGCCCTGTATATTTTAAACTTCGAATTTGTTGCGTTTTGGCTCTTTCCACTTCCATCAAAAATCAGGTCTGGTTTAGGTACCTATAAAACGGCCGTCCCCAATACACTGCTTTGTCTTTATATTATAACAATCTTTAATTATCTATTTGTCGTTGACACAGTGAATTTTTCCTCAAAAGTTTTGGGACTTTGGGGTTTACGGTAGATACTATATTTACGATAGATACTATGTTTACGGTAGATACTATATTTACGGTACACGCATATTCACAACACCTGCTATCATAATGGTACCTACTACATTCACATTATCTGTAATAATCATCAACTATAACTGCTATATACACGGTATGCTAAAAGATTTGATAGGCCTCTCTTTAACACCGCTTACTTTCTGCAGAAGAATAATCTTCATTTAAACTTGTAACGCTCTTTGAGTCAAGCGGTCTTGTGGCGCCTTAGTCCAAGTTTCGAATTGCTTTGCGCGCCACCTTCCGTATATAGTGTGAAGGCCACTTGTTCAATGGAGAAAAAGATATTCCAGGGGTCGTTATGGTATCAACCAATCTTATGTCGGCCGATAAGACAGACTTTACTTGCCCCCTGTGATAAGTTCCATAGTATCTGCTGCTACTGTAACTCACAACCAAATAAAATCACCAAATAAATAAGAAACCATATATTTATTTACCAAATCTGGAAGAAGAAAGGTATGTAACGTAACGCGGTTCTTACCATTAACGTCGGCGCTCGGTCCTCTCTATTATTGGCTCATTGTTGGGATGGCTAGACTTGCACTTGATCTGAATACAGTCCTATACTCTGCTGGTTCAATTGGTTTGCCACTTACGGTCAATCAAGCTTGGGTCATGTGCTCGTCTGGCTACCATTAGTGTCGCCTTCTTTACCCTTGCCAGTTGTTGTTTCTAGGTAAGTTTCGAGTCTAAAAAAACCCCGAGATATTTGACCTCTCCCGACTGCTGGAAGTGAGACCCTTGGATGGTTAGTGGACCTAGTCCCTCTAACTTAATTCTTCGGGTAAAAGGTACTATGATTCATTTGGAGGAACTAATATTTAGGCTCTCTTCATCTATCTATCTATTCACTCACCAGATTTAGGGCCATTTGCATTCTTTCTCTAACTGTGGTGTTAAATTTTCTTTGGACTATGCTGATGTCATCTCCAAGAATTTTTTGTCCATTCCTTTCTAGTGTGACTAACAGGTTCTCCACCACCAGGTTACAACACACCCCTTTGCGGACAGTCCCGGGTGACCTAAGCTAAGAAAGTTTCTCCCACTAGAGAAAAGAGTGAATTATTCTTGCGCTTAGCATGCAGTCTATATACTTGTAGCAGGTCTCATCGATGCCTTTTTCTTGCTGTTGAATGCTCCTTTGATATCCAGGATGCGGCCGACAAGACACCTTTGTTCCTGAATGCAGTTTCCACTTTCTCTATGAGTTGGTGTTATGCTCTTTCTGTAGATTTGCCTTTTTTGTCGTCACATAGGTCCTTGTATAAATAGTAGTTTGTCTACACTATATCCCTTATATGACTGTCCAACAGTTTTTCTTATCGGCTTCAGTTACTTCGGCCCTATTCTGTTAATTTATTCCAGGTTTAGGGATGAAGATGACTGTGGATACTCTTCATGCTTGTGATATGTATCCCTGTACAAGACTGGCCCTTAATACCTTATTTATAGTAAATATATTCCATCCTAGCCCTAGCAATTTATACGGTTGGAATGAGTTGATTGCATATTTCGTTTTTTCCATATCTATCACCTCCTTTGATACTTGCCACTATGCCTTGGAAGCTCTTAAAGGAGGTTCCAGTTATTTTTGTGTTTATTGATCCTGGAAAGTGCACCCTATACAATTATTTCAAGGTATCTTTTCCACTATTTCTGAATCTAATGGCTTGAATTATTAGTTTAGATTTTTTTGAGAGTATTTTGTGAAGTCTTGTTCCACCATGGGCACTTTCCGCTTCCTTACAGTGCCTCTTCCACGGTTCTCTTTTGGCTAGCCTTTTTGATTTGTTGTAGTCAGTGAGAAAGTTCTTGTATTACATATATTACCCTGATATTTTTGCCGTGTTGAAAAGTTTTTTAACCAGTTTCCTTCCTTAGCAAGTTCGTTGTTTCACCAGGGCAGGTTTTCTTGCTAATAGGAGGATAATTGTCGCTAAGTGCTAAGGTGCTTGCGTTCTGTAATCTGGGCATTAGTTTTCTATCTAATAAATTTTACATTTAGTAAAAAATACAGTTTGGATTAATTTTAATGTTTCCTATCTCTTCTCTTTTCTTGTTTCATCTTTAGTCTAACTTTCTCATAACTAATTTAAATCTTACGTGTCTGTCTCAACCCTTTCTTACTCTATCGTCCTACTCGATAAGAATTTCGGCGTCTAAGAAGCACTGACGCGAGTATCTCTATCCGTCGGGCGGAGGTTCAACTGCTACGACTGACTTTATAGTCGAAGCTTTTCTCATAATTTTAAGTTAATTCTAATCTAGTGCCGTGCGCGATTTAATTTAAATATTTTGATGATTTCGGAAATTAAAGTAACTTCGTTACAAACTAGTGGTATCTTTCTCCATCTAAGCTAAATGATCACTAAATAATATATCTCACATTTTATTAATAATTTAATAAATAATTTGTATGTTATTTGCGTCGATATAAATCGTTTTAAAAATAAATTCAGTTTGATTTTCATTTAAGAAGCAAAAAAAAACAAATTTTGCAAAGTACCAAAGTTTTTTTTTTGTCAATTATTTCTAATTTCAAAAAAAAATAATTGACTGGGGCTTGTAAAGTTCACTTAATTTAATTGTTCTACCTAGAGATTTTGCTAGCAATAAAGACACAATCGTAACAGAGAAGGGCGTAGACATGGGGTGGGTAAAGGATGTAATTAACCCCCAGGATCAAAAAAAAAATAGCACGAAAAGAAGAAATAAAATATACGAAATAAATATATAAGCAAGTTTGTCTCTTCCCCAAAGTAAAAAAAGTTATCTACGCCCTTGTAAATGGAAAATAAAATTTAAAACTTTGATTTTTCATGTTTTTTAAGTGCAGGTTGCAATATTTTGCTCGGCACTCTAATTTTAACTCTACCTTTTATTTTGTTCAATTTTTAAGTGCGGGTAGCAATTTTTTACTCGGCACTTCAATTTTAACAACAAAAATGTAATAAATTAGATATAATTAATATTTTAATCGTTTCTGTTATGCATAAAAAATAATACTGATTAAATCACGTTGCTTTAATTAATTTTGTTACAAATTGTTTGTGTGCTGGATGGTGGTGTAAGATTTAAATTTTTAAAGTTCATTTTCTTTGTTTCAGAGCTTTTCTGAGGATTCTCTGCGTCTGCTGTCCTAGATCAATCAAAGTGAAATATCAACCTCATTTCCGGAGTAAACCTAGTCAGGTATATATTTTGTATTGTTGTAATTTTCTTCGTGTCAACCAATATTTTTTCATTGCATTTAAGTATTAACATTTTTAAATTAATTTTTTGCAGAATTTTAAGAAAAATTTGTTAGCTTATATTTATAATCATATTTTAATTTTAGTACAGTGATTTCGAAAGCTTTAAATAAACATTTCACTAGAATCACGTGAGGTTCATACAATTAAATACAAGAAGGCCCAAAAAAGTACCACCAAATAAAAATGTCTAATAAAAAAATTGTATTTAGACCAAAATTTAATGGTTAAGTAGAACTGGTTAAAATAATATAAATTTGATTTTTAGTTCGGAAATATTATTCTTGTAAATTAATTTTTGACGCTATGAAATAAGTTTTTTTTATTTCTACAGTATTAAATATATAATATCGTCCCTATAGTACAAATACCGATTAACTGACAATTTTTCTAAAATTGATATACCAGTACAATTACAATCAGCTTTTCAAGCTCTACATACTGGTACAACCCACCAATCAATCCGATGGTTCTGTTCAAGTTTATCCTTCATTTGTTTCCAATAATTTTGTGTCTTTTTTGATCATCTACGATTTTTTCTGATTTTTTCGATTCTTCTAATTATTTCTCGTTTTTCACTAATTTTTTTGATTTTCTTTTCATGTTTTATTCTGATTTTTTTCAATATTTTCTAATTTTTTTAATTTTTTTTCTCATTGTTCCATTTTTTTTCTATTTCTTTCTTTTTTCTAATTTTTTCCCATCCTCAGGTATTTTTTTGATTTTTCGTATTTTTTTCTCATTTTGCTGATGTTTTTCTGTTGATTTTAAATTTTTCTATAATTTTTTGATTTAAATTCCTTCACTTTTTCTTATTTTTCTGATTTTTTTGATTCTTCTAATTATTTCTCGTTTTTCACTAATTTTTTTGATGTTCTTTTCATGTTTTATTCTGATTTTTTTCAATATTTTCTAATTTTTTTAATTTTTTTTTCTCATTGTTCCATTTTTTTTCTATTTCTTTCTTTTTTAGAATTTTTAGTAACCTCCGATATTTTTCGATTTTTCGGTTTTTTCGATTTTTTTTTTGTCATTTTTCAGATGTTTTTTTGTTGGTTTTGAATTTTTTCCATTGTTTTTAGATTTTTTTCAAATTCCTTCACTTTTTCTTATTTTTCTGACTTTTTCGATTTTTGTAGATTTCTTTTGATCTCGTTCGATTTTTTTCGATCTCTTTCGATTTTGTCGATTTCTGTTGATTTTTGTCGACATCGTTCGATTTTTTTTTTATTATTTTTAATTTCTATTGACTTTTTCGATCTCTTTCACTTTTGTTGATCTTTTTCGATTTTTGTCATTTTTTTTTTTAATTTTCTTAGTTTTTTTTTCGATTTCTTTTGATTCTCTTTATATTTTTTTCGATTTCTTTTGAGTTCGTATCACCTCTTTTGGTTTCTTTTGATTTTTTTCAAGTTTTTGTCGTTTTTTTTTGTCGATTTCGTTCGATTTTTTTTTTCTATTGATTTTTTCGATCTCTTTCAACTTTTATTGATCTTTTCCGATTTTTGTCGTTTTTTTTTCAATTTTTTTCGTTTTTTTGTTTCGACTGCTTTTGATTTTTTTTATATATTTTTCGATTTCTTTTGATTCCTTTCTATTTCTTTTGATTTCATTTGGTTTTTTTTCCATTTTTATTGATTTTTTTCAATTTCTTTCGATTTTGTCGATTTCTGTTGATTTTTGTCGATATCTTTCGATTTTTTTTTATTATTTTTTATTTCTATTGATTTTTTCGATCTCTTTCAACTTTTGTTGATCTTTTTCGTTTCTTTTTTTCAATTTTTTTCGATTTTTTTTTTCGATTTCTTTTCGATTTTTTTATATTTTTTTCGATTTGTTGTGAGTCCTTTCCAGCTCTTTCGGTTTCTTTCGATTTTTTTTCGTTTTTTGTCGTTTTTTTTTCGATTCTTTTAATTTTTTTCCATTTTTTATTTATTTTTTTTATTTATTTTGATTCCTTTCCATCCCTTTTGATTTTTTTTTATTTTTGTCGGTTTTTAGATTTCTTTGGTTTTTTTTCGACTCCTTCTGATTTTTCCATTTTTTATACTTTTTTCGATTTCTTTTGATTCCTTTTCATCTCTTTCGATTTCTTTTGATTTTTTTCGATTTTTGTCGGTTCTTTTTCGATTTTTTTTATTTCTTCTGATTTTTTTCATTTCTTTTATATTTTTTTCCATTTCTTTTGATACCTTCCCATCTTTTTTAATTTCTTCTAATTTTTTCGATTCTTGTCGTTTTTTTTTCTATTATTTCGATTTTTGTCGTTTTTTTTTTCGATTTCTTTTGATCCCAAAAGCCTTAATATTAGTTTCGTGATGGCGAAAAAAATTTCTTACCCCACTTTTTATCACTGGATGTCTGTCTGTATGTATGTCTGTCTCTCTATCTGTCTGTCTGTCTGTCTGTCTGTCTGTCTACCTGTCTGGATGTAAACATTGTAACTTTTGATCGAAGGCTCCTAGTAGTAAGACTTATATACGTACTATTTTATTTAAATCCATTCTGTAAGAATCTAAAAATACTCAGCATTTCAACACCCATATATAAATGAGAAATTTTTTGTCCCTTATCCTATAATTTTTAGGGTAAATTTTAAAAACTTTTTTTACTTAAAACATTTAAAGTTAAAGTTAGTCGGCATTTGAATTATAAGGACGATACAAATATTTCCAATTTGCTATATTTTTTGAAATCACTGTACAATATCCATAAATTACTATTTTTTTAAATAAAAAATTGTTATTTTTCATCATAAATAAAAATAAAAACGATAATAATAAAAAACCTGATTGACTTTAAAACTGCAACAAATCTGCTGAACTTTAAAAATTAATTACCTTGTAACTTTGTTATAATTTGTCAGTGGCGTATCTAAGCAATAATATGGTAATTCGCATTTAGTAACTAGCATTTCTATAAATCGAAAATGAAATATAATTTTGATAAATATAACCTTCATAGATACGCTACTGATCACATATCGATCTGAGAATATTCTGGCAAACTTTCAAGTTCACTTAAAAAACGATGACTATCATTCGCTTATTTGGATTTATATTTGTAGGTCAGCATTTTTGAAATAGTTTTTATTGTTATAATCGATAAAGAAAATTTCATATTTTATTGTATTGATAAAAAATTTAATCATGGTTTTAAAGATTAAATTTTTTATACATTTCAATTTTGGTTTTAACAAGAAAAAAAAACTATTAATTTGTTACAGAGATTCTCATCGCAGCGATATTACTCATCATATTCCCTAAGACACAACTCATGCGAGCAGACGTTTATATAGCATACGGCCCCCCCTACCCGTACCTCCATGGAAATAGCATCCAACTTACCTTTTACTCGTTCCACCTCATTATTTTACTTTTAATACTTCCAAAATTAGTACTTACCCCATGGAATTAATATAAAATAAAATATTAAATCATCTAGTACAAATAGTACTAGATCAAAATTAATCCTTGACTTAACTCAATAGTCTGATTTAGTTTTTAAGTTGAGAAATAACTCAACAAGAAGCTCAAGAATCTGGTTTTGTTCAACCTCTTTTATATCATCAAGTATCAATTTCCGCTGCAATTTATAAAAAATTATTAAATAAAATAGAGAATCTGCCTAATACAGATTGTAAATTTCTCGAATAAGGCATTTAAAAATCGATAAAAAATTAATAGCCTACAGCATGATTTCGTTAAGTTTAAAACGGAAAGAAAACAAAACAAAATTCAAGAGTTAATAAATTCCATTCAACAAGAAACTTTGTTAATCTTAAGCCGAGCTTATTTAGCATTTCCCAGTCAACAGTTCATTCCTCAAAGGATTATTCTTTTTAATCCCTTTTATCCACTGCTTAACCGGGGGGGCACGTGCTTGGAGTGAACTACAAAAAGAAAATGTAATTTTGGTATCTACTTATTGCCGTTTCAAATAATTGTTTTTTTTGTATATGTGCAAAATCGGAATTTTTACCAAAAATATTTTTAAATTTATTACACTTATTTCTTACTGGTTTTTAAAAATATTTTTTGTAAGAAATTATGTCTAAACTACATTGAACTCATTTGTTACACTTGTATTAAAATAATTATTATTTCAAAATATACAATTTTTTCGAGTCCAAATATGTATATGACTGATTTATTAGCTGACCGGAACAGAGAGAAATAATTCCTTAATTTTGCGCTCCGTGAATTATAGATGGCGCGCGTTGGCAAAAGTTTTCAAGTGCAGTTTTGATGGTCGCGCTAAATTCCATTGTGGAAAATATATCAGTGAGTAAGTGAATTTCAGTATCTGAAACTTGGATACGTGTGAAATCGATGAAAATTTTTATTATTTTAGTTTAGAAAGTTTGAATACACGTGAAATTGATGAAATAGCTGAAGCGTTTAATTATAGAAAACTTTCATCTAAGTTTCATTAAAGGAAATTTAACAGAAAATAGTTTTGAAATGAATTTTACTTGAATAAATTAAAATCCTTTGTTCAATATTGTTTTGTTTGGTTGGTTGGTTTCAGTGCCCCAATACTGCATCCATCAGCTTATTATATTGTCCTGTTCGTATGTTAGTCTGTAAAAAAATTAGAGACCTTGTTAAAGTTTAAGAGCCTCATCACCATGTCATATCTGGTGCATTAGGAGGAAGGGTCTTTTAGCCCTATCTGTCTATATCTCCACCAGCGCAAAGCCTCATATTCGAATTTTACCTGGTTGGTTGTTTCATCCCTCTAATCACAAATATCTACATGTAGAATCCCCTTGGAAAGTCCCTATTGTGTAAAGGTATTCAGGGCCGGCGTCACACTATAATACCGAGTGGGTAGTGCGACAGGAAGGGGCGGATGGGGGTCGAGCAGTTTTTTTCACAGAAAACTCGTTGGAAGGGATTACGGGTCTAGGGTGAAAAAATTGATAAAAATATGGTTTGAGATGACAAAGTTAAATTTATTTTCTTTTATAAGTTTTCTGTTAAACATAAAGTAAATTATTTTCTCAAGGCGAAACAAGACTTCCTATTTCTATTACGAACAATGTATTCATCCATTAAAGTTTCTAAATCAAGCGCATCAACTAAATCCAGATAAGAATGTAGAATAGCAACGTGGTTCAGCCGATTTTGTTCCATTGTTGATCTTAAATAATTTTTGAACTGAAAAGCTCCTTTCATGAATTCAGGAACGATTTTCATGTAATGTTCATTTTCCTTGAGAAACTATACCAAAGTATTCAAATCAGTAACTTCTTTTTCTTCAAGCTTTAAAATACCCATTAAAAAATCTCTATCACTTGTAAGTCGCGATTTGTCAAAATCTTCTCTAAAGAATTTCACAATTTCGTCTGGATCTATCGTTTTGCCAGTTGCAAAAGTTTCTAAAGACTTGAAAAACTCATTCGAACCGATCTCTTAGTGAAACATTTATTATGTCAAAAATCCCGTGAAACATTTTTTATAATAACCTTTGGGAGTTTCAAAAACATAGTTTTCTGATCCACTATCTAGTCGTTTCAGAATTCTGCGTTTTCTTGGCAATGTTGGTCCTTCGATTTAAAGTTTAAAAGCCCATTCACAACTTTTTTCCAAACCGCTTCGTATTTTGAATCACGAGAATCGTTCATTACAATCGAAAGGGTTTCTACTTTTCTATACGATTCATTTTTTGTAAATCTTTGTTAAGAATCTCGATCCGATCAAAAATTTCGATCATCGTGTTCAAAAGAAATAAAAATTTGGATTCCATATTGTGAAGAAATCCCGAAGCCTTTGCAACCACAGTGCTGTCGACTTCTTTGTCCTCAACGAACTCTTGAAAAAATGTGATAGCGCAAAAACCCTCATTTTTACATGTAAATCTCTATAAGAAAATCTAAGGTTCATTTTGGCAAGTTTGAGTTAATTCAAGGTTATTCTTCATCACCACAGACGTCTACAGAAGACCTACTTCAGACGTCTGTGGTGATCTGTAGACTTCTGTAGGCGTCTGAAGTACTTCTTCTGTAGACGTCTGTAGACCTCTGTAAACCTGTGTAGGCGTCTGTGATTTATTCAACTCCGCGTTACCACCAGCTGGCGATACGATGACGAATGACCTTGAATTAACGCAAAATTGCCAGAATAAACCTTAGATTTTCTTATGGAGATTTACATGTAAAAATAAGGGTTTTTGCGCTAGAACGGGTGCAGCTCCTTTACGTGTGGTTAACGTTTCGTAATTGGCCAACATAGTTTTTAAAGATTGTATGCCAACGACCCATCTGCAGAAGAATTCACCGAATATATTAGAGTGCTTGAAAAGGAAATTATTTTTTCATTTTATATTTACCTTGTTAAGCAGTAGGCTGCAAGAGCAGGTTCGTCTTTTTCTTTAATTTCTTGAGCATCAGCTTGAAGCTCCTGAAAATTCGCTAAGCGTTTTGGCGAATCCCACACGAAGTTTATGAGCTCCTTTACCACCCCGATGAAGTTTTTCGCTTCAAAGACATCTTCAATTCCATCTTGGACTGATAGATTAAGGTTGTGGGCATTATAATAGACGTAAAGTGCTCGAGGTTCTTTTTCTTGCACTCGTTGTTGTAAGCCCGTTATTCTCCCAGAAACGTTAGATGCTACATAGTATCATTGGCCTTGGAGTTTCTCAAAAGGTAGTTGAAAACGAATCAGGACATCATTAGCAATTTCAAATAATGCGGTGGCTTAAGTACTGGTTGTCGTATAAAATCCCATAAATTTCTCAGTAGATATAAGATTTAAAGCCGTAATTCTGAGGTAAATTGAAAATTGTTCTTTTCTTGTTTTGTCTATCAAAATGGCATATTTCGTATTTCCTCCAGATTCGAAGAGACAATTTTCTTCTGAACATCATGATGTAACCATGTATAACCAGTTTTATTTAACCATGCTTTCAGATCTGAAACTTCTTCAGATCGTGCTCTCAAAATCGCCATAAAATTCGAATTTTCATCTTTATTAGCTCCTTGGATTATCAGGCCTTGCCTTCCTAAAATTCTAAGGGTGCTAAAAATTTCCTCAAAGCCGTTTGATGATCCATCATTTGCTTCTCTTCAGCATTTTACATGCGCTGGACAATGCTGACCGAATTGCGATCTTTCAAAGCGTCCGCGTACTTTAAGTGTATAGAACTTTTCGAATGATTTTTCATCCTAGCAACTGCATGTTTCCCATTGCAAAACCCAATTATGATCCAAGTTTTAGTTGATTTTAAATCATGCGCATCCAGTCGTACAGCCAAGTTATCATTAAAACCTTCCTTACAAATGTCACAATACGATTTATTTTAGTCGTCCAACCGACAGGTGACGGTAATCTGACGATCCTCTTGCTGTTCCACGGTTTCAGGATGGTAATTTCAGAAGAAGCTATTGGAAGACAAATGGTCACAATTTGGAGACAAATACTCCATAAAAATATTTTTTTTTGGGAAATAAATGCAATTTTTTATTAATTATTAACTCCGGATGGAATCGAATTATAGTTTTTTTTTTAATTTTAATTCTAAATAATCAGGAAAAAACCTAAGCTAACATTAACGACGCATGCGCATTTAGCATCTTGTCAGCAGATTTTGGGCTGCTCCATGTCATCTTCCATTTATCCAATATTCTGCTGCTTTTACTCATTTTATTTAATTTGTTGTTTTTTGATGATTATTAAGTTGGGTTTTTAATATTATTTTTATTGATTCTCACGATCGTTTGAATGAGTGATGAAACCAGTGAAGACAATTTTGAACTGTTCTTTAACGAAATAATAATAAAAAATGATAATTATTTAGTTATCTGAACAATTACGTATGTACTGTTTATATTTAATTTTGTGATTATGTGAACAAAGTGTAAACACAAAAGTTGTAGATTTTTTTATTACCTACAACTTTGCTATTTAACATGTTTTGTCACGCTAACTTTATTAACTTGTACACTGTGTAGTGGACCAAAGCATCGAAAATGTTGAACGAAATATAAAATTTTCTCTGAACTGTTTTAAATTTTTGTATACAACAGAAATTTAAATAAAAAAGAATATTTTTACAAAATTCTATAATTTTTATCCTTTTAACTTTGTTAATTAGGAACAAAATATTAATTTTTTGCTGGATTTTTAATGGGAATTAAAAAAATGGGATAACTAAATGAAAGGATTTTAAAAGATTAAAATTTACTCTTTTTATTAAATTAAATTCGATTTTTTTGTTACTATAACTTTATTAACTTATACACTGTGTAGTGGGCCGCATTGCCGAAAATTATGAAAGAAACATAAAATTTTCTCTAAAATGTTTTGTTAATAGTTTTTTTTTTATAAAGCAGAAATTTAAATAAAAAGGAATATTTTTTCAAAATTCCATAATATTTGTCCGTTTAACTTTGTTAATTACTAATAAAATATTAAGTTTTTCCTGAATTTTTATTGAGATTTAAAAAAAAAGAAAGACTGTAAGTGAGATTATTTTAATAATTAAGATTTACTCTTATATTAATTAAATTCCATTTTTTTGTCGCTCTAACTTGATTAGCTTATACACTGTGTAGTGGACTAAATCGTCGAAAATGTTGAACGAAATATAAATTTTTTTCTAAACTGTTTTATTTATAGTTTTTTTTATAAAACAGAAAATTAAATAAAAAGGAAGATTTTTTCAAAATTCCATAATATTTGTCCGTTTAACTTTGTTAATTACTAATAAAATATTAAGTTTTTCTTGAATTTTTATTGAGATTTAAAAAAAAGAAAGACTGTAAGTGAGATTTTTTTTAATAATTAAGATTTACTCTTTTATTAAATAAATTCGATTTTTTTTTGTCGCTCTAACTTTATTAGCTTATACACTGTGTAGTGGACTAAATCGTCGAAAATGTTGAACGAAAAATAAATTTTTTTCTAAACTGTTTTATTTATAGCTTTTTTTATAAAACAGAAAATTAAATAAAAAGGAAGATTTTTTCAAAATTCCATAATATTTGTCCGTTTAACTTTGTTAATTACTAATAAAATATTAAGTTTTTCTTGAATTTTTATTGAGATTTAAAAAAAAGAAAGACTGTAAGTGAGATTTTTTTTAATAATTAAGATTTACTCTTTTATTAAATAAATTCGATTTTTTTTTGTCGCTCTAACTTTATTAGCTTATACACTGTGTAGTGGACTAAATCGTCGAAAATGTTGAACGAAAAATAAATTTTTTTCTAAACTGTTTTATTTATAGCTTTTTTTATAAAACAGAAATTTAAATAAAAAGAAGATTTTTAAAAAATTCTATAATTTTTATCCTTTTAACTTTGTTAATTAGGAACAAAATATTAATTTTTTGCTGAATTTTTAATGGGAATTAAACAATTGGATAACCGAACAAGATTTTTTTTAAATAATTAGGATTTACTTTTTCATTAGAATTAATTCGATTTTTTGTCGCTCTAACTTTATTAAGTTATACACTGTGTAGTGGACCAAATCATCGAAAATGTTGAACGAAATATAAAATAATGTTTTGTTAATAGAGTTTTTTGTCATAAAACAGAAATTTAAATGAAAATGAGGATTTTTACAAAATTTCGTAATTTTTCCTAAATTTTTAATAGAAATTAAAAAGTAGAATAACTGAAAACGAAAATTTTGTAAATAATTAGGATTTACTTTTTTATTAAATTAAATATGATTTTTTTGTCACTCTCACTTTATTAACTTATACACTGTCAAATGGACGAAATCGTCCAAATAGTTGAACAAAATTTAAATTTTCTCTCAACTGTTTTTTTTTATAAAACTAATTTAAATAATAGGATTTGTATTTTTGCCGGAAATAAGATACCCTTAAAAACTCACCCCTTCCACTTTCCGACCTCAGATCGCCCGTAAATTATTTTTCCTTTCATTTTGGTTATATTCCCTTCCTTTTTTAATGGGTTTCATCCTACTATTATTTTTTTTTTGTTTCAAAAAATATCGACCCTGGTCTATAAACGTTCCTGCTCAACTGCGAGGTACTAAATTTTATGACATCATAACTTTGCCATGTTTCAGATGTTGGAAGTGCCAAAATCCTAAAATATTTGTCTAAGAATATTTTTTTCGCTTTTAAGTTAAAAAAAACTTTCGATTGAAAGAAAAACTATATTTAGGTCATTAATTTTCCTTGTGCATTAAAGCAGAAAAAAACGCCCCTACTCAGAATTTTCTAAATAAAATATTTATCCGACTCAACATAAAAAACATATATACAAGGTTATCATAAACTTTTACAGGCTTAGGCACGAGGTCTAATTCTTGTTGAATTTTAATATATTTGGAGATTATGCAGTTAAAAAAAAACAATGAGTTCAATGTATTTATACAAATCAATGCACGCGTATTACTTTATTTTTCACAAATTTTCTCAGCACAAAGTGTTCGTAATATCTATTGTGAAATAACTCCAAGTTGTGTTTCGTCTTTATATGTTATCCTCATGTGTTGGACAAAACATCCAGTATATAACTGAATCTTGACCCAACAAATTGTAATTGTCTATACCTATTGTGAAGTAATGTGTTTCCTGTTTGGAAAATTTTATATTAAACAAATATTTAGGGTGCATCCAAAATTAATTTTGTATTTTTTTAAATATTTTGCGATAATTTTTTACTAATATTTAATTAATTTTAATGAAAATATTTTTTATTACATCCTTAGCTAATAAAGTTTATACATTCAAATTAAATAAAATACAGATTAATAAATAATTTTTAAATATCTAAAAAATAAATTGTAGAGAAACTACAACTACAATCAAAATGGACTGACCTTAATGAACCATTTTTGTTAAGTTTACCGTTAACATTAATATTTTATTTTGTAATCTTCTAGTTGGACGAAAACTTTGGAGAAGTTCTGTACAGCTTTTTCAACATATTCCGACTTCAGACCAGACAATAAATTCATACAAGGTATAATGGTAAAGTAAGCCATGCCCTCTAATGTTTTTGAAGCATGGAATTTCTACTTTATCCAAATTATGTTTACCTTTTCTTGTTGATAAGTCCTGTATTAACTATTGCACGTATCGTAATTTTGAAAGGTCTATATGTTAATATAGGGATAGTTAAACTCAAAAATATAATAAAACCATTAAAAAATAGTAATGTTTAACCAAAAAAAAAATATATTGTAGTAATTTTATGCTTGATTATTTATAAAGACTGATATAAATAAAATTGTATTTTTGAGTTTATTAAATATCTCTCCCTTAAGTTAATCTTTAAAACCATCTTTTTTATACGACCCTGTAGACTTTCTTCTTCTTTCTCTGGTTATGTGAAAATTTCGCATGAAAATTTGATCTTACATTTACAGTTATATCATAATTAAAATAAATTTCTTTTATTATATGGTAAGTTACAATTTTTTTTCTTTTATTTATAATTTTTGTAACAAAGGTGTACATCATTTGTACTAATGGTGTTTTCTTTCTATATAAATATTAATTTTATTACGATAAAATATTTCTTGTTAAGCCGAGCGAACCTAGAGGCGCGTGAGTTACAATAAAATGATAATTAATTAGACAAGTCTGAGTTAAGTCTATAAAGTTTCACGTATCTTTTTCGTTCATAGGGAAACATCACACCTTTTCACTGATTATTAATTAGTAAAGTTAATTAATTATTATTATTATGGTTATAAATAAATCTCTGGAATTTTTCTAACTAATTTATTAGAGAGGGTTAAATATTTACGAACACGAAATTATAAAAACGAATAATTAATTCTTAGAAATCCTAGCCTGTTCTACAGAAACTCTAAGATGCATGATAACGGGTCTTTACCCAACGGAACACAAATATTAACTGACTTTTTTGGGATTTCTGACCGCAACTAAACGGGCCATTTACTTAAAAAAGTTTTAACTTATACATTTTTGAAAAATATTTACATTAAGAAAAAATGATCGGCAAGTTAAGTCATATGATTTCCGGAGTGGCATTATTGTTTATGACAGAAAACTTGCCCAAAAACTTCCAAGCTCCGCTGGGAACCATCTTATATAGCCAATGGAACTTAAATTCTATAATATATTTAAACGGCAAAGTCCTGACTAACTGACTGAATGATTGACTGATTGACTGACAGAATTAACGCACAGCAGAACCTACTTAATACAGAGAATTGAAATTTTCAGAATATATTGTTACGTACCCACTAAGAAAGGATTTTGCGAAATTTTCATTTTAGGGGGTACAAAATGGGGAAAAACAGTGGCTTACATAGAATAAGTATATACACGACGATATACGGTATTATCGGATATTCTCTCATTTGAAAAGTAGACAAATTGTTGGGAATAAAGCAAAATAGGGAAAATAGTGTAAAACTAAGGAAAAATAGTGAATAATTAAAAAAAATAGGGAAAAGAAGGAACTTTACGAAAAATAGGAAAAAATTTGAAAAGATAGAAAAATAGGGAAATTAGAAAAAATCGGCAAAATTAGGACAACTCCTTCAAATATTGAAAAATAGGATAAAATAGGGAAAAATAGGAAAATAGAAAAAATAATGTTAAAACAGAAAAATTGAAGCAATAGGAAAATAGAGGAAATTGGAGAAAAGTAGGGAAAACCAGGAAAATAAGGGAAAAATATTAAAAAAAATAGGGATAAATAGGGAAAATTTATAACAATAGTTAAAAATGAGGATAAATGATGAACAATAGGAAAAAATAAAGAAAAATGGGGAAAAATAGGAAGAAATAGACAAACTGAGAAACAAACCGACAATGTATTGTTCTCCACTAGAATTAGGAAAATATAGCAATGATAAAAAAAATGGAAAACAGGAAAAAACCGAAAAAAATAGGAGAAATGTGTAAAATAACACAAAATATGGAAAATGGTGGAAACTACGAAAAAATAATGACCAAATAGAGAAAAATCAGCAAAATTAGGACAATTTATCTGAAAATACTGAAAATTAGGACAAAACAGGAAAATAGAAAAAATAATGATAAACAAGAAACGTTCGAAGCGATAGGAACAATAGAGAAAAATAAAGAAAAATAGGGAAAAATAGGGAAAAATAGGAAAAAATACATAAACTTAAAAATAAACCACTCGAATTAACAATATAAAGTAACAATCAAAAAATAATGGAAAATAGGAAAAAACAGAAAAAAATTGGAGAAATGTGGAAAATAATACAAAATTTGGAAAATAGTGGAAAACTACGGAAAAATAATTCAAAATTGGTAAAAATAGGGAAAATGGTGAAATTTGCGAAAAATAAAGAAAAATTTGAAAAGAAAGAGAATATAGAGAAATTATAGAAAAATAGAGAAAAATCGGCAAAATTATCTGAAAATAGTGAAAAATAGGAGAAAGTAGGAAAAAAGAAAAAATAATGATAAACAGGAAAAATTGGAAGCAATAGGAAAATATGGGAAATTAGAGAAAAGTTGGAAAAACCAGGATAGGTAGAAAAATATCAAAAAATAGAGAAATACAGAAAGAATATAAAAAAATTGGGAAAAATTGTGTAAAATAGGAAAAAAAATGGGATAAATAGGGAAAATCAATTTTTAAAAATGGTTAAAAATGAGAAGAAATTATGAACAATAGAGAAAAATAAAGAAAAATAGAGAAAAATCGGCAAAATTAAAACAAATCTGAAAATAGTGAAAATAAGAGAAAATAGGAAGTAGAAAAATTAATGATAAAAATAGGAAGCAATAGGAAAATTGAATTAGAGAAAAGTAGGGAAAACCACGAAAAAGGGGGAAAAATATAAAGAAAACTATAAAGAAAAACAGAAAAGAATATGAAAAAATGGGTAAAAATAGAGTAAAACAGGAAAAAAATAGGGATAAATTGATAAAAATGGTTAAAAATAAGGAGAAATGTTGAACATAAACAAACACAATAAAAAAAAATGGGAATAAATACACAAACTGGAAAACAAACCAGCATTTTTTTTTCTCAAATTATGTAAATAAAGCAACAATGAAAAAAATAATGGAAAACAGGAAGAAACAGAAAAAAATAGGAAAATTGTGGAAAATAGCGAAAAATACGGAAAATAGTGGAAAACTAGGGTAAAATTGGAAAAAAAAGGGAAAATTGTGCAATCTGCGAAAAATAAGGGAAAATTTAAAAAGATAGAGAAAATAGGGAAATTAGAGAAAATAGGAGAAAATCGGCAAAACTTATCTGAAAATAGTACAAATAGGAGAAAATAGGAAAAATTCTAATAGGAAAATAGAATTAGAGAAAAGTAGGGAAAACCGGAAAAAATATAAATACATAGAGAAAAACACAAAAGAAAATATGAAAAAATATGGAAAAGTAGAGTAAAATAGGAAAAAATTGGGAAAAATTGATAAAAATGGTTAAAAATGAGGAGAAATTGGGAAAAATAAAGAAAACTAGGGAAAAATAGGAAAAATACACAAACTTAAAAACAAACAATGTATTTTTCTGAACTCAAATTAGGAAAATTAAATACAAATGCATTTTTCCACACAGTATATTGAAAAACAAAGCAACTGCATTTTTCCAAATAAAATTTTATATCCAAAACAAAAGTGCATTTTTCAATGCACAAATTTAAAAAAAAGAGTACATTTTGCTATACACAAATTTAAAAATAATCCAACAATGCAATTTTTTACCTACGAATTTGAAAAAAGCATTTTTCCACTTTCCAGTTAATTTGTCAAAAAAATCAACGACGCGTTTTTCCACTCTTAAATTTAAAATTCGTATTTTCTTAATCAAATTACTTGAGTAAAGAAAAAAGCAATTATGCATTTTTTCACTTGGTTTTAGAAAACAAAGAAACAATGTTTTTTTCACGTGATTTTAAAAAACAAAGTAATAATGCATATTTGAATAAAAGAAGTAGAATATATTTTTCAATATCCGATTAAAAAAAAAAGAAGCAGCAATGCAATTCAATAGGGAAAATAGGAAAATAGGAAAAAATAGCTAATAATAGGGACAAATACGAACAAATAGGAGTAAACAAGAAAAAATATGGAAAAATAGGGAAAAATAGAGAAAAATAGAGTAAAATAGGAAAAAGTAAGGATAAAGAGGGAAAAATTGTGAAAAATAGTTAAAAATAAGGAGTAAATGGTGCAAAATAAAGAAAAATAGGGAAAAATAATAAAAAATAGGAAAAAACAAGCAGGTACTAATCTTAAACCGACTTTTTGTCCCTCATAATTTTCATTTCATAATTTTACCATTTATTTAATTTTCGTCCCAGCAACAGATATTAACACGTTGAGTGCCAACTTTCTAATAATTTGTAGTCAAACTTCAAGATATTTCGTAGTTGGCAGTCAACGTGTTAAATTTTTTTTTAAATATTTAACGTATGGTACTAGATTCAGAGTTTTAATCCCTTAATATTATTTAATTATCGGTTTTACGTTGCCTTTATTTTGCAGTATTATGTAAATTAGTGATTATGGATCAATCCGTTTGGTTGAATTCACACAAAATAAATTTAAAACATGAGGAAATCGATATAGAGTAGGTATATAGGCTCAGGCTTTCGTCCTTCATCATCGCTACCTTTGGAGTATATTTCTGGAATCACTCGCTATTTATATCCATATGACCGACCCTCCCACGAATTTTGTCACATTTCAGTAGAATCCAGATAAAATCAATCTACGTTCATTAAAAATTTACTACCTTATTATTTTATTAAATATCATACAGTATAAGTTTGTAAAAAATTATTTCATTTTTAAAAAATGAAATAAATGAAAAAAAAATACACCAAAAATTAATTATTTCGAAATATATATTTCTGCTTTTAACAGTAGAGTTGATCCGTTTAGAGAAGAACCCATTATGTCACGATGGGCACTGACAAATTTTAAACGTTGTAACCATAAGTTTAAAATTTCAGATTTTACTACGTTCATTAAAAATTTACTACCTTATTATTTATTAAATATCACACAGTATAAGTTTGTACCAAATTATTTAATTTTTAAATAACGGCTTACAAATATTATAATTAAAAATAAATTTTAAATTTGGATTTACACAAATTATTCTCATATATTTTATTATCAGATAGTTATTAAATTTTATTTAAATTATTAAATTTCCCTAGAGAATAATTTATTTTTGAAAATTTTTCCGACGTCAAGAATATTTTGTAAATTTTCGTTAAAAGCAAAAAAAAATTTCTAGGATTAATATAGGGACGTGAAAAAAAATCACACCATAAATTAATTATTTCAAAATATATATTTTTGCTTTTGACAGTAGAGTTGACCCGATTAGAGAAGAACCCATTATGTCACATTTTAAATTTATATTTATACAAATTATTCTCATCTATTTTATTATCAGATATTATTTATTTAATTTATTGAATTTCCCTAGGGATTAATTTATTTTCGGGAATTTTTCCGAGGACAAGAATATTTTGTAAATTTTCCTTAAAAGCAAGAAAAAATTTCCCGGATTAATATAGGAACGTGAAAAAAAATCACACCATAAATTAATTATTTCAAAATATATATTTTTGCTTTTGACAGTAGAGTTGACCCGATTAGAGAAGAACCCATTATGTCACATTTTAAATTTATATTTATACAAATTATTCTCATATATTTTATTATCAGATATAGTTATTAAATTTAATTAATTTATTGAATTTCCCTAGGGATTAATTTATTTCGAAAATTTTTCCAACGTCAAGAATATATTGTAAATTTTCCTTAAAAGCAAGAAAAAATTTCTAGGATTAATATAGGGACGTGAAAAAAAAATTACACCATAAATTAATTATTTCAAAATATATATTTTTGCTTTTGACAGTAGAGTTGATCCGTTTAGAGAAGAACCCATTATGTCACGATGGGCACTGACAAATTTTAAACGTTGTAACCATAAGTTTAAAATTTTAGATTTTACTACGTTCATTAAAAATTTACTACCTTATTATTTATTAAATATCACACAATATAAGTTTGTACCAAATTATTTAATTTTTAAATAACGTTATAAATATTAGAATTAAAAATAAATTTTAAATTTGGATTTACACAAATTATTCTCATATATTTTATTATCAGATAGTTATTAAATTTTATTTAAATTATTAAATTTCCCTAGAGAATAATTTATTTTTGAAAATTTTTCCGACGTCAAGAATATTTTGTAAATTTTCCTTAAAAGCAAGAAAAAATTTCTAGAATTAATATACGGACGTGAAAAAAAATCACACCATAAATTAATTATTTCAAAATACATATTTTTGCTTTTGACAGTAGAGTTGACCCGATTAGAGAAGAACCCATTATGTCACATTTTAAATTTATATTTATACAAATTATTCTCATATATTTTATTATCAGATATTATTTATTTGATTTATTGAATTTCCCTAGGGATTAATTTATTTTCGGGAATTTTTCCGAGGACAAGAATATTTTTTAAATTTTCCTTAAAAGCAAGAAAAAATTGCCAGGATTAATATAGGGACGTGAAAAAAAATCACACCATAAATTAAGTATTTCGAAATATATATTTTTGTTTTTGACAGTAGAGTTGGCCCGTATAGAGAAGAACCCATAATGTCACATTTTAAATTTATATTTATACAAATTATTCTCATATATTTTATTATCAGATATTATTTATTTAATTTATTAAATTTCCCTAAGGATTAATTTATTTTCGAAAATTTTTCCGACGTCAAGAATATTTTCTAAATTTTTTTTAAAAGCAAGAAAAAATTTCCAGGATTAATATAGGCACGTGAAAAAAAATAACACCATAAATTAATTATTTCAAAATATATATTATTTTTGCTTTTGACAGTAGATTTGACCCGTTTAGAGAAGAACCCATTATGTCACGATGCGCACTGACAAAAAGGACCATGCACTTTTCTTATGGAGGTTGGGTCCCTTTCCGTTTTTTTATTAAATTTTGTACACATATATCTTGAGTCGTATGGATCATTTTTGCTCATTGTACTATGACTCTAATTATACAGGGTGGTCCAAAAAAAATGACTTTCAATATGAATACAAAAATTGTATAAGATTGACAAAATGGCCAAACATGCCATAAATCCATTAAAAATCGTGAAAAATTATAGCAAACTTAATAAAAGCTAAAAAATAAGATAAACAAGCAAAAATATATCTCAAAACTATTAAAAATCGTGAAAAACTATAGGAGGCTTTAAAAGATTCTAAAAAATCGATGAAACAGGCTAAACTTACTTATAAACCATTAGAAACATTGGGAAATCTTAGCTAGCATAAATAATTGCTAAAAATGACCAAAAATGGCTCAAAACTATTAAAAATCTTGAAAACCTATAATAGGCTTTAAAAATTCTAATAAATTGATGAAATAGGCTAAACTTACCTAAAAACCATTAGAAACATTGGGAAATCTAAGCTAGCATAAATATACTTGCTAAAATGGCTAAAAATGACCAAAAATGGCTCAAAATGGCTTAAAACTATCAAAAAATCGTGAAAACCTATAAGAGGCTTTAAAAAATTCTAATAAATTTATAAAATAGGCTAAACTTACCTAGAAAAAAAATTATTCCAGAGGGAAAAAATTATTCTAGAGACAAAAAATGATTCTGGGCAGAAGAAAATGATTATAGAGAGAAAAAAAATGATACCAGAGAGAAAAAATGATTCTAATTTATAGATTTATAGTCGATAGATTTTATCTATCATTTTTTATTTTTCATTTACATAAAAATAAACAATAAAAATAAACAAAAAATCCTGTCGGACCAAAAATAATTATAAAATAATTCTCGAGTTTTAAATATTTATAAAATTTGATTCTCAAGATCCAAAAATGATCAGAAAAATTATCAAGTGTTAAAAATGATCAAATAATGATCCTTGAGGTCCAAAAATGATCAGAAAATAATTCTTGAGTATTAAAAATGATTAAAATAAATAAAAAATGATACTGTAGGTCCAAAAATAATTAGAAAATAATTCTTGAGTTTTAAAAATTTCACGAAAAATTATTCCAAAGAGAAAAATGATTCTAGAAAGAAAAAAATGATTTCAGAGGGAAAAAATTATTCTAGAGACAAAAAAATGATTCTAAAAAATAATAATTATAGATTATTGTCGATAGATGGTGTTATTATCTATCATTTTTAATTTACATAAAAATACTTGGTCAAAATAAATAAAAAATCCTGTCGGTCCAGAAATAATTATAAAAGAATTCTTGAGTTTTAAAAATTAACAAAATTTGATTATCAAGATCTAAAAATGATCAGAAAAATTCTCAAGTGTTAAAAATGAACAAAAAATGATCCTTGAGATCCAAAATGATCAGAAAATATTTTTGATCATTAAAAATGATCAAAATGAACAAAAAATGATATTGTAGGTCCAAAAATAATTATAAAACAATTCTTGAGTTTTAATATTTAACAAAATTTGATTCTCAGGATCTAAAAATGATCAGAAAAATTCTCAAGTGTTAAAAATGAATAAAAAATGATCCTTGAGGTCTAAAATGATCAGAAAATAATTCTTGAGTATTAAAAATGATCAAATAATGATACTGTAGGTCCAAAACTAATTATAAAATAATATTTGAGTTTTAAAAATTAACAAAATTTGACTCTCCGTATCCAAAAATGATCAGAAAAATTCTCAAGTGTTAAAAATTAACAAAAAATGATCCTTGTAGTCCAAAAATGATCAGAAAATAATTCTTGAGTATTAAAAATGATCAAAATGAACAAATATTGATACTGTGGGTCCAAAAATAATTATAAAATAATTCTTGAATTTTAAAAATTAACAAAATTTGAATCTCAGGATCCAAAAATGATCAGAAAAAATCTCAAGTATTAAAAATGAACAAAAAATGATCCTTGAGGTCCAAAAATGATCAGAAAATAATTCTTGAGTATTAAAAATGATCAAAATGAACAAATAATGATACTGTAGGTAGAAAAATAATTAGAAATTGAGTTTTAAAAATTTCACGAAAAATGATTCCAAAGAGAAAAATAATTCTAGAGAGAAAAAAATGATTCCAGAGGGAAAAAAATTATTCCAGAGACAAAAAAATGATTCTAGGCCGAAGAAAATGATTATAGACAAACGAAAATGATACCAGAGAGAAAAAAATGATTCTAATTATCGCTTATCATCCATAGATGGTGTAATTATCTATTATTTTTCATTTACATAAAAATACTTGGTCCAAATAAACAAAAAAATTCCAGAAATAATTATAAAATAATTCTTGAGTTTTAAAAATTAACAAAATTTAATTCTCAAGATCCAAAAATGATCAGAAAAATTCTCAAGTGTTAAAAATGAACAAAAAATGATCCTTGAGGTCCAAAAATGATCAGAAAATAATTCTTGAGTATTAAAAATGAACAAAAAATGATACTATAGATCCAAAAATAATTAGAAAATAATTCTTGATTTTTAAAAATTTCACGTCAAATGATTCCAAAGAGAAAAATGATTCTAGAGAGGAAAAAAATTATTCCAGAGCGGAAAAAATTATTCTAGAGACAAAAAATAATTCTGGGCAGAAGAAAATTTAAATTCAGGGTACAAATACATTAATTAAAAAACAATTAAATACACTTTTGATTATTATGTAAGCAGTTTTATTATGCCTTAATAAGAAAGAATAAAGTATGGCACATTTTATTTTTTTAATTTAATTGATAATTTGTTTTTTACAGTTGACAATAATAATTAATTTACTTTTTAGTACCAGTTTTAATTTGATACTAAAACGTACAAGGGAGGTGTTGTTAATACGTGAAGTATGACGTAATGGGTTCTTCTCTAAACGGGCCAACTTTATAACAGAAGACTTAAAGAAATGAGTAACGGTATAAAAAAAGACAAACCTTTTTTACCCTAGTGTTAAAATATTACATTATCCAAGAATATCTGAGTGCCTAAAATGTAGATTAAATTATACCAATCCCACCCTGCATACAAGGTCGTTAAACGAACATTTGCATTACGATCATTATCATTAGAACAGAAAGTGGTATGTAGCAACACGATTTCCTTCTCATTGTCTGTAACAGTCTAATTTAGTCTTATAGAGGTCGTATCCAGCATACCGACAAACTCTTATTGTCAGATTTTCTTTAAATGAACCGAAAAATTGCGGAGACCATTTCAGATTTTGAATTGCTTATGGGAAATAGAAACCGCTTGAAATAATTAAAGATTTTGTTGGCTCTGAATAGATACGAAGATGTGTTTAATTTGGGTTTAATGTTTTTCATTCACATATTCTTTAGAATTGAATTTTTTTATTAAGATTCTAAAATTTTTAAACAAAATTTTTAACTGCCTATTGAATTAACTAATTTTTTTAGTTTTTATTAATATTACAATTCGGATAATTATTGAATAGAAAATATTTTGCTTTGAATAATAAAAAACTCATAGTCATACCAGATAAAATATAATTTTGTAAATCAGTTGATTAAGAGGGTAAGGGCGACATGTTTCGGCCAAACAATGGCCATCATCAGGCTTACAATATAAATTATAAATTGTTAAAAACAAATAAAAAATCACATAAAAGTTAAAGTTACTTACAGAAGAATAAGCTCGTACAATCGAGTAACAAAATGGTATGAATAGTTTTAAATAAATATGAACAAAACGTTCTAAATCTAGGAAAACATTTTAAAGTAAAATTATGGAAAACATAAATAAAATTATTTGATGCTTCCATAATGGAGGATACACATTAAGACAAATTGACATCAGAGTGCACTAAAATTAAATAACAAAGTTTTTTAATTATTAAATTGCGTCTTAAATAAACCACCATGCGGCAACCAGATTTGAATGGTAATTTTGACAAGTGACAAAGACAGCTCAAAGACAAATGAATTTGATGTACTAGACAATGACAGGAAAAAGGAAACAGACCACTAGTAGAACTTAATAAATAAGAGATCAGTAATTAAAAAGAAGAAATAACCTATATTATGTATCAAATTAAAATAAAAAATTAGAAACTTAAAATTTAAAAATAAATAGTTTTGCATAGGGTAAAGTTCTTCATTGAGACAAATAAAATTTGATTTCGAGAATGGATAATTTTCTGTTTTTGAAATAAGTTAATGACTCAATTTTGAAAACTATAAAACTAATCATAAGGAATTTAACGTTTTTCAAACGACAATAAAGTTTGTTATACTCGTGATTTTTTTAAAAATTTTATAAAAAAAACTGTGAACATGAGAGAAGGAGAGACTTTTTTAAAAATATGAAACAAAAATCTTGTCTGAAACTCTATTTCGAAAACTATAAAATTTATCGTAATAAATTTAACATTGTTTAAAACATAATAAATTTTGACATGAACGCAATTTTTTTCAAAATTTTAGAACAAAAACCGTAGACATGAGAAAAGGGAGAGACTTTGTTTAAAAATATAAAATAAAAATCTGGTTTTTAGACTCTATTTCGAAAACTGTAAAATTAATCATAATGAATTTAACGTTGTTTAAAAGACAATAAATTTTGCTATAAACGAGATTTTTTTCAAAATTTTAGAACGAAAATTGTAGACATGAGAGAAGGGAGAGACATTGTTTGAAAATATATAATAAAAATCCACTTTTTAGACTCTATTTCGAAAACTGTAAAATAAATCATAATGAATTTAACTTCGTTTAAAACACAATAAATTTTGCTATAAACGTGATTTTTTTCAAAATTTAGGTACAAAAACCGTAGACATGAGAGAAGGGAGAGACTTTGTTTAAAAATATAAAAAAAGCTGGTTTTTAGACTCTATTTCGAAAACTATAATATTTATCATATTAAATTTAATGTTGTTTAAAAGACAATAAATTTTACTATAAATATGTTTTTTTTCAAAATTTTGGAACAAAAATTGTAAACATGAGAGAAGGGAGAGACATTGTTTAAAAATATATAATAAAAACCCACTTTTTTAGACTCTATTTCGAAAACTATAAAATTAATCATATTGAATTTAACTTTTTTTAAAACACAATAAATTGTGCTATAAACGTGATTTTTTTTTAAAATTTTAGAACAAAAATTGTAAATATGAGAGAAGGGAGAGACATTGCTTAAAAATATATAATAAAAATCCACTTTTTAGACTTTATTTCGAAAACTATAAAATTAATCATAATGAATTTAACTTTGTTTAAAACACAATAAATTTTGCTATAAACGTGATTTTTTTCAAAATTTAGGTACAAAAACCGTAGACATGAGAGAAGGGAGAGACTTTGGTTAAAAATATAAAAGAAAAATCTTGTTTTTGGACTCTACTTCGAAAACTATAAAATTGATCATAATAAATTTAACGTTGTTTAAAAGACAATAAATTTTGCTATAAAAGTGATTTTTTTCAAAATTTTAGAATAAAAATTGTAAATATGAGAGAAGGGAGAGACTTTGTTTAAAAATATAAAATAAAAATCTGGTTTTTAGACTCTATTTCGAAAACTATAAAATTTATTATGATGAATTTAATGCTTTTTAGAAAACAATAAATTTTGCTATAAACGTGATTTCTTTCAAAATTTTAGAATAAAAATTGTAAACATGAGAGAAGGGAGAGACTTTGTTTAAAAATACAAAATAAAAATCTGGTTTTTAGACTCTATTTCGAAAACTATAAAATTTATCATAATGAATTTAATGATTTTTTTCAAAATTTTAGAATAATACTACCATACTTTTTTCAAATTTTTAAATAAGAATTAAAAAAAAATTTTTTATTACTTCAATTTTTTTATAAAAAATACATGTAGATCATCAGATATTTTCAAGAATTTCAAAGGGTTTTGTTAAGATTTTTTAAGGATTTTTTAAAGATTTTTTCAAGAGTATTTATAAGGGATTTTTCAAGGATTTTTTGTATTACTTCAGTTTTTTATAATAAATAATTGTGGATCATTAGATATTTTAAAGTACTTTTTAAGGATTTTTAACGATTTTTAATAATTCATGATCGCCACAAAACAAAAAAAATCAATTGTAAAAGATCTAAATGAGACCATAATGATTATTATAAAAATTTAATAAATAAATTTTATATAAAAAAAATAAATAAAAAAAACATGATAGAAGAACGGAACGAAGCTGTGGTTCTGAGATTTATGGGTGGAGGAGAAAAATACAAATAATAATAATTAATAAGATATTAAAATACGAGTCTGGGAGTTAGCGTATAAATCGCCAGTGCAAAATAATATATAGGGTATTTCAGAATTGAATTCAACAGTTTAAGGTAGACTCCTCTCATAAAATAAAGAAGATCTAGGTCAGGAACCAATACTCAAAAATCCTTGGTTTTCGAAATACAGGATGTTAAACTTATTCCTCTTTTACCATCTTTTTTTAAATTTATTCTAAGGCTTATAGTTTTTGAGTTATTTCCAAAAAAACTAAACATCCCTTATTTTTTTATGACTTTTTAACTTAATAATAATAGGATCATATAAAATAAAATAAATAATTTCTAAAAATTGATACTGAAAGGAGAAAAATAATTTACGATTTAGTATTAATCAGAAAAATAATCGTACATTGACCAAACCAATTAAAAATTGAAAAACCAGATAAATGCACATAAAGAAAAACATTAACGTAAATCTCAAAAATAATCACATTTATAAAAAAATTAAAAATTAATTAATATATTTGTCAAATTGTGGTATGCGATATTTAAGATAATAATTAAAAAAAAATTACTTACCATGTCCCAATAATTCAGTAAAATAATAAATTTGACGTTTTGATAAAGGTTTCAATAAATTTAAAAATGCAATTATTTAAAAAACAGCTAGCTAAATATCTGCTCACAGATTTTTTACCCTACATTTTTCCTTTTTTCCATTACCTACATTTTTCATGAAACAAATTTCCCGTATAAAAATTTCAAAATTACTTATTAAAACGGAAGAGAAAACGTTGACATGCGTTTTCCTTTTGTTTGTCATATTTCCATTCTTATCGAATTCAAAAGGTTGAATGACCAACAAAAATAACAACCACACAATCCGTCAGTATATGCCATATCTTTTACCTACAAATCCTTTGTCTTAACTAATATCCGCCAATGTCTGAGAAAGGGTCTGAATAATACCCCCTATTGGAGTTACTTTAATGGTAGATATTCGTCTTCTGCGTGAAAGCTTGACATGCCATTGTTTGAATAATTAATAGTCCCGAAGATGACCATTATTTAACTCCCTCTATAACCTCTTACTGACACGTTGACTGCAAATGTATAGAATGGTATATTTTTCTTTTTTTGTTAAGTGGTATACGGGAGGTTCTGGAAAAGTCTGCTAATAAAAAAAAAACTAAACTATTTATCACCAGATGTTTATTTTAGTGAGGTAAAAAAACTCAAAATCTACTACCACATAAAATTTATTTCATCATAATGAAAAATTAGAAGGGAACGGCAAATAGTTTCGGCATGACTGCCATCTTCAGGCCTATAGTACAAGCGGCAGTGGGGAAAACAATAATAGTAATTAAAAAACTTACAAAGAAATTGATTAATTAAGAGCGAGTACTAATATATGGTTGATGAAAAAGATGTTGGGGACATAGGTGGTACTAAAATAGGCGAATAAAAATAAAAATAATACTAAGGATACAAAATTTAGAAAAGGTTTAACACATTTTTATAATGAAATGAGGGTTATCCATGAAAGGATATTTAAGGTAGGAAAAGAGAACTTGACAAAGTTCAAGTACCACAAGTGATAAAGGGGTGATCTCATGAGATCAATCGCTAAAAAGGAAATTATAAGGTTGTTGAGGGATGCCCAATGCTCGGTCACAACCGGCAAAAATTCGAAAAGAAATCTATTATAGGGTACACGATTCTGGTAGAAGTAATCCAAAAGAACCTCGTCTTATACAATGGAAGGTTAACAAACATTTGATGAAGTAAATCATCTAAATGAATCTAAAATTATTCTTGACGCACATCGAAGCGAAAAGAGTACACTGTATTATGAATCTGATAACTAAAAGCAAATGGTTAAAGTGACAAATGACATAAAATTATTAGAAGCGGGAATTTTGAAAAATGTAAATAACAGTTATTTAAAAACATTGATAACTAACTGTAAGAATTAAAAAAGAGTGAAGGCCTGTACAATGCTAGTAAAACGTACTAATACAATAAAATATTTCAAGAGAAAAGTAGAAAACAAAATTTAAATCTCTTAGACCTAATGCATGGGGGGGGTTGAGAGCAAGTAAGTAGAGGACGACTGAAAGAAAGAAAGAAAAAGAGCAAGGAAAAAGAAGAAATTATAGGTCTGGAGATGAAAAGAATGGGGAAAGAAGAGATGTCAAAGGTAGAAGATGAAAAGTTTAATAGTCCGAAATCAGTATTCACATCTATAAACATCCACAACAGTTGACGTTCGAACAAAGATAATATACTTTGAACTTTGCAGTTGAGGTTGACTTTGAAGTTGCAGTTGATGTTCAAGAGTTTATAAATTCAGCTTTAACACCTCTAGAAGTTCAGCTGTTGGTATATGAAATGGCAGTTACCTATGGGATCAGTGTTTCAGAGAAATGGCACGGAAGAAAATGAGCTGGAAAGGAATTGCTCTAAAGCTTCAGGAAGAGACATAGTAAACTAAGCATCAGAACACCAGAAAGTTGTAGTTTGGCAAGAGCGATTTAACTGCCACAATGTGGAGATTTTTTACACAAATCTTAAAGAAGATATGTCACTTGATCCTGTATTCACTGATATTACAAGGATATATAACCTCGACAGGCCTAATTACTGTGCAAAAATCATAGAATCTACTTGCTGTTAATGGTCAAAAGCAAGTTTGTATGGTAAAAAGTAGCGAAAGAGGAGTTTGGTAACAACCTTCTGTATTATGAATGCAGCGGGAAAGAACCCCTCACAAATCTTATGGAAATTGGCTCCCGGTCAAATTAGCTGAAATTTGGATATGTTGTTCGTTTCGGTATCCTGAAAAAAAGTCTCAATGGACACAAAGTTCAATTTTGCTTATTTTGGCTCCTGCGGAGCTCCAAAGCTCCACGGATTCACCATTATTTACTACTTAAAAGGGTAATCGCTTCGAAAGTTTAGTATTTGCTCCATTAACAAAAAGTACCCTCTTATGTTTTCGAGGTATCTGCATTTAAATCCAATTCCAATATAATAATATTGACAGTTGACAGCTGTCAACTAGCTGTCAAATAACAAGCAAAATTCAAAATTGATAGAATCTACATGTAAATATATGTTTTTGAGTTCAAAACTGGTATCAAAAAGATGATATTGACAGTTGACAGCTGTCAATTAACTGTCAAATAACAAGCCATAATCTATCTTGACACATTATCCTGCACAGTCAAATATTTAATTAACGATAGTACTCAACTGTCAATATCGTCTTTTTGGCATCAGATTAGAATTAGGCAACCTTAAAGACATATGCTTACATGTCAATTTTATCAATTTCGAGTGTTACATGCTGTTTGACAGTTATTTGACAGCTGTCAAGGGACAATAGCGATTTTTTAACATTAGTATTGAACTCAACCTCAAAAACATACATTTACATGTTAATTTTATCAATTTTGGAGCTTCATAGGAGCCAAAATATGAAAAATTGAGCTTTGTGATATCCAAATTTCAGCTAATTTGACCGGGAGCCAATTCCCATAAGGTTTGTGCGGGGTTCTTTCCTGCCACCTGTTATAATATTACCCTACGTTCATTCTATCAACACATGTTAAATGGTGTCCCAACTGGTTCATTGCAACACCTTCAGGATGGATGAATTGTAAGTTATTTATGTAAACCGTGGAGCATTTTATTAAACATAGCAACAGTAGCAAAGACAATCGAAATTAAGTTATCATGAATAATCAGGAATCACACATTTTCATCGAACTGGTTAATTTTACCAAGGAAAATGTGGTGACTATATTAACGTTGCTTCCCATTCAACTGGGAAAATGCAGCCCCTAGACGTTGGTTTATATAAGCCATTCAAAACTGGCTATAACTCTTCTGTAGATAGTTGGATCATGCGAAACCCTCGCAAACCAATCACTATCTATCAAATAGAAGCTTGCTTTAGAGAAGCGCATATGAAACCAATGATACCAGCCAATATAAGGAGCGCCTTTAAAAAAAAGGAATCTTTCCATAAGAGAGAGAGACTTGTTATCATCTGATTTGATCAAAAGAGCATTGGCCATAAATGCTAAAGATGAGCAGTCAAAATCTACTAAAGGTAATTTATCTTCTGAAGAATAACCTGATTCTTCAAATAATTTTATCTCACCAGAAAAATTTCGTGATTTTCCAGTAGCTGGTCCATGAAAGGGCAAAAGTACAAGACGCAAAGGTAAATCGATGATGGTAACCGATAAACCTGAAAAAATAGAAATAGAAGAACGGGAAGCAGCGAAGAGAATGAAAAATGCAAAAGTTAGAAAAAGAAAAGTCCTACATGAAAACGAAGAAACTGCAGATGATGATGGTGAAAATTTTATATGGTGTAACTATTAATAAACGTTTAGTTCTAATATCAGAATGTCTCATTTATATGGAAAGAAAAGAGAAGATCAATTATCCTTCAAAAAGGACAAAATGACATCCTGAAAAAAGGACAAATTAACATTATCCTGAAAAAAGGCGAATGGAGATTAATTAGTGTTCATTCAGATGAAGATCTATCGAACAGTGAAAATGAAGAAAACTTCATAATCTGCAATCACTTGAGACTGTTCCTTCATTAGGAGAATTTATTTTGGTTGAATTTCACAAAATCAAAGTTCATTTTGTTACAAAATTATTGAATGTTGTAGAAATAAGTTTTTTTACGAAAAACTAACATAATGATTAATACTTTCCATATGCCAAATGTGCCTGATATGGTATTTTTAAAAGATATAAAATTAGTGCTACAAGTTTAATGATTATAATAAGCAAACATTTTTGCTATTTTTAAAAGGCATTAAAATTTTTTATTACTGTAGTAAATTAAAAACAACATTTTTTTATTAAGCTGTTATATAAAAATATATTTAAAATTAGTAGTATCTCAAAATAATATTTACATATATAGTTATAAATAATAGGAACAATGTTAAAAATGTCAACAGAAACATTTATATAAGAAGGTATGTGTGTCCAAATTCATTAGAATCAGATTGTCTAAATTCCATCTAATCCTCTGCAATCCAGAAATTCTAACCGAATTCTTGAAGGAGAATTAATTTGATACAAATAATTTATATTCGAACATTTTTCTTAATTTTTTTTTCTTATGCAGGGAGTAATAAAATTATTAAAATAGGTTTAATATCTAATTAAAATATAAAAAATAGTATTATTATTTTGACTGTATTTTTCTTATTCTTATTTTATAATCTAATGAAATATCTCTATATATTAAAAAATTTCTTTTAGTTAACTAAAATTATCATCGACTTTTAGAAAATCTCTATCCCTAGCAGCGTATAAAGCAACATATAGGTTCACACGCTTTTCGCCCAGGGATCGTTTAGGGCTTAACAGAATAAGGTAAACCACGGTAAGGATATATTACAATTTAGAAGGGTAATATTTAATGAAATTTCTATCCTGACCTATATTAAATTATTTGTAATTATTATGAAATCTAGAAAGCGATCAATGATTTGTTTGTTGTTTGACCTTTCTATATATTTTTTAAAAATGGGTTATAATTTATTTGAAAAATTTAATAATCAGGAGGAGTAATTCAATATGTCTGACATACACTACTTAAAGTTACTAGATTTTAATAAAGAGCTCGAAAATCTAGGAAATAGGACCAGAGGCTAAATTGAAAAGAGCATCACCAATAAAGTGACAAATTACTGTGATCATAGCTTTTAAAAAATATTAACTTATTATATTTTGGAAACAGTTTAGTTTAATTGGAAAAAAAATTTAAACAACTTTTAGATTCATTTTGTTATTTCATTGGTAGATGCCGTTTTCGATTTAGATTCTTGCCATTATCGCCCACGCACATTAATTAATGTAAAAACTCTATTTTAACATATAAATACATAAAACGTGACATTCGATTATTTCCCGGACCACATGTCGCCATTACTTAACTAACCTCTAAACTCCAAAGAAATTAACTGCCAAAAAACGCCACTTCCCGCCACTCACAAATGTCAAGTGTCAGGACACTAGCAACTTAAATTGTTGCGTTAAATTTGAACATTGCTACAATTAGGATCTCCGAAAATCATGGGTGAAAACTATTGGGAAATCGGGAAAAAGTTTAATACAAAAGTTGTAGGGAATTTAATTTTCTACAACTTTGCACTAGAACATTTTGCACTAAAGCCCATTGTTTGTCTTTCAAATAAAAAAATTGGAAAACGCCTAAATGTGTATATTTTTTGCCCTCTAGCGGAAAAACTATAGGGAGTTGGAAAAAAGTTAAATATAAAACATAAAGTAAATTTGGTGCTCTACTACTTTGCACTAGAAAATTTTGCACCAAAGTGCATTGTTTGTCCTTAAAATTTGGAAAAACTGCAATATACCTACATGCATATTTTTTGCGCGCCATCTAGTGGCGCAACTATTGGAAATTCTGGAAAAAGTTTAATAAAAAAAATTGTAGAAAATTTTATGCTGTAAAAATTTGCACTGGAACATTTTGCACTAAATTGTATTTTTTATCCTCAAAATTTGGAAACAGTGCGAAAAACCTACATGTAAATTTTTTGCGCGCCCTCTAGTAGCGCAACTATTGGAAATTCTGGAAAAAGTTTAATACAAAAATTGTAGAAAATTTTATGCTCTAAAAATTTGTACTGGAACATTTTGCACTAAAGGGTATTTTTTGCGCACCATCTAGTGGCGCAACTATTTTAAATTCTGGAAAAAGTTTAAAAAAATTTTTCATATGTATTCAATCTATGTCGGTCTTGAGGACCTTCTACTGTGCCAACTTAAACCAAAAACTGATGGTCGCATTCGAGGTACACACCGACCCTTCATACCAAATTTCAGCTTGATTGGTCAAACTGTTCGGCAGTTATCATGGAAGATTACACACAGACACGCAGACAGGCCATACGCTGGAAATGATTTTAATCTTCTAGGGGACTTAAAAATGGATATTTCCATCTATATCTAGAATTTTTTTTGCTCGTTCACTATACTTTCCCTTTGATGGGACCGGAAAAGTAAAATATCTAATTATAAATTGTCAGAACTATCAACGTCAATTATCAGCTGATGGTAATGCTAGAATTTCGTGTGTGAAACTGACTGCAAACTAACCAATTAGAAGTCTACAGAATTGCCAACTTAAATTCAAGTCCCTCCTCCTGGTTATTAAATAGACTACAGTTGTAAGCAATTATTGTGACAAATATAATCGATTATTTTTACATTATCTGTCAAAACTATAGCTGGTGATTTTGATGGAAACTTTAAGTGGTTTTTTTTATTATTATCATTATTTAGCTCCCTCTTGCAGGGCCTCCTAGTTCACTATACTGAATCCTACAGTTTAGGCAAACTTGAGAATTATATAAACTAGATTTGGTCCTGTTTGGTCTGCTTTATACTAGTCAAACATTAAGTGTCCTGCAATTTCTTCTCTTACATCACTCATTTTGTAGTTGATGACAAGATAGAGTCCCATTTTATGTGAGTATATGCTTAGTTTATAATGACCTGTTCACAGGCCGACAACTTTTCTCAGTTGTGAATGATTGAGCTGTAAGAGATTATTTGCTAGGTTACGTTGGTAACTATTACCATGGAATGATTTCTAGTTAATGATAACTATACATTTTCTGAGATTCTAAAAATGAAATGGACACAATTGTAAATATGTTTTGGTTGCCCTAATAATAATAATAAGAATAACTTATAATAAAAGAGTAAATAACCCTTATAGTTCACTTAAATGATTTGATTTATTTGTGGTAATATACTAAATCCTTATACTCTGTATTAAGGTTGGTCCTTCGAAAATTAGGCAGCGTTAACACGTTGTCTGCCGTGGTAAATAATTCCAAACTTATATCGATTCTTAATCATATTTGATCACCGACATTACTAAAATTGACAGAAAATGGTTGCTACCAATCTGCCAATACGCGGGTTAATGCATTTTGTGTTATTTGATATATATTGATAGTTAAATTATTTTAAATTTTCGTTGTTTTTATTTTTTTTGCTTGGACCGCTACTGTATCCAATCATCTTGTCGCTATCAGTCTTATACTTTGTGTTTAACGGAAATAAAGTAAAACAGGTTGTACTAACAGATTACTTTGTTGATAAATGTAGGAATATACCTAACACAATACGATTTGCTTTTTCCAATTCGCTTAAAAAGGATTGTGTTAAAACATTTGAATATCAATTATCTACCACCTTTTCCACAATGAGTGTAAGAGAAAAAAGTAATTATTGGAATTTTTCAATTAACTAATTCAATCAATAGTTAATTAATAATTTTTGTACCTATTGTAATATTTTATATAACAATTTGATAATCGAAAAATACTCTCGAGGCAATAAGAGGTCTGGCTCGTTTGTTTTCTTAGATGGAAAAAGAAAGAGTTAGTTTTCGAGTATATTTTATCGTCACGGGAAGCATTTCCGGTGATTCCTCTAGAGGTTCCTCTCTTATAGAGATAGAAGATTGTTAGTTATTTTTTGATAGATAAAACGGAATTGAGAAAGTTTGATAAGTAAATTAAATAATATTTCCAATCTAAAAAAGTTTTAATCATTTTTTTGCTAAAAAAAATGATAGTAACACCATCTATTATAGGTTAATGGATACACATTAAAATTCTAGCCCAATAATTTTTCGCAAATGTTCAATTTTATCATAATAAATATGTTTAAAAAAAACCGATTTTCAAAATACGAGCAAACGGACAGATAGACAGTTGTATTGACTGAACAAGTAAAAAGTAAAGAAAAAAACGTAACATTTTAAAGTTTGAAAGATTTGATTGTTCTGAACCTCGCTGCGCTCACATTGGAGTGGATGGTGGAGGAAAGTTGGGATTATTCCTATCCACTCCGAGCCGAGCGCAGCGAGGTTTAGATCAATTGAATCGATCAAGATCTGCAAAAGGAGATAATAAAAGAGTATTAAAAAAATGGGGGAGAAGTGGAGAAAAAAATTAAAAATAAAGAAAATAGAAAAAAAAGGGGAAAGTTGGAAAGTTTAAAAGATTTGATTGCTCCAGAAAGCTGAGATTGTTAATCTCACTGCCATCTACAGGGGGGGAGTAAAAAAAGAAGATTAAAACCTAAAAAAAAAACAGTAAAAAGTAGAGAAAAAAGGGAATAGTTGAAAAGTTTAAAATATTTGATTATAAAGAGTAAAAAAAAGTAGGGGAAGTTGGAAGGATTGAAAAATTTATTTATAAGAGAAAAGAAGAAGTAAGAAAGAGACTTATAACTAATTTATATTTTTGCTAATTTGCACAACGTTGCCAGTAGCTTAATTTACAAACAGTTCCTATTTTATTATGAAATAAATAAGATTGCTTTTTACTATAATTACAGTAATTATTACGTAGAAAAACTATAATCTTAATGTCTAGTAATATTACAAAGTGACTAGATTCTATTTTTGATAATAAGCTTCACGTGTGAAAAATGTAATTATCCAAAGGATAATATTTTGTTAATTCTGTAGAAATCTAATATAACATTAGACGTGGCAACATCGAAATTGATATTCATGCTTTTAAAATTTTCGCCTTCAGCGGTGTTCGAAGAGATAGGAAGACAATGGATTTCGTTATACAGGGGATTCCCATTAATTCTGGCCATTCCCGAAGGAATTTCATGGCGTTTTATATTACACGGGGACATTTTAAGAATTAAAAAAAATTAAGGTCAACAATAACATGAATCCCTCCATTGATTTTATCAAGCTCTGCGAAAAAAAATAGAAAAAAGGTATAGGTAAGAACCGGGAGAAAATGGGAAAAAATTCATACATAAAAAAAAACAATGAAAAGTAGAAAAATTGGGAGGTTTGATGGTAGGGGAAATTTGAAATTATTATTCTCCCTACCATTCATTGCGAGCAGACTGAAGTGAGGTTCTGAGCAATTGAATCAATCAAGTTCTGCGAAAAAAAAATTAATTAAAAGTAGAGATTGCTCAGAACCTCGCTGCGCTCGGCTCGGATTAGAAAGTTGAGATTATTATTCTCCCTACCATCCCCTCCGAACAGAGAGCAGCGAAGTTCAAAGAAAACGGGAGAGGTTGAAGTGAAAAAAAAAGATTGAAACGTAAAGAAAACAGTAAAAAACTAGAGAAAAAGAGAGAAAGGGAATATTGAGAAGACTAAAAGATTTGATTGCTTCGAACCTCGCTGCGCTAAAACTCAAAAAAGAGTTAAAAAGTAGGGGAAAAGTTTACTGAAGGAAAAATAAATTAGAAAAAAAATTAAACATAAGAAAAAGAGTAAAAAAGTACAAAAATAAATTAAGTGGGATAAAAAAGTGCAAAAAAGTTAAAAATATACTTTTGAAAGACAAATAAAATAGTAAAAATTTAGGGGAAAACTTGAGTGGGAAAAATAAGTTTGAAAAAAGTTTATAAAGTAAAGAAATCAGTAAGAAAATATTAAAAAAGTATGGGAAAAATGGGGGGAACAGTGGGAAAAAAGTTGGAAAAAAGTTTAAAACGTAAAGAAAACAGTAATAAAGTAGAAAAAAATGAGTGGGAAAAAAGTGCAAAAAAGTTGGAATTTAATTTGAAAGACGAAGAAAACAGTAAAAATTTACGGAAAAAATTGAGTGGAGAACAAGTGGGAAAAACAAGTTTTGAAAAAAGTTTCAAAAGTAAAAAAATCAGTAAGAAAACCTTAAAAAAGTAGAGGAAAAAATGGGGAAAAAGTGGGAAAAAAGTTGGAAAAAGTTTGCAACATAAAGAAAACAGTAAAAAAGTAGAAAAAATGAGTGACAAAAAAAAGTGCACAAAAAGTTGGAAATGTAGTTTGAAAGACAAACAAAACAGTAAAAATGTAGGGAAAAAATTAAGTGGAATAAAAGTGGGAAAAATATGTTCGACAAAAGTTTGAAAGGTAAACAAATCAGTAAGAAAACATTAAAAAAGTAGGGGAAATATGGGAGAAAAAGTGGTAAAAAAGTTTAAAACTTAAAGAAAAGAGTAAAAAGTAGAAAAAAGATGAGTGGGAAAAAAAGTGCAAAAAAAAATTGAAAATATCTTTCAAAGACAAAGAAAATAGTAAAAATTTAGTGGAAAACTTGAATGGAAAACAAGTGGGAAAAATGAGTTTAAAAAAGAGTTTGAAAAGTAAAGAAATCAGTAAGAAAACATTAAAAAAGTAGGGGAACAAATTGGGGGAAAAAGTGGCAAAAAAAGTTGGAAAAAAAGTTTAACACATAAAGAAAACAGTAAAAAAGTAGAGAACAAATTGAGTGGGAGAAAAAGTGCAAAAAGTTGGGAATATACATTGAAAGAAAAAGAAAATAGTAAAAATTTAGGGGAAAAATTGAATGGAGAACAAGTGGGAAAAATAAGTTTGAAATATAAAGAAATCAGTACGAAAACATTGAAAAAGTAGGGGGAAAAATGGAGCAAAAGGTATAAAATATAAAGAAAACAGTAAAAAATTAGAAAAAAAGTGCAAGCAAAGTTGGAAATACAATTTGAAAGACAAAAAATTAAATGGGGAACAAGTGGGAAAAATAAGTTTGAAAAATAGTTCGAAAAGTAAAGAAAACATTAAAAAAAGTAGGGGAAAAATGGATGAAAAAGTGGGAAAAAAAATTGTAAAAAAGTTTAAAACAATCAGAAAACAGTAAAAAGGTAGAAAAATAATTGAGTGACAGAAAAAAGTGCAAAAAAAAATTAGCAGTATAGTTTGAAAGACAAAGAAAACAGTAAAAATTAAGGGAAAAATTGAATGAAGAACAAGTGGGAAAAATAAATTTGAAAGAAAGAAATCTGAAAAAACATTGAAAAAAAGGGGAAAAAATGGATGAAAAAGAGGGAAAAAATTGTAAAAAAGGTTAAAACAATAAGAAAACAGTAAAAACGTAGAAAAATAATTGAGTGAGAGAAAAAAGTGCAAAAAAAATTGGCAGTGTAGTTTGAAATACAAATAAAACAGTAAAAATTAAGGGAAAAATTGAATGGAGAACAAGTATAGGAAAAATAAATTTGAAAGATAAATAAATCAGTAAAAAGACATTGAAAAAGTAGGGGACAAAAGGGGGGAAAAAGTATTAAAAATATTGGATAAAATTTAAAACATAAAGAAAACAGAAAAAAAGTAGAAAAAAAAAGTGAGAGAAAAAAGTGCATAAAAGTTGGATATATAGTTTGACAGACAAAGAAAAAAGTAAAAATTTAGGGAAAAAATTGAGTGGAGAACAAGTGTGAAGAAGAAGTTCTAAAGATAAATAAAACAGTAAGAAAATATTGAAAAAGTAGAGAAAAAATGGGGAAAAAAGTGGGATAAAAGTTGGAAAAAAGTTTAAAACACAAAAAAAACAGTAGAAAACTAAAAAAAAATTGAGTGAGAGAAAAAGTGCAAAAAAAAGTTTGAAATATATTTTGAAAGACAAAGAAAACAGTAAAAATTAAGGGAAAAATTGAATGAAGAACAAGTGGGAAAAATAAATTTGAAAGAAAGAAATCTGAAAAAACATTGAAAAAAAGGGGAAAAAATGGATGAAAAAGAGGGAAAAAATTGTAAAAAAGGTTAAAACAATAAGAAAACAGTAAAAAAGTAGAAAAATAATTGAGTGAGAGAAAAAAGTGCAAAAAAAAATTGGCAGTGTAGTTTGAAATACAAATAAAACAGTAAAAATTAAGGGAAAAATTGAATGGAGAACAAGTATAGGAAAAATAAATTTGAAAGATAAATAAATCAGTAAAAAGACATTGAAAAAGTAGGGGACAAAAGGGGGGAAAAAGTATTAAAAATATTGGATAAAATTTAAAACATAAAGAAAACAGAAAAAAAGTAGAAAAAAAAAGTGAGAGAAAAAAGTGCATAAAAGTTGGATATATAGTTTGACAGACAAAGAAAAAAGTAAAAATTTAGGGAAAAAATTGAGTGGAGAACAAGTGTGAAGAAGAAGTTCTAAAGATAAATAAAACAGTAAGAAAATATTGAAAAAGTAGAGAAAAAATGGGGAAAAAAGTGGGATAAAAGTTGGAAAAAAGTTTAAAACACAAAAAAAACAGTAGAAAACTAAAAAAAAATTGAGTGAGAGAAAAAGTGCAAAAAAAAGTTTGAAATATATTTTGAAAGACAAAGAAAACAGTAAAAATTTAGGGAAAAAATTTAGTTTAGAACAAGCGGGAAAAATAAGTTTGAAAGATAAACCAATCAGTAGGAAAACAATAAAAAATTATTGAAAAAAGACTGAGGGAAAAGATGGGAAAAATTTTGCAAAAAACTTTAAAACATAACGAAAACAGTAAAAAATAGAGAAAAAAATTGGTCAAAACCATTCTCGAGTTACGGCTCTGACAGACAGACAGACAGACGGACAGACATATTGAAGTCAATAAGCTACTCTTGACCTAAATAACAGTTTAAATCTACCAATCAAATCGCTGGTATCCTTCTATAGGGCCGCCATATATCTTTTACATTCAATGAAAATGATCCAATGATTTTTTTATATAAAAGCTGTTTTTTTAGTTAATTTATATATTTTTTCTATTGCTAAAATCGCGAAGTTTTAAAAATTCTAAAACAACTTGAACCATACTCATTAGGAAACACCCACTTTTTCTTCAAAGAAAACAATATTAAATACATCCCTGGTTAGTTTTACGACCAAGATTCAGGGTAATTATGTTCTTAGTCGACGAGGGCGAATTAATTACATATCGACAAGTAGTGCTTCGTTTTTTTTACTGGATTTATCTACTATATAGGAAATATAAGTAAAAAATTTATAAAAATATATTAAAATGTTTAAACTTTGAATGCAAGGAGTAAAAACATAATTAATAAAACTGTTATTAAATAAAAAACATTTTTATTAACTATTAAAAAAAAATTATGGCAGAATATTCCTGATATTGCTTAAAAAAAAACACTTTTCCGCAATTTTTTATTCACTGCTAGAAACTATTTGTTATATATTTTATTATTCTTAATAAACACACGATTCACTATTTTTTTAAATATATAATATGTAAAATATTGTAATTTAGAATCACTGTCACTATTTATTATTAATAAATGTGCACTTCCAATGTTTATCCCATATTTACCACAATTAATTAAACCAATACACAGATAATATTTAGAAGTACTAAGAAATTTTAGTACAAATTATTTGATAAAGAAAAAAAAATAATCACTTAGAGAACCATAAATATTTTCATAGAACTTCTAATTATCTTTCTTGATGGAATTCAGATTTAATTCCGCTTGATATTTTTATAAAAATTTATTAACAACTGTTAAAAAATTTATTTATTTTTATTTATATTATTATTTTTCGATTTCAGCAGTACTTCAACTCGCAATCTTTGGAACCAACTCCAAGTAGCTGTACTTATTCTTCAGTTGGCCAACACGAGTTGTACCCGTTGTGACATCACGGGAGGACGCTCAGAAGGTTACCATCTCCAAGTTTTTCTACGGGATCTCCACAATCTCCCACCCACCGAATGCTACGTTCATGTACGCCATCTCCTAGCACTCTAAGATTGTCTTGAAAAATTTACAAAATATGTAATGGTGCTTTTTTTCCAAATTCCATTTGCCTTTAAAATAATTTAATTTAAGGTATTTAATTTAGTTTTTTGAAATAACAGGCGAAGAATAAAAAATAATAAAAATGTAATATTTGTTAGCTTAGTGTGGGGAAAACAAACGCTTTATATACAACCTTAGTACAATTTAGTATTACTGTTTTACGTAAAAATATTTATAACCCAAAAAAAAACTGTTTTCAAGACTGGAAAATAGATTTGTATTTAAAATTACATTTTAATATTATTTTTTAACCCCAAAAATAAAAATTGTAGTACTAAAAACAAAGATTAACTTTTAATTTAGTAAATATTTCCAGCTTTGAATGCAATATATTTTTAAAATGTCTTAGATATCTTGTAAAATAAATTGCTATATTTTTCGTCTGATATTTCTTCTCGTTTATTTACTTTGAACTTGATGAAAGTTATTTTTCAAATTGAACTTATATGAATATTTGAAATAAATCCTTAAGTAAAAGGAAATCAAATTTTCCAAGAATTACTTGCCACTTAAAAAAGATTGATGAGTGTCAAATTAGATTTTCCCCTATTTTCGTGTAACTTAACAGCTAAAGTTAGAAGTGTGGGATTTCACTAAAATAAGTCAAATTAGTACAAGTTTTGTTGAAATACAAACCGTTTGATTACTTTAAAAGAAAAATGAAAAAAAATGTTCTCGTATTTTATTGGAACACCCAGTATATTTTCTAATCCTATAAATAGTAACCAATGAAATAAAAAAAAATGAAATCGATTTAGAAGTGGCAGTGTACATTGTATTAAATTTTTAATAAATATATAACTAATTGACCCAAAAAAAATAGCAAAAGGAAAAGCAGAGGAGTCATACCCCTAAATGATAACAGAGAGTTCATTGATGCAAGTAATGTACTTAAACTAAAAAAAAACTCCCCATACATATTCAACATCAACCGATGCGACCATTCCATCTGCAAACCAGTAAAATATTCAAGAATATCAACCACACCAACTTCTCCCTCCTCTAACAAATGGTCAAACAACCACATAAGCTAGAAGCAGTGAAGAAAAATCCGACATCTATACAAAGCAATCTAATTAATACTCTACTCAATATCTAGACAACAGCCAAACATCATTAAAACTCACAAGCCCGAAAGAAATTAATGGAAAAAAATTGAACTCCCAAAAAAAATGGCACCAGGAATAGATATAAAGCTTCAGTAAAGGAGCAGCACCCATTCTAGACCCTTATCAGCAAGATCTACGTGTAAATCTCCATAATAACATCTAAGGTCCATTCTGGAAATTTTCACGCCATTCAAGGTCATCTCGCTTAGAGATAACGGCGGCTCGTGGTTTAGATAATGTTGATTTGCGATCTTTAGGTACTTCAGCTCCGTCTGGTCCAGTCTTCAGCTCTGTCTGGTGCGATCTTCAGGTACTTCAGCTCCGTCTGGTCCAGTCTTCAGCTCTGTCTGGTGCGATCTTTAGGTACTTCAGCTCCGTCTGGTCTAGTCTTCAGTTCTCTCAGGTACATCTGCTATCGGAAGTACCTGAACATCGCACCAGACCACAAAACATATAATACACAGAAGGACAGTCGACACAGATCGGCAAGTAAGGTAAAAGTACCATATTCAGCCGTAGTTTAGGGTTTTTTGAGTTTTTTGAAAATCAAAGGTGCATTCTGGCAATTTTCAGGCCATTCAAGGTCATATCGCTTAGAGATAACGGCGGCTCGTGGTTTAGATAATGTTGATTTGCGATCTTTAGGTACTACAGCTCCGTCTGGTCCAGTCTTCAGCTCTGTCTGATGTGATCTTCAGGTACTTCAGCTCCGTCTGGTTTTCAGCTCTGTCAGGTACATCTGCTATCGGAAGTACCTGAAGATCGTACCAGACCACAAAACATATGACACACAGAAGGGACAGTCGACACAGAACGACAAGTAAGGTAAAAGTACCATATTCAGCCGTAGTTTAGGGTTTTTTGAGTTTTTTGAAAATCAAAGGTGCATTCTGGCAATTTTCAGGCCATTCAAGGTCATATCGCTTAGAGATAACGGCGGCTCGTGATTTAGATAATGTTGATTTGCGATCTTTAGGTACTACAGCTCCCTCTGGTCTAGTTTTCAGCTGTGTCTGGTGCGATCTTCAGGTACTTCAGCTCCGTCTGGTCTAGTTTTCAGCTATGTCAGGTACATCTGCTATTATAAGTACCTGAAGATCGCACCAGACCACAAAACATATAACACACAGAAGGTACAGTCGACACAGAACGACAAATATACACATCTTAGTGGTAAATAGCGGCATTGTCAAGTTTTATTTAATTGCAGTGTTGTCTCTGTGCTGAATATACGTTCTTTTCAGAATTATATTGTTCGTTGTGTTAACATTGTATTTTTGATTGTTTTTTTTTCTTTTATTGCTCATTGCTCATTGCTCAAATACATATAAAAATTATAAGTTCAGTTTTCATCGGTAATGTGAATAGGTGAAGAAATTTATTTGATATTAAATTAATGAAAAATTGATTCTTTTTACAAATAGAAAACAGAGTAAATTAATTATTTCTTTAATTTTTTTCTTATATGAATTGTGCAATATATTTATTTATTTTTTAAATTCAATTTGGGAAAAAAGACAATTTTTGTTCACCTAATGTTTTAATTTCGGATAAAAAAATTTTAAATTCTTTAGAGTGTTATAATTACTTGATTAAATATTGCTTTTATGACCAAATGGAACATTTTTGAACGCTTATCATATTTGTATTTAGTTATTACTATTTCATTATTTATAGTTTATTTTTGGGTTGCTTTAAAAATATATTAATAAATTTGTTCTTTATTAAATTAATTATTTTTAATTATCGCAGCATCACATGAAGATCTTTCAGAATTACCGCTGGAAAATTTGAAAAATTACCGCCCAGTACAGATTTTCATCGAAATTCATATTGATAAACAAGGATACAAATCGTCTTGCAGATTACGTGGTTCCAACCATATTTCCACTATTACAAGGTTCATCTTCCGGTAATCCCTCTAATGATTTTCTGACCTAGGATTATAATCCAAAACATTCTTCTTCAACCAGTTTATTGTCAATTTTATTCACAATTTTTGAACTAAAGGTTTTGCATAGTAATTTTATTATATTTAAAAATTTAATCCTTTATTTAAATAAAAACACAACGTTTTTAAAAACAAATTATGTTGGGTAAATTTTTTATAAAGATCTATTTTAAACTTTTGTGCTCGATCCAATCCTGTCCAGGCCAATTGGCTAAAAGTAAAAAGCGACCCTGACATAGGTAGGGACATTGGTAGGTAGGTAGGTTCAATGTGAGTGGAGCGTTTGCTCGCCCCTCCAGTGCGGCTAACAGAGGCCTATTGTGGCTCAACCCTATGGCCTATAATTCACCATACAATCCACAACTTCTTACGAAGTCTATGGTTGATTTAGGTGAAGCTTACTTGAAGGGACATTGGTATGCCCAAGGTCATTAGAAATACCTGAAAAAGATCGAAATGCCGTCTTGAGAGTTCCCTTCTGTGTGTTATTTGTTTTGTGACCAGACAGAGCTAAAGACTAGACCAGACATGCCTGAAGTACCAGACATGCCAAATACATGTTATCTCAACCACGAGCCGGCGTTATCTCTAAGCGTGACCTTCAATGGAGAGAATGGACCTTAGATTGTCTTATGGAAATTTTCATGTAGATTTTGCTGATAAGGGGCTAGAATGAGTGTTGCTCCTTTACTAGTTTTAGTAATGTTAATATATATGTTTAATGCCATATTCAAAATCCCCACTCGCCTAAAACACTCCGAAATAATCATCATTCCAAAACCAGGAAAACCGCTACAGGACGTCACGTCATACAGACCAATCAGCCTGCTATCAACTTTATCCAAGGTCTTATACAAGATGATATTACAGATTATAGACCAATTCGGATTTCACCACAAAGATTCTACAGTTCATCGACTGGTCCATGTCATCAACAGAAGTATAGAGGAAAGAATACTGCTCGGTAAACTTCCTGCACGTGAGCCAAAATCTGGCATGTAGGTCTGAACATAAAATCAAACTCTATCTATGTAATTCATACTACACTCTGTTTCAGTCATATCTAACAAACAGAACCTTTAGAACAACAGTTAGTGATGAGTCCTATGGAAGGAAAACCTTTTTTGGGGTAGTTAAACCGCTTGGCAAACACTAAAACCCCCCTGGCTCACCGAAAACCTCAGAACGGTCCATTCAGACATGTCGTCAAGGTTTGGTAGCTCTCTTCATCCTTGTGTATGGATCAATCCATTCTCCTTGCAAGAGTTTTAAAACTTCTCTACTCTTCCTCCTTTTGCCGCATGATACTACAAATATATACATAGCATCTGGCCCAGTTCTGCGTACCGCTCATCATTGTGTTTACGAGAAATTGGATAAACTAGTAGTCAGTAGACCTCTGTTGACAATCTAACCACCTGTCAAGGTACGGAATAAGCTCTTTGGTCCATTGACCCACCTCACGCATGTCATTCCACCTGTTCTGCCACCGTAGCCTGGTCTCCTTATATTCTCTTTTTATTCTGAGCAGTCGATGTAGCCTCACTCGTTTCTCCACCTGAAAATCAATGGGCGGGATCCTACAAATTATATAGGGAGCTTACTTGGATACAGTTTTATACGCTTTTGCAACCTTTCTATATTTATCAATTTTTATTGTTCTGGCCAAAATTGTGACGGCATATAAAATGGGTAAGTTTCATGGTAGTGATAATATCTTTTTACATTTAACTAAAATATAGACAAATACTAATAAATCGGTAAAAAAATATTTGAAATCGGTCAATAAATAACGGAGAAATATAATTTTAAAGGTGTTGCTTTTTCCCGCGGAGTGTGGTGCTTATGACGTCACGTATCCGCATATTCAAAGCACCGTGCTACAAACCAAACTCTTATTCTATGCCACGACACGATTTACGCATGTCTGTAAAACCTACTTGTTCTAATCTAGCTCTTGCACTAATATATGTTAGGAATAACGAGAATAAAGAAGTGCGATACTTCGCTTTGTTTACAATCCCGTCTCGTACACTAATTAGAAGAAATGACGTCAGACCACTGAATCGGATGGAATGCCAAGCGCAACTTTAAAATGTTATAACTTTGTTAGTTTTTGAAATATCTTAATTTGACTTTCACACTTTTGCTTAAGTTTTCAGTTTCATTCATAAAAAAATGGTAAACTTCTCTATTGTGGACGCCACCACACCTGCCAATACCCTTCGTCTAACTAGCCCCGGACCTCTGATGTTCGGTAACAACTTCTGGCCTTATCATATGTTCTTTTTCCGTGCTCGTTATATATGTCCTTATCATCCAGCCAGACACCAAATTTTTAATTTAAACCTCTTTTAGAATTATTAAAATTTAAATGAGGAATGATACTTATGTAAGCCCCACTATCAATTAAAAAATTTAAATTGTTACAGTTGGCGGAAATAAGTAATCTTTTTGTTGAAGCTGAAAGAAGTATCCTGTCGTCTAATATTCCATCTTTTGAAAACTTTACTCGTTTTTTTTTTAATTATTTCGGTTATTATTGGGATTGTTTCGCATAAATTCATCATATAGAAGACAATCTGGGCCTGATTAGCTCTTTAAGGTAGATTTCGAAGAAAAAATGTATTGAAATCGTTTAAGGGTGATTCATTTTGTCTGCCAATCAGCATACAGTTTAGTTAACATCTCAGTAATTATTTCCGATAATTGGTAATCATGAGGTTTATCCTTTTTTGTCACATATATTATTAAGGCAACTTTGTTGCAGTCTGCAGGCCCTTTCTCTTTCACGCCAATAATTTTCCGCCTTTTATAATAATAAATAATTGATATTTATATAATTTTTATCGGTGAAGTTTATCATTTGTTTTTTATTAAATTTATTATTTTTGATCGCCCGCCCCTGCTTTAATCTTTCTAATCGCGTTGGCAGATTGGTCACTCAATATTCGGGAGAGCTAATTAAACTTCTCTAACTATAAATATTGCATGTACCTTATACCTTGTATTTTTATGTATATATGATCTATAAAGAACGGATGTTTTGGGATTTCAAAAGATACTGGTTTTCCGTTAGAAAAAGTCACCAAAAAAAATGTCAAAAAAGCGTCATTTTTGTTCTGATACTAACTAACATAAAAAAATAATTCATCCAAACAAAACTTGTGCTAATTTGAAAGTGAAAATCGCACGATTTATAAGGGAAAACATAATCATGGTATAAGTGTAAATAAATGTTATATTGCAAAACCATTTAAAAAAAATCTTTTACTTATTTATTGTTAAAAATTTGCGTAATCTCCAGTATAAACTAAAACTTTATTGATATTTTTAATAAAATCTAGTTGATTTTGTTTACAAACTGTGATATTAATTCTAAGTCAATAAATACCTACATGTATATAATTTTAAAATGCGAATATTTTCAGCTTAGTGTTTTGTGTATTTTTATAGGTAAGATAATGTATTTATTCGATCTGTAACTGTAAATAATTGTATAAAATCGATTTAGATATGGGTGTCATTTTCAAAAACTACCCTTTGAAATAGTAAAAATGTATTAAATTTTACCGTTTTCTAATAGTGTGCTTGCATGATTTTAAGTAAATGGACCATGAGAAACCTGACTAATAGATATATAACCCGTATTTTTTTATTTTTTTAAACCTGTATTCGCCGTATAATTAAAAAAAAATTGAAATCTGTGACGACTTAAGGTAGATCAGTTAAAAAATTTGCGAAAGATGGCGCCACTCTGATTTATCTGAATTCAGGTTACATCTGACAGTTTTCTCTGACTCAATACTATAAATCGTCGCAAGGGGGAGTTAGCGTCGAAGTTACTATTCTTGAACATTCTGACACAATAATTATACGGAATTTTGTACTAAAAAGTAAGAATATATTGAATAAATAACGTCGATTGTAGCGCCATCTTCATAGAAATAGAGAATTAATAGATTTAAAAGTAATTACAGAATACTGTTTTCTCAGCTACCTTAAGACGTCATACATATATTTAGTATTCAAAATTAAGTGCACTAACCCCCAAAAATATTCCTAAATTCAGGTCTATGATCGTCAATAGAGGTAATAAACATATTAAAGTAAAAAAAAAATCAGAAAAAAAATATGAGAGCACCCCATTCTTCTGTGATTTAGTTAAGAAACTTATTTTATTGATGATGATCACCAATTGCAGATTTATTATTATTATAAAATTACAAGATACTAAAAGCATTTTCTTTGACGACACCATTGCTATTTTATACATGTTTATTTCACACGTTCCTTATTAGTTATTGCGGTTTCCATTACAACTTTATCATAAACATGCTTTTCACTTGCATGCTCCTTATATAGACAAATTAATTTCGAAAATAACCAGCCATACGTTGTTTTTATTTTTAAGTTTTTTATCATGTATATTATTTTAGCCATACTAGGAAATCATAGATATGGAGGAGGGAAACTATTTAAATGAACCTCTCCAATACGGAGTAGCCTTTCGCGCAGCCCTGTTTGAATTACCCGCAATTTTGGATTTCGAGAACACCCATAGTTCTATAGTAAATTTTAAACATTAAATTCCGTGTATGAAGGATAAATGAGGATTTTCTTGACGACGTTGCCGCTTCACGGCAGCAACCTTGTTGACTGCAACAGACAATCAGAGGTTTACAACAATTTCGTAATAAAATTAGAGGGACCTTTTTATAGGTTTCAGTAATAAAAAAAAATTGTATATAATTTTTTTAATATATTTAACTTGTCAAGCATAAAAACTTACATGTAAAATATAGCTTAAAGGTTTTATTTATAATACATAAAAACTTATGTAAAAATAATTAATATATTATACAGGGTGATTCTTTTAGAGGGCTAATTAAAGTTTTCAGAAGAATCAGGCGGAATAAAAATCTGAAAATTTGGAATATGAAGTTTTCGGGGATGCTCAATCGATCTAAAATATTTAGAGCAACCAGCTACTTCCGGTTATACCGGAAGTAAACATCAACTTTGTTATTTTAAATAGAACACTCTGTATTTTCTTACATTTTTAGATTTTCCGTGAGAAGCTGATTTCAAAAACCTATTAAACTTATAATGTAAACTTATTAGATTTGAAGTTATAGACAATTGAAAATATAACCGGAAATAGCTGGTTGCTCTAAATATTTTAGATCGATTGGACATCCCCGAAAATCTTATATCTAAAATTTTCAGATTTGAATTCTGCCTACTTCTCCTGAATCCTCTAATTAGCCCTCAAGAATCACTCTGTATAGCGCTACTATATATACGTACAAAAATAAATAAAATCTACAGAAAAAACTCATTCTTACGATACCAGAAATAAAGAATTTCCTGTTTTTTTTCTATTTTTTCCTATTTTTTTCTATTTTTTCCAATTTTTTTTTTATTTTTTTCCATTTTTCCTATTTTTTCTCTTTTTACATTTTTTCAATTTTTCCCTATTATTCTTTATTTTTCCATATTTTTCACCATTTCTTATTTTTTCCTATTTATCGTTCTTTTTCCTATTATTTCCCCTATTTTTTCCTGCTTTTCCATATTTTTTTCTGTTTTTCAGTATTTTTATATATTTTTCTCTAATTTCTCTATTTTTTTCTATTTCTTCCTATTTCCTTGTGTTTCATTACTATCTATTTTTTCTGTTTTAACTATTTTGTCTTAATTTCCTCAACTTTTCTCTATTTCCCCATATGTTTCCCTATTTTCCTGATTTTCCCTGTTTATCTCTCATTTCCCTGTTTTTTCTTCCGTTTTCTAATTTTTTTCGTATTATTCACAATTTTTCCCATTTTTCCATATTTTTTCGTATTTTTAACTATTTTCCCTATTTTCCTGTTCCCCCATTTCCCATATTTTTTCCCTGTTTTCTCTAATTTCTCTGTTTTTTCATGTTTGTCCCTATTTTACCCTAGTTCTTCTTATTTTTCACTATTTTCCGATATGTTTCCCTATATTTCTCTAATTTTTTTAATATCCCCTTTTTTGCCATTTTGTCCTGTTTTTACTATTTTTCAGTTTTTTCCCATGTCTCTATTTTGCTCTAGTTTTCTCTAATTTTCCCATTTTACCCTATTTTGTTCTATTTTCCCCTACTTCCCTCTATTTTTCCTTGTTTTTCCACATTTTTGTATTTTTCTATATTTTTCCCTATTTTTCCATTTTTCCTATTTCTTTCCATTTATTCCTCTTTTTCATTGTTTTTTCCTGTTTTCTTATTTGTTTTCGGTATTATTAAATAATTTCACACTTTTTCCATATTTTCTCCTAATTTTCCCTGTTTTTACCTGCCCGCCCTAATTTCCCTATTTTTCTCTAATTTTACTACTTTTCCCTATTTCACTCTCTTTTTCCCCATTTCCCACTATTTGTCCCACATTTCCTTATAGATCGCTGTTTTTCCTCTAGATTTTTATAATTGTTTTCTATTTATTTCTATTTTTTCCTATTTTTCATTATTTTTCCTTATTTTTCCCCATTTATCCTTTATAGTCCCTATTTTTGCCCATTTTACCCTATTTTCTTCATTTTTTATTATTTTCTCCATTTTTCTCTTTTTCCCTATTTTTTCTAATTCAATTGTTTTCCCTCGTTTTGCCTACTTTTCCCTATTTTTTGTATTTTTTCCATTTTTTTCTATTATTTCCTTATATTTTCCTTTTTCCTCTATATTTTCCTTTTTCTATTTTTCACTATTTTCCCATAAAACTTCCCCTTTTTTCCTTTTTTTCCGACCCACCTCCGAGAAGGGAAAGTATTGTAAACGAGCTTAAAAAAAAAATCGAGATAAAGATGGAAATATCCATTTTAAAGTCACCTGATGGAAGTCTGTCTGTCTGTCTGTCTGTATTCTTCTACGATAGAGGCCACACGTTTAATCCGATTGAGCTAAAATTTGATATATGAGTTTAGATTACCAGTCGGAAGAATTCGTTAGTTTTGTACGTTATTTGTCAAACGAAAGTGTCACTATCAAAAAATGACAGATGCAATATGTCACGGAATTTGACGTCCAATATGTCATTTGAAAGCCCTTGGAAAACTATTCAGAACAGTCAACATTATTTCTTCAACTGTCACCTGTCAAAAATAAAAAATGTCAAAATTTGAAACTTTAGCGTTCAGTAGATTTAGCTCAACGTTGATTCTATGCTAATCAATCAGTCAGTCAGTCAATTAGTCAGGACTTTTGACTAACAGGTTGGGCTTCCAGCTGAAGAGAGGTAAGCTGAAATATAACAAACCCGGCTACCACTTACAGCTAAACCGAATTTAATGTTTGAAATTGACTATAGAACTTTGGGCGTTCTCGACCAGTAGTGAGCTGTCAAAGTTTCTAAAATGGCGGGAAATTTAAACAGGGATGCGCGGAAGGGTACTTTAACGAATGTTTTTAAACCGACTCGATAATAGTTCGTCCTTAAGACTTTTTTAACATATCTGTGCTATTAGAAAATAATAAATTTTCTTAGTTTAAAATTTTGCAAACTTTAACCATTTTCTGAACAGTAGATTTTGTCCTTTTGGGATTTATGTAAGTTTAACTTTAAATTTATGAATCTACTTTTGTCAAATATCCTTCCCCAAGTGAGATAATTTGTCTTGTCAGATTATGCGGATTCTCCTCGATGTATATCAATATATTTAATTGTTTTCATCAATTATTTGTGAATTTCTCCCTCGCTTAGAAATATATCATAGTAGGTACCTGTTTAATGATAAAAGTTTGTTTCTTGTTATAATATTTTGAAAGGGGATCAGAAGATTATTTATTATTCATGAACAATTATATAAGAATTTATATGAAGAAAATGACTATTTTTGACAATTATGTTTACAGGCCAATAAAGTTTACAAAATAGTTATCCTGCGGTGCGTCACCCAATATTTAGTCACCCTGTAACTTTTCACTTGGACATTTTTAAGTGATTTTTATTTTTTTTATCTTATGGCTTATTTTTTAGGTATTTATACTTTGTTATTTGTAATTTAATTTTCTTTATTCATTGTTTTTGCATTGAAAACTCAATTTTTTTTTTATTTTTCTACTGTAGTATAGTGTCGGTTTGCATTGAAAAATCAAAGTTGTTTTTTTTTATTTTTTTATTTTACTACTCATAGAATTAGTTAATTAACGTGTCGGTTTGCATTGAATAGTCAAGTTTGTTGTTTTTTTAATTTTATTTTCCTACTATAGTATATAGTGTCGGTTTGCATTAAAAAGTCAAATTTGTTTTTTTTCCTACTCATAGAATCAGTTAAGTAAAGTGTCGGTTTGCATTGAAAAGTCAATTTTTTCCATTTTTTTATTTTGTTTTCCTACTATAGTATAGTGTCGGTTTGCATTGAAAAGTCAAATTTGTTTTTTTTTTATTTTCCTACTATAGTATAGTGTCGGTTTGCATTGAAAAGTCAAGTTTGTTTTTTTTTTAATTTATTTTCCTACTATAGTATAATGTTGGTTTGCATTGAGGAGTCAAATTTGTTTCTTTTTATTTTTTTATTTTTATTCTCATAGAATCAGATAAGTAAAATGTCGGTTTGCATTGAAAAGTCAAATTTGTTTTTATTTTATTTAATTTTCCTACTATAGTATAGTGTCGGTTTGCACTAAAAAGTCATAATTTGTTTTTTTGATTTTATTTTCCTACTATAGTATAGTGTCGGTTTTCATTAAAAAGTCTAATTTGTTTTTTTTGCATTAAATAGTCAAATTTGTTTTTTTTTTATTTTATTTTCCTAATATAGTATAGTGTCGGTTTGCATTGAAAAGTCAAATTTGTTTTTTTTATTTTTTTATTTTCCTACTCGCAGAATCAGTTAAGTAAAGTGTCGGTTTGTATTGAAAAGTCAAATTTGTTTTTTTTATTTTTTTATTTTTCTACTCATAGAATTTGTTTTTTTTTTAAATTTTATTTTCCTACTATAGTATAGTATCGGTTTGCAGTAAAAAGTCAAATGCGTTTTTTTATTTGTTTATTTTCCTATTCATAAAATCAGTTAATTAAAATGTCGGTTTGCATTGAAAAGTCAAATTTGTTTTTTTTATTTTTTTATTTTCCTACTCGTAGAATCAGTTAATTAACGTGTCGGTTTGCATTGAATAGTCAAATTTGTTTTTTTTTTATTTTATTTTCCTACTATAGTATAGTGTCGGTTTGCATTAAAAAGTCAAATTTGTTTTTTTTATTTTCCTACTCATAGAATCAGTTAAGTAAAGTGTCGGTTTGCATTGAAAAGTCAAATTTGTTTTTATTTTATTTTATTTTCCTACTAAATTATAGTGTCGGTTTGCATTGAAAAGTCAATTTTTTCTTTTTTTTTTATTTTGTTTTCTTACTATAGTATAGTGTCGGTTTGCATTGAAAAGTCAAATTTGTTTTTTTTTATTTTATTTTCCCACTATGGTATAGTGTCGGTTTGCATTAAAAAATCAAAATTTGTTTTTTTTTTCTTTTTTATTTTCCTACTCATATAATCGGTTAATTAAAGTGTCAGTTTGCATTAAAAAGTCAAATTTGTTTTTTTTATTTTTTGATTTTCCTACTCACAGAATCAGTTGAGTAAAGTGTCGGTTTGCATTGAATTTTATTTTCCCCCTATAGTATAGTGTAGGTTTGCATTAAATAGTCAAATTTGTTTTTTTTTATTTTTTTATTTTCCTACTCATAGAATCAGTTAAGTAAAATGTCGGTTTGCATTGAAAAGTCAAATTTGTTTTTTTTTATTTTATTTTTCTACTATGGTATAGGGTCGGTTTGCATTAAAAAAGTCAAATTTGTTTTTTTTATTTTTTTATTTTCCTACTCATAGAATCAGTTAAGTGTCGGTTTGCATTGAAAAGTCAAATTTGTTTTTTTTTATTTTATTTTTCTACTATGGTATAGGGTCGGTTTGCATTAAAAAGTCAAATTTGTTTTTTTTTACTTTCCCACTCATAGAATCAGTTAAGTAAAATGTCGGTTTGCATTGAAAAGTCAAATTTGTTTTTTTTTATTTTATTTTTCTACTATGGTATAGGGTCGGTTTACATTAAAAAGTCAAATTTGTTTTTTTTATTTTTTTATTTTCCTACTCATAGAATCAGTTGAGTAAAGTGTCGGTTTGCATTGAAAAGTCAAATTTGTTTTTTTTTAATTTATTTTCCTACTACAGGAAAAAGTCTAATTTGTTTTTTTTTTATTTTTTATTTTCCTACTCATAGAATCAGTTAAGTAAAATGTCGGTTTGCATTGAAAAATCAAATTTGTTTTTTTTTAATTTTATTTTCCCCCTATAGTATAGTGTAGGTTTGCATTAAATAGTCAAATTTGTTTTTTTTTAATTTTTTATTTTCCTACTCATAGAATCAGTTAAGTAAAACGTCGGGTTGCATTGAAAAGACAAATTTGTTTTTTTTTATTATATTTTCCCACTATAGCATAGTGTCGGTTTGCATTGAAAAGTCATGTTTGTTTTTTTCATTAGGTATTTTTTGAAAATAGGCGCCAGATATTTTTATTGTTTTAAAAATTTTGAAAGTACCTATGGCTTCGTTGTGAACTATTACAAGATAATCAACCTTGTGATTCTATTTTATACAAAAAAAAACTGTATTTTTTACATACATCGGAATTCAGTCAAAACGCTAAAAATAAAACAGAAAAAATTAAAAATATGTATTATGCTGATAATAATAATAATAGTATAAGTATTAGAATATTTTTATTTAAATTTAAACAAAATCACAAAAAAATATAAAAAATAATGTATATTGTAGAAAATATGAAATTTAAAGCGCACAAGTCTTTATAAAAAACAATTTTTTTTTTATTTTGAATGAAAATAAGTTTCTTTCCGTTTACGTAGCGTTTTAGCTAATTTCCGATTAAACATCCTGTACAAATTTGTTTTAAACAATAAAATAATTGTGTATAATACGGTCTCTAGTCAATTGAAACTCTTAAACTGTAAGGACTCTTATAAAAGTTCATTTGTGTATCTTTTGTGTATTATGTAAAAGTAAAATTCTATTGTATGTTGATTGTTTAAATAAAAGATATTTGTAATTAAAATGTATTTTTAATTGTTTTATAAATAAATATATTATAAAAATCATAGATAGTCACGAAATATATCTTATATGTTGATGGGTACCAACCAAAAAGACGCTTAATAGGATAAAATCCTCTGTAAAAGTGTATAACCAAGTACAACTTGGTGCCGGTAGATGATGAAATCTATCCGCCACCAATTAAATCAAAATCAGGGAGAGTAAGTTTTTGAAATCATACACTCCGACCATTACCGTACATGTTTCATCCTTATAGGAATCATCAGTGTTACTTTGTCGGAATGAATAGTTTTAAAAACTTACTTTGTAAACCCCAAGTATTTCTATGTACCGGGTGGGCAAATAAGAATGGCCGTCAGCCATATCTTCGGATCGGATTGTAGTACAGTGTGGGAAAAAAAATGTAACAAAAGTGGGCACGAGAAAAACCTGGCAATTATTTATAGAATTGTAGGTCCAAGGCTAGAAGGCCTTATTGAATAAAAAAAATTTTAAAACTCAAATTTTACAAAATTTGCCTAATTAAGAAGCATAACAAAAAAAATTTGGTCTATCTTTTCAAATAAGAGGTAGGGGAGAGTGGGAACTTTGTTGTGAAAAACGTTCATAACTCCAATTCTACTTAACCGACCTTTGCTTTAGTTTTTTTTACAAAGAGCCCTTTTCCACCTGTGTAAGGGTTATATTCCATCTAATAAGTAATGTTTACGTTAGAGGGCGTTATTTAAATTTTTTTACTTTAAAGAATTTAAATAACGATTTAATTATAAAAAAATCGGTTGTGTCACCCCAAAACTTTCCCGACATTTTTTATTTTTCAGAGGTGACAGTTAGAGAAATAATTTTGACTATTCTGAATAGAGTTTTTCCAAGGCTTTCAAATGACATATTGCAAGTCAAATTCCGTGACATATTGCATCTATCATTTTTTGATAGTGACACTTCCGTTTGACAGGTGTCGTACAAAAACTAATCGGTTCTTCCGGCAGGTAACCCAAACCTTTATACTTCATTTCAGACAGACAGACAGACTTCCATCTGGAAATGGTCTTAATGATCTCAGGTGACCTCAAAATGGATATTTCCATCTTTATCTCGAAATTTTTTTCCCAATACTTTCCCTTCTCGGACGTGGGTCGCAAAAGTGAAAACTCAAAAAATCTCAAATGTCAAAAAATCTCAAATCTTAAAAAATTTCAAAAAATCTCATAAATCAAAAATTTCAAAAATCTCAAAAATGGTAAAATACCAGAAAAAGATCTCCAAAATAAAAGAAATCAAAAACTCACAAAAAATGTTTAGACTCTTCAAAAACATCTCAAAAATCTCTAAAAATTCTTAAAAAATCTAAAAATTCACAAAGAATCTCAAAAAATTTAAAACGTTAAATCTCAAAAAAATTCAAAATGGTACATATCTCAAAAAAGCAAAAATTTGATCAAAAAATTCAAAGAAGTCAAAAAATCTTAAAAACTAAAAATCATTAAAAAATTTCAAAAATAAAATCTGAATAAATCTTAAAAAACCTCAAAAAATCAAAAAATATCAAAAAACCTCAAAAAATCTCAAAACACTCAAAAATTCTTTAAAACCTCAAAAAATCTCAAAACAACTCAAAAAACCTCAAAAAATCTCAAAAAACTCGAGGTAGCTCAAAAAACCACAAAAATCTAAAAAAAAACTGAAAAATATCAAAAAACTCAGAGAATCTTAAAAAATTTAAAAATCTCATAAAATCTCTAAAAATTCTCAAAGAATCTCAAAAGGTTCAAAGAGTCTCAAAAAACTAAGATGAATTTCAAAAAATCTTAAAATATATTAAAAAATCACACCAAACTCAAATAACCTCAAATAAACCTCAAAAAATCTTAAAACAGACAGACAGACTTCCATCTGGAAATGGTCTTAATCGTCTCAGGGGGGCCGAAAATGGATATTTCCGTTTTTATCTCGAAATTTTTTTTTAGCTCGTTCACAATACTTTCCCTTCTAGGAGGTGGGCTGGGAAAGTAAAAAAATAATCTCAAAACACTCAAAAATTCTTTAAAAACCTCAAAAAATCTCAAAAAACCTCAAAACAACTCAAAAAACCTCAAAAAATCTCAAAAAACTCGAGGTATCTCAAAAAACCTCAAAAAATATAAGAAAACCTGAAAAAATCCCAAATACTCAGAGAATCTTAAAAAATTTAAAAATCTCATAAAAATTCTCAAAGAATCTCAAAGAGTCTCAAAAAACTAAGATGAATTTCAAAAAATCTTAAAATATATTAAAAAATCACAAAAAAACTCAAATAACCTCGAATAAACCTCAAAAAATCTTAAAACAGACAGACAGACAGACTTCCATGGTCTTAATCGTCTCAGGGGGCCGAAAATGGATATCTCGAAATTTTTTTTTAGCTCGCTCACAATGCTTTCCCCTCTAGGAGGTGGGTCGGGAAAGTAAAAAAATAGGAAAAAAACTGTAAAAAATTGAAAAATCAGAAAATCCAAATAAATTGAAAAATTTCAAAAAGACTGAAAAAAATGGAATGTAATCGAAAAAAAGAAAAAATCAAAAAAAAATTAAAAGAACCAAAAGCAAATTCGAGAAGATCGAAAAAATCAGAAAAAATCAAAACAAATTGACAAAAATCGAAAAAAACAACAAAAAAATCGAAAAAAACCGGAAGAAAATCGGAAACATGACAAAAAATCGGTCAAATTATAGAAAATTGACATAATAAATACAAAAAACGAAACAAATCGAAAAAATTGAAAAAATGAAAAATCGGAAGCAAATCGGAGAAATTCAGAAAAAATAAGGTCGGAAATATCTGAATAAAAAATCGGGTAAATTATAGAAAATTGACAAAAATCGAAACGAAAAAACGAAAAAAATTGAAACAAATCAAAAAAATGTAAAAAAAAAAATGGAAAAATCGAAAAAAACGGTAGCAAATCGGTGAAATTCGGAAAAAATCAGAAGCATCGGAAAAACCGAAAAAAAACAAAAGCAAACGAAAAACCTAAAAAATTTAATTATACACATAATTCACTGAAATTTACCATAAATTATATATGTGCAATTTTGTAGCGTTACAGTTTCTCTAGACAAATTTTTACATGGTCAGGGCCGTAGTTAAATTAATTATAAGTTGTATTTAGTGAATAGATATTCATTTATCTAATTAGATAAATACAGTTGATAACTAATATCACTTAAGATAATAGTTGATTAGAACTACATAAAAAAAAAATATATTTAAAAATAATGAAAAATAAATAATGTTTCATTTTAACAATTTTAAATCCATCAAAAAAAAATAATTATATCTATTCTTTAAATAAATATTATAATTTTTCAAAGAAACTCACTCTCTATTTTATCTTGTTCGAATAGATATTTAGAAGCGAGATATATGAAGTTTTTGAACTCTACCCAGAGTGGAAAAAACTCATGTTCTGTAAGAATTAAATAATAAATAAGAAAATAAGCAACAAATTATGAGTATTGTATAAAAAGGATGGCGCTTAACATTAAATAAAACTAATCAATTTTTTTAATTTAATATATCATTATAAAATATTACGAATATGTACAAGATAATAAAAGAATATGGGAATATATTTGAAAAAAATTAAATTTGTTTTAAATCTTAAATTGTATTTAAATTTTCTACACTACTTTTAGGGATTTCACAGAAATTTTTAATATCGCCAACTAAATGTCGGCAACCAACATTACGCATTTATTTTACCTGCCATCTGTTGACTATATTCTGTATTGCGTTTTATAGGAAACTTAAATAATTTGCAATAGTTTAGTGAAAGATCAATAGAGGACGAGATATTTATTAAAATTTGTTGAAGAAATAAATTATAACAAATCCAATTAGTAATTTCTAATAATACAAAATTAATACAGTAGAAATGAAATTCCAAGTCATTTACCACAATATAAAACAATAGTTTTAAGTGGCAACTAGTTTCGACTGAGGAGCCATCTTCAGGTCATATGGAAACAATAATTTTTTCACTTTCGTTTTCCGGTCTAGGAAAATCTTAAATTACTTGTCTTTTAGACATTGATACTATTTCGTTAATTTTACGTTTCTTTTCATGTACCTCCTATCCCAACCTCCTTCCCCTAAATAATATTATTAAAAAAAAAATCGTAAAACCCGAAAGATATCAAATAGATCAAAAAATCAGATAAATTAAAAAAAAAAACGAAATAACCGAAAAATCGAAAAAATCAGAAGACTAGGAAAAAAATGAGGAAAAAGTAAAAAGCAAAACAAAGAATTAGAAAAAAAAACAGAACAATGAGAAAAAAATTAGGGACAATTGGAAACAATCGAAAACAATCAGAAAAAGCAGAAGAATAAAACTAATAATCGAAAAAATGAGAAAAATAATTAGAAGAATCTAAAAAATTAGAAAACATCGGAAAAAATAAAGAAACAGAAAATATTTCAAAAATTTACAGAAAAATCAGAAAATATTCATAAAAAATGAAAAATAAAATTGTAAACTGCAGAAAAAACGAAAATTCTCGCAAATTGTAAAAAACCAAAAAAATCTAAAAAGCGCAAAAAAACTGAAAAAGAAGTCGCAAAAAAACGCAAGAAATCGAAATATATCGCAAAAAATTGCAAAAATAAAGAACAACCAAAAAACCGGAAACAATTGTAAAAAATAGAAAACAAAAGAAAGAAATAGACAAGAAAAAACAGAACAATGCGAAAAAAAAACAGAAAAAATTGGAAGAATCGAAAAAATCAGAAAAGAAGAAAAAAATGCAGAAAAGAAGAAAAAAATGCAGAAAACATTGAAAAACATTGAAGGAAAAATCAGAAAATATTGGAAATAATGAAAAATAAAATTGAAAAACGATAAATCAATAAATTTGTAAAAATACGAAAAACCCGCCAAACGATAAAAACGCAAAAAACCCGAAAAAGAAGTAGAAATATTTCAAAAAATCACATAAAACCAGATAACAACCCAAAAAGCAGAAACAATAATTTAAAAAAAAAAAAAATTTAAATGAAAAAATTCAAATAATCGCAAAAAATCGCAACAAAATTGCAAGAAAATGGCAGAAAACCGCAAATAGTCGAAAAATATCTAAGGAATAAGAAAAAATGATAAAAAATAGAAAGCAAAAAGAAAATAAGAAATAGAAAAAAAAACAATTAGGAAAAACAGAAAACATTGAAAACAATTGAAACAAAAATCAGAAAATATTGGAAAAAATGAAAATACGGAAATTTCGAAAAATCAAAAAAAATTGTAAAAAAAACTTAAAAAGATGGCAAAAAAACCCTAAAAATTGGAAAACAGAAAAAACCAGAAAAAAGAAACAGAAAAAATTGAAAAAACAAAAAATCAGGAAAATGAAAAAAAAAAACAAAAAAAAATCTTTTTCTCGCTTTATAAAATAATAAAAAAGAATTCAAAATAAGATTCATATTGTAGAAAGAGACAGAGAGTACGGGAAAGAGAGGGATGATCTCCTGAAAAGAAATAACAAACATTAGAAAAAATGAAAAAACTAGAAAGATGAGAAAAAAAATAATTAAAAAATAAAATGAAAAAAATAGACCGTTGAGAAAAAATAGGGAAAAAATAGAATAAATCGAAAAAAAAAACAGAAAAAAACAAAAAATCCAAAAAATGTGAAAAAAGAGAAAAGTAGAAGAATCGACAAAAATTGAGAAAATCCGAAAAATCAACAAATATTGGCAAAACACCGAAAAAAACGCAAAAAATGCTGAAAATCGTAAAAAAAAAACGAAAAAAAAAACCGTAAGAAGAAATATCGCAAAAAACCGCAAAAAATTGCAAAAACGTGCCAAACAAAAAAGAACTACGAAAAAACCGGAAACAATTTAACCATAAAAAAAAAATCCAAAATAAAATGCAAACATAATCCCAAAAAATCAGAACAAAACAAGAAAAAAACAAAAAATCCAAAAAAAGGAGAAAAAAGAAAATCAAAGAAATAGAAAAAAACAGAACAAAGAAAAAAGCAATGGTGAAAAATTAGAAAAAATCTAAAAAACCTGAAAAAAAATCAGAAACAACAGAATAAAATAAAAAATCAATAGAATTAGAAAAACCGAAAAATCTGTCTCTCTCTCTCTATAAAATAATTATAAATGATATAAAATAATTCTAAATAGAAAAAAAAAATCATATTGTAGAAAGAGACCTAGAGTGAGAGAAAGAGATGGAAGGTCGCCTGGAGGGGGCATAACTTCGTTCCAAAAAAATATCGTTTCTGAAAAAAAGTACTGCACTGATAACAGTACAACGTTTTTGTACAAAATTTAGAAGATATCTATACTGTGATACTTGTTTAGTGGTAGTGATGTCATCATAATATCGATGTGACGTCATGTCATTGATAAATATTAGAGTTGGTCATAATTTATGAGCGCACTTATTTGATTTTTAGCATGGCCCTGGTAAATAATTATTTTAGCAATACAGTTTATATTTAAAATTCCAAACAGAAATAAAGAGGCTTGTCAATGACGTATCGTGTTGCTAAATATACGACAAAAAGTGACGTTTACAAAAGCTGTAATTAGCCATCGCTGAGATCCTTGAAAATGTTTCTTTCTCAATGATTTACATAACGAAAAACCGTGCCAGTGCAATATGTGGAAAGTATTTCTTTTAATTTTTTTAAATCAATTTTTATATAATTGTTTTGGAGCGTCAATTAGTGGAAGAATAGTAAAACCGGGTATTATTCTTCAGGAAGTGCCTTTTGGAGAAAATGTAGTGATAAGTTGTGGAAGTAATGATAAAAATCACGTTTTTGATTACTGGATATTAGATAATGATATTATTATCGGTCCTACTAATGGAAATTTTGATATTGTGAAGTTTAATTACGAAATATTATCTGGAAACTTGACTATTCGGGTTAGTACCTATATAAATTTTATTTACCTAACTTTGTTTAATATGTTCTAAAAAAGAAAACGTTTTCATATTTTTTATATTACTTTCCCGACCCACCTCCTAGAAGGGAAAGTATTGTGAACGAGCTAAAAAAAAATCGAGATAAAAACGGAAATATCCATTTTCGGGTGACCTGAGACGAGTAAGACCATTTCCAGATGGAAGTCTGTCTGTCGGTCTGTGTGTGTATGTGTGTGTGTGTTTAATCCGATTGAGCTGAAATTTGGTATAGGGGTTTGGGTTACCCCTCAGAAGAACCCATTAGTTTTTGTACGACATCTGTCAAACGGAAGTATCACTATCAAAAAACGACAGATCAAATATATCACGGACATGCAATATGTCATTTGATAGCACTTAAAAAACTCTATTCAGAACAGTTAAAATTATTTCTCCAACTGTCACTTGTCAAAAAAAAAAAAAAAAAAAAAAAAAAAAAAAAAAAAAAAAAAAAAAAAAAAAAAAAAAAATTAGCATTAAATATTTGATTTTTTTCAATTTTTTTACAATCTTTTCCAATTTTGTCAAATTTTTTTTTCAATTTGTTTTTGAGATTTTTAAAGTTTTTTTTCAAGTTTTTTGATATTTTTGGGTTTTTTGAGATTTTTGAGATTTTTAGAGGTTTTTTGAGATCTTTTGAGATTGTTTGAGATTCTTTGGGACTTTTTGGATTTTTTAAAAAATTATAGATTTTTTTGAGAATGTTTTGAAGTGTTTTAAGATTTTTTGAGATTTTTTGGTTTTTTCAGATTTTTTAATATTTTTTAAGATTTTTTGAAATTTTTTTGAAATTTATTAGAGTTTTTTAAGACTCTTTGAATCTTTTGAGATTTTTTAGAGATTTTATGAGATTTTTAGAGTTTTTGAGATTTGTTGAGTTTGTTTTTAGGTTTTTTGAAATTTTTTTTATTTTTTGATTTTTTGAGGTTTTTTAAGATTTTTCAGATTTTTTTGTTGAAATTTTTTAAGGTTTTTTGAGCTTTTGAGATTTTTTGACTTCTTTGAATTCTTGGAGATTTTTTGATCAAAGTTTTGAGTTTCTGAGACATTTACTATTTTAAATTTTTTGAAATTTGACGTTTTAAATTTTTTGAGATTCTTTGTGGATTTTTAGATTTTTAAAGAATTTTTGGAGATTTTTGAGATGTTTTTGAACCGTCTAAAAATTTTTTGAGATTTTTTTTGAAAATTTTACACCGCCATTTTTAAGCCAATCAGAGTCTATTTTTACTTTCCGAACAACATAGTTGTATAGAAGGAAAGTATTGCGATCATGATATTTTGACCATACCCAGATTTTAACTGATCTTTACGTTTTGAGGTCACCTGAATCCATTTATACCATTTTTAGCATGATGTCTGTCTGTGTGTGTGTCTGTGTGTCTGTGTGTGTGTGTGTCTGTGTGTGTGTGTCTGTGTGTGTGTGTGTGTGTGAACACGATAGCGTCTAAACGGCTGAACCGATTTAGATGAAATTTTATATACATATTTAGTGTAACAAGGAGACGACCTGTATAGATTTTGGAGTTAATCGGACAACCGGAAGTGACAGTTGCTATAAGTGATGACGTCATTACCTAACAAGATGACAATAAAGTTTTACACATATATTTTTTATACGTTATAGTTTAATTTCGAATGTTTAAAATTTTCAAAAACTTTTGCCATTGTTGCCAGATTTATGAAAAAGTAATTTTTTTTCATATTTTTCTTAAATAACCAAAATAATGCATTTTTATGAAAAATTACAGGATATGAAAGTTGTAGAACATAAAATTTTCTACACATTTTGTTTTTACCGTTTTTTTGATTTCCTCATAGTTTCGTCGCTAGAGGACGTGAAAAATAATGTATATAGACATTTGCGACTTTTTTTAGATTTTGAGACAAAATTATGGATTTTTATGAAAATTTACAAAAAATCAAAATTGTAGAATATAAAATTTTCTACAAATTTTGTCTTTAATTTTTTTTCGAGTTCCGCATAGTTTCGCCGCTAGTTTTTATTTTAATTTTTAAGCAATTTTTATCCTTATTAAATTATTATTTTTTACTTAAATTTTAATATTAAAAATTTTAAAAAAATATCTTTAAATTTGTAATAATTAATTTTATTATTATAATTTTTTTCAAAATTTTATAACAAAAATTGTGATTTTTTTTAGAAATTGGCTAAGAAACATTTAAAATTATATTATGATTTTAAACTAAATTGAATAACTTCTACAATATTAAAGTTATTGAACTGGGATTTGCACCATTCTAAAGATAAAATAAAACTCTAAATTTAAAATGTATTTTAGTTTCTTAAAATTTAGAATTGTAATTATTATAGACAAAATTTAGAATTTTTTTAAAATTTTTTGTAATTTCGTTTTATCAATAAGTATAAAATAAATGAAAAAATTAAATAGCATATCCGAAAAGGATCCAAAATTACTATGTGTGTAAATTATTTCATAATTTTAACATAGTATTTGTAAAAGTTATAGCAAAAAATGAAAAAAGTTAAAACAATTCAATTGACCCATGAATTTTTAACAAAATTTTTTTTTTTTTTTTAGTTTTTTAAACTAACTTTACTAATGCATTTTGATCCAGAAAACCTAAAAAAAGGTCTGTTTCCCATTTTGAATAAAATTGAATGAGATATTAATTATTTATTGATTTTAAAATTATTCAAAAATAGGTTTTATATTTTAAGGGGTAACAATTAAAATTAAAAATTTTAAAAAAATTACCCTTAAATTTGTAGTAAAAAACTCTATAATTGTGATTTTTTTCAAAATTTTATTCAAAAATTTGTAGAATTCCTAATTTTTTTTTGTCAAATTTAATATAAGTTTAAAAAAAATGAATAACTTTAAAAATATTAAAGATATTAAAATGGGATTTACACCATTCGATAGATAATATAATTAATGTATTATCATGCACAAAAACTAAAATAATCGATTAAACAATTACTTTACTAGGAGTGTTCGGAAAGTTGGGTGGGATTACCCCCTCATTTTTTTGTTTGGTTACCACGGTAACCCAAAAAATTTCCGGAATAGCGTAATATTTTTATTTTTTTGTTAAAAAAAAAAACGGTAATTTGACTTGTATCGTAGAATTTCGTGAAAAAATGTTACACCTCGCGTTTTTTCTTGGCAATGATGAGTAAATTATTTTTATATATAATCATATATCCAATAATTTTTTTTAATTTTTTGCAAATATGTATTAAATTAAGCTCACATTTTTTTAAATATATTTTTTTATTTTAGGCTATTTCTAAACAAGATGAAGGTGTATATACTTGTGTATCCCGAGCAGTTAGAGGAAACGATAAAAAAATTAGAAAAGTCAAAGTATTAGTAGCTCAAGATTGGGAAGATATTTATGAAAATGACCCCAACGTAAGTATAGATACAAATTACTTAAAATCATTGACTTACAAATTTAAAATAATAGATTTTTACTTTCCCGCTACATATATAAGATATATACAGATTTTGGCAAAACTTTGCGGAACATAGGATACTTCATTCACCAGACAAGAAAATAACCCTAATAAACGATATGCGAGGAATAAGAACAAAATATTTTGGTATACACCTTTTTAAAAACGTTCGTAATTTATCGTAGCGCATCGGATCCACGTTGGCGTTTGGGGAAATTACACGGACGGTCTGAGAGCAGTGTTGCCAGAGTGGTTCTTTAGTACTCTATCTCTCAATCGCTAAAAATACAATCTCTAACCTCTTTCTTTATTTCTATCCCTACTAACATCTCAGTGTCTTCAACCCAAATAAAATGATCCGGTGCCTTAGCACCAGGGACGCGCCGTCCATATGGGCATAAAGGCGCATTTACATAAAACCAAAAAATTATCTACCAATACCAGCGGTGAAATTTTAATATATAAAAATTATTAACAATATCATGAAACCCGTATTTTAAACCATGTTAAAAAATAGAAAATAACTATTATAGTTTGATTTGCCTATACCTACAATTCCATAAACTTTTAAAATATCTGAAAATCAAATGGACCTAGAAGAAAGAAGAGAAACTATTTTAATATTGATGATCATGATTTATTTTTTATTATTTATAAATTTTATTTTTACTTTGTGAAAATAATCTAAAATGCCCTAAAATTGTCCAAAATGTTATAAAAATTGTCTAAAATAATAAAAAACAGTCCAAAGTTACGTAAGTTGATCTGAGAATTGTTTAAAATAACCTAAAATGGTCTAAATCCAAAATTTAAAAATTGTCTAAATTAATAATAAAAAGATATAAAGTTACCTAAAATGGATCAGAAAATTGTTCAAAATAATCTAAAATTGTCCAAAATCTTCTAAAAATTGCCTAAAATGATCTTAAGTTACTAAAATCGATCAGATAATTGTTCAGAATAATCTACAATGGTCTAAAATTGTCTAAAATAATAGCAAAACTTTCTGAAGTTACTCAAACTCAAATTGATCAATTGTATTGTTCAAAATAATGTAAAATGGTCTGAAGTTACTCAAATTGATCAATTGTATTGTTCAAAATAATCTAAAATTGTCCAAAATCTTCTAAAAAAATGATCTAAAGTTTTCTAAATTAATAATAAAACGGTGTAAAGTTACCTAAATGGATCTGAGAGTTGTTCAAAATAAACTAAAAGGGTCTAAAATTGTCCAAAACCTTCTAAAAATTGTCTAAATTACTACAATGGTCTGAAGTTACCCAAATTGATCAATTGTATTGTTCAAAATAATCTAAAATTGTCCAAAATCTTCTAAAAATTGTCTAAATTAATAATAAAAAGGTCTGAAGTTATTTAAAATGATCAGATTGTGCAAAATAATCTAAAATGCTCTAAAATTGTCCAAAATCTTATAAAAATTGTCTAAAATAATAATAAAAAGGTCTGAAGTTATTTAAATTGATCAGAGAATTATGCAAAATAATCTACTATGGTCTAAACTTGTCCAAAATGGTCTAAAAATTGTCTAAAATAGTAATGAAACTGTCTAAAGTTACCTAAAATGAACTGAGAATTGTTCTAAATAATCTAAACTTGCCCAAAATCTTCTAAAAATTGTCTCAATTAATAATAAAATGGTCTGAAGTTACTTAAACTGATCAGAGAATTGTTCAACCTTCAATGTTTCAAAAATGTCCAAAATCTTCTCAAAATTATCTAAAATAATAATAAAACGAGCTGAAGTTACCTAAATTGATCAAAGAATAGTCCAAAATAATCTAAAATGAACTAAAGTTGTCCAAAAATAATATAAAATAATAATAATAAAACGGTCTAAAATTACTTAAATTGATCAAAGAATTATTGAAAATAATCTAAAATCAAAAATTGTGGAAAATCGTCTAAAATTGTCTTAAATTGTCTAAAATTGTCCAGCAATGCTCTAAAATAGTACTAAAACGGTCTAAAGTTACCTAAATTGATCAAACAATTGTTTAAAATAATCTAATTTGGCCTAAAATTGTCCAAAATGGTCTAAAATTCCCCAAAAACGATTTTAAGTTACCAAAATTGATCAGAGAAGTTTTCAAAATAATCCAAAATTAACCAAAATGGTCTGGAATTATCCAAAAATGGATTAAAATAATAATAAAATGGTCTAAAGTCACCTTAATTGATCAGAAAATTATTCAATATATAGTCTATGATTTAATCAAGATGGCGTTGTGGAGATCTTTTATTGAACTGTGTGAAAATATTTTTCTTTTTAAAAATAAATGCAATTTTTTATTAATAATTAACGCCCATTAGATTCGAATAGCAATTTTCGACGCATGCGTACAATCGTGAGTATTTGCCTTCACCTCAAAACTTCTACAAAAATTAAATTAAATTTGTGCGATTTTCAATGATTAGATAAATTTTTAAAATTGAATCATATTGTACGGAATTTTTTAATTGATTTTTATATTTTTTTACTTCCAGATTAATTTAATTCGGGTATTAATCATCCTTATTACGCTACTACTTCTGGGAATTGGAGGATTTGTCGTTTTTAGAATGTGGAAAGAAAGATATAAATATCCCAATTATTTAGGTAATCAGTTTTATTTATTTATAATTGGAAAATATTTATTTATTTTGAGTTAATTAATAAAAAGGGAATAAGTCTAAAAGGTTATCCATAATCTCAAATATGTCAAATATGTAATAATTTTTGAGTTTTGAACTACAATTCGCCATCTTTAGGCCTAATGTGACATTTTTGTTATTGTTATGTTTTAATTATAAAAAATATTTTATTTTTATAGAACAAGAAGACGAAGAAGAAAGTACTGAAGATATATTTAGTAGAACCCCAAGTACATCTGGTATCAATCGTTCCAGAAGTCCAGGAAGAATCGTCCTTGATAAAAATGATCCAAATCCTTTAACAGATGATTCAAATATTAGCACTGATTTTAAAAGTATCCTAGAAAAATCAAATGATTAGAAGATAGTGTATATATACTAGGAATAAATGAGAAATTTAAACATGTAAAATCTGTGAATTGTGTACTCTAGTGTGGGGTAAAAAGTTATCCATCCCTACCAAATAAATAAATATGTTTCGTATTAATTTATTTAAAAATATATTTTTACTTTGGTTTCGAAGTTATAAACACCCTATATTAAATTTTTAACAAATTTTCAATAAATATTTATGCTTTGTTAATTTATTAATTTTGTTAAATTCAAGAGGTTATCAAAATCTCAAATGTGGTCAATTTATTCAGTAGAAATAAAACTCCAAGTCATGTACCACAATATATTAATAAAACAATAGGGGTAGGGTAGTTTCGGCTGATGAGCCATCTTCAGGCCATTTTAACAAGATTATAATAAAAATACGATTTTAAAAAGTGAAAAAATAACGTAAGGAACTTGATGGGGGTCTCCCTACCGCACATTTTTTTAATTAATTTCAATTTCAAATCAAAATTATATTTTAAATCGGTGAATAAGAAAAAATACATTATTTTAGTGCATTTTTAATATAATCAGTTCTACCTTAGAAGCTACAAAATCACTTTTAGCTGATGTATTAATAGGTTTTACTACAAAATCAACAATTATTGCAACATTTATAGATATTAGATCAACAAACAGATCAACCTACTTAAAAATAAATCAAGAATTCTTAAATCCACGAGACACCTATCTCGGATTTCCACAAGGGAGCATCCTAAGCCCATTGCTATATACAATATACACAATTGACATAGAAAATTGCTTAGACAATACGAAAAGTATCTACTTTGCTGATGATGTAGTTTTTTACTGTAGCGACGAAAATATTTCAAAAGCGTGAAATAATCTTGATAGTACCTTACTTAATGTCCATAGATGGTTAAACGAAAAATCAGAAGTTTGCATATTTTCTAGAAAAAGAAATAATCCACAAGGACAAATGATATTAGGACCATATAATTTTCCAATTAAAAATACTGTACAGTACCTAGGCCTATATTTAGATAGAAACCTATTATGGAAAGATTATATACACCAAATTATATAAAAAGTCAGAGAATTCTAATAATATTCTAAAAGCCTTTTGTTTTACCAAATGGGGAGCAGATCCAAACATTGCTCTACTATTCTATAAAACTATGATTACATCAATATTAGATTGCGGCAGCCATCTTTACAGATGTTCATTTGAAAAAAATAGAACTCCAGAAAAACAAATGGCTCAGAATCTGTTTAGGATATCTCAAGCCAACTCCTATTAACATCATTAAAATTGAAGCCGTTGAAACTCCACTTGAATACAGAAGACAACTTCTAAGCAACAATTTTATGTCAAGGGCTGTTTCCAAACAAGCCTGTTATATTTCTTCTATCCATAATCTTTTATTACTTGTACTCACTCACCCATTCTGGAAAATTAAAAAATCTCCTTTAATTGTTGAAAGTTACACTTTCCTATCTACATATATAAATATAATATACACAAATAAATCTATCAAATATTACACAGAACAGCCAAATAAACTTTTTGCAAATAAAGTCCACGCGAAAAATATGAATAGTAATGAAGATTTTAATAAAACAACCCAAAAATTATGGCCAGAATATTACTATATCTTTACGGATGGATCTAAGAATAGTAACAACGCAGGCTGTGCTTATTATGTTTCAAATACAAAGTATCACCAAAATTTCATCTCAAGCTACAATTTTCACATTAGAACTATACGCAATACTCCAAGCAATGAAGTACGTTCGGCTAAATCAATTTAACAAATTTATTATATTCACAGATAGTAAAAGTTCAGTCGAACGATTAAACAATTTGAATATATCCGCTTAGATCTCGCATATAGAGCTAGAGATCCTAAAAGAAAATTTTGAAATATCAAACCAAAATAAAACACTACTCGTTGTCTAGTTTAAAGGTCATTCAGGAATACAGGGAAATGAAGTAGTAGATTATTTGGCTAAAGGATCTTGCTTAACAGGAAAACCAACAACTATAAAATGTAGCCCATCCTCTGACCTTAAATCATTATTTAGGGAAAAACTTATTGGCAGGAAAAATATGAAAACACATTGACTGTATATGTGGGGAATATGGAAATTTAGAACATACGTTATTGGAATGTCCACTTAATTGGGAAAAAAACGCCAAAATAAAAATAAAAATAGTCTGGCTAATTGATTTCTGTCAAAGCCATTTAACTAACAAAAAAAATGAGGGGTTAATCCCACCCAACTTTCCGAACACTTCTAGTAAAGTCATTGTTTGATCGATTATTTTAGTTTCTCTGCATTAAAATACATTAATTATATTGCCTATCGAATGGTATAAATCCCATTTTAATATCTTTAATATTTTTAAAGTTATTCAATTTCTTTTAAACTTATATTAAATTTCAAAAAAAAAATTAGGAATTCTACAATTTTTTGAATAAAATTTTGAAAAAAATCACAATTATAGAGTTTTTTATTACAAATTTAAGGGTAATTTTTTTAAAATTTTTAATATTAATTTTAACCTTAAAACAAATAAAACCTATTTTTGAATAATTTTAAAATCAATAAATTATTAATATCTCATTCAATTTTATTCAAAATGGGAAACAGACCTTTTTTTTTAGGTTTTTGGATCAAAATGCATTAATAAAATTAGTTTAAAAACTAAAAAAAAATCAAATTTTTTTTCAAAAATTCATGGGTAATCCATTGAATTGTTGTATCTTTTTTCATTTTTTATAACTTTTACAAATACTATGTTAAAATTATGAAATAATTTACACACATAGTACTTTTGGATTGTTTTCGGATATGCTATTTACTTTTTTCATTTATTTTATACTTATTGATAAAACGAAATTACAAAAAAATTTAAAAAAATTCTTAATTTTGGCTATAATAATTACAATTCTAAATTTTAAGAAACTAAAATAAATTTAAAATTTAGAGTTTTATATTATCTTTCGAATGGTGAAAATCACATTTCAATAACTTTAATATTTTAGAAGTTATTCAATTTAGTTTAAAATCGTAATATAATCTTAAATTTCTTAGCCAATTTTTTAAAAATTCCAAAATTTTTCTAATAAAATTTTGAAAAAAATTATAATTATAAAATTAATTATTACAAATTTATAGATATTTTTTTTAAATTTTTAATATAAAAATTTAACTGAAAAATAATAATTTAATAAAGATAAAAATTAAAATAAAAACTAGCGCCGAAACTATGCCCAACTTGAAAAAATAGTCAAGACAAAATTTATAGAAAATTTTATGTTCTACAATTTTGGTACCATGTAATTTTTCATAAAAATCCATAATTTCGTCTTAAAATTTAAAAAAGTCACAAAAATGTCTATATAAATTTTTTTCACGCCCTCTAGCGGCGAAACTATGAGGAATTCAGAAAACCGGTAATGACAAAATGTGTAGAAAATTTTATGTTCTACAACTTTCATATCCTGTAATTTTTCATAAAAATGCATTATTTTGGTTATTTAAGAAAAATATGAAAAAAAAATACTTTTTGATAAATCTGGCAACAATGGCAAAAGTTTTTAAAAATTTTAATCATTCGAAATTAAACTATAACGTATAGAAAATATATGTGTAAAACTTTATTGCCATCTTGTTTAGTAATGACGTCATCACTTATAGCAACTGTCACTTCCGGTTGTCCGATTAACTCCGAAATCTATACAGGTCGTCTCCTTGCTACCCTAAATATGTATATACAATTTCATCTAAATCGGTTCAGCCGTTTAGACGCTATCGTGTTCACACACACACAGACACACACACAGACACAGACACACACAGACACACACACAGACAGACATCATGCTAAAAATGGATTCATGTGACCTCAAAACGTAAAGATTCGTTAAAATCTGGGTATGGTCAAAATATCATGATCGCAATACTTTCCTTCTATACAACTCTGTTGGTCGGAAAGTAAAAAGAAAGATAAACAGATTCCCCTTCCCCCTCCAGCTATAAATATACGTTTTAGTACTTTTTATTTTACCAATACACTACTAGATCAGCCATTAAAAAAATTGCGTGTCACTCGGTATATGTGATAATAGATATAATGTTTATTTTTTATACTTAATTCAAGATCAAAGAAACTATTACCTTATATGAGTACAGAAAGACAAAATTCTTCTTATTACAATAAAATCAATTTCCGGAATTCGGCCCATCGGGTTCCAGAATGGTTTGCGCTATCATGGCTAAATTAATACATTATAGACAGCCATAATGCCCGCACGGGCATTAAGTACAAAATACGCAATGATATTTTTTTTGTTCTTCTTTATATGTAGCCAGAAAGCAAAAAGAACGGTACACAGCTGTATAATAAACTTGGTCTCCAATAATTACAAAATAAAATCGGCATCACTGTTGATTACATAATTCCCAAAAATAGGAAATTCCCCACAAATCGGCTTCACTGTTTGATTACTGACTGACTGACTGACTGAGCTACGCGTCTAGCATATTTTAAAGAACAAGTTCTGAAACTGAAAAAAAGTTTTTTGATACAAAATACTTAATTTGCATGGCAGTTAACGGAAGGGCTGGTCCGATCCTGGTCAAATTAAATAAATAATTCTTCTTTTTTTTTAATGTAGCCTAAGTTACTAAGGCTATTCGGTTAGTAATACTCAACAGATAACTGTTAAGAACTAATAACATAGATTTATCGATTATTAACTAAAACGTAATAATAATTATTTTAACAAATATAAGATTTGGTTTTACAACAGAAAAGAATAAAACAAAACGAGACCATAAACGAAAAAAACCCTTTTGAAATACAGTTTGCTTCTATTACTTCGTACATCAACTGATAGGTGGCAGCAGGTACAACGTGCGTTGTAACTTTAAAACATGCAGAATTTAGTTATATTAATCAATTTTATTCTTGATAATGTATTTTTTTAATTATTATCAAATTCTTATTTTTTTAAAACATTAGTATGTATCAAATATATTGTAGAGATTAGCGTAAGTCTGTTTATATAATTTTTATTCAACAAAATTTTCAACAGTCAGGTTGGCCGAGCGGTCTAAGGCGCCAGATTTAAGCTCTGGTTCCCGAGAGGGAGCGTGGGTTCGAACCCCACACCTGACAGAATTTTTTTATTTTTTTTATTTATTAAATCATCTTTAAATATAAACAATATCATTTGAAATAAATAAATAAATACATATTTAATACATTTTTTAAATCTAATGCTACAATTTCAAATTACAAAAAAAATTAAAACGTATTATGTGTTATAAATTTAAATTCTTAGAGTCTTTTATATGAGAAGAATAAAAATGTATGTCACAGTTTGTTTTTCATTTCTTATCTATAAATATAAAAAGTAATTATAAATAACATTATCATAATTTAAAGTTAATATTATAATAGCAGAGGAAATTAACACAATACTTACAATTGTTTTCCGAAGATTGTATGAACAACTGGGTACTCTATTAATCAATTTATAGGAAATTTTGTGACGAATAAAGAATTTTTTTAATATGTATGAAAAAAAAAATAGTACCTACACCGCTGGTTAGAAAATAAAAATGTTATTAAAAAAAAAAGTATCTCTTACAAAAAATTTAAAATAAAAATGTTAGTCCAGAATACAATTATGAAATAAAAATATTATGTAAATATATTACACTGGGTAAAAACATAATTTTAAGAAAAAATTGATTTTATTATACATTTTTATTGAAATTAAATTTTTTAAAGTCCCCATTTTTTTTTAAATTTTTCCCATCTTTCCTTATTTTTCCGTCTTTTATTTTTGTTTTTTCCAATTATTTTCAATTTTTTTCGGTTTTATTTTATTTTTTTGGTTTTTCCGATTTTCTCTAAATAAGTCGCGTTTTTCGACCTTATCCGGTATTATCCCTTTTTTTTCATTTGTTCCAGATTTTTCCAGTTTTTTTAGGTTTCTTAGGTTTTATTACGATTTTTCATAATTTTTTATGATGTTTTACGATTTTTTAGCATTTTTTACGAAATTTTAATAGTTTTTTACAATTCTTTTATGATTTTTTACAATTTTTACCTTTTTTAGCATAATTTACGATTTTGTAAGTTTTTTACGATTTTTTGACATTTTTTACGATCTTTTTAGTTTATTTTTCTATCTTTCTCAATTTCTTAATTTATTTACGAAATTTTACGACTTTTTGCCTGTTTTTACACTTTTTAACGTTTTTTTTTTACGTTTTTTTACGATTTTTTTACATTTTTTTTATCTTTCTCAACTTTTTAAATTATTTACGAAATTTTACAACTTTTTGCCTGTTTTTTATGATTTTTTTACGTTTGTTTTTTGATTCTTTCTTACTATTTTTCTTTTCTTTTAATTTTTCCCATCTTTTTTTGATTTTTTCTAATTTACTCGCGTTTTTCGATCTTTCCCGATATTATTCCTTTTTTTCCATTTGTTCCATTTTTACCTTTTACCATTTTTTACGATTTTTTACGTTTTTTTACGATTTTTTACCATTTTTTACGATTTTTTCCTTTCCTTTCTCAATTTTTTAAATTATTTACGAATTTTTACGACTTTTTGCCTGTTTTTACATTTTATTACTTTTTTTACGAATTTTTACCATTTTTCACGATTTTTTGTGATTTTTTCTATTTTTTTCTTTTTCTCAAATTTTTTAAGTCATTTACGAAATTTTACAACTTTTTGCCTCTTTTTTACGATTTTTTTTACATTTTTTTATGATTTTTTTCTATTTTATTAAATTTTTTTTTTTTGATTTTTTTTGATTTTTTCTAATTTACTCGCGATTTTTGGTCTTTCCCGATATTATCTCTTTTTCTCCATTTGTTCCAGATCTATACATTTTTTTTTCGGATTATTACGGTTTTTTAGGGTATTTTACCATTTTTTAAGATATTTTATGCCTTTTTACGATTTTTTATAATGTTTTACGATTTTGTATGTTTTTTTACGATTTTTTACGGTTTTTTTATCTATCTCAATTTTTTAAATTATTTACCAAGTTTTACTACTTTTTGCCTGTTTTTACACCTTTTTTACGAATTTTTACGTTTTTTTCCATTTTTTTTCTTTCTCAAGTTTTTAAGTCATTTACGAAATTTTACAACTTTTTGCCTGTTTTTTACGATTTTTTTTACCTTTTTTTTACGATTTTTTATGATTTTTTTCGATTTTATTTTATTTTTTTTTTTATTTTTTTTTTGATTTTTTCTAATTTACTCGCGTTTTTCGATCGTTCTCAATACTATCACTTTTTTCCATTTGCTCTAGATTTTACAGTCTCTTTTCGTTTTTTACGATTTATTACAGTTTTTAAGATTTTTCACGACTTTTTATGATTTTTTATGATTATTTAGCATTATTTATGAAATTTTACCTGTTTTTTGATGTTTTTTTACGATTTCATTTAATATTTTTACAATTTTTTACCATTTTTTACGATATTTTTACGTTTTTTTTTTCATTTTTTTCTCTTTCTCAATTTTTGTAATTATTTACGAAATGTTATGACTTTTGCCTGTTTTTTTTTACGATTTTTTTGTTTTTTTACTTTTATTTACGAATCTTCACGATTTTTACAATTTTTTAGATATTTTTCCTCTTTCCCAATTTTTTAAAATATTCAATTTTTTTTTTAATTTAATACTTCCGGTCCGGACCGAAGTAAAATACTAAATTATTAAAATCAAATTAAATTTTCAAATTTTTTAAAATAATTATATTGTGGATGCAATAATGAACTAATATTACATAAAATTTTGTATGCACCAAGGTGATAAATATATGTTTATGCCCTGTGGGTGATTGTCTTATTACAAATCCGAGGGCATAAACATCTATTTATACCCTCAGTACATAAATACCTATTGCCATAAATGAAAATTATGACTAAATTGACATTTCAAAACTAAATTATTTATTATTAATTTTACTGATTTTTTAGTCTACACGGTTGCCGAAATAATATTATACGCAACACGTAAGAAAACAGTTTTTTTGTCCTCTCAGACTTCCAGGACTCGCCTACGGCTCGTCCTAAAATTTTGTCTTGTCGTTCAAAAAAAATGTATTATTCGGACTTGTTACGTAAATTAGTATTCTGGTATTTATTCAAAATGAAAAAAGCAAATTTGTGAAGAAGCAAAGGATTAAGAAAAGTCAACTTGAAAAAGTGGGTAAGTTTTTATTTAATATCTTATTTATTTTTAAAAATCGGATGCTGCGTTTCCAAGATATTCAAATTTTTCTCAAATTTTCTGAAAAATCGCTACATTCCAAAATTATTCAAAAATTAATATATTTTACGAATTAAAAAAAGAAAATTTGATTAAAGTCAGTTTAGATATGAGTTTACCGCGTCCATATTTCATATTTAAATATGTACAGGGTGTTTGTAACAGAAAATTAAAATTTCAAAATTGTAATTATATTTTAAAGGAACTACCCAGTATAATAATATTCAATATCTTGGCATCCGATTTTTACAAATAAATTATTGTCTTAAAGAAAACTGAAGTAATAATCCAAAAATGTAAAAATATATAGGATGTCTCATTAAAAAAAATCACAAACTTTTTAGCCACACGAATGTGGATCACTCTGTATAAATTTAACTATTTTCTAGTTGAAGTCATTTTTGAACCAAATAAAACAGTTTTTTTTTTATTTTTGTTATATTTATTCTTTTCGATGCTACAAACCACGTGAAGATAATTGTCCCACCCTGTATAATAAAATACTTAGATTAAGTTAATTGATTCGCTCCTTAATAAAAGAATGACAGTAGATTTAGAAAGACAAAGAACAATTAAAAATTGAATGGTACAATTAAGCCAAGAAATAATATTTTAATACGTGAGTAAGTAGGATATTGAATATGTTCAAAATTAAGAGTAATATTGTCCCAAAAAATCTGACTAAAAAATAATCGATACAGCTGTCTCACTTTTTTATAAAATGTATCTTTTTTAAATATTGACTATTCCAAATTAAATCTTAATTAGACAAATAAAACATAAAATTTTCTATAAGGGATAATCGAATTTGACAAAATTTCCAATGTTGATTGTCAATTCTATGAAAATATTCCCTTCAATATTTTATTTACTAAAATCGAAATCTCTTGTTTCCGATTTTATGAAATAGAAGATACATTAATAACGTAAACGAGATAAGGTCTTAATTGTTTACATTAAAATCTATAATAACAGAAACACAAAATCTCAATCATACACAATCACGTGGATGATTTGAACGATGACCATAGTCCGAAAAAAAATTCTTCAATAAATTTAATAAGCAATTCATTATTGTTTTAGTAGTTTGGTAATCGCGAGTGCTAGTATTATTATTATTAATTTAGTATTTTACTTTATAATTTATAATGTGGGGATTGCTTAAAATTCCAGTGCAAATTTCAGCCTTAAGGCCTGCATCTTTAAGTACCAGTACTGCCTTATATTCATCTTCCAAATATTATGCAACACATCATCAGGTAAGAAATTTTTATTTTTATTTTATGGTCAAGACGAAAAAGATTTTAACAAGTGAAAAACGGCAATATTTTTACCGTAATTCTGAGTTTTCTATATAGGTATATACCTTATATACGGCAGTATAAATGGGATAAGTAGCGGGAAAGTAAAAATAGGTCAGAGATTAATTGCATTTTTTGGGTTTCAAACGATTCTGAATCGATTGCCTTTGTCCGTTTGACGGACAGACAGACGGATGGACAAAACCGTCTTATAATAGTTTTTTTTTTTCGAAAACTCTAATAAAAAGAAAATAACAAGGTTCTTAATAAGTTTTTTCTAAATTACTAAGTTTACACGTACTTTGTGCGTAAAATGCTAGTGCGTAAAATGAAATACCAGTGCGTAAAATGAAATACCAGTGCGTAAGATGAAATACTAGTGCGTAAAGTAAAGTATTTTAGGCACTAGTGCGTAAAAAAATTGCTTATTTTTTACTTAAAAGCTACATATTTTTTGGTAGTAGAAAAAATATTGTATGCAACTAGCGTGTAAAGTGAATTTTTTCACTCATATCGTCTAATTAACAATCATCATAAAAAATTATATAACTCACTCATTTTTTAAGTAAACTTAAATAAATTCAACATTTTTCGAAAGAGTTCAGCTTTCAGATGGAATAAAAATTTATAGGGTGTTTTTTTAAAAATCGACAATATTTGATAAATGGTTGGATAAAGAACAAAATAGAGATTTCTAAAATGGAATAAAAAGTACAGGTCTGTATTTAAAAACAAAAATTGAGAAATGCTCTTTAAAGACGAAACGTCGTACAGAAAAACTAACTACGCTCTATTAAACTGTATTTTTTTGGACAAAAAAGATTAAAATTTTCTTCTATCGTTAAAAATAAAGGTGATAATTAAATAAAACGAAAATCGTCAATTTTTGATTTAAGCAAATATCTCTGAAACCGGACCTGATATTAAAATTTTTAAACATCCAGTAAATTTGTCTTAATGATATGCAAGTTTTTTTCCCAATTGACTATCTATATTTATCTATAACGGTTAACGAAATCCCAATAGTGTACATTGAAATTTTCAATACCCTGTATAGGATTTTACTAAATCAACATTTATACCGAAAAAAACAAATTATTCAATGTCAACTGCACTTCTATATCGTTTCTGAGTTCCGAGATATTTGCAGTTAAAATGGGTCAGAAACTTCTGGGACACCCAGTATATTAAAACAACTCTTTACCATTAAATTAGAAAAGGTTGTAATCGAAAAATTTCTACATGAAGTAAAAAGTTTTATTTAACAAATTTATTTTTCAATAAAAATGGACAGTTCTAATAATAAAATTGGACATTTAAAATAAAATTGGACATTTAAAATAAAATTGTACATTTCTAGTAAAATTAGACATTTCTAATAAAATTGGATATTTTTAATAAAATATACGTTTCTTATAAATTCTTATATAATATATTTTTTTTAAAAATTGACATTTTTAATAAAATTTGACATTTTTCAGTTTTAATAAATTTTCATTTATCATTTCTACTGATGTTGAAAGTTTCGGGACTTCGGCACATTGGCTAGTGCGATTCTGGCCAAACTTTTCACGTACATGTATTATAAACGACAATAAACAGCGATAAACGACAATAAACGACGATAAACGACAATAAACGACGATAAACCACGATAAACGACAATAAATGACAATAAACAACATAAACGACAATAAACGATTATAATACATTATTAATTAGAATTTGTGTCAGATTTCATTTCCTTTGTGTATTTTGTCTTCGTCATAAAATTTGACATTTTTAATAAAATTTGACATTTTTAATAAAATTATCAGTCTAGCTAATTAACCATTAGCAAAGTTAAAAATTCATGAAAAATAATATATAAAATTTAACATTTATAACAAAATTTGAGATTTTTCAGTTTTAACAAATTTTGACATATCATTTCTACTGATGCTGAAAGTTTCGGGACTTTGGCCCATTGGCTAGTGCGATTCTGGCCAAACTTTTCACGTACATGTATTTTAAACGACAATAAATGACGATAAACGACGATAAACGGCGATAAACGGCGATAAACGGCAATAAACGACAGGAAACGATAATAAACGACAATAAACGATAATAATACATTATTAATCAGAATTTGTGTCAGATATCATTTCTTTTGTGTATTTTGTCTTCATCATAAATTTTTCTGATCATTTTTTCTTGTCATTGATTGTTCTGATCGTTTGGTCAAATTTTTATTGAATAAGTAATATTGATATCACTATTTTATGCACAATTTTCTATATATAAGACAAATTTTAATAAACTTTGGTAAATCTTGTTGTTTTCTTATCCTGATCTAATTTTAATCAACCAATTCCGTTTGATTAATGTAGAAATTGGAAAAAAAATTAAGACATGTACCGCTAATCTGAAAATCAGAATTTATTAAAGAATTTCTTTACTAAAGTGTTGATTGTATTTTCCTGCTCTTTATTGACCTACTACCGAGCTTAGTAAGCTATTCAGATCGTTAGTGTGTCTGTCTGTAAGAGCTTTCCTCACAGCTGTTTCACTGGACCGATTTGCTTCAAACTTCGTATGTAGATTTCTTAGGATCATACCTCCGTCAAGTTTTGATCCCTGTAGGTAAAAGTAGACCGGAGATATGGAAGTCACAAGGTCACATGCATTTCAAATGGCAAAATTTTTAATTATTTACTATGAAGATACATAGACAAATATATGAGCAATGATATTACTAACACCCCTTCCTCTTTCGCAAACAACCATTTTTTCTCTATGTCGGACGCCCATCTCTCACATAATTGTTATAAAATAATAGACTTAATCTTCTGGAAATCTTCAAGATTCACTCTTGCTTTAATAACTATTACTAACTGTCGAAAATTGATAAAAAAACCGTTATGTTTTTTTTAGATACGACCAGAAATTGAAGAAAAACGTTCATATTTTGTTAAAACTATAGAAACTGTCAAAAATTGGTCAAAAATAAAAAACCGTTCAATATGGTTAGTAATTGAAGATAAACGTTCAAAATTTGTTTAAAATTATCAAAATTTGCTAAAAAATAAACAAAACGTTAAAAATTGTTAGAAATTATCAAAAATTGGTCAAAAATAAAAAAACCGTTAAACATTGTTAGAAACTGTCAAAAATTTATAAAAAAATTAAAAAACCGTTAAAAATCTTTAGATGCGTGAAGTAGACGTTGAAAATTTGATAAAAATTGTTGAAAATTGTCAAAAATTGATCAAAACTAAAAAAAAACCGTTAAAAATTGTTAGAAATTGTCGAAAATTGGTAAAAATTTAAAAAAACCGTTAAATTTTTTTAGACACGACTAGAAATTGAAGAAAAACGCTCAAATTTTGTTAAAAATTGTTAGAAACTGTCAAAACTAAAAAACTTTAAAAATTGGTAGAAATTGTTAGAAATTGTTAGAAATTGTTAGAAATTGTTAAAAATTGTTAAAAAATGAAGAAAAAGTTCAAAATTTGTTAAAAACTCAAAATTTGGTCAAAAATAAAAAACTGTTAAAAATTGTTAGAAACTGTTAAAAATTAGTAAGAAAAAACGTTAAAAATTGAAGCCATTATCAGTAGTTACGTTTTGAGGTCACCTGAATCCATTTATACCATTTTTAGCATGATGTCTGTCTGTGTGTGAGTGTATCTGTGTGTGTTAACACGATAACGTCTAAACGGCTGAACCGATTTAGATGAAATTTTATATAAATATTAAGGGTAGCAAGTTGATGACCTGTATAGATTTTGGTGTTAATCTGACAACCGAAAGTGACAGTTGCTGTAAGTGATGACGTCATTATTAAACAAGATGGCAATAAAGTTTTACACATTTATTTTTTATACATTATAATTTAATTTCGGATGATTAAAATTTTCAAAAACTTTTAACATTGTTGCTAGGTTTATCAAAAAATATTTTTTTTTCAATTTTTTTTTAAATTATTAAAATAATCCATTTTTATTAAAAATTATAGGATATGAAAGTTGTAGAACATTAAATTTTCTACACATTTTGTTATTACCGTTTTTTGAATTCCTCATTGTTTCGCCGCTAGAGGGCGTGAATAAAATTTATATTGACATTTGCGACTTTTTTTAGATTTTGAGACAAAATCATGGATTTTTATGAAAAATTACAGAAAATCAAAATTGTAGAATATAAAATTTTCTACAAATTTTGTGTGTACTTTTTTTTCGAGTTCCGCATAGTTTCGCCCCTAGTTTTTATTTTAATTTTTAAGCTATTTTTATCCTTATGAAATTATTATTTTTTAGTTAAATTTTAATATTAAAAATTTAAAAAAAATGTCATTTGTAATAATTATTTTATAATTATAATTTTTTTCAAAATTTTATTACAAAAATAATCGATTAAACAATTTATTTACTATGAGTGTTCGGAAAGTTGGGTGGGATTACCCCCTCATTTTTATAATTAAATTAATTTTTTAATTGGTTTTGGAAGATAGTAAATTATATCTTGATGCATCCTGTTGAACAACAAACCGTTTCGTAATCGATCACATTTTTAATTAATTATAATTTAAACTTTATAAAGAAAATAATAAACAAGAAAGACGTAACAATCTCAGGCTTCAAAAGTCCAAAATGTTTTAAACCAAAATGTTTTTGCAGATAATGATAAACTATGAATGTTGTACTTTGATATTTTGCTTCTTTGATTTTTTCACAATTTTTGCTAAAAATATTAACACATAAATATGATAAATATTTATTCCATAATATCAAAAATATTTATAACCAACTTTTTTAGTAAAAATTTCCAAATTGAACAAAACTTTGTTATCAATTTAAAAACAAATTTTTAACAGAAAATCATTGGTAAGCACAATCCGGAATAAATTTAAACCAAAATAATTTTTATTTTTATAGATTTTTTAGCATCTATTTTTTAAAAATTTTATTACCACACCAATTCATAAATTAATGCAAAAAATATAATATATAAACTTTTAGCGAATAATTTTTGTATTATTAATTTTTCACTCTTTTACTAAAATTTTCGTCACCTTTTGCAAATTTTCGTTCAGCAATTTTTCGTCCTTTTTCGAAAATTTTCGTCCCCTTTAGCAAATTTTCATTTTCATTATCAATTTTTTTTTACTTTTTAGTTTTTCAGCCTTTCAGCAAATCTTCGTCCTTTTTAGCAAATTTTCGTACTTTTTAGTAAATAATTTTGTTTTTTAGCAACTGTTTGTCCTTTCAGCAAATATTTTGTCGCTTTTAACAAATTTTGGAAACTTTTAGCTAATATTTTTTGTTTTATTCATTTTTCATCCATTTACTAGCTTTTTCTTCCCTTTTCTCAAATTTTCATATCTTTTTTCAAATTTTCGTTCTTTTACCAACTTTTCATACATTTTAGTAGATTTTCATCTGTTTTAGCAAATTGTCGTACCTATTAGCAAGTATTTTTTCTCCTTTTCCTAAAATTTTCGTCTCCTTTATCAAATTTTCATCTTTTTTAGCGATTTTTTTTTTATTTTTAAGAAATTTTTCACCCATTCAACAAATCTTCGTGCTTTTTAGCAAATTTTCGTAAATATTTTTGTCCTTTAACCATTTTTCATCCTCTCAGCAATTCTTTGTCCCTTTTAGCAAATTGTCGAAACTTTTAGCGAATATTTTTTGTTTTATTAATTTTTCCTCCTTTTTAGTAAAATTTTCTTCCCTTTTAGTAAATTTTCATTTCTTTTCGTACCTATTAGCAAGTATTTTTTTCATTTAGCAATTTTTCGTCCATTTCCTAAAATTTTTCCCCTTTAGCAAATTTTCATCTTTTTTTCCATTTTTTTTACTTTTTAGAAATACTTCATCCTTTCAGAAAATGTTCGTCCTTTTTAGAAAATTTTCGTAAATATTTTTGTCTTTTAGTAATTTTTCGTCCTTTCAGCTATTATTTGTCCCTTTTAGCAAATTGTCGAAATTTTTCATCCTTTTACTAAAATTTTCGTCACCTTCATCAAATTTTCATGTCTTTTTGCAAATTTTCGTTCTTTTAACAACTTTTCTTACCTTTTAGTAAATTTTCATCTCTTTTAGCAAATTTTTATACCTATAAGTAAATATTTTCTTCGTTTAGCAATTTTTCGTCCTTTTTCTAAAATTTTCGTCCCTTTTAACAAATTATCATTTTTTTTACAATTCTTTTTTTACTTTTTAGTTTTTCATCCTTTCAGCAAATCTTCGCACTTTTTAACAAATTTTCGTACTTTTTAGTAAATATTTATGTCTTTTAGCAATTTTTCGTCCTTTCAGAAATTCTTTATCCCTTTTAGCAAATTATCGAAACTTTTAGCGAATATTTTTTGTTTTATTAATTTTTCATCCTTTTACTAAAATTTTCTTTCGATCTCTTTTTGATTTTCGTTATTTACCAACTTTTCGTACCTTTTAGTAAATTTTCATCTCTTTTAGCAAATATTTTTTTCTTTAGAAATTTTTCGTCCTTTTTCTAAATTTTCTTCCGCTTTTTAGTTTTTCATCATTTCAGCAAATCTTCGTCCTTTTTAGCAAATTTTCGTACTTTTTAGAGAATATTTTTGTCTTTTAGCAATTTTTCGTCCTTTTAGCAATTCTTTATCAATTTTAGTAGATTTTCGAAGCTTTTAGCGAATATTCGTCAACTTATAAATTTGTTTGAATTTGAAGTTCAATGCAACGATTTTTAATGTAATTATATATTTTTTATTCTTTCAGCAAATCTTCGTCCTTTTTAGCAAATTTTCGTAAATATTTTTGACTTTAAGTAATTTTTTGTCCTTTCAGCAATTCTTTGTTGCTTTTAGCAAATTTTTTGAAACTTTTAGCGAATAATTTTTGTTTTGTTGCTTTTTCTTTCCTTTTAGCAAATTTTCATCTCTTTTTGCAAATTTTCATTCTTTTACCAACTTTTCATACATTTTAGTAAATTTTCATCTGTTCTAGCAAATTTTCGTACCTATTAGCAAGTATTTTTTTCGTCCTTTTCCTAAAATTTTTATCCCCTTTATCAAATTTTCATCTTTTTTAGCATTTTTTTATTTTTTAAAATTATTTTATCCTTTCAGCAAATATTCGTCCTTTTTGGCAAATTTTCGTAAATATTTTTGTGTTTTAGCAATTTTTCGTCCTTTCAGCAATTCTTTGTACCTTTTAGAAAATTGTCGCAACTTTTAGCGAATATTTTTTGTTTTATTAATTTTTCATCATTTTAGTAAAATTTTCTTCCCTTTCAGCAAATTTTCGATCTTTTACCAACTTTTCGTACCTTTTAGTAAATTTTCATCTCTTTTAACAAATTTTCGTACCTATTAGAAAATATTTTTTTAGTTTAGCAATTTTTCGTCCTTTTTCTAAAATTTTCGTCCCCTTTAGTACTTTTTCATTTTTTCAGCAATTTTTTTTTTAATTCTTAGTTTTTCATCCTTTCACAAATTTTCGTCCTTTTTGTCAAATTTTCGTACTTTTAAGTAAATATTTTTGTCTTTTAGCAAATATTTGTCTTTTTAGCAAAATTTGGAAACTTTTAGCTAATATTTTTCGTTTTATTATTTTTTCGTCCACTTACTAGCTTTTTCTTCCCTTTTAGCAAATTTTCATCTCTTGTTGCAAATTTTCGTTCTTTTACCAACTACCTATTAGCAAGTATTTTTTTCGCCTTTGAAATAATTAAATAAAAACTATTTAAATAAAAATTACATTTTTTAAAAATAATTTCTGAAAATATTTTTTTTAAAAAAATGACATTTATGTATTACAATTTATCTCATGGAATCTAAATATACTGGGTGTTCCGCTATTTTAGATATTTTGAGCTACCCGATATATTTGAGAATTTGTTTAGTTTTATGATTTTTTTCCGATATTTAACGAATTTACTGTATATTGAATGATCAATTAGAGTAGAAATCACCTGATCGTATAAAACAAAGAAGTGCATAAAATTTCCTAAACTGTAAAACAATTCCAAGTATTGTAAATCATTTTCTCAGCCATATTCTATTTCTACTAAACTAACAATTATTTATTATTTAAATTCAGTAGTATGAAATAATAGTGAAAGTTAAGAAGAATAAAAAAATGTCTTTAAATAAATTTTTATATCCAACTAAGGTTGTTAATTTTATTAACAATTCCATAACTATTAAATTACTATTTTTCTAGGTTGCTTTCGAAAGACAAGGGTTACTAGATAGAAAACAAAGTACCTTCACTGATAGAAGTCAATTAAAATACGCTAGAAGACTAGTGGTAAAATTGGGTAGTGCAGTTATTACTAGAGAAGACGAACATGGTTTAGCTCTTGGAAGACTTGCATCTATTGTTGAACAAGTTAGTTGAAATTATTAAAAGTAAAGTAACATTTCAATATTCTACAAAAAAATAATATTTTAGGTAGCTGAATGCCAAAATGAAGGAAGGGAATGTATAATGGTAACTAGTGGTGCTGTTGCGTTTGGAAAACAAAGATTAACACAGGAACTGTTGATGAGTCTTTCTATGAGAGAAACACTATCACCAACAGATCATACAAGAGAGGTATTTATTTATTAATAGACATCGCTGATTTTCCATCCTAGCACCCTAAGATAACTTTATCCTATTATCATTTTTTACTTCCAGAATAATTTTTTTAAATCGATTAAAATTTGATCTAAATTTACTTCTTTTATTCGTTTTTTAAAGTAATTTCTATTTCGATTAAAAATTTACATCAACTCAAAGAAATACGTTGTAATATGCATTTTATATGGCATAATAAGATACCTAAATAATATATTAAAATTAATTTAATACCTTTGAAAACAGAAAAAAATGTAGAACAAGTGAGAATTTTTTCAAAATTTTTAAAAAAGAATTGTTAAATTGAGAAAAGGGAGAGACCAAAATGAGGAAAATTAAAAAAGTCATTACAGTTGTGGTCTCTCCCTATTCTCACAATCACAATTTTTTATTTAAAATTTTGAAAATATTCACACATATAGTCTATTTATTTCTCTTTCTATCTACTATCAGTATATTTAAATAAAGTTGACAGTTTTATTGTTACAGGGGCTAAACAATAAGTAAAATAGAAATTATAATTCAAATTTTGTTTGAAAACTCAAATTATCCATAAAATTACAATGTTGACTTAATACCATTAAATAGAGAGTAAAACATACTAAAAGTGGGAATTTTTTCAAAATTTTTAAAAAAGAATTGTTTACTTGAGAAAAGGGAGAGACCGAAATGGGGAAAATTAAAAAAATCCTAACAGTTGTGGTCTCTCCCTATTCCCACAATCACAATTTTTTATATAAAATTTTGAAAATATTCTCATATATAGTATATTTTTTCTCTTTCTATCTACAGTAATTGATTTTTAATAACGCTGATAGTTTTTTTGCTATAGGGGCTAAACAATATGTAAACTGGAAATTATAATACAAATTTTGTTTCTAATGCTAAAAAAAAGGAAATTATCCGTAATATTACAATATTAACTTAACACCATTAAAAAGAGAATAAAATATACTAAATGTGAGAATTTTTTCAAAATTTTTAAAAACGAATTGTGAACTTGAGAAGAGGGAGAGACCAACATGAGGAAAACTAAAAAAATCCTTACAATTGCGGTCTCTCCCTATTCTCACAATCATAATTTTTTATCTAAAATTTTGAAAATATTCGTATATATAGCATATTGTTTTCTGTTTCTATCTACAGTAATTGATTTTTAATAACGCTGATAGTTTTTTTGCTATAGGGGCTAAACAATATGTAAACTGGAAATTATAATACAAATTTTGTTTCTAATGCTAAAAAAAAGGAAATTATCCGTAATATTACAATATTAACTTAACACCATTAAAAAGAGAATAAAATATACTAAATGTGAGAATTTTTTCAAAATTTTTAAAAACGAATTGTGAACTTGAGAAGAGGGAGAGACCAACATGAGGAAAACTAAAAAAATCCTTACAATTGCGGTCTCTCCCTATTCTCACAATCATAATTTTTTATCTAAAATTTTGAAAATATTCGTATATATAGCATATTGTTTTCTCTTTCTATCTACAGTAATTGATTTTTAATAACGCTGATAGTTTTTTTGCTATAGGGGCTAAACAATATGTAAACTGGAAATTATAATACAAATTTTGTTTCTAATGCTAAAAAAAAGGAAATTATCCGTAATATTACAATATTAACTTAACACCATTAAAAAGAGAATAAAATATACTAAATGTGAGAATTTTTTCAAAATTTTTAAAAACGAATTGTGAACTTGAGAAGAGGGAGAGACCAACATGAGGAAAACTAAAAAAATCCTTACAATTGCGGTCTCTCCCTATTCTCACAATCATAATTTTTTATCTAAAATTTTGAAAATATTCCCGTATATAGTATATTTTTTTCTCTTTCTATCTTTAGCCTTTTCATTTTAATAACGTCCACATTTTTTTGTTACAGGGGCTAAACAATATGTAAACTAGAAATTATAATTAAAATTTTCTTTCTGAAGCCAGAAAAAATAAATTATCCGTAAAATTCCATTATTAGCTTAATTCCAATAAAAATTAAAAACAAATATTTTGATTTGTATGTATTAAATATTAAATAAATACCTTAAAATTTTAAGAAATCCTAATTTCTAAATATCTAAAGGTCATCATAGAAAGGAGTAAAGTCTAACAATTAATTAATTATAAAAAATTTGTCATTTTGGGTTAACTATTTTGATAATAATATTATTACAAAATAAAAATAAATAAAATATAACATTCAGTAATTGAGTTGCGTATATATATTTAAGATTGAATTTTTGTTAAATATACGTCATATAAATATTAATTACATAATATTTATTTAATAAAACTATTACTACAAAATACGCGATGTTTTAGTTAAATATTTTGCTATAATAATTCTAAACAAAATTATTTCTTAATTTGGAAAACTACCAACGTAATCACAAGGCCGTTACCAAATAACTTCAATTTAATCATCTAATAAAAACAAATTAGATTTAGGAAATATAATACCAGGAACAAAAAAAAATAATCAAATACTTTAATAATAATAATTTGTCAACCAATTCTAAAAAAATTTGATGTTCTCTAAAATAACATAATAAAATTTTTCGATACTGTCACAAATAAAGAACATGCAGAACTTTTTATGGGATAAAAATATAAATAAAAAAAAATATAGTATCACTTTAATGTAAATATTTTAAATCTGGTTAAAAAAATTGTTTAATAATTGAAATTCATATTTTATTAGATTTTATACATAATAAAATATTTTTTTTAGGATGCTCCAGCCTTAGTGGAACCCAGAGCAGCCGCAGCTGTGGGCCAATCAGGTCTCATGTCTCTATATGACGCCATGTTTTCGCAATACGGAGTCAAAATAGCCCAAGTCTTAGTAACAAAAGCAGATTTTTATAATGAAGAAACTAGAAAAAATTTAATGAGTACTCTCTCAGAATTAATTAGTCTTAATATAGTACCAATTATTAATACCAACGATGCTGTTTCACCTCCACCACAGATAGACGAACCAATAGGAGGAAAACCTGGAAAAAAAGGAATTTCCTTAAAGGATAACGATAGTTTAGCAGCTATGTTGGCAGCTGAAATTAATTCCGATTTACTTATTTTGATGTCTGATGTAGACGGTACGTAATAAATTATTTAAACAACAGATATAGATAGCAAATCAACAAGCGACTAACCACAAGGGTGTAGTAAATGCGACGACTACGATCCCCCCCCCCCTTATATTTTTCTTGTCCAACTATTTAAAAATGACATTGCCTGAAATAATTCGAAAATTAAACTGGTAATTTTGGACAATTTTCGGAGTATCTCAAATCTTATCAAAATTGAAGGAAAATGGATGAAGCTTTTCATAGGATCTTTTCATATAGAGCAATAAATTACTTTTGATACTTTTCTATATTACCCCTAGTTTCCGAGATATTCAGAATTTAATTTCGAAAAATCTTTTTTTCATATTTTATTTTTTTTTGAACTTTCTTGACATTATTTTGGAAAATGCTCCATATAAGACTATTTAATTCATACATTTAATTATTTTTAAATTTTGAATACCTTTCACGGCTTCGTAGATAACGGTTTTTTTAAATAATGACATTTTCGGAAAAACAACCCGGTATAATTATTATTTTTTTTTCATATTTTTCATAATTTTTTTCCATGTTTTTCATTATTTTTTTCCATATTTTTCACTATTTTTTTACATCTTTTTCATTATTTTTATCCATATTTTTCATTATTTTTTTTCAATATTTTTCATTATTTTTTTCCATATTTTTCATTATTATTTCCATATTTTTTCCTTATTTTTCTCTATATTTAATCATTATTTTTATCCATATTTTTCCTTATTTTTTCCCATAGTTTTCATTATTTTTCCATATTATTCATTATTTTTTTCCATATTTTCCATTATTTTTTTCCCTACTTTTTTTCCAATTTTTCATTTTTTTTCGCTATTTTTCATTATTTTTTTTCTATTTCTCATTATCTTTTTCCCTATTTTCCAATATTTTTCTTATTTTGTTATTATTTTTTTCCCTATTTTTCATTATTTGTTTCCCTATTTTTCATTATTTTTTTTCCATTTTCAAATATTTTTTTCCTATTTTTCCTTATTTTTTCCCTATTTTTCATAATTTTCCGTAATTTTTCAGGTTTTCAAAAAATTAAAGTCACGAAAACAAAATTCTGTATATAAGAATTTTTTTTTGAAAACTAAAATGGAAAAAATAGAGTAAAATACGAAAATAGGAAAATATAGGGGCAAAATAGGGAAAACTAGGAAAATATAGGCAAATGGTAAAATGGAGATAAATAGAAAAAACATGAAAGGATAGAAAAAAATTGAAAAAAATTGTAAAAAATTGAAAAAAATTGAAAAAAATTGAAAAAAATTGAAAAAAATTGAAAAAAATTGAAAAAAATTGAAAAAAATTGAAAAAAATTGAAAAAAATTGAAAAAAAGTGGAAAAATAGGAAAAAACAGGAAAAAATAAGAAAAAATAGATAAAAATAGAAAAAACAGAAACATGCAAAAATAGGAAAAGGGAAATATAGGCAAAAATATGAAAGAAAACATAAAAAAATAGTAAAAAACATGGAAAAAACAAAAAGAAAATAGGGAAACTAGAAAAAATAGGAAAATATAGTCAAAACTAGGAAAATGGGGAAAAAAAGTTAAGAAACAAAAAAAAATATTATTTTTTCCGTTTTTTTCTTTATTTTTTCCATATTTTTCATTATTTTTTTCAACATTTTTCATCATTTTTTTCCATATTTTTTCCTAATTTTTCTCTATATTTTTCATTATTTTTATTCTTTTCTTCCCCATTTTTCATTATTTTTTTCCCTATTTTTCATTATTTGTTTCCCTATTTTTCATTATTTTTTTTCTATTTTCAAATATTTTTTTCCTATTTTTCCTTAAAACAGGAAAAATAAGAAAAAATGGGTAAAAATAGAAAAAACAGAAACATAGGTATGCAAAAATAGGAAATAGGGAAAATATAGGCAAAAATATGAATGAAAACATAAAAAAATAGTAAAAAAAATGGAAAAAAAAGAAAATAAGGAAACTAGAAAAAATAGGAAAATATAGTCAAAAATAGGAAAATGGGGAAAAAAATATTAAGAAACAAAAACAAATTGGAAAAATAAAGAAAATGGAGAAAAATGTTTAGACATAAATTTAAAATAATGACATTTTCGGAAAAACAACAAGGTATAACTCACAACATTTTCATATTTTTCATATTTTTTTCCATATTTTCCATTATCTTTTCTGTTTTTTTCATTATTTTTTCCATATTTTTCATTATTTTTTTCAACATTTTTCATTATTTTTTTCCATATTTTGTCCTTATTTTTCTCTATATTTTTCATTATTTTTATCCATATTGCTCATTATATTTTCCATTCTTTTTTTTCCCATTTTTCATTATTTTTTTCCCTTTTTTTTCATTATTTTGTTACTATTTTTCATTTTTTCCCTTTTTTTCATTATTTTTTTTTCATTTTCCAATATTTTTTCCCTATTTTTCCTTATTTTTCATACAATTTTCATTTCAAAGAATCTTATTAAGTATAGCAAAGAAGTACTCTTGACATTTTTCGACATTCTCTATCGTTTCAGAGATTTTTGGAATTTAATTTCTAAAAATTTCTTCTTTTTTTATTTTATTTTTTTTCTCAACTTTCTCAGCAAATTTCGGAAAAATAGTTCAAATAATACTTGTTGGGTTATTTCAGTCCAACATTTATGTATTTTTGATTTTCGAATATCTTTCACAGTTTCAGAGATATCGACTTTTTAAAATGATGACATTTTCGGAAAAATAAGGTATCTTTTTCCCAAATTTGAAACTGCTTGCTCAAAAATTAGGATCTGCAGCGTGTTTCCTGTGAAACTAGAAAAAAGGTGAGAAAAATCCGGAAAACCTCGTTTACTCATTTTCGGATTTCACTCATTTTCTATCAAAATGTAGTAATCATGGGTCTTAAAAAATGGTGAAAATTTCAAGTCGATACACTAACACATGCAGACCACAGAAAAAAAAAAAATAAGTTGTTCAGAATTCGATGGGGATCAATTCTCCCGAAGATACTATAGCCCGTTTTAGCTTAATTACGAAGATAGGGATTTCATATGGGTCGTAGTAAGCAACTCCCTATGGGGTCATCGCTAACAAATCGGAATTAAATTATTTAAAATTAATTTTGATGTTTTATGTAAATATATTTGCAGGTATTTACAATAAACCACCATGGGAAGAAGGTGCAAAATTCCTTCACACTTTTACATCAGATTTAAGACACACCATAGAATTTGGTCAAAAATCTAAAGTCGGTACTGGTGGTATGGACTCTAAAGTAACTTCTGCAACTTGGGCTTTAGATAGAGGAGTTTCAGTAGTAATTTGTAATGGAATGCTTGATAAGGCTATCAAAACAATACTTTCTGGAAGAAAAGTTGGTACTTTCTTCACTGAACATTCTCTCAGTGGACCAGTTCCTACGGAACTAATGGCAGAAAATGGTAAATACATTTATATTTAATCAATAACTTATTGTATGACTTTATTTTATTTCCAGCTAGAGATGGTGGCCGTGTACTAGCTACAATAACTCCAGAACAAAGAGCATCTTGTGTTCATACCTTAGCTGATCTCCTGTTATCAAGACAAGCAGATATTTTAGACGCTAACCAAAAAGATCTCCTAGAAGCTTCTAAATCAGGAGTAGCCAAACCTCTTTTATCCCGACTCTCTCTTACTCCAGCCAAATTAAAAAATCTTGCTGTTGGTCTCAAACAAATCGCAGATAGCAGTCATAACAATGTAGGAAGAGTTATAAAAAAAACTAAACTAGCAGATGGTTTGATGTTGAAACAAATTACTGTTCCTATTGGTGTGTTAATGGTTATATTTGAGTCTAGACCTGATTCGTTACCTCAAGTTGCTGCTTTAGCTATTGCGTCTGGTAATGGTCTTTTACTTAAAGGTGGTAAAGAGGCAATGTATAGTAATAAGGCACTTATGGGGATTGTTACGGAATCTTTGAAATCTGTTGGTGCCGAAAAAGCAATATCTCTTGTAAGTATAAATTTAAACATTTAAAAAAAAATTAATCAATAAGTGATGCTGATTTGAGGGGAATTTCCAGTTTTTGATACTTTTATGGGTCATTATTGGGGAATCGTTAGTATTTTTGGTAATTCTGGGACATTAATAATATTTATAGAACTCCAAGTGCCTATCAAATACAGAAAAAATCTGCTGTGTCACCCCAGAACTTTCCCGGCTCGGGTGTGGAGAATGAGATTATTTTAATTACAAAATACAAAATTTCTGAATGAAAAAGTAAAATGCTGTAAAACTGAAATAAATTGTTAGAAAAAAATGGGTAAATATAGCAAAAATACACAAAAATTAATTAAAATGAAAAACGATAAAAATTACTTAAAATAGCAACTTGTTGTTATACAACAATATAATGAATTATTTCAAAAAAAAGGTAAAAAAATTATTAAAAATGATAAAAAAATGCTAAATTTCAGCATAAATTAAAACTAAAATATAAAAAAAGTGAAAATAGGCAAAAATCAAAAATATGATAAGAATCTTAATACAATTTGTAAAAATTGGCGAAAAAGGTAAAAAAGCAAAAAAGTAACAACAGTAAAAAAGGTATAAAATCAAGCAAAAAAAAGGAAAAAAGTCAAAAAATGCAAAAAAAACAGGACAAAAAAAGGAAAAAGGGGAAAAAATTAACAAAAAGTCCAAAAAAAATTTCAAATAAGACATGGTAAAAAGAAAAAATGCAAAATATGCCAAAAACGCAAAAAAAAAGAAAAAAGGCAAAAAAAAACTAAAAAAAAGCAAAAAAAGCAAAAAAAAGCCGAGGCAAGTTTAAAAAAAGCAAAAAAGTGGCAAAAATGGATAAAAAAGCAACAAAAAAAAAGGCAAAATAGAAGCAAATAAAGGCAAAAAAGGTCAAAAAAGCTCAAAAACTGAAAGCAAAATACGCCAAAAAAGTTAAAACAAATAAAAAAAAAGACAAAATAAAGGCAAAATGGCAAAAACGGCAAAATCAACAACAAGTCCAAAAAAGGCCAAATAAGAGAAAGTAAACAGAAAAGGAAAATACGCCAAAAAAAAATAAACATACAAAAAAGTTAAAAACAAGCAGAATAGAGAATAAAGGCAAAAAAAGTTTTCAAAAAGTTCAAAAAATATACCAAATAAAGGGAAAAAACCAAAATACGCCAAAAAAGTAAAAAAGAAGCAAAACATTATGAATATGAGGCAAAAAGCCAAAAAAGACAAAAAAGGCAAAAAAGGGGTAAATGCGACAAAAAAAAGATAAAAAAGCAACAAAAAGGCAAAAGTTAATCAAAAAAAGTTTTAAAAACGGCAAAAAGGTCAAAAAAGGAAAAAGGGGTTAAAACAAAACAAAAATACCCAAAAAAGTCAAAATATTTCCAAAAAACCAAAAAAAGGCAAAAAAGGGGTAAAAAAGCAACAAAAAAGGTAAAAAAGCAGCAAAAAAGGAAAAAAGGTAAAAAAACTTAAAAAAAAATAAAACAGGACAAAAAAGGGTAAAAATGCCAAAAAAGAAGAAAAAGAAAATGTAAAAAAAACCAAAACAAGATAAAATAAAGCTAAAATATAGCCAAAAAAAGCAAAAACGGTAATAAGTCAAAAAAAAAGTTTAAAAAAGCAAAAAAAAAAGGGCAAAAAAGGTTAAAAAAGCAACAAAAAACTGCAAAAAAGTTTTAAAAAAGGGGCAAAAAAAGTAAAAACAAGGAAAAAAGGGTCAAAGAATACTTTTTCAGATATTTAATGTTAAAATTTCAAATTTTGATATTTTTTTATTTTTGACTGATGACAATTGGAGAAAAAGTTTGACTGTTCTAAATAGAGTCTTTCAACGGCTTTCAAATGACATATTGCAAGTCAAATTCCGTTACATATTCCATCTGTTATTTTCTGATAGTGACACTTACATTTGACAGATGTCGTATGAAAACTAATGGGTTCGTCCGACGGGTAATCCAAACCCATATGCCAAATTTCAGCTCAATCGGATTAAACGTGTGGCCTCTCGTGGAAGAATACACACAGACAGACAGACAGACAGACAGATAGACAGACAGACAGACTTTCATCTGGAAACGGTCTTAATCATCTCAGGTGACCTCAAAATGGATATTTCCATCTTTATCTCGAAAATTTTTTAGCACGTTCACAATAATTTCCCTTCTCGGATGTGAGTCGGGAAAGTAAAAATATGTGGCGTTACCTGATTTTCCTCAAAGTGGTCGACGACGCACATATTTTACCCTTATTTACTCTATTTTTTCCCTTGTTTACTCTGTTTTTCCCCGTTTTTGTCTATTTTTCACCATTTTGCTCTATTTTTGCCTATTTTTCCACTAAATAATTTACTTTTCATTATTTTATCCTACTTTTTACTATTTTCGTCATTTTGAATCATTTTTCCTATATTCCCTATTTTCTCCATTTTGCCCTATTTTTTAATATTTTTCCCTATTTTGTCCTATTTTTTTACATTTGCCTCTTTTCCCTATTTTGCCAAATTGCGTCATCGTTTTTTTTTGTGTTTTTACATTTTTTCTCTATTTTGCCTATTTTTACGTATTTTTCACTAATTTTCCATATTTAATCTTACTTTTTTCCTATTTTCGACACTTCTCTATACTTTTTCCTTATTTTTCCTGTTTTTCCTTGTTTTTTCTTTGTTTTTTTATTATTTTTTTCTTGTTTTTCCCAATTTTGCGCTATATTTTTTGCGATTTTTGCCTATTTTTCAACTAATTAATTTACTTTTCACTATTTTTTCCCTATTTTGTCCTACTTTTTACTATTTTGCCTCATTTTTTCTATATTCCCCATTTCTCTCCATTTGCCCTATTTTTCATATTTTTTCCCTATTTTATCCTATTTTTTCCTACATTTGTATATTTTCCCTATTTTGCCGAATTTGTTCATATTTTCGCTGTTTTTTTTCATGTTTTTCATTATTTTGCCCTATTTTTTCGCACATTTGTCCATTTTCTCTATTTTGCCGAGTTTCTTTATATTTTTCGCTGTTTTTTTTCATATTTTTCCTTATTTTGCCCAATTTTTTCCTATATTTGCCTATTTTACCGAATTTCTTCATATTTTTTGCTGTTTTTTTTTCATGTTTTTAATTTTTTATAATAATTTTATCTATTTTTCTAAATTTCTTCATGTTTTTCGCAGTGTTTTTTCATGCTTTTCCTTATTTTGCACTATTTCTTCCTACATTTGTCTATTTTCCCTATTTTGCCGAATTTCTTCATATTTTTCGCTGTTTTTTTATGTTTTTCCCTATTTCTTTCCACATTTGCCTATTTTCCCTATTTTGCAGAATTTCTTTATATTGTTAGCTGTTTTTTTTTTCATGTTTTTCCCTTTTTTTCTCTATTTTGCCTCTTTTTCCGTATTTTATCTTAATTTTATAATTTTTTACTAATTTTGCATATTTTATTCTACTTATATAATTTTCCAACTTTTCCTTATTTCCCCTACCTTTATTTACTTTTTCCTGTTTTTCCCAGTTATTCTCTATTTTATCCTGTTTTTTTCCTATTTTACCCTATATTTTTCTTTTTTTGCTACTTTTACTTATTTTTCCTTATTTTCCTTATTTTTTCCTATTTTCACGTCTTAGAACAGTAAAAAAAATTACCGTTAATATTTTCCACAATAAACTTATGGCTTCTCGTAGGCTCATATTCTAGCAAGACGGCAGTGAATGTGTTAAACTGAAATGTGTTGGAATATACTATTTGGATCAACTTTTGCAGACTTTCTTTCTTTAATAATGACTTTATTAATATTTTCGTCAATTGCGGAATTCCTAATTGTGACCAATGGCATTTTAAAAATTAATTTTTTAACAGGTTTCAACTAGAGATGAAATTAGCGACTTATTATCAATGGAACAACACATAGATCTCATAATTCCACGTGGTTCCAGCGAACTCGTTCGTAACATACAACAACAAAGTCAGCACATTCCTGTTATGGGACACGCTGAAGGTAATATTACCATTTATGTATTTAAAAATAAAACAATGAAATTGTATTAAACAGATGTTTAATATAATAACGTAAAATAATTAAATAATTAAAAAAAAATTAAATAAACTGTATTTTTTTAATTAAATATTTATAATAATTGTTTTAGGTATTTGTCACGTATATGTAGACAAACATGCCGATCAACACAAAGCCCTTAAAATTATCAGAGACTCCAAATGCGACTATCCCGCCGCTTGTAACGCAATGGAAACTCTCCTCATCCACAAGGATCTTATGGATGGAGACTTCTTTTCTGAAATTTGCAATATGTTAAAAAAAGAAGGTGTAACAATTAATTCAGGTCCAGCGCTTAACCAACTTCTAACATTTGGACCACCTCTAGCCAAAACAATGAAACACGAGTATGGATCTCTTGAATGTTGTATTGAAATTGTTGATAATTTGGAAAGTGCTGTTAAACACATACATAATTATGGAAGTGGTCATACAGAAGTCATAATTACTGAAAATAGTAAGTATAAAAAATTGTACCGTCGAATGGGGAAACATTGGCCCAATTTTTTTAATTTTCTTGGTAATATTTTACTTGTAATAAAGCATCTGTTAATCTCTATGGTGAGTAATTTTTATTTATGCATCATAATGGATGTTTCCACAGATTTTGTTCTCTAGTTTGTCTGTATTAAAATTTTTTTTTTCAAGTTGGCCAAAGTTACCTTGAATCGGTGAAACATTGTCCCGTGCATGTTAATTAGGTCTTTGGTTAATGTTACACTGAAACATAGTGGGTTAAATTGATTGTTGGTAAATAGAAGCTGAAAAAAAACTGGCGGTATTTTAAATAGATAATAAACTGAAAAAATGCAAAATTTCCAACAAAAAATTTATTTCAACGAAATCTATTGCAAATAATTGTCAATTTCTGAAACTTTGTACTGGTTTCTCTTACACACCATTTTTGGCTCATCAATTTTCATAATGACTTCTTCCCATTTGTACAAAAATGCGTCCTTTTTTTCTGGCCACCTCCAAAATTTAATTCATTTTTCCATGCAGTCTACTGTGGGCCCTTCTTCTGAAATCTTGATGATTTCTCCAGGATATTGGTTAGCATTAAACGTTACCAACACAAAATCGCCTATGTTTAAATTCGCACGACTTGGTCTCTCAATCTCAGGATTTTGAATAACCTCATTATTCTCGTCTTCAAGCAGATCAGAAAACGATTCACTTAGATTGTCAGATTCTAAATCATTCTCATTTAAGGAGCTCTCAGAAGAGCTTGAAGACAAATCTCGTTTTGGCTTAGCAGATATTTGTTTTGAAGATTTAGGCATGGTATCTGGGCTTATCAGGTCACTGGAACTTATGCTTTTACCAGGAGGAACCTGCAATTTTTTTCTTCGCTGCTTTTGCCTCTATCTGTTCTAAGAAAGCTGAACCCATCATATCTTTATTCACTTCAGTCAAGTTTTTTGGTAGGCGATCAAGTAACATCTGCTTATTTAAAGGATAAATCCCACATTTTTTGAAACCAGAAATTAGATTCTGGCTTTTATCTATTTCTAGATTTCGAATTAATTCTTTTAAGTAAGGGTGGAAATAAATCTTTGGGAATGGTTGAAAATCTGGAACCACCTTTTGACTCTTTCCACTTGGTTAAAATATTTCGCCAAGCTCTTTTAAACGGAGCAAAAAATGCCACATCCAATGGTTGGGTGAGGTGGGTTGTGTTTGGCGGTAAACATACGAATCTTATATTATTCTGCTAGCATAGTTGAAGAACCCTGGCGCTGATATGCGACGAGAGGTTGTCACCTATTCAAATAACAGGTCCATCTTCGTTTTTCACTTCCGGAAGAAAACGATATTCAAACCAATCTTCAAATGTAGTTCCGTCAAACCACCCACTCTTGGAGCGGTTGTAGCGACTTTTTTGGGGGCCATTTTCTGTCCAATTAGTCCAGAGATGCTCGGCCTTGTATACAACATAAGGAGCAAGACATTTTCCTTCTGCAAAAGTGGCACTTTTGCTAAAATTGCATATTTTTTCAACATATTTAGCTCCTCTTTTACAAATGACTTTTTTGTCGTCACTTAGGTTGGTCTCATCGTAATTCCATATTCGAGAGGGTGGAATGTTTTCTATAGCGACTCCTAAGTTTTCCATATAGTCATTCAATTCAGCTTCAGAAACTTCTGCTCGAACTCTCTTGATATTGGAACTGATTCGTAGGGCTAAGTTTTTATGACGCATCAAGTAAGATTTTGTACACTCATAACCAGGCAGATTATCTTTGAACAATGAAATACGGGATCCTTTCTTGTCTAAGTAAGCTTTAGCAGCCATCCGAAAGTCCATTGCAACTACAGGAAAACCGAAATCTGCCAACTTGATAAGATGTTGTTCAAAAGCAGCTTCTTCCGCATCCGGAAAAACTCGAGATCGGCCAATATTTTTTGAGTGTTTGCCCTTTAATTTATTTTTGATTGTAGACCTAGGAATCCCATAAGTTGCGGCAGCAATTCGTTTACACATCTGACCTGATCTAATCTCTTGTAAACATTCTTCTAGATTTTCAGACGTATAATTTGCATAGGGTTTTGACCCAAGTCGTTTTTTTGGGTGTCGAGGCATTATTAACCATCCTGAAGAAAAAATATGAATGTAAAATATTTGTTGCTAATTGTTGGGGTAACATTGGCCCGGGCCAATGTTGCCCCCAAATATGGGTCAAAGTTACCCTAAATCATATTCCGCCACCCAACAACCAAAAAAGAGTAAATAATATAACTAAAAAATATGAAATGCCCTCTATCAACTGGATTTTACACCGTTGAGTTGTTGTTTACTTTGTTTTGAAATTAATCTTTTTTCCTTATTTGGGCCAAAGTTGTCCGCAAAGGGTCAATGTTTCCCCATTTGACGGTATCAAAAATGATATTAATTATTTTATTTCTGTAGAAGACAATGCTGAAATCTTCCAAAAAACAATCGATAGTGCTTGTGTCTTTCACAATGCAAGTTCAAGATTCGCCGATGGTTTTAGATTCGGTCTAGGAGCAGAAGTGGGAATCAGCACAGCCAGAATCCATGCCAGAGGACCTGTTGGAGTCGAAGGACTTTTAACAACTAAATGGGTCCTTGAAGGAGACGATCACGCAGCTGCTGATTTTGCTGAAGGAGGCAGCCGAACTTGGATTCACGAATCGTTACCTTTAGATTAGATAACTATTTATTTTTATTTTTTTAATCGTACTAGTAGAAATTTATTTTGTTTTTAAATAGTGTCTACTTAAGCAAAAATAATAATGCTTGAAGACTATTTATATTTTATGCAATTTTTAAAATATTTGGTATTTATTTAAATTATTTTATTGTATTAAATTTTTTTAATTTTGTTTCTAAACACAATATGATCATAATCAAAATTGTATTATTTAAAAAAAAATACTAAGAAATATTTATTTTTTTAATGGAGTTTGCTTCGAGTTAATAATGATAAAATTATATAACTATTTTTTCCAGATTTGTATATATTTAAGAATTTAGATTAGTTTTTGTATATGATGTGATAATAAATTTAATTACAAATTTATGCCGATTTGTTTAATTTTATAGTCAAAATAAATTAATATTGATTTGAATTTTCATGCCACCTTCAAACGTAATAGGGGGATAAAAATCCAAGTTTTCAACCCGATTTAGTTCTATATAAAAAAAAATCAGACATAATATAGACTTGATTTGGTTCTATCGAAAAACAATAGCCGTAATATAGACCAGATTTAACCTTTTGCACACTTAGCCACAATATGCACCTGATTTAGTTCTATATAAAAATGGAACAATCATAATATAGACCTGATTTTGTTCCATATAAAAAATAGCCAAAAATGTGAAAAAAATGAAGATTCGACAATAATATAATAAATAAACCATCAAACAGACCAGATTTAGTTCCATGTGAATAAAAACTATCTTTGTATACCGTAAGTAGCCATAATACAAACCCGATTTATTCTTATTTAAAAAATACTAGGGGGATAAAAAGGAGTTTTGGCGTGTAAAAGGTGGGGTAAAAGCAATTTTGAAATCTTTTTTTTGAAAGGGGCCCTAATAAAAATCCAAGTTTTCGACTCGATTTAGTTCTATATAAAAATAAACCTGGCATAATATAGACTCGATTTGGTTCTATCTACAAAAAAAACAGCCATATTATAGACCAGATTTAACCTCTTGCAAATATTTGAACAGACACTAAAGTCGGGATTTCATCAGTTTAAATAAAAATGTATATAACTTAGCCATAATATGTACCTGATTTAGTTCTATATAAAAATAGACCAACCATAATATAAACCAGATTTAGTCAGTAATAAAAACAATTATAATAAAACCATGATTTATTCCCATTTATAAATTATTGGAAAAAAATATGATCCAGCTATAATATAGACCTGAGTTTGTTCCATATAAAAAATAGCCAAAAATGTGAACAAATGAAGATTCGACAATAATATAATAAATAAACCATCAAACAGACCAGATTTAGTCCCATGTGAATAAAAACTATCTATACCGTAAGTGACCATAATACAAACCAGATTTATTCTTGTTTAAAAAATAATAGTAGAAGCAATTTTGAAATATTTTTTAATAAAGGGGTCCTAATGAAAAATCCAAGTTTTTGACCTGATTTAGTTCTATATAAAAATAAACCAGCCATAATATAGACTCGATTTGGTTCTATCGAAAAAAAAACAGCCATATTATAGACCAGATTTAACCTCTTGCAAATATTTGAACAGACACTAAAGTCGGGATTTCATCAGTTTAAATAAAAATGTATATAACTTAGCCATAATATGTACCTGATTTAGTTCTATATAAAAATAGACCAACCATAATATAAACCAGATTTAGTCAGTAATAAAAACAATTATAATAAAACCATGATTTATTTCCATTTATAAATTATTGGAAAAAAATATGATCCAGCTATAATATAGACCTGATTTTGTTCCATATAAAAATAGCCAAAAATGTGAAAAAAATGAAGATTCGACAATAATATAATAAATAAACCATCAAACAGACCAGATTTAGTTCCATGTGAATAAAAACTATCTTTGTATACCGTAAGTAGCCATAATACAAACCCGATTTATTCTTATTTAAAAAATACTAGGGGGATAAAAAGGAGGTTTGGCGTGTAAAAGGTGGGGTAAAAGCAATTTTGAAATATTTTTTTTTGAAAGTGGCCCTAATAAAAAAATCCAAGTTTTCGACCCGATTCAGTTCTATATAAAAAGAAACCTGCCATAATATAGACTTGATTTGGTTCGATCGAAAAAAAAACAGCCATATTACAGACCAGGTTTAACCTCTTGCAAATATTTGAACAGACACTAAAGTCGGGATTTCATCAGTTTAAATAAAAATGTATATAACTTAGCCATAATATGTACTTGATTTCTAAATTATTAGAAAAAAATATGATCCAGCTATAATATAGACTTTATTTTGTTCCATATAAAAAATAGCCAAAAATGTGAACAAATGAAGATTCGACAATAATATAATAAATAAACCATCAAACAGACCAGATTTAGTCCCATGTGAATAAAAACTATCTATACCGTAAGTGACCATAATACAAACCAGATTTATTCTTGTTTAAAAAATAATAGTAGAAGCAATTTTGAAATATTTTTTAATAAAGGGGTCCTAATGAAAAATCCAAGTTTTTGACATGATTTAGTTCTATATAAAAATAAACCAGCCATAATATAGACTCGATTTGGTTCTATCGAAAAAAAAAACAGCCATATTATAGACCAGATTTAACCTCTTGCAAATATTTGAACAGACACTAAAGTCGGGATTTCATCAGTTTAAATAAAAATGTATATAACTTAGCCATAATATGTACCTGATTTAGTTCTATATAAAAATAGACCAACCATAATATAAACCAGATTTAGTCAGTAATAAAAACAATTATAATAAAACCATGATTTATTTCCATTTATAAATTATTGGAAAAAAATATGATCCAGCTATAATATAGACCTGATTTTGTTCCATATAAAAAATAGCCAAAAATGTGAAAAAAATGAAGATTCGACAATAATATAATAAATAAACCATCAAACAGACCAGATTTAGTTCCATGTGAATAAAAACTATCTTTGTATATCGTAAGTAGCCATAATACAAACCCGATTTATTCTTATTTAAAAAATACTAGGGGATAAAAAGGAGGTTTGGCGTGTAAAAGGTGGGGTAAAAGCAATTTTGAAATTTTTTTTTTGAAAGGGGCCCTAATAAAAATCCAAGTTTTCGACTCGATTTAGTTCTATATAAAAATAAACCTGCCATAATATAGACTCGATTTGGTTCTATCGAAAAAAAAAACAGCCATATTATAGACCAGATTTAACCTCTTGCAAATATTTGAACAGACACTAAAGTCGGGATTTCATCTGTTTTAATAAAAATGTATATAACTTAGCCATAATATGTACCTGATTTAGTTCTATATAAAAATAGACCAACCATAATATAAACCAGATTTAGTCAGTAATAAAAACAATTATAATAAAACAATGATTTATTTCCATTTATAAATTATTGGAAAAAAATATGATCCAGCTATAATATAGACCTGATTTTGTTCCATACAAAAAATAGCCAAAAAAGTGAAAAAAATGAACATTCGACAATAATATAATAAATAAACCGTCAAACAGACCAGATTTAGTCCCATATGAATAAAAACTATCTATACCGTAAGTGACCATAATACAAACCCGATTTATTAAAAAAAAATATGATGTATTCCTGATTTTTTCCATTTAAAAATTAGCCAAAAATGTAAAAAAAATGAAGATTCCACAATAATATAATAAATAAACCATCAAACAGACCAGATTTAGCCATGTGAATAAAAACTATCTTCGTATATCGTAAGTAGCCATAATACAAACCCGATTTATTCCCGTTTAAAAAATAAGACATTAGACAGACCCGAATTGGTCCTGGTATACCTAAAACATTATTTCGGAATTTTTGATTGTTATAAATGTCATTGTGGGTGTACTAAATTTTTTTTTGTATGTGACAAAATCAGGTCTATATAATGGCTAGATCATATTTTATTTTCTAATAGGATTAAATCTGGATTGTATTATGATTGATTTAAATCCTTAGTGACTAAATCTGGTACATATTATTGTTGTTTCGTTTTTCTATAGAACAAAATCAGGTCTATATTATGGCTACATTATGTTTATTTTTCTAATAGGGATAAATGATAGATGATAAATATTAAAATGATTTAGTAACTAAAAAAATTGAATTTGATTTATTCTTTACAATTAATACCAATATATATTCCTCCCTGTATTTCTAAAAAGCTTACCTTCCATACATATTAATCCAGCAATCTTTGCACTCCATACACGAAGTGTCAAATGATGAGAACCGTTTACGAACATAGTAGGCTTTGAAGAGGTAACTGAGGAGCTTTTAGCGGTGATTTATCTGTTTGCTATTGGCTGTCATGCCGTTCTTTGGACCACGGAGGGTTGCTGTTATACAGTTTTAAACAGGTGTTGTAGACAGGTCCATTCACATTGCCACGGTTTTTCTATCAGTAGCGGTGCTTAAAAAACAATTTTTTATTTAAAATATTAGTAAATAATGTATGCTTCTACTTGTACATCAAACATAATTGGAAATGACAAGAGTAACCCTACTCTGGGTATTTTTGGGTATGAAGGAGTGAAGGGCAATGAGAAAGCTGATAATCTTGCGAGAAAATTTCCATAGACACTATCTGGAAATGGGCCAAGATGACTCTCCAGTACTGGAAAGATCTTCCTGGGTTAGCTCACTCTAAGTCGTTCTAAGGCAGCACCCTATCGCAGATCCTAGAATGGAGCAGAAGTGATATACACATCCTAATTGGACTGCTTACAGGGCACTATCGTCTGAGTTACTCTCTGCAAATTCTAGGTCTGTCGTCTGTCGTTTATGCATTGTTGAAGACGAAACGGAGAAGCCTATTCTATGGTCCTGTCCTGTCCGGGAAATGAATAGGCTTTGTACGTTTGGTTTCATACAGCTGGAGCCTACCGACTTCAAGGAGGCTTAACTAAAATCAACCATATACTTCATGAATTGTAGCCTGTATGGGTGAGCCACAACCCAGATAGCACACATCAATCCATTGGATGTCCATTGGAAGTTCATTGGTGCTGGGAGTAGAGTTGTTGTATTTCTTGGACATCGAGAATTTTACAGATGGACATCCGATGGACTCCAGTACACTATACAAATGTCCCACTCCTGGACGTCCATTTGGACGTCATGAAAGGCCAATACATGGATACTTTTTGTATTGCTGTTGGACAATTTATGGACATCCAAACCGACACTGATAAGTAATAAAATAAAATTATCACTAAAGTAGAATAGTATATTGTTTTACGAGTGACCAAAGTAACATTTTTTGAAGCGAGAGAACCATTTACCAGCCATGGCGCATAGGGACAAGTGAAACCATCCCAGCGCTCGTAGTGGTCAAAATTTTGTGAAATATGGCTCTTGTCATAAATAAACACGTCAAAATTAAATATAAAAATGGTTCATAATAGTTGTTATGTTGTAATGGCAAAAATACTTAGACGAATGTGTGTTTTATTCTACAATTATTCGATGTGATTAAATAACCTTTGCCACTATGTCTCAATTTTTTCACATATCTAACGCGACCAGCAACAAGTTGCTTTCCTTTGTAAATCGTTTGGTGTTAAAATGATATTTGATGAGTAATTGACTCCTATCCGGTTTGATTAACCGCTTAATGCACAGCTCCGACATATATGGGCAACGTTTACCGGCAGAATTGAATTTTCCAAATATTTTAAGTCCGTATCTGTCACGTTGGATGGTAGATTATTGCCATTCTCGGAATTTGCGTTTGATTATGCTAAGACTAGAGCCAGATGTTTATGACTCACATTATCATTCTAAAAGTTACCTTTTTCATGTGAGGACGTGTAGTATATGCAGTGATATTTGAAAATCCAAGACATTTTGCTAGAATAGAAGTTTTACGCTAGTATAACAATATAATATATTTTATCTCAGGTAAGATTTTTTTTTTATTTTGTTCAGCCAAATGTCTGACCAAGAAGATTCTGAATTTGAGTATGCCAATTTATCAGAAAGCGGAAGTGACGATAGCGATGTAGAATCCGATTCGGAGGAAAGCGAGGATGATGACCAATCAAATGATATCTGGCAACAAATAAATACAGATAACTTGGATTCAGCACCACCACGTTTCCAGTTTATTGGTGTCCCAGATGCAGATAATTTTGCAGTCTTGAATTATTTCCAATTATTTTTTGATAATGAATTGATAAACTTATTGGTCACCGAATCGAATCGTATGCAGAACAATAACCACGAAGATCGTCTGATGTTTTATTGCCTATAAAAACAAAGGAAATGCAAATATTTTTATGTATAAATATAATTCAAGGAATACTAAAAAAGCCAGAATAAAGAATGTACTAGACAACTAAAGACATTTTTGCTACTCCAATATTTCCAAAAACTAATGTCTTTACGTCGATATTTATACGTAAAAAAAATTTCCATTTTTCTGATAATGAATATGACTGTCATACCCATCTGAATCCTAAACTAAACAAAATTTGGCCTATTTATGAAGCTCTAAATGGAAAATTTAGTACATTTTATATACCTGAACAAGACATAAGTGTAGATGAAAGTTTGTTATTGTACAAAGGACGATTGGGTTGGATCCAGTACGATCTCGTTTTGGGATAAAAATCTACATGCTCTGCGAATCTAAAACAGGGTATTTGTATTCGTTCATTATTTATACTGGAAATGGAACTATAATATCCCAAAAATATAAAAACATGCCTATGACTTCACAGGTCGTATTGTCGTTAGCAGATTCTCTACTAGATATGGGATATTGTGTAATGACCGACAATTATTACACGTCCCCACAACTAGCAGATTTCCTTGTATCCAAAAAGATTGATTTATATGGTACTCTGCGGTTCAAAAGAAAAGATTTACCACGACAACTTGTGACTAAAAAAAAATAAAAAAGGAGAATCTATAGCATTCCAAAGAAAAAAGTCATGGTAATGAAGTGGCATGACAAGAAAGAAATTTGTCTCTTGTCGAAAATTTATAATCCCGAAAATGTCCTAACTCCGAAGAATGATAAAGAAGGAAATCCCATAAAGAAACCTAAATTAGTTGTGGACTACAATAACACCATGGGAGGCGTCCATAGATTAGATCAACACTTACATGACTATCAACTAACTGAAAAACGGGGGAAAAATATTATAAAAAAATATTTATGCATTTATTTGATTTTGCTATTTTGGACTCTTTTATTTTGTACAGAAAGAATGAAGGAACGATGGATAATTTGTAATACAGAACAAAACTGATAGAATAAATGATAGAAAAATATCATTTGAGTACAAACGTCAAGAAGGCACGGCGACAAAGACATATGGGACCATTACGACTAAAGGAACGATATTTTCCTGACTTTATTCAAGAAAAGACAGCACGGGCAAAAAAATGAGAAAATAAATAAGATATTGGTGCACTGAGTGTGACGTGGGACCCTGCGTAGTACCTTGTTTTACAATTTACCATACACAATTAAAATATTAATAAAAAAAAATTTTTTGTATAAATTAGTTAAAATAATCATAAATAATAATTATTTGCAAAAAAATAAATGATTTTTTTTTGTACCTAAATTGATTAAAAAAATGTGCATTAAGGGGTTAAATAGATTAAAATCCGGTTTGATTGAATAATTACATTCGTCATCCTAAAAATTATTTAAAAAAAAGTATGATAAATTATTGTGACTGAAAATCTAGCAAATATTCATAAATTATTATTATTCTAACTGTCATGTATTATTTGTTTTGGATGTCACTGATTAACCTAACCTAAGAATCATAGTTTTTTTTTCAAAAATATAATCACATTTTTTATTTATATGCTTATAAATTCTAATGAGATTTTTTTATAGCCAATTTTTATTTCTCACAATTCTCGAGCCAGATTTTATGCAACCATCAGATGACGTTTTCTTCGCGCTCCGTCGGTGGCGTGCGCTTATTAAAGAGACTGGAACAGAGCCGGACATAATAATGGATTCATTAAAGTCAAGTTGATGATAAGCCAATGTAATCTCAGTAAAATTGTACTCCGCGTACAAAAGTCCACAAACTCATTTATTTCTTGTAACCAATATCTTACAAACGGTGTGTGACACGGTACCAAAAACTGAACTAAATTAAATTTATTCTTTTAATGAAAATGTCACAAATTTACCTGATATTCAATTTTTAGTAACTACTTATATATTAATTCATGGTACTTTAGAGAAGAAAAAAAAACTAGAAGGTGAGACAGAAAAAGACTGACATAATAGTATTAGAATAGAAAAATTAATCAGATTGTATTTTTTTCTTAAATTTTATAAAATTTAGTATAAATTGAATACAGTCACGTATTGAGATTTTGTTTACAGGGTGTTTCGTATCAATATATCTTCATATTAAATTTTCCAATATTTAAAAATTTTTAGCGCGCCACTGTGCCACGTTATAGCGTATCGTTACGGTTTTTAAAAGCGGTGGAGGTGATGTAGGGAGTGAGCACAACTTATTATTTCTCCCAGGGAGATTTTTATGTAATTCGCCATGGTGCTGGTGGAGAATATAATAGAAATAGAAAATAGGTGTTAAAACAATTTCTATCGCTACGTTCGATTATATGAAAAATTATTAAAAATAATGAAATATTAGTGTTGATAAAAGTGCACTTTTCTAATCAATTATAGTTTATAAAAGATTTATATGGTGTACTAAATTCTATTATCGTAGAAGCAGTAGAACTTAACCTGTAAAATTATGGTATGCTGATCTTTTCAGATCGTCTTTTTAAGATTATTAAAATTGCTGAACCAATTCAAGCACAAATTTTTAGTGGGAAATTTTTGGCATTAGTTTTTTCGAGTTTTCCGATATTTTCATCTTTCCAAGATTCCAAGTCTATAATGAATGGCGGCAGCATGCTTAGCTGGAATATTCAAAAATAATGGATACAAAATATTTACATGTGCTGGAAAAAATTCTTTGATCCGAAAAATCAAGGTCAAATGAAAATTTACGTTTTAAAAATTGTAATGGGAGAAATGAGTTTTTATATCTTTCAAGAATAAAAAATAACTAAATACCCAAACTCTAACCGCATTAATTTTACTAGAGAATGTATTGTTCTTCGGGTATTTCTGATCCATGAAAAAACTGTTAAGTGATACAATCAATAGGTAATGTGTAAATATTTAGAGATATTGGACAATTCTGACAGTGATAAATTAGTTAAAAATCAAAAGTCTTCTCCATTGATCGTCTGCCGGATTAACAAATCCGCAAGTCAACAGTGGCGAATTCAGGTATTTTTCGCCTAGCAACTGATGGTAAATTTGCCCCCATATTATAGGGGGGGCCCTATAATATGCACATTCTAATACTTAGCCTCTGGTAAACCTGGATAGCGCCACTTCCTAGTCCAAATACACCCCGAAAACGTACGGGAAAGCGCCAATTAGGTCATCTCTTTATCGGAAATTATTTTTAGGCGATTTTGATTATTGTTGGATTACCGAACACTAAAATAAAAAATATTTATACAAAATCATGGAGTCCCTAAGATCCTGGGACCAAAAATTCTGGATAGTATAAGATCCAGGATTCCAGGAGCAAAAATCACCAGAATCCAAAGCCAAAAGTCCTTTAAATGCAATAAAAGCAAAAATGTAGATTTCTGAAATAAAAAATTTTAATAACAAAGCAAAAAATCCTTAAAACATTCCGGATAATATAGACCAAAGACCCAAAGATTTCGGTACCAAAAATCAATAGAGTCTAAAGTAAAAATTTCTTCAAATTTAATAAAAACAAAAATGTAAAAACTTGAAATAAAAAATATTCATAATAAATCACAGAATCCATAGGATCCCGAGACCAAAAATTCTGGATAATATAGATCGAGGATTCCAGGACCAATAATCACCAGAATTCAAAGCAAAAAGTTCTTTAAATATAATAAAAGCAAAAATGTAGATTTCTGAAATAAAGAATCCAAAGACCAAAAATTCCGGATAATACAGACCAAAGATCCAAGGATTTCGAGACCAAAAATCGCTGGAGTCTAAAGTAAAAATTCCCTCAAATTTAATAAAAACAAAAATGTAAATACTTGAAATAAAAAAAAATCATAATAAATCACAGAATCCATAAGATCCTGGGACCAAAAATTCTGGATAATATATATCAAGGAGTCCAGGACCAAAAATAACGCGAATCCAAAGCCGAAATTCCTTTAAATATAATAAAAGCAAAAATGTAGATTCCTGAAATAAAGAATCCAAAGACCAGAAATTCCGGATAATACGACCAAAGATCCAAGGATTTCGGGACCAAAAATTACTGGAGTCTAAAGTAAAAATTCCTTCAAATTTAATAAAAACAAAAATGTAAATACTTGAAATAAAAAAAAATTCATAATAAATCATAGAATCCATAGGATCCTGCGACCAAAAATTCTGGATAAAATAGATCGAGGATTCCAGGACCAAAAATCACCAGAATCCAAAGCTAAAAGTCCTTTAAATATAATAAAAGCAAAAATGTAGATTCCTGAAATAAAGAATCCAAAGACCAAAAATTCCGGATAATACGACCAAAGATCCAAGGATTTCGGGACCAAAAATTACTGGAATCTAAAGTAAAAATTCCTTCAAATTTAATAAAAACAAAAATGTAAATACTTGGAAAAAAAAATGTTCGTAATAAATCACAGATTCCTTAAGATTCTGGGACCAAAAATTCTGGATAATATAGATCAAGGATTCCAGGACCAAAAATCACCAGAATCCAAAGCCAAAAGTCCTTCAAATATAATAAAAGCAAAAATGTAGATTTCTGAAATAAAGAATTAAAAGACCAAAAAATCCGAATAATACAGACCAAAGATCCAAGGATTTCGGGACCAAAAATTACTGGAATCTAAAGTAAAAATTCCTTCAAATTTAATAAAAACAAAAATGTAAATACTTGGAAAAAAAATGTTCATAATAAAACACAGATTCCTTAAGATTCTGGGACCAAAAATTCTGGATAATATAGATCGAGGATTCCAGGACCAAAAATCACCAGAATCCAAAGCCTAAAGTCCTTCAAATATAATAAAAGCAAAAATGTAGATTTCTGAAATAAAGAATCCAAAGACTAAAAATTCCAGATAATACAGACCAAAGACCCAAGGATTTCGGGACCAAAAATCACTGGAGTCCAAAGTAAAAATTCCTTCAAATTTAATAAAAACAAAAATGTAAATACTTGAAATAAAAAAAAATTCATAATAAATCATAGAATCCATAGGATCCTGCGACCAAAAATTCTGGATAAAATAGATCGAGGATTCCAGGACCAAAAATCACCAGAATCCAAAGCTAAAAGTCCTTCAAATATAATAAAAGCAAAAATGTAGATTTCTGAAATAAAGAATTAAAAGACTAAAAATTCCGGATAATACAGACCAAAGACCCAAGGATTTCGGGACCAAAAATCACTTGAGTCTAAAGTAAAAATTCGTTCAGATTTAATAAAAATAAAAATATAAATACTTGAAATAAAAAAAAATCATAATAAATCACAGAATCCATAAGATCCTGGAACCAAAAATTTTTAATAATATAGATTGAGGATTCCAAGACCAAAAATCACCAGAATCCAAAGCCAAAAGTCCTTCAAATATAATAAAAGCAAAAATGTAGATTCCTGAAATAAAGAATCCAAAGACCAAAAAATCCGGATAATACAGACCAAAGACCCAAGGATTTCGGGACCAAAAATCACTTGAGTCTAAAGTAAAAATTCGTTCAGATTTAATAAAAATAAAAATGTAAATACTTGAAATAAAAAAAAATCATAATAAATCACAGATTCCTTAAGATTCTGGGACCAAAAATTCTGGATAATATAGATCGAGGATTCCAGGACCTAAAATCATCAGAATCCAAAGTCAAAAGTACTTCAAATATAATAAAAGCAAAAATGTAGATTTCTGAAAGAAAAAAATTTAATAACATAGCAAAAAATACTTAAAATGCAACTACCAAACATTACGGATAATATAGACCAAAGACCCAAAGATTTCGGGACCAAAAATCACTAGAGTCTAAAGTAAAAATTCCTTCAAATTTAATAAAAATAAAAATGTTAATACTTGAAATAAAAAATATTCATAGAAAACCATAGAGTCCTTAAGATCCTGGGACCAAAAATTCTGAATAATATAAGATCGACGATTCCAGGACCAAAAATCACCAGAATCCAAAGCCAAAAGTCCTTTAAATATAATAAAAGCAAAAATGTAGATTTCTGGAAGAAAAAATTTTAATAACACAGCAAAAAATCCTTAAAATCCAAAGACCAAAAATTCTGGATAATACAGACCAAAGATCCAAGGATTTCGGTACCAAAAATCACTGGAATCTAAAGTAAAAATTACCAGTTGTTGGTTCCAGGTAAATTTCAGTCTAAAATAACCCCGAGATATTTGACCACCCCCTACGCTCAACTCTATTTGAGCAAAAATGTTACATAGGGTCCTCATATAACTCCAAACGTCTTATTTATCACAAAAGTAGTATTGAAGTATAACAAACGAATCATGTGATATTAGATGTTATACAGCAAAGATAATTAGAAAATTTCTTTGGATCATTTTGATATTCTCAAAAATATATAACTTTCCCTTATTTAACTGATCCCCTAACCTTTTTTATTTATTTCTATATGCTATGTTTTGTTATAGTCTATAATACTATCTTTTTTAATAATAATAATCATTTCTGGGTGTGTAAGATGTACAATTGTCTCAGTAAGTAAGTAACTCAATAGTGATTTTAAATATACACAGAAAATATCAGTTAATATTAGCACTTAATTATTATTTTTTTCTAAGCAAACATAAATATTTATCCAATTCTACTACCTATTGTTTTATTTTATTATCGGCACTTTTCCATCCAATCGGGTCGTATTATTAATTGAACAAATAAGTTACCTAAATAATTTTTAAGACGTTTTAATTTTAACATTTGTATTTAAACAATTTTGAAATAATCGTTAAATTTCACACATTAGGATTAACATATGGCTCGTAGGTATTCAATCAATGGCGAAACTATATAGAAATAACGTAATAAAGTTACCTATTGGGAAAAAAACCTACGTATTATATATCAAACGCTGTAAATAGCATTTATGATAAGGTAATAAAAAAATTTTCTTTTTGAAACACCAATTTCCATTCCCACCTCCGCCTGTACAGTAGGATCTTGTATGAATTTTTGTGGCCGTCTTTTAATAAAAATTATATACAGGGTATTATGTGAACTGGACCATTTGCAACACCAACTATAAGCCATACTTTGAATGTTATATTTTTCTCACACTACTCAAAACGTGAGTTTTCCTAAAGGCGAGATATAGGCACATTAGGGTCTTTTGTATTAGTGAAATGGTTAACAGGATTTTGCTTGTATAAAAAGAGACATCAGTAGCGCACTTTGATTAATATACATATAATATTTTTATTTAATATAAGTTTATTATGACTGTTTGATTCATACATGTAATATTGTTATAACAATAATAATACTCTTCCTATATTTCACCCCCTTACGAGTGTCACAAATTCTAATTAATAAAAATTTTCCAAGTTTCATATAATTAATATTTAAATTTTCTTATTTAATTTATATATAACAGTCAGAACATTTACGTTTATTTCAAACAGGAGAATTTTAATATCAAATTTCGCAATAAATTATTTTACATTAAAATTAATTATAAACAATTTTTATTTATTATTATATACTTTTATTTTCATACTTCCTGTTTTTTTTTCAGTAACAATACCCCAAAAACCCCCACTAATCAAAATGTTTAATGAAATCTGTCCATAATCATAAATCTCGTCCACCATCTTGATTTTATTTTTGTTTTTCTTTGTAATTCCCCACAAATCCGCATCACTGTTGATTACAAAATACCAAAAAATGGGAAATTCCCCACAAATTGGCGTCACTATTGATTACTGACTTGAATGGGAAGACAGAAATATTCATTTTGAGGTCACCTGAGATGATTAAGATCCAGATGGAAGTCTGTCTGTCTGTGTGTATTCTCCCACGATAAGGCCACACGTTTAATCCGATTGAGCTAAAATTAGTTAAATGGGTTTTATGTTACCCGTCGGAAGAACCCATCAGTTTTGTACGACATCTGTCAAACGGAAGTGTCAGTATCAAAAAAATGACAGATGCAAGTGTCATGGAATTTGATTTACAATGTGTCATTTGAAAGCCCTTGAAAAACTCTATTTAGAACAGTCAAAAATATTTCTCCAACTGTCACCTGTCAAAAATAAAAAATGTCAAAATTTGAAACTTTAACATTAAATATCTGAAAAATTATTCGTGGATACTTGCCAGGAAAGTTTTGGGGCAACACAACCGATTTTTAATTCTTCTTTATGTGTAGCGAGGAAGTAAAAGGAACAGTACACAGCTGTATTATAAGCTTATCCTCCAATAATTACCCAACAGCGTACAAAATTACCCAAAAATGGGAAATTGATCACAAATCAGCATCACATTACTAAATAGCCAAAAATGAGAAATTCCCCACAAATGGGCATCACTGTTTGATGTGAATTTGCAATAAGTGAAAATTCCGTTTATCTAGTACCTATCATTTCTTTTTAAATAACTGTATTTAGTTGGGGTATCAAGAATTTTTGTTAATTAAATTTTAGTGAAAACTCGTTATTAAAGCATGACGTATAAAAATTGGATGTGCTATTTTATTTATTTATATGTTAATTACAATATAATTCACCTTTTAACATGTATATTCAATTAAAAAGAAAATTGTTCTTGTTCAAAAATCTTTGAACTTTGTTTTTGTTTGTCCAAATAAATACTTATAATAAAAATGAAAATTCTTTCTTCATTTAGTTTTAATTAAATAACTTAAAAACCGCCCCTTATATGGGCAACCCCTAAAATTTGATTATTATTAAAGTTAAAAATAAAAAGATTATTAAAAAAAACTTTGAGTGCACGGGAGACCTCCAATTTTTCTTATTTTTCTGATTTTTTCCTATTTAGCCCAATTTTTTCTGATTCTTTTCTATTTTTCATTATTTTTTCCTAGTTTTTCTAATTTTTCAATATGTTTTTCTTTTTTCGCTATTTTTTCCAATTTTCCCATTTTTACTATTTCTTCCTGTTTTCCCAATTTTTTCCTATTTTTCGTTATTTTTTCCTATTTTACTTTATTTCCCCTCTTTTTCTCGTTTTTTCCTATTTTCCCCTATTATTCCCCGTTTTTTGGTATTGTTTCCCTATTTTTTCTCTATTTTTCACTATATTTTTTTCTTTATTTTTCACTATTTTTCAGCATTTTTCCATATTTTTTTATATTGTTCCCTGTTTTCAATATTTTTTCCCAATTTCCTTTATTTTGCCCTATTTTAATTTACTACATTTTCTCTTTTTTCCATATTTTGTTTGATTTTCCCTATTTCTTCAAATTTTGAATTTGATATGTTGGATAGGATAGCTCACTTCGAGATTTATTAAAAAAATCCCATACATGTGATTTAACTGCGATAGTTTTCATTATGGAAAAAACGTAGAATAAGTTCGAACCAAAAGAGAAAAATCGAAAAATGTTTTTTTATCATGAGAAATAAAAAATAATTGTTAATAACACTTAATAACTTTAAAATTCATTCATATGCAATAAAATAGGATTATCTTTCTTGTACGTCCATTTGTTTTGCACATGTTTTAAAGTTTACAGATTTATACTAGTAGGTAGAAAAATAAAACTAATAGATCTTTTCAAGGGTTTCGTATCCTAATTTTTACAATAAGATCTAAAATTATTGTTTCTTATTTCTTATAATTATTTTCATTATTATTCCGCCAAATGCAAAATACGAATACAAATGCATGTTAGTCAAACAATGTATAACATTCAGATTTTTTATTTAATTTTTAATCAAAAATAACTAACCACATTAATAGTTTTGAATTTTGTTACCAAAAAATAAATAAAAACTATGAGCTTTTTATTTTAATAGCTTTATCGCTTCGTCTATTCGTCTAAAGTACTCAAGTACTCGGACTCGAATCAGTATTCGATTCTTAAATGTATTCGAATACCAAGGATTCGATTCTTAAAAATATTCTATTCTGTCCATCATTACATTTTGGCTGCAACTGAAGTCTAAAATTATAAAATATTACATAGATGTTTACCAGATTTTAGATTTCGTAAATATATCGTAACCTATGCAGACCTTTTTTATTATAAAAAAATTAAATGTTTATACTGCTTGCTAGTTTATTTTTTTCGGAAATTCAGAGAACAATTCTGAAGAAATATAAATGGGACCAGAAACGAGACTCTCCGGTCTCGCCGTATGTGATCTCGGTGTCGCTTTAATAATTTTCAAAATGGTCTCGTCTCGCTCTAGTCTCGGTTTTACGAGACGGTACGGGAAAACTATCGTTCTCGTGTGAAGCCCTAGCTTGTATACTGGAATTTTTTACCCCGTTTAAGCCCCCTTCCACCCCCTAAATGATTAAAGTACAACATAATCTTGCCTACAGAGTTAAAAATTAATTTTAATAAATCCGTTTAAAAAAATATACATAACTAGCGGAAAATTATTATGTAGACCAAAACTGTATTTTATTTTGTGAATTTTTGAATGGTATTTTTTTGCAATTTTTCAAATTCAAAGTTATTTCTGCTCTAAAAATGATATTTAGTCACGACATCTATCGGGCAAACCGCTCGTCTCCAGGATAGACTTAGATATACAAGCCATATAATTGTCATGTACCAGAATTTTTATTCATTATTTTATATGGACGCCTCTGGTTCTATTAATATTGTTAAGTGCCTGATATCATTTTACAGTGTGAATCTGCATTTGGTACCTTATTGTTTGGATAATTGATATTCCTTACTCCCTGCCGATGAATTTTCATACGGGATACTAAAAGGAAATTATTAATTACATTGCCGTCGTTTAAATGGGGCGTCATTTCGGATTTTATTACATAATTTTAAATCGTACAACAACAAAAGAAACCATGAATTTAATGTTTTGTATTGTATAAGAATTTTTGGTTTTTACTTCGAATTAATAAAATATATAAATTTTGAATTCATAGAAAATTAAAAAAATCATTACAGTTGTGTTATCTGCCTATTCTCATCATAAGAATTTTTTATATAAAATAAAAATATTCGTATACGTAAATGGGTCATGGGCCACCCCATTTATACCAAATTTCTGAGTTCGGTTTTCCGGTGTGATCGGAATTGAGATGAAAATTGGAAATTTAAATGGAACACCCAGTATATTTCTACATATTTGGATTCTACAACTTCAAAAACGTAACAGGTACTCGACTGTCAACTGTCACTTAAGACACCATTTTTTGTTTTATTTTTCAATTTTTTTTATCCATCCTAAAAAGTTTTGGTCTAAATTCATTATAATCAAACTAAAATTATCTAAAAGTTCTAAATTTTGTCAGTTATTTATTTTTGTTTCTTAATAATTATTTATATTTATAATATGATATTGTAAATATCCTTTATTATTTTTTTAACAATGATGTCTTCAGGAGAATTTTTCATGGAAATTTAAAAAAATAACATTTCTCCTTTATTTGAGAAACAAAAGAATTGTTAGGTACAACATTTTAATGGTAATTAAATAAACAATTTTTAATACCCGGTGGCCCATCTATATTTCATTATAAAAAATTGAGTTTTAGTTACAAAACTGGATTTTCTGAATTAAAAGTAACAAAAAGAAATTATTGTTAAAATTGAGACTTTTTAGGTAATTCTAGTGTAATTATAAGTAATTTAAACCAAACCATGACCACCTCGGATCGATAAAAAAAATTAAAATTAAAATAAAAATAAAGTCTTAAGTGACATTTAATAGACGATTTGTATGAGCTTGAAGTGGTAGAATCCAAATATGTACCGGGTGTTCTATTTAAATTTCCAATTTTAATGTCATTTCCAGTCAAACAACAATTTTTGTTTATAGACCTGATAATGGTCTTGTACACCGAAATATGTTGCCTTGACTATATTAAATATTTGTTGTTAGGTTATAGATAATATTTTTTTATTATTATTATTATATAATAATTTTGGAAATATAAAAGAAAATTTTAATTAGGTATAGAATAAATAAATGGTAAGAGATAGACAAAAGTGATTAAAAGAATTTTTTTTAAATAATCAAGTATGAATAAAAGAATTATTTTGAGAGAGAAACATATAAAACAAAATAATAAACAGAAAAAAAAATGTCAAATATATAATTTTTGGTAAAATGTCAATTATGTAGAAATGCTATTAAGAGAGGGTTTATATATTTATGTACCTACATATTTTTGAAAAAAAAAATGGTTATTTATGTAACTAGTGCAAAAAGTGTATATTTGTTGCACGATGCATGAAGTTTGCAGCTCGAGACGAAGCCGAGAGCTGCAATCATGCTGAGTGCCACAAATATGCTTTTTGCACATGTTGCGCACAACGTTTTTTTCTACGATCGAATTCAATTTTTTATTTCAAATTTTATTCAAGATAATTTTACAATACAAGAAATACTATTAACGTTATTTTCATAAAACCATTTATTTTTTTAACTGAATATAAATTTTAAAATCGCAGCTAGAGCAACTAAATGATGGACAAACTTTATTTCCAGTGATTTTTTGAATTTTTGTGCACTTTTTGCACTAGTGGTAGAAGAAAAATGGAATACATATAAAAATACAATTATACCAACAGCAGAACAAGTATGTAGGGTGACCCAGATGGTACAGATAAATAGAAAAAAGACGCATTAGTGGAATAAGAAGGTAAAAATAGTAGCTAGAAACAAAAAGTAAGAATGGAAAAGGTATTTAAAAACAAAAGAAGATAAATATTATGAAGAATACATTAAAATAACCAGGCGTGAAAAGAACAATTAAGAAAAAAAAAAGACAGTAAAATAAAAGCAGCATACAACGAAAATAAAACAATTTCTTTTGAGCACTACGCAACATGAGGAAAAATAAAAGAGAACGAATAAAAAATATTAAAAACAAAGAAGGAAATAATAACAGAAGAAGAAAAGAATATGGAAATATGGTGACAGTACCGACTTCAAAGACATCAAAAATAAAACAGAATAAAAAGTTTAATAGGATAAAAGATGAAATAAGATATCAAGAAGTAGTAAAAGAATCTATAAGGATAGAAGAGGTTAAAAAAGTCATAGCAAAGGCAAAAAAATAGGGAAAGCTCCAATCCAAAAATTGTAACTTTTGCACGATCGTAGAAAAATTAAATTTATACCAATAAATTAATGATATAATTTTTTATATAAAAAAATAAAGAAGTTAATAAATTAAATTAATCAGCTAGCAGAGGTCAAACAAATCAAGTTAGGAATTGAGAAGTAAAAGCTGTGCAGGAGATAGAAGACGAAAATCGTCATAGCACTATAGAAAATTATTTTTTTTTATTAATTTGTACTATTTATTATTTTGTTATTTTTTATAGAACTTACTCCAAAATGAGATTTTGTTAATAGTAAACCATACAAATGTTGCTGGACAACGTGGGGCTTTTTAAAATTTAAGGAACCACATTACCATTACAATATATTATATTCTCTTCGCTTTCTATCTATACTTGCAGCAATTTTTATAATATATCGACAGTTTTAATGTTACAGGGGTTAAACAATATGTAAACTAGAAATTATAATTTAAATTAAGTTTCTAAATCTAAAAAAAAAAACAAATTATCCGTAAAATTGCAATGTTAACTTAATGTCACTTAAAATAGAATGAAAGTTACAATTTTTTCAAAAAATTAAAGAAAGAATTGTGAATTTGAGAAGAGGGAGAGACCAAAGTGAAGAAAACTAAAAAATCCGCACTGCTGTGGTCTCTCCCTGTTCTCACAATCACAATTTTTTATTTAAAATTTTGAAAATATTTGCATATATAGTATGTTTTTTTCTCTTTCCATCTACTGTAAGAACTTTTTAATCATGTAGACAGTTTTTATGTTACGGGGGTTAAACAATATGTAAACATGAAGTTGTAAGTTAAATTTTGTTTCTAAAGCTAGAAAAAAACGAATTATCCGTAAAATTACAATATTAACTTAATACCACTAAAAACAGAATAAAATATACTAAAAGTGAGAATTTTTTCAAAAAATTAAAGAAAGAATTGTGAATTTGAGAAGACGGAGAGACCAAAGTGAATAAAACTAAAAAATCCGCAACAGTTGTGGTCTCTTCCTATTCTCACATTCACAATTTTTTATCTAAAATTTTGAAAATATTTGCATATATAGTATATTTTTTTCTCTTTCTATCTACTGTCAGGACTGTTTAATGACACAGACAGTTTTTATGTTACGGGGGTTAAACTATATGTAAACTAGAAATTATAAGTTAAACTTTGTTTCTAAACCTTAAAAATAACAAATTATCTGTAAAATTATAATATTAATTTAATTCCATTAAAAGTAGAATAAACAATACTAGCAGTTAGAACTTTTTCAAAAATTTTAAGAAAGAATTGTGAACTTGAGAAAAGGGAGAGACCAAAGTGAAGAAAACTAAAAAATCCGCACAGTTGTGGTCTCACCCTATTCTCACAATCACAATTTTTTATCAATAATTTTGAAAATATTTGCATATATGAGTATATTTTTTTCTCTTTCTAGCTATAGTCAGTACCTTTTAATAAGGTCAACAGTTTTTATGTTACGGGGGCTGAACAATATGTAAACTATAAATTATAATTTAAATTTTGTTTCTAAATCTAAAAAAAACAAATTGTCCGCAAAATTATAATATTAATTTAATATCAAAAAAATAAAAAAAAAATACTAAAAGTTAGAATTTTTTAAAAATTTTTAAGAAAGAATTGTGAACTTGAGAAGAGGGAGGGACCAAAGTGAAGAAAACTTAAAAATCCGCACAGTTGTGGTCTCTCCCCATTCTCATAATCACAATTTTTTATCAATAATTTTGAAAATATTTGCATATATAGTATATTTTTTTCTCTTTCTAGCTATAGTCAGTACCTTTTAATAAGGTCAACAGTTTTTATGTTACGGGGGCTGAACAATATGTAAACTATAAATTATAATTTAAATTTTGTTTCTAAAACTAAAAAAAAAAACAAATTATGCGTAAAATTACAATATTAATTTAATACTACCAAAAATAGAATAGAAGATACTAAAGTTAGAATTTTTTCAAAATTTTTAAGAAAGAATTGTGAACTTGAGAAAAGGGAGAGACCAAAGTGAATAAAACTAAAAAATTCGCACTGCTGTGGTCTCTCCCTATTCTCACAATCACAATTTTTTATCTAAAATTTTGAAAATATTTGCATGTATAGTATATTTTTTTCTCTTTCTATCTACACTCATTACTTTTTAATAACGTCTACAGTTTTTATGTTACCTGGGCTAAACAATATGTAAACTAGAAATTATAATTTAAATTTTGTTTCTAACTCTAGAAAAAATATAAATTTATTTAAGTTGTTCGTTATTGATTACCACTTTTTATTATAAATGTTTTGTGATAATTTCCTTATTATTATCATTACCATATTTTAGATTCTAAATCGCCTTCTAAATGAACATCAAACCAAAAATCAAATCCATCCTATCACAAAACAAATGATAAACGAGGCTAACAGCAACTTGCCCCTATTATAAGGGTGGTAAACGCGTTAAAGGAAGTGGAAAGGTGTGAAGATGAATTTTAGAGGAGCACGGACACGCGATCTGCCAATCTGGAGCAAGAAATACCGGAAGAGAGGGAACATGGGCGGAGCGAAAAAGTATTAGATCATCTCTAATGGACCAACATAATACCATAATCCCATCTTAGGATGTGAAAGTTTACAAGTCTTAAACATGGAGAGAATTGAAGTGGATGTCGCATCTGATGACACCGATGATACTGATTTCGATGATGATGAAAGTGTTGATATAGTTTCTACGAATTGTGATGATGAAAGACGTATTAGTGATGCAAATGATGCTAGTAATAAATTTTCTATTGATAATATTTTAGGAATAGGAAAGGGAAAAGACAATTTTGAGGATAGTAACAATAAACATAAGTGTACAGTGAGAAAAGTTAAGTGTCTCAAGCCTACTCCTATTCCTGCTTCCAGAACTACAGGTTAGAATATTATTGAATTAAATTTAATTCATTTAATACAAAATATACAGAGTATGCCAATAAAAATTTCGATAGATATTTATTTTGATTAATATAACAAGCTACAATAATAATTTTATTTATTGTCCAACAAAACAAACAATTTGATTATAAATTATACAGGATGACATTTCATTAATCTTATTGGTATGATTATAATAATAATAAAATTGCTCTATAACTTCTTGTTTGGGTAAAAGTAATCCCATTTTTTTAAATTTAAATTGAACATCCACCAGACCATCATTTGTCCAATAATACTACTATGTAGTGAAAACAATTTACAATTATAAATTATGAAATAGAATAATGTGATTATTATTGTTATTTAATAATATTTACTTAACTAAAATGTAACTAACCTCTTAAATGTCTCAATTTTTTACTTTATATAACTTTATGTTAGAAGAAATTTCAATAAATACCTCATTCTATATAAAGATAAACTAAGACAATATATCTTGCCAATTGGACATATTTACACAAGAACAATTACAAACAAAATAAAAATAAAAATGCTTTACAATTTCACGTTTTACTAAGAGTAACCGCATTTTTATAATTTAAAATGAAACGCACTGTATATACAGACAATATACAGTATCGCCAACTACAAATTTTGACATATAATGGCTTATATAACTATGTAAAACGCCATCTTTATGAATTGAAAAAAATGTAAAATTCATATGTCTGTTTAATTCATATTTATCTGAATACAATTACGTTTGCCAAAGAAGTGGCACATCCTGTATATTGGAGTAAATATTTAAAGATTGCTAAAAATTAGAATTATTTAAAAAGTAAAATGATACGTAAAGTCTATACGAAGTCAATTAGAACAGCTAAAAAACCGGATCTGATAAATTTACTAGTTAATACCATATAAAACCTCTCATATAAAATTGATGATTAGACGGTCAAAAACTGTCGGGTCCACCTGCGTTTGCATTTTTGACTGAAATGTCAGAGGCGAGACTATGGAGCTTGGGTTAGGATTTATAAAATTAGTTTTTTCTGCGTTATTGCGAATTTTAGCGAGTGGTTTGCATTAGTGTCTTACTTAACTATATATGCAGTATTTATTTATTTATTTAATTACAAAAATCTGATTTCAAAAATATATTACAATAATAGTTTACCTTTACGAGAATTCTGAAACAAAAAATTTATTATAGTTTCAACTTAAATTGGGAATTTGGAACTTTTGGTTTTAAACAATGTTATTCTTCACCACTAACCCAAAAGTGTATTTTTCTAATACTCTACGCATAATATCGTCACCAAAACTACACTTTTTTAACACTTATTTTGAATAATTCGTCTTTTTATCAAATGTAGTTCGTACAAGTCAATGTCATCCGGATGAAAATTTTATGAAGTTTATACGTAGTAAATTGGCCATTTTTACTAAATAAGTTTAGGTAGTATTGGTGATCAAAATTTTCATTTTTATACAGTTAGCTAAAATATTTTGATGATCCTGCAATTCTTTGATTAATGTTTTAAATTATTCTTTATGACTAATGTAAATATTTCAAAAAATTAAATGGACCGATTACTATGTTTTTACTATGTTGTTCTGGTAGCATACTCGAATGTTTATGTTAGTAATGCGTACAATATTTTTGCAATTTCTATTTAGTTACCATGTATTGATAAGTGAATAACATCTGAACAACTCCTGTTGAAGTTAACATAGTTAGCGAAACGTGCGTAGAGTGTTGAAAAAATGTATATTTGGTTAGTGGTGACGATATTCTTCAACATTGTTGAAAATCAAACGTTCCAAATTTGAAACTCTAATAAATTTTCTGACCAATAATCACTTTTTTCAGAATTCTCGTCGTAAACTTTTATGGTGTTTTCTATACTTATTCCTCCCTTTAATATACAAGATACCACATGTGGGTTGAGGTTCAGTTAAGGTTTTTTTTAGCGGCCTTTCAGGATACGAAATCTGCTTTTTCTAAGATTAACCTTATTACATTTTTTGAGGACCTGAAAAAAGTGTTTGCAATCCGATATTAGTTTGGACTGTACTTCTACACTTTGCAATGCTTTAAGTACTGCCTGGCTCTCTATCAAAATAGCGATTTACTTTTCCCCTTTAAGGATAGACTATAGCATGATCTAAGCACATTTATTGCTGTTAGTTTAGCCTGAAAGTCTATTCCCGGTGATATTCCTTGAGTTCGCATAATAAATTACAGCTCCAGTTAGATTTTGCAATTTCGAACGTCTGTATAGTAAACTAATTCGTTTTGTATTCTCATTGTACCTGCTTTTCAGTAGTTATTTTATTTTAAAAAGATTCATAAAGTGATGAATCACCACTTTATTCCAATGTTTCCAATATCATCCCTATTTGTTCATACCAAGGTGTAATAAAGGAACACTTGGCAGTAGTTCTACTATTACAGTTGGCAAATACCAGTGTAGTGCCTGCTTTTTTCGTTGGCGCATTTCACTACATGTTAACCTTGGTATTTTGGTAATATATTTTATATATTCCTGTCGAAGATGCCATTTAATAATATTTCCATTAAATATTTTTTAAGGTTAAGTTAAAATTTGAAAAAGTGTGAAAAATATGTCAATGTCAACACTACATCCCAAGTTATTCCATTACTTGGACGATTTTCCGAACTTCCTAAATTATTAATATCAAAAGATATTCTACCAAACAGAGTTGATTGTATTCTTCTTGATTTTGGTTGCTCTTTCATGCCATTTGGTGAAAGTAGTAGAGGCTTTTTAATATCTCACAATGGACCTCTTGATATGAAGATGGACGGAAATAGATTACCAGATGCTCCTACGGCAGCAGATGTACTTGCAAGAGCTACAGAGGAAGATTTATTTAAAACAATTAAAATATAATATACGGAGAAGAGAAGCAAGCTCGAAAAATTGCCCGAGCCATAATTGAAGCTAGATATATCTTTAAACCTCTGAAAACGACCGAAAACTTAGCTGACCTTGCTCAATCAGTGTGTACTGAAGATTTTAGATTGGATAAATTGCAACGTAGAAGTCATGTGGCTACAAAAACTTTTCAAGATCTCCATATTTTTGTTAATAATGAGCTAAACGAAATAAATGATGCTTTTGTTTTGGCACATTATTATCTTAAAATTGATGGTCGAATTGTAGCAATATCATTTCATTCTCTAGAAGACACTATCGCTAAAAGACATTTAACTGGTAATGTTATAGAGACTACAGCAAATCCTTATGACAGTGAAGTGGAACATGTTGAATCAACATGATTCACTTCCTAAATATGACGAAGTAGAATATAATCCTCGAAGTAGATCCGCTAAACTCCGTGCTACTGTTAAAATTTCCTAAGACATAATATAGTACTGTTAAATTAAAAAAAAAAAAATCTAATCTAATTCCGTCCATCCTCATATCAAGAGGTCCATTGTGAGATATTAAAAAGCCTCTACTACCTTCATCAAATTGCATGGAATAGCAACCAAAATCAAGAAGAATACAATCAACTGTGTTTGGTAGAATATCTTTTGATATTAATAATTTAGGAAGTTCAGAAAGTCGTCCAAGTAATAGAATAACTTGGGATGTAGTGTTTGTTGTCTGCTAAATTTTCAGCATAATTAAAAGCTATTGGATCTCCGACATTGACATATTTTTCACACTTTTTCAAATTTTAACTTAACCTTAAAAAATATTTAATGGAAATATTATTAAATGGCATCTTCGGCAGGAATATATAAAATATATTATCAAAATACCAAGGTTAACATGTAGTGAAATGCCAACGAAAAAAGCAGGCACTACAACCATTAGTTATGACAATTTTTGTAATTTGTCCAGTTTTTTGCCATCAGTTTAATTCCTTACCATTTTTATATATTGTTTTCACATATAAAACTCCTTCATTTTTGTTCATGTTCATTTACTTGTGAATGCAGCAACAGAGGTTTTTATCAAGTTTCTGAACAATTCCTCTTTTATGCACCATCTTTCAATGATGTTCAGTGCCTGTTGGTTATACTTTTTTTTTGGTGGAAGGGAAACCGCATGGCACCAGACATTTGGTCTATATACCTGGTAGTGTCGGGAGATACTCCGTTCTTCTTCTAGCTGTCTAGCTCTTTCTTCTGCCTCTTTCATCGCTACAATATCTTTCGCATCCTCTGAATCACACGCCATTTTTCTCGACTCTCGATCATCATTTAATAGGGTTGTCTTTTGTGAAGTTTACTCCAAGCTCCAGGTATGTACTAATTCTTGTAGGGTTCCACTTAACACAAGAGAAAAAAGTATATGCGGGGGTGACCACTTCCCGGTAGTACTTGCAGGTGTCTTCTATTTCCCTGCCTATTCTGCTGGTATATTGCTTGAAGCAACCATGACCTGTCAGTATCTAGGTAAGAAAGTAATCCAGATTCCTATATTGATATGTTACACAGTAGTAGTCTTTTCATCCACTGACGGGTTTCTGCCTGTTCCTCCTCATCAGTTTGCCAGAGATGTATGGTACTCACTCTTTTCTTCCTCCTTCGGGCACTGTCACTCCCTATTTCTCTCTGATACGCCTTTCTCGTCTCTGTGGTCATTAAATGTATGGGGACATTTCCGGTAACCAACTGAATGGCTTTGGATTAGACCGTTCTATATGCGTTTGCGACCCTCCAATGTCTTCCTGTTCCTCGCCATTCTTAGCGCTCCTTCCCACACCAGTGTCCTGTAGAACTTCCTCTTTTTTGCACCTTGGCCCTCTGATATTTGGCACGAGTCTATTGATCGTATCTGCACTCTCTCTTCGTTCTTTTTGGAGGTATGTTCGATGTGCTGCCTGTAACTTCTTTTGCCATCGATCATAATGCTCAAGTAGTTTTTTGGTCTTATTTGCGTCTCTGTTATTGCCTCATCGCTCTTGCTCTGGCAATGATGCCCTTTTAGTATCACTGACTCTGTTTTTTCTGGCGCTATTTCCAATTTGTGGCCTCTTATCTACTAGTGTGCATGTTCTAAGGATATGTTGACTCTGTTTATTAGTTCAATCATATCTTCTGTCGAAAGTCGATGATTCTCACTTTTTCCAAGAGATCGAACTTTTGGACCCCGTCGTAGAGTATGTTCCACAGCACCAGGCCTTATACCTACATACGTTTATTTTCTCTTATCAAAAAGTATTTATCAGTGTGGAATCTTGTGATAACTAAAACCAGAATGTGCGGTGCACCAGTGGCGGCTCGTGAACTTTTTGAGAGAGGAGGAATCTTTAAAAACCCTTAAAAAACTATAAAAATCGTTAAAAAACTATAAAAAACTCTTAAAAATCTTAAAAAATCCTTAAAAATTGTTAAAAATTCTTAAAAAACTATAAAAATCCTTGAAAATCCTTAAAAATCTTTAAAAGCCCTTAAAACCCTTAATTAAGTCTAAATATCCTTAAAAATCTTACGCAACTCATAAAAATACTTTAAAATCCTTAAAAAATCTTAAAAAATCCTTAGAAATCCGTAAAAAAACTTAAAAATACTTAAAAAGACTTAAGATTAGTTAAAAACCTTAAGTTAATAAAATGATTCTTCAAAAACATTAAAATCCCTAAACATGGTTTACAATTCTTAAAAATCCATAAAAATCCTTTAAAATCGTTAAAAGTCTTTGAAAATCTTTAAAAATCCGTAAAAATCCTTAAAAATCTTTAAAATCTATAAAAATCCTTAATAATCCATAATAATCCTTAAAAATCCGTAAAAATCCTTATAAATTCTTAAAGATCCGTAAAAATCCTTAAAAATCTTTAAAAACCCTTAAAATTCTTAAAAATTCTTAAAGATCCGTAAAAATCGTTAAAAATCTTTTAAAACCCTAAAAAAATCGTTAAAAAATCCTTAAAAAATCCTTATAAATCCCTAAAACCCCTTAAAAATACTTAAAGACTTAAAATTACTTAAAAACCTTAAGCAATTCTTAAAAATCCCCAAAAATCCTTAAGAGTCGTTAAAAGTCCTTGAAAATCCTTAAAAAATCCTTTAAAAATCCTTAAAAACCCTTATAAATTCCTAAAAACCCTTAAAAATACTTAAAAAGACTTAAAATTACTTAAAAACCTTAAGCAATTCTTAAAAATCCTAAAATAATCCTTAAAAATACATTAAAATCCCTGAACATGGTTTACAATTTTTAAAAATCCCTAAAAATCGTTAAAAGTCCTTGAAAATCCGTAAAACTCCTTAAAAATCTTTAAAAACTCTTAAAATTTATAATAAACTCTAAAAATCCTTAGAATCTTACCCAAGTCTTAGAAATGCTTAAAAAATGTAAAAAAATCCTTAAAAAGATCCTAAAAAATCCCTAAAAACCCTTAAAAATTACTTGAAAACCTTTAGCAATTCTTAAAGATCCTAAAATAATCTTTAAAAAAACATTAAAATCCCTAAACATGGTTTAAAATTCTTAAAAATCCCTAAAAATCCTTGAAAATCCCAAAAATTCTCAAAAATTCTTTAAAATCCTTAAAAATCCTTAAAAAATTCTTAAAAATCCTTAAAAATCGTAGATCCTTCGTCTGCGACGGAATATTGTTATGATTTGTGAAAATATAAAATGATAGTACAAGGTGCGTACTATATTTACTGGGAAATTCTATAGCACATGAAGTTCTAATTGTCGTACAAATACTATAATTATAGTAAGGTTGGCAACGCTGGACAGCACAGTAAAATAATTTTTTTACTGTGACGACAGGCTAGAGGCTAGCCTACGGAGTGTGTTGTCATTTCAGCTATTTTTTACAATATGATTTAAGTATAGATCAATACCTATCATTTTAAAAACAAAATTTTTAATACGGACCAGAGAGCTGTATAAGCTTGACACCGAGGTTGAATTTATACTCATAAACCATTGTTAAATGTGGTTAAGGGTAGTTTATTACGGTCGTCCTTTATAATGAGTCTCAAATATCTCTGCTTCTTACTATACTAGAGCTTATAGTTCTTCCATTCTCAGTTTGAGGACACGTTCTACTCTAAAAGTCACAAATAATTGTGGACGGCATGCCGACAACGGGCGTGCATATAAAATTTGTATAGGGAGAAAAATGAAGTAATAAAATAAAATCATTCCTTATGCCAAAAAATTGTACAGTTTCTTATAATAATTTAGGTAAATACATTAAAAATTATAAAACAAACTCAAATAATTCAAAAATCAGGTGTTTATATAAACTAAATTGTGCAGATTGTCCTAAAACATTCATCGGGAGAACGTATGGAAATTTCAAAACTCATATTTCACAATAAAACAATAAAACAAATTTACATCATCTCGAAATGCTGTTTCAAATGGTCGCCAAAACGCCATTATGATTATACAAACCTTAATAAACTAGTATTAATACACAGTACCCCTATAATACCCGACTTGAGGGTGACACTGTTCGTAGAAAAGTTATGGTCAATTTTTCCAAGAAGTGGTTTTACGATAGCAACAAACCCTTAGAAACTACTGTTTAAAAGATTTATAACCCATTGTATTTATCCGCAAAGACCGACTGTTGCCAAGTTACCAAATTTTTCATGCATAAAGCGAATTTTTATATTTAACGTGAATTTTATCATTGGTGGAACTAATTAATTACAATATAACACTAATACACTTATATCCATATATTTACAAAAAAATACACTATCTGTCTAACAGCGTCACTAACTAAAATTTTGCTGGAATAACGAGAACATTTTTATAGTAAGGCTAAGAAAGCATTTTAGAAAATAAATGTGACAACCTCGATTGATTTCAGCCTCCTCAAACTGAGAATGGAAAAACTATACTAATATTTTAAATATCTTGTACTTAAATAAATGGTTTTTGAAATAAATGAATTTTTTTGCAGGTCTCTTATATCAGTCTCTCCTAGATAGAACAGATGCTTTACCACCAGATCCAGGTGTACAGGACTATCTGCCACCAAAAATTTCACCAAGTTGTTCTTCAGATTCTTCATACGTGCCGTATCACTTACAACATGCAGTGTCGCCACCGTCCTTACTTTATACCAATTGGCTGGGATCCCCAGAAACCAAATCAACTAGTCATATTTTTGGATTACAAGGTAATTCATAAAATTTAATGACAGATAATCACCCTGTATATTTGAAAGAAAATGAAAAGTGTTAACCAACTGCAGTACTAATATTTATAAACAATTTAAACGTTTGTAATAATTTAAACATTTAATCGAATAGTTTTCTATTTAAAATTTTGTTTGGTTTGTTCTGCACTTAGTAACATTTTAACGATTTAACATGTTGTTTTATCTCTATTATATTGTTATTTAAAAAGTCGTCAGTAACATATTGTTGCTAAAGATGATTGACATAAACATGTTTACATTGGAATTAATTTAACTATAAATTATTATTACTATATCAAATATTTTTACCGGATTTAAATAAAGACATGCTGCTTTTAAATGTCAGATTTTTCAGCCGTTTTTCTTTATTATTTATTATTTATAATTGAACAATAAGGAAAATAAGAAAAAATAGTAAAAATAGCCAAAAAAATTATTAGGAACAAATAGGGAACAACAGGTAAATATTTTGGAAAATAGGGAAAAATTGAAAAACACCATGAAGAATTGTTGAAAAATGGAAAAAAATGAAAATTGGGAAAAAAATGAAAAGAAATTGGAAAAAATAGAACAAATCGGAAAAAATTGGACAAAAACTGGAAAATTGGAAAAATAGAGAAAAATAAAGAAAAATAGGGAAAGCTAACAGAAATAATGAAAAAAATAATAAAAATAGGAAAGAAATATTGACAATGGTACAAAATAGGAAAAAAAATTATAAAATAATGAAAAATGCTGAAAAAATAAGAAAAAATTGGATAATAGAGAAATTAGGAAGAAATAGCAAAAAATATGGAAATTTCGGGGAAATAAGAAAAAATTGGAAAAAATTAGGAAAAAATGGGAAATAATTTAAAAAACCGGAAACATTGGAAAAAACTGTAAAAATTAGAATAATTGGAAAAAATTGGAAAATCGAAAAAATCGGGACATTTCAAAAGTGAATCGAATTAATCCAGGAAAAATCGAGAAAAATGAAACAAAAATTTGAGAAATTCGGAATAATTAAAAGACCTGAAAAAATTAGAAAATTCGAAAAAGTTCAAAAAAATTAAGTAAAATCGAAAAAATCTGAAAAAAAAATTGGAAAAAATTGTAAAAAAAATAGAAAAATAGAGAAATTAGCAAAAAAAATGGTACAAATTGGGATAATAGAGAAATTTGGAAAAAATACAAAAAAATGGGGAAATACCGAAAAGGGAAAAAAAATGGGAAAAACAGGAAAAAATAGAAAATCAATGGAAAAAATTACAAAAAGTTGGAAACAAATAGAAACAATTGTAAAAATATGAAAAACATTGAAAAAAATTAAAAAAAAAACTGGAATAAATTTAAATAATTGGAAAAATTGGAAAAAATTGAAAAATTGAAGAAGACGAAAAAATCGAGCTATTCAAAAAAAAATCGAATAAATCCAGGATAAGTCGAAAAAAGATATCGAAAATATCGAGTAACATCGAAAAAATCTAAATGTCCTGGAAAAATCGGAATAAATCGAAAAAGAAATGGAAAAAATTGGAAATAAATGGGAAAAAATTGCAAAAATGGAAAAAATGAAACTAATTGAAATAATATAAAAACATTTGGAAACTAATGGAAAAAAACTGAAATGGAAAATTGACATTCAAAAATAATCCAATAAATTCGATAAAATCGAGAAATTAAAAAAATCTGAAAAATTCAGGAAAAATAGGAAGAAATCGAAAAAAATATTGAAAAGAGAGAGATTAAACCACTGACGAGGAAAAATTCGAAAAATCGAATAAAATATCGAAGAAATCGAGTAAAATCGAAAAAACCTGAAAATCTAGGAAAGATGGGAAAAATGAAAAAAAAATTGGAAAGAAATTGGAAAAAATGGAGAAATAGAGAAATTAGGAAATGATGGGGAAAAATGGGAAACTATGGAAAAGAGAAAAAAATAGGAAAAACCGAAAAAAAAGAAAAAAGCCGATAAATAACAGGAAAAAATAGAAAATAATAGGAAGAAGTTAGGAAGAATTGGAAAAATTGGAAAAAATGGAAATAATTGAAAAAATATGAAAGAATTTCGAAAAAAATATACAAAACTAGAAAAAAGTGGAAAAAATTGGAAAAAAAAATCGTATAACTTCAGGAAAAATCCGAAAAAACGAAAAAAAATTTGAGAAATTCTGAAAAAATTTGGAAAAATTGAAATTAAATCAATGATGGGGTATATTCAAAAAGTTGGGGAAAACTCGAAAAAAATATCGAAGAAATCGAGTAAAATCGAAAAAACCTGAAAATCCAAGAAAGATCGGAAAAATCAAAAATAAATTGGAAAAAAATTGGAAGAAAATTGGAAAAAATGGAGAAATAGAGAAATTAGAAAATGATAGGGAAAAATGGGAAACCATAGAAAAGAGAAAAAAATAGGAAAAACCGAAAAAAAAAGGAAAAAGCCGAAAAAAAATAAAAAAATAGAAAATAATAGGAAAAAGTTGGGAAGAATTGGAAAAAGTTTAAAAAATAGAAATAAGTGCAAAAATATGAAAGAATTTGGAAAACATATACAAAACCAGAAAAAGTGGAAAAAATTGGAAAGAAATAAAAAAAAATCGTATAAATCCAGGAAAAATCGGAAAAAAAATGAAAAAAAATTTTGAGAAATTCGTAAAAACTTGGAGAAATTGAAATTAAATCAATGACGGGGAAAATTCAAAAAATCGAAAAAAATATCGAAGAAATCGAGTAAAACCGAAAAAACCTGAAAATCCAAGAAATATCGGAAAAATCAAAAAAAAATTGGAAAAAATGGAGAAATAGAAAAATTAGGTAATGATAGGGAAAAATGGGGAACTATAGAGAAGAGATAAAAATAGGAAAAAACGAAAAAAACTGAAAAAAAAACAGGAAAAAATAGAAAATAATAGGAAAATTTAGAATAATTGGAAAAATTGGAAAAGAATGAAAATAATTGAAAAAATATGAAAAAACTTTAAAAAAAATACAAAAAAAACATATAAATCGAGGAAAAATCGGAAAAAAACGAAAAATATTTTTGAGAAATTCGAAAAAAATTGGAAAAATCGAAAAGATTGGAATAAATTAGAAGTATTAAAAAAATCGAGAAACTAAAAAAAAAATCTGAAAAATCCAAGAAAAATAAAAAAAAATTGGAAAGAGAGAGAGAGAGATTAAATCACGTAAGAAATGTAAGGGGGTCCCCCGACCGCATAAACTTTTTTTAAAAAGTGGCATTTGCTCCCCTAAATTTTGGGTATTTATTAAATATTGATTTTTCCTGTTTCCAACAGTTTTATTTTAATCAGGATAGTTTGATCCTTACTAAAATAAGTTTCTATTTCCTAGAAATAAACATGGTGATTTTTGGTCACCTCGTATATTTCTTTTTATACAACTATGTTACATTTATAAAATAAAAAAAAGCAAAAATATAATTTATTATAAATAATATTTTATGTTAAGATAATTTCCACTGTAAAAACATGAACGTTAAAGACTCTAATTGGATCTATAAGGCCTGCTTCTGTTTGGATTTTCAATAATTAGCAGCTCATATATTCTTTCAAACACCTGTATCCAGAAGAGCTGTTCGAAGTAAGACTAAACAAATATGTGCCGTATAAATTTTTATTTGTTGAAGCAGTTAATAGTTTGTTTAAAGCGTACCCAAGATTTTTTATAGTTCACACCCTGCGATTTTCTTAGAAAATTTAAATATGTGTGTTTTAGAGAAACTATGTTTGACAATCGAGCTGAATAGGTGGTCTTTGGTATATAAAATATTTGTAATGGTTTAATTACATTGTATATTTTTTAATTTGTTTTAGTAATGAAATAGTAATAGTAAAATTTATCCCAAAATTTAAAGATTTAATCAAAACACGGTTACGGTTTTTTTTATTGATGAACTAAACTTACTTTTTGGGTAGTTTTTCTATTAAGGAAAAAAATGATACGATTCTGTCCGTCTATCCGCATCTATTTCTCAAGAACTATTACAGACAAGAAGGGGGTAGATATTATTTTTTTCCTGGGAGGGGGGATACTTTTTTCCTGGGGGGTTATAATCAAACTTTTAGACAAATATGTCTGTTTCTACATTTTACTTTCCCGACCCACCTCCTAGAAGGGAAAGTATTGTGAACGAGCTAAAAAAAAATTTCGAGATAAAAACGGAAATATCCATTTTTTGGTGCCCTGAGACGATAAAGACCATTTCCAGATGGAAGTCTGTCTGTCGGTCTGTGAGTGTGTATGTGTGTGTGTGTGTGTATTCTTCCACGATAGAGGCCACACTTTTAATCCGATTGAGCTGAAAATTGGTATAGGGGTTTTAGTTACCCCTCAGAAGAACCCATTAGTTTTTGTACGACATCTGTCAAACAGAAGTATCACTATCAAAAAATGACAGATCAAATATATCACGGAATTGGACATGCAATATGTCATTTGAAAGCACTTAAAAAACTCTATTTAGAACAGTTAAAATTATTTCTCCAACTGTCACTTGTCAAAAATAAAAAAATGTCAAAATTTTAAATTTTAGCATTAAATATCTTAAAAAGTATTAATCCGATTGGACTGGAATTTGGTACAGGGTTTTGGTTTACCCGTTGAAAGAAATTATTAGTTTTTGTATAACATGTGAAAAACCGAAAAGAAAACAGGAAAAAATAGAAAATTATAGTATAAAATTGGAAACAAATAGAAACAATTGAAAAATTATGAAAAAAATTGGAAAAAATGGAAAAACTGAAAAAAATTGGCAAAAACTAGAATGAATTGAATAAAATTGAAAAAATTATTAAAAAATTTGAAATAAAATGAAAAAACGGAAGTAATGGAAAATCGACATTAAAAACAAATCGAATAAATCCAGTTAAAATCAGAAAAAACAGAAAAATGTTTTTGAAAAATTAAGAAAATATTGGAAAATTCGAAAATATCGAGAAATTAAAAAAAAAATCTGAAAAATTCAGGAACTAGGAAAGAATCGAAGAAAATATTGGAAAGAAAAAGATAGATTAAATCACATAAGGAACTTGGTTCCTGACTGGGAAAAAATCAAAATGTTCGAAAAAAATTGAAAAAATCGAAAAAATATCCAAGAAATCGAGTCAAGACGAAAAAAATTGAAAATCCAGGAAAAATCAGGAAAATCGAAAAAAAAATTGAAAAAAATTTAAAAAAATTGGAAAAATTGGAAATAATTGAAAAAATGTGAAAACAATTTGGAAAAAATAGAAAAAACTGAAAAATTGGAAAAAATTAAAAAATAGAAGAAATGGAAAAATCGACATTAAAAAAAAACGAATAAATCCAGGAAAAATCGGAAAAAACGAAAAAAATTTTTGAGAAATTAGGAAGATAACCTTAAATGTTATGGGTCAAAAATTGCCCATGTTAACACTTACTACTTTTTGGTCAGAAGAAAAGTAAGTTTGTGTTTTTTCACATTTTTTCGGGGGTTTTCAGATTTTTTCAGATTTTCAAAAGTTGTAGTGAATTTAATTATTTAAAATCCTCAAGTATTTTTTTGTCAGATTTTTTCTTATTTTTTTTTTATTTTTTTATAATTTTTCTGTTCTTTATTTTTTTGCTCCTTATTATTTAATTATTTTTTTCGACTTTTTTTTTAATTCTATGATTTCCTAATTTTTTCCCTTTTTTTTTTGATTTATTTTAATTTTTTCAGGTGTTTCTTATTTTTTCTTGTTTCTTCTTTCTTTTTATGATTTTTCTAATTTTTCTGTTATCTATTTTTTTGCATCTCGATTTTTTATGATTTGTTTTTAATTTTTCAATTTTTTTAATGATTTGTTTTCTGATTTTTAATGTTTTTTTCTGATTCTTTCAGATTTTTTCAGAGTTTTTCAGATTTATTCAGATTTTTTCGGGGTTTTCAGATTTTTTTAGATATTCAAAAGTTGTAGGGAAAGTACAAAATGCAAAATTAAAAAAAAAGGTAAAAAATCCTACATGTGCAATTTTTTCGCCCTCTAGCCGCAAAACTCTCAGGAATTCGAAAAAAAGTTTAATACAAAAATTGTAGAGAATTCAATTATCTAAAATCCTCCAGTATTGCTGATTTTTATGATTTTCTTAGATTTTTCCTTTTTTTATAATTTTTTCCCTTTTTCTGTTTTTTTTTTTAATTTTTTTGGTTGTTTCTTATTTTTTCTAATTTTTTTATTTATATTTATCATGTTTTTCTTTTATTTATGATTTTTGATTGATTTTTCTAATTTTTTCTCTTCTCTAGTTTTTTGCATCTCGTTTTCTTTATGATTTGTTTTTAATTTTTCTATTTTTTTAATGACATTTTTTTCTGATTTTTTGTTTTTATGATTTTAGCTTGATTTTTTATGTTTTTTTTTCTGATTCTTTCAGATTTTTTCAGAGTTTCTCAGATTTATTCAGCTTCTTTCGTGGTTTTTCAGATTTTAAATTTAAATAGAAGATAAAAAAAGTTTAATACAAAAGTTGTAGAGAATTTAATTATCTAAAATCCTCCGGTATTGCGATTTTTTAGGATTTTCTCAGATTTTTTCTTATTTTTATTTGTATTTTTTTATAATTTTTTGTTTTTCTTTATTTTTTTCGGTACCTTATTTTTATTTGATTTTTTTTTTAATTTTATGTTTTTCCTAATTTTTCCCGTTTTTTATGATTTATTTTAATTTTTTCGATTTTTTTTTTCTAATTGTTTTTCATTTTTTCTGATTTTTCCTTTCTTTTTATGATTCTGGCTTGATTTGTTCTTGATTTTTGCTTGATTTATTTTTCCATAATCGAATGTTAAAAATAAAAATAGTGATTCATCAGCAATAGGTATAATACATAGTCAATAAATATAATTGGTGAACGATTTGTGGATTGCCAGACCGACACCTGACCATCAGGCACTCCATTAAATTCCGCACGCTATTTGGCCATTTGGAGGATTTCTGTCTTACCCCCATTGTTGCGGCTCCCGTGCGTTTGTTCTCGGCTATAATGAACAACAATTTTCCTCTATTATGTTATTAATTACAAAATGACCGTGTTTTGTTCACCTAAGGGGGTGTTAAATGATAAAATCCTCGTAATAAATGGAACTATCAGCGAGAAATAAGGAGTTCATTTCAGGAAAATGCCGTTTTGATTAATATGATTACGTTTTGTTGGATATTCTTACCATTCGCGTCCTTTATAATGTTTCCAAATTATTATGAATCTCTAATAAATTTATTTTGATTAATAATTTTATGTTTTTATAAATGAGAAATTTATCGTATAACCAGAAACATTTTTTATTGAAACTTGGATACATTCAATCACCAAAAATTAATCGATTTCACAAAATTTGGCCTTATATTTATTTTTATAAATTTATGATATAGTGGAAAGTAAAAATGAAATGTATTAATTTGATAACGAAATAATAAACATTTTTACTAAAATTCCATAAAGACCACCCAGTAGTGGTTTGAAATAATGTAGATTATTACAGAGTGGTGTCAAAATGCTGTTCAAACACAACTACCATGACGTCTAAGTTCTTTCGGAATTTGATGGTATGTCAACCGTTAGCCGATTATTAAAAAAATAAACAAGTTTAATAGTTGCCTTTGTCTACAATTAACAACTTAAAATAAGATATTTTCTTGTTTGTTGGATAATTATCATTTTCACTAATTAACTTTGACGTTATTTAAATCCCTACGTTCGTATTTTATTATTAAAAAATCTGATGTGGCCAGCACATGACCTCTCGCCATTTTTGAATCAAAAATTTACAGGTTGACACAAAAAAGTATGAAAAAAAATTATTTTTTTGTAAATCTGGCAACAATGGCAAAAGTTTCGAAAATTTTAATGAGATGAAAATAAACTATATGGTATACAAAATATATGTGTAAAACTTTATTGCCGTTTTGTATAATAATGGAGTCATTACCCATAGCAACTGATACTTCCGGTTGTGCGATTGGCACCAAAATCTAATCAGATCTAATCTAGGGTATCAGAATCCTGTATGCAAAATTTCAAATTTTTTTATTCAGTAGTTTTTGAGTTATCGTTACTACAACATCCATCCAAACACACACACACACACACACTAACACACTAACACACACACACACACTAACACACACACACACACACACTAACACACACACACACTAACACACACACACACACAGACATCATCGCGAAAATATTAAAATCGTATTCTAGGGACCCCAAAACGTGTTTATCAATTGAAAACTCACTACCCAATTTTTAGCATGATTCCTATACCTCTCTTATCTGAAGGGCGAGAGGTAATAAAAAAAATATACACATACATAATAACTCCTACATAGTGTAAAATTGGAAGTATTATAAAAAATGTGAAAAATTTTGAACTCTTTGAAAACTATATTATAATAGAATGATTTGTTATCTATGAAACTCTCCCTCTCTCTTATTTGGTTGGGTTCCTTGAATAAAAAAATCGGCTGTGTCACCACAGAACTTTCCCGGCTCGACCGTAGAGAATATGTTATTTATTATTATTATAATAATTTATGGAACACATTAAAAATAGCGAGCCGATGGTGAATACTTCTACCAAATTGATATATTAATGTTGATAATGACATAAGCTGCGCATGCGTACGTTGCTGCTACAATTATGATATCCTAAAATTATGTGTGAAAACTATTGGGAGTTCGGGAAAATTTTTCATACAATAGTTGTAGGGAATTTTAAATGTGTATTTTTCTCGCCATCTAGCGGCGAAACTATGAGGAATTCGATAAAAAGTTAAACATAAAAGTTAAAGAAAATTTGATGCTTCAGAACTTTGCACACAAAAATTTTGCACTAAATGCAATGTTTGTCCTCAAAATCAAGAAAAACTAGAGAAAATCTACATGCACATTTTTTACGCGCCCTCTAGTGGCGCAATTATTCTAAATTCTGGAAAAGTTTCAGACAAGAATTGTAGGGAATTTTATGGTCTAAAACTTTGTACCACAACATTTTGCACTAAAGTGTATTGTTTGTCTTCAAAATCAAGAAAAACATAGAAAACCTACTTGCACATTTTTTACGCCCCCTCTAGTGGCGCAACTATTGGGCATTCTGGAAAAAGCTTAAGACAAAAGTTCTAGGTAATTTTATTGTCTCAATCTTTGTATTACAACATTTTGCACTAAAGCGTATTGTTTGTCCTTAAAATTTAAAAAATGTAAAAAATTGTTACATGCATATTTAATCAATGTCGGTCTTGAGGACCTTCTACTACACCAATTTAAACCAAAAACTAATGGTCACATTCTAGGTATACACCGACAATTCATACCAAATTTCAGCTTAATTGGTCAAACAGTTCGGTAGTTATCGTGGAAGATTACACACAGACACACAGACACACAGACACACAGGCACACAGACACTCAGACACACAGACACACAGACACACAGACACACAGACACACAGACACACAGACACACAGACACACAGACACACAGATACACAGACACACAGACACATAGACAGACAATATGCTGGAAATGGTTTCAATCTTCTTGAGGACCTCAAAATGGATATTTCCATCGATATCTCGATTTTTTACTTTCCCGACCCACATCCTAGAAGGGAAAGTATTGTGAACGAGCTAAAAAAAATTTCGAGATAAAAACGGAAATATCCATTTTCGGCCCCCCTGAAACGATTAAGACCATTTCCAGATGAAAGTCTGTTTGTCTGTCTGTGTGTGTATGTGTGTGTATGTGTGCATGTGTGTGTGTATGTGTGTGTGTGTTAGGATGGATGTTGTAGTAACGATAACTCAAAAATTAAGGAAAGAAAAAATTTGAAATTTTGTATACAGAATTCTGATACACTAGATTAGATCTGATTAGATTTTGGTGCCAATCGGACAACCGGAAGTGGCAGTTGCTATAAGTGATGACGTCATTACTATGCAAAACGGCAATAAAGTTTTACACATTAATTTTGTATACACTATAGTTTATTTTTGTATCATTAAAACTTTCAAAACTTTGGCCATTGTTGCCAGATTTACAAAAAAGTAATTTTTTCATACTTTTTTGTGCCAACCTGTAAATTTTTGATTCAAAAATGGCGATAGGTCATCAGATTTTTTACTATTCTATATCCTGTCTATTTTTTTTCTTAAAACCCCTCCGATAAATTCACCTTCAAATCCTTCCTCTGACCAACTTCGCTCATTTACTTCTTCAACATTTATCCTATCTTCCTTCTTCAAAATTTATCCCAAATTTCTTCCTTTTTATAAAAAAAAATCGTCCATTCAAACTTTTGGATTTTTTTTTATAAGGTATAAGAAAAAAATCGGTTGTGTCGCCCCAAAACTTTTCCGACAAATATTTTTTCGAATAATTAATGTTACAGTTTAAAATTTTGAAATTTTTTATTTTTGACATTTGACAGTTGGAGAAATAATTTTGACTGTTCTGAATTTATAATTCCAAATATTTTACAAATTTCAAAAATGACGTCTTAAAAATTTCAAGAATTAAAAACAATTTTATTATTATTAATGTTTCAAAAGTTTCTAATCATTGTAAAAACGAATTTCAAAAATTTTAAAATTTTGAAGATTTCAAAAAAAATTCCTGAGCTTCCTAAATTTCGAAAATTTAAATATTTTATTTCAAAAACGCAAAATTTCAAAAATTTCATTATCTAATTTCAAATATTTTACAAATTTCAAAAATGCCATCTTAAAAATTTCAATTATTATAAATAGGTATTTCGAACATTTCTAAATAATGTCAAAACGGATTTTGAAAATTTTAAAATTTCTAAAGTTTAAAAAAATCCCGAGATTTCCAAATTTTGAAAATCTGATAATTTGTATTTTCAAAAACACGAAACTTTATAATTTCAAAAATTTCAATATTTTACAAATTTCAAAAATTTCAATATTTTACAAATTTCAAAAATGTTGTCTTAAAATTTTCAAGAATTTAAAATATTTCAATTACTATAAATTTCTAAACAATGTCAAACCTATAATTTATATAATTTTAAAATTTCGAAGGTTTCAAAAAACATTCCCGATCTATAAAAATTTGGAAAATTTAAATAATTTCTAATTTCAAATATTTTACTAATTTCAAAAATGTTTTTGAAAATTTCAAGAATTTACAAATATTTTGAAAATTTAAATATTTCGAAAATTTAAAGAAAATTCGAAATTTAATAGTTTCAGAAAATAAAATCAAGGATTAGAAAATAAACTAAAATTATTATCCACAAACTTCAACATAATCTATGGCAACGTCAGTGGCGTACGCCTGTTTTAACACATATTTTCAGAATGTAATGATTATTATTTTCCAAATTTTGATCGTTTTAATTTCAGCTCAATGGGATTAATACTTTTTCAGATATTTAATGTTAAAGTTTTAAATTTTGACATTTTTTTATTTTTGACAGGTGATAGTTAGAGAAATAATTTTGACTGTTCTGAATAGAGTTTTTCAAGGGCTCTCAAATGACATATTGCATGTCAAATTACATGAGATATTGCATCTGTCATTTTTTGATAGTGACACTTCCGTTTGATAGATTTCGTACAAAAACTAATGGGTTCTTCCGAAGGGTAACCCAAAAATCTACAGTAAATTTCAGTTCAAACGGATTAAACGTGTGGCCTCTATCGTGGAAGAATACACACACATACATGCACAAATACACACACATACACACACTCACACAGAGACAGACAAACAGACTTTCATCTGGAAATGGTCTTAATCGTTTAAGGGGGGCCGAAAATGGATATTTCCGTTTTTATCTCGAAATTTTTTTTTAGCTCGTTCACAATACTTTCCCTTCTAGGAGGTGGGTCGGGAAAGTAAAACAGCAAGACAAAAGGGACCAACGGTTATTGTCCGTTATTGTCCGTTCCTAATATAAAATTTCAAAGAGCTGATGCTCAGAATTATAAGGACTTGAAGGACAGGGAAGAAATCAATGCTGTCAGTCCTCCAGCCGAGTAGACAAGTTCGTTTTAGAGATCAAGATCATCGTCGATGAGCTCCTTAGAGAATATCACATCCGAATCAATCCAGTGCCTAGCGTTTGTCGATTCTTATACGAAAAAATCAGAGCAATTGATGACTCCAACATTATGGGTAGGAACCAGTCTTGGATCTGTCATAACTATTTATATAATAATGTATAATAATGTGGATAGTCGGTCGTCACAACCAGTACTCGTTCCCTTAGTTCAGATTCAGATTAAAGGATTCCATTTTGACAATGTCTTTCCTAGATTGTAATGGCTCGTTAGTACCTTATTCTTATGAATCTTGGTCTTTCCAAGAATCATATAGCTTCTTAATTGAAAAGACCGGCGTTGAAAAGCAGTAGTATAGCAGGATGCATACACCTGTTCTCGTGAAGATAACAGTTGCAGTTATAATTACAGTTGCAGTTTTAATTACAGATCTAGCACTTATCGAAAAAAATGCGTGTGCCGTGAATATAGTACATGCCCTAAAACCCCAAAATTTTGAGGGGAAAATAAACGGTATACAACTGCATCGATGATAGAATTTAGATTTTAAATATACAAGGCGAGAATAAAACTGAATTATTGTGTGACCCATGGAAAAAATAAACGTAACAACTTCCCGGATATTAGAACTGAATGGTCTTAGTAAAATACTCTCCTGTACTGATCTAATAACTATACGGCTTTGTGACAAACGATTAAAAATGCTTTTACTCTTTACGTTTAATATTATTTTTTTTATTTCCTAGTTCGGTGAAATACCAAATAAGTTTTACTATTTTTCAATCTGTCTGTATTGTTGTAGTTCCATTTTGACAGATCATTGGACCATTAAAAAGTCTTCAAGATATATAAAGTTATCTTAATTATTATTGTCGCTGTTAATACAGTATTTACAAAATTATGATTTTTTTTTCAGCTCCAAAACCATCAAATCGACGTTCCCGGAAGCCCGGCTTGGACAGGAAGCCGCGTCAAGCATACAGCGCCAAACAACTAGAGCGACTGGAAAGCGAATTCAAAATCGACAAATATTTAAGCGTCAGTAAACGAATGGAACTCAGCAAAGCTCTGAACCTAACCGAAGTTCAAATTAAAACGTGGTTTCAAAACCGACGAACGAAATGGAAGAAACAATTAACTACGCGCTTGAAGATGGCGCAGCGACAAGGATTGTTTCCTGCGCATTATTTTTCTCCTGCTGTTGGTCAGCAATATTCGTCGATATTTGCGCCGTATTATTCGCCGCTTGGATGTATGTTTGGAGTTGCGCCGATAGATGATGCTGGTGAATCTACAAGAAGAAACAACTAAAAGAAAATTTTTTGTTGGATAAAAGATTGATACAAAGATTTGATTATAGAAAATTAGTATTATATTGGTGAACCAAAGATAATACCATTATCCATGTATAGGTCAATCCAATGCTTATATTTATTTTAAATCAAATGTAACTAAACCCATATTCAGGTTCGAAATTTGTGATTGATTTAAAAATTGTAAAAAATACCAAATTTAAATTTGACAAACAACAAATATACCAAACTTTGTTTTTGGTAAGCATTGGCCAATTAGACGTACTTCAAAAATGCCGTTATAATTATTTGTAAGATAAATCTTTAACCAATTGACTTCATTGAGGGACATTAATATATGAACAATTAAAATTATATAAGATTATCCATATGTCAATTGTAGTCAGTGTAATGTAGAATAAAAATCAAAATCATATATCACATACTTTTATAAAGATAAATATTAAAATATACAGTAAATTATTTAATGCTACAACATATTTTTAACAATTTGGTCAAAGTTTATATTTTTTCTAGCGGAACGGTTGGTTTTTTCAAAAAATAATTTGACGAAATTGTAGATTAATACTTTTTATTTGTTACAAAAAAAAGTTAGTGAAATTTATTCAGTATTGTGTTCTCTATGACTAAAACCAAATACATGTAATTTGAATAATTCAACGGTGCTGCAGCGCGAATTAATTGAATTTAACGTAATACTCAAAAGATGGTAAAGGATTGTTATGATCTAACAATTAAAAATAATTATTAAATACCAATTTTTCAGTTAATTTTGGTAAAATATCGTCACCCGAGTATTGGTTTGTTCTATGTCTAAAAATATTTAAACGGAGAAATGGACAATTAAAGTTTAGATGTTGATATCTTTAATATATTTATTCTTTTTTATTTAGTTTGTAGTCTAAGTAAAGAAAATATCTGTTTCAACTAAAAAACAGATATATTTATATTGAAATATTATTTATTTTGATTTTAATTAAAACGACGTTTGAACAACACTTATTTATTTATTTTTAGCTAATAAAATAAAAACAAATTAATTTTTAAACAAATTAAATAAAATACATTCAGTTTACAAAAATTAAAAAATCGGTTGTGTCACCCCAAAAGTATCCAGAGACGAATATTTTACAAACATATTGCAAGTCAAATTCCGTGACATATTGCTTCTGTCATTTTTTGACAGATGTCGTACAAAAACTAATGGGTTCTTCCAATGGATAACCAAACCCATATACCAAATTTCAGCTCAATCGTATTAAACGTATGGGCCCTATCGTGGAAGCAGATACACAGAAAAATACACAAACAGACAGACAGACAGACTAAATGGTCTAAATCGTCTCAGGGGATCTTAAAATGTATATTTCCATCTTTCTTGAAAAACTTTTTTAAAAAATAGAAATAAAAATACATTTTTCCACAAAAAAAAACTAGAGTAAAAAATTCAACAGTATTTTGTCACAGACGAATGTGGAAAAAAGCGAAAATGCATGTTTTCACATATAAATTGGTATAAAAGCGAGAATGCATAAAAAACTAGAAAAAAAAACAGCAAAATTGCCTTTTTTCCACACATACATTGGGAAAAAAGGAAAAATGGATTTTCTAGATAAAAATTTAAAAAAACAACATACTTTTTTTTAAACAAATGTGGAAAAAAACACAAAAGCAAGAATAAATTTTTCCTTATTCAAATTTGAAAAAATGCAAAGTGCATTTTATCTCACACAAATTTAAAAAGAAACAAGCATTTTTCTATACGAAAAACTAGAAAAAACAGCAGAAATGCATTTTCACACATGAATTGGGAAAGAAGCAAAAATGCATTTTTCTACACAAAAAAATGGAAAATAACAGCAAAAATGCATTATTTTTTCAACAAATTCGAAAAAAAAACAGAAGCACGAACGCACACTCGAATTTGGAAAAAAACGCAAAAATGTATTTTTCCACAAAAAAAAATTGGAAACTACAGCAAAAACGCATTTTTTCACATATAAATTGGTAAAAAAGCAAGAATATATTTTCCCACATAAAAAACCAGAAAAAAAAAACAGCAAAAATGCAAAAATTACACATAAATTGAGGAAAAAGTGAGAATGCATTTTTCCACACAGAAAAACTAAAAAAACACCGTAAAAATGCATATTTTCATACATAAAATAGGAAAAAAGCAAAAAAATTTGATACAACAAAAATGTATTTTCTCTCAGAGGAAATTGAAAAAAAATCGGTTGTGTCCAGAGACGAAAACTTTTTCAGAAAGTCTCAAACTTTGACATATTTTTATTTTTGACAGGTGACAGCTGGAGAAATAGTTTCAACTATTAATAGAGTTTTTCAAGAGCTTTTAAATGACATATTACAAGTCATATTGCATCTGTCATTTTTTGATAGTGACACTTCCGTTTGACAGATGTCGTAAAAAAACTAACGGGTTCTTCCGACAGATAACCGGAACCCATATACCAAATTTCAACTCAATCGGATTAAACGTGTGGCCTCTATCGTAGAAGAGCAGAGGGATCTGACAGACCTGAAGTACGTCGGCGCCGGTCTTCAGCTCCGACAGATACATTAGCTTCAGTTCTCTCAGGCCCTTCTGTCTTGTCTGCACCCGTGGAGCTGTCAGATCTAACACATCTGTCGGACCTGAAGACCGGCGCCGACACGCTGACTTTCTCTAATACGGTGAATTCTACTACTATCTACTATACTTTTGCACAATTTCATGTAAATCAGCTGTACATACAATTTTGCGTATCATTTGGATTTATATTAGGCCAATAGAATACGTTTCCTTTTCGCACGCACATTGTATGATTGGTCAAATTGGATATAGAACAAAACAATATTTATAGCACCCAAAAATGCGTCGCTAGATAAAACATTATTATTGTGGACGTAGAACAATATGAATTTATTTAATTTGCGCTTGAGGATTTATATCTAATTTATATCAGTTAATGTCAAAATAAATATAGATTTATACAATAATCAAGTATTTGCAAAATTTATCATTAGATAGCACAAAAGATTGTTCGAGATAGTTTATTTTCTTGTGGGCTATGGCCTTGACTATATTTACGTGTATTCTTATGGGCAACTGATCGAGGTCATGACCCATAAGAAAATGTATTCACTATATGCATGGAGATAGATTAAATAAATGTTGAATCTGGAAATTTGTGGCTTAATAATATATTACTGGTATATGAGGGAACTGGACATATTACAAAAAAAAAATAGTTGTATAGTGGACATGGGATAAAATATTTTTAAAAATGCCTAATTTCTAGCAGAAAATATCACATACTTTTAATTTAGAATATAAGATTAGAATATCCTTATACCAAATATACAAAAATCTCATTGTCCAAAAAAATGCAGATAGCATACAGCAATACTCAGGTGACGATATGTTACATACTAGAAAATTCTTTGATTTATTATTATTATTATTAATCCTAATCCTAGTTTAATTTAAAAAACGTTTCCACGAAGCTATAAAATATCTAAACCATTTTTTCTATATATTTATAAGCACAAACTATATAGTTAGGTTTTATTTTTATTAAAGTATGTAATTCTACATTTAAAATTATACATAATATATAAACAGATATTTAAATAATTATATATTTGCTTAAACTATTAATATTGCAGGCGAGATAAAGTTTTACCCGCTATGGGAAATAATTAAAGGGGGTCACAAGGAACAAAAAACTGCGTTCTGGGGTTTGGTCTACTTAATTTTGGGGGAGAGAACTGGTTTTTTTGCTATTTTCCGTCATTTCCAGCAAAACTTCATGTTGTATCAAAAAATATTTAAGAACAAAGTTGTAGCTTATGAAAAAACCTACAACTTTTATATAGGTCACTTTGACCATAAACTTAAAATTTTTGAGAAAAATGAGGAAGTTCAAAGTATTTCTTTTTCGTTTTTTATTTTTTATTTTCGCAATAACCATTCTATTTTGATGAACTTTGTGAAACTATTCGCCATTATGTCTTTAATTAGCGAAAAAAAATTAGGATAAAAAAAATTATTATTTTTTTTGAAATATTAATTATCTTCGGTAAAAAATTTCAAATTAAAAGTTAAATGGCAGAATTTCATCGTACAGAGTTCTCCGGATATACTTTTAATTCGTTTTCACATATACTTTTTGATATAATGATAAACTACAGTTGATCTTCAAAAACAGGTTCAAAAATTGAAAAAACTGAAAAAATGACTGTTATAATGCATTTTTTAATAAGTGTTGGTAATTTGTTTAAAATTTTAAGAAAATTAAAAAACTGATTACTCCATTGAATTGTACGGGAAAAAAATTATATGTTATTGTTTGATCCGAAAATTCAGATAAAAATTAAAAATAAGAATTTTTTAATTTTTTTTCATAGAATCGAATAACTTGTAGTTTATAAAAAATCTTTACTTTTGTACAGGTTTAATATAATCTTAAAATTTCCAAAAAAAATGCGAAAAATCATTTTTTCCATTTTTTTGATTTTTGAATATAAATTTATTCAAAAATAATGTAATTTTGACTGCAATTGAAAATAACACATATTATACATTAACAATAATGGGAAAATTTTTATTTGTTGTATAATGTATTTTCTCATTTGAATTATAATGAGTTTTTAATGAGTCTTTAATGAGCTTTTAATAAGTCTGTAATGATATTTATACTCCCACTACGTATTTTTCCATTTCTACATTTTCAAAAAAAAATGTTTTGATCTAAAAAAATGAATATCAAAAATTTTTTAATGTCTCAAAATTATTTTGGTTATTAAATACATAATAGTAAATACTTTAAAAAAGTTTCATTAAAACAGAATGATTTTTGCAGAAGTGAAAAATGAAAAAAAAAAAATAACTACGAATTACCTCATTTATCTCGGAAATTTTGAGTGTTTTGTTTATTTGTTTATTTGTTTTATAATGTATTTTTCAATTGATTTATAACGAGGTTTTAATGAGACGTTAATGAGCTTTTAATAAGCTTTAATGAGATTTATACCCCCACTTCGTATTCTTCCATTTCTATATTTTATTTGACGAATTTTCTGAAAAAAAATGTTTTGATCTAAAAAAATGAATATCAAAAAATTTATTTTTTTGTCTCAAAATTATTTATGTTATTAAGTACATAAAAGTAAATACTTAAAAAAAGTTTCATCAAAATAGAATGATTTTTGGGGAAGTGAAAAATGAAAATCGAAAAAAAAAATTAACTAGGAATTACCTCAATTTTCTCGGAAATTTTGAGATTAAGGGTAAATTTGTCCAATATAAAATCGTGAAAAATCACAACCAAATATTTTTCATCCCCTTTAAAATAAATTAGTCCAAGCCCTATACTAAAGCGCCCTTTTTATTTGAAATGTTCCTTGTAACCCGTTTATCATTTTTCACTGCAGAATATTAATTAGGATCGAATTTTTCTGCTAAATCTTGCCTGCACTTTAAGAAGTTATTTCAGTGTGTCCCACAAGAAAAGCAAAATTATAAAATCAAACAAATATTTCGTAGAAAATAAATATTTATTATTATTTGCAATATTTTTTTTATCCATAACTCCCTAAAATTTAAATTGCTGTATTCTAAAATGTATTAAAAAATATTTTGTTTTGTTTTAATATTTTAAATAAAATTATAAAAATAAATAATAGTATATATTAATTCCAAAAATTCAGAAAGCAATATTCACTTTTTCTGTAATTTAATATAAAACGGAAAATAAAAAAAAATACATTTTTGATCAAAAAGTTGTCCTACTTTTTTTTAAAGAAGACAACATTTTAGCATTTTATTAATAAATACATAAAAATACATAAATTATAGTTGTACAATCCGGCCCTGATCTAATTAATTATTAATGACAAAAGATCTAATAAATATTGCTAGTATCAAAGAATTTCAACCTCGGTGATCTTGGCTCCCGGCCGGCCTGCTCCAAGCTGCACTTTTCCACCACGGTCAAATAATTTTGGTTTATAGTGACAAAATAGGTTTAAGGATAATTAAATAAAACAAAAAATTATTTATAATTTTATTTGTGCCATTTTGGTCTACATTTTAAAATTTATAATTTAGTTGATAAATAATCCTTATAATCTATGTATAATAAATAAATACAAATAAATAAATATAAATGATATGGAAATGGAATAAAAGAACCTAATAGTGATAAAAGCATAAGAAATATAATACAGATTGTTTATTTATGGGTAACTATGAAAATACAATAAATATAAATAAAAACTAAATCGTAATTTTTAAAAAATATATCCTTAAATTTTAATTTTAACTCAATAGAAATTTTAAAACTGGTGAAAACTTTAATCAGACAAATATGTTTTGGCTGATACAAAATTTAAAAAATATATTCTTTAAAAATCACATTATGTTTATTTAATAAAAATTAAAATATATAAAACACACATTTTCTATACACACCAAAAAAATAATTTTTACCATAAAAAATGGGACTTCAAATTATTCAATAATTAAAATAATAATTTTTGAATAGTTAAAGATGCATTTATTTGTCTTCATAGTGTACAATTCCACACAGTATGGTGTAATTTTCATCTATTGTGTTAGTACGAAATGTATAAATTTATCACAAATTGAGTATCAAGAATTTGAGCTCCTCATGATTTGCCAAATTTCTCAAAATTCCAGTTACTAGGTTAATCACAAAAAATTTTGTACTGAGATCAATTTAATTTTTACGTTTTAATGAAAATTTAAGTTTGCTTTGTTTTTTTTTAATCAGCAAAAAACTAAACAGTAAATAGTATATTGTAACACAAATGATACAAAACAGTACTCATTTATATATAAAAATATATTTACATTATTTTTTTAATTCGATATAAAATCGTTGATCCCTTTTTAATAAATTTTTGTTTCACTAAAGTTGTGCGTGTAAATATAATCTAGTTACTTTGTCTTCAAATCAAACACGGCATTATTAGTAAATATGTCCACTTATTACACATGGACGTTTTTCTTTTCTTAGTCCAACGACCCTTTTCCAGTGCTCGGTAACAATAAGCAAAGTAGACCACTTACTGAAAATAAAAAAAAAGTTACTTAATTTCAAATGCATTTAGTACAATTATAACAGTTCAATTATAACGCCTGCCTTCAGCACTTTCCAATTTGCTGGAAAACTTCCAACACCAACCTAATTTCCAATCCCCACAAAGATTCCACTTCCCCCAACTCCTACAGGCCGATTGTCCTAGGTAAGCTCTACCCTAGCCTCAAAAACCGTCAACCTTGGTCACTGTGCATCGGCAGTCCAGAAGGCTTTTGATCAGGTCTTGCACAGCGGGCTTTTCGGAAGTTGTCAAATATCGGACTCCTTATCCAACCCATAAAACTCATCCATTCCTACCTCAGAAATCATTCCATCCTTGTAAAAGTCTGAAACTCCCTGTCAGATCCCTTCACTCCTCTTGCAGAAGTTCCCCAAGTCTCAGTGCTTGACCCTGTGCTGTACAACATATACACGCACGACATTCCTCACCTTCCCTCATCCATCCAAGACCTCCAGCTTTACGCTGACGACACCCAAATCTCTGCTACCGCACCATCCAGGAGAGCTCTGAACACCAAAACCCAACAACTAATAAACCATTTCTCCTAATGGTGTAATAACTGGAGGATTACTCTCAACTCCTAAAAAACTTATTATCGTCAAACATCCCAGTTACACCCTAAAAGCTAACCAATCCCTCAAGGAGATTAACCTTAGGGTCTGGGGGAGAGAGAGACTCGTTCACTTGTAAAAGGTTACCTACTCGGGAGTGTTCTTTATGCGCACCCTCAGTTGGGGAACCGAAGTCCAAAGAGAATCACTCTCATCAGAGCACTAGGTGGTCGAATTGGTAGATTTTATCCTCAAATATTGCTATATACCTACAAAATCTACATCCGTCCCATAATTGATAATAGAGCTCTCAACTTCTCCACCCATCCTTATCCTCTCTTGCACGCCGTTACCGTAACAGAGAGTAGCATGCTCAAGAAATGTTCCTACCTCCCCTGGCGATTCCCGCCAAACTAAATTTACAACCGTACTAATATTCAAACTATAGATCCTAGGCTAAAAATTCTACAGGGAAGACATGTCAGGAGAAGATTGAACGGCTCCAACATTCACGCCCATGATACCCTACGGACGAAGTGGACAATTGAAAGGAACAGAAGAGCCTTTTCTGAACGACCAAAGAAGAAATTCCCCCAGCTGAATCTAAGGATTCTAAAAGAAGCGAAGGATCTTCCGGACGAGCTTGTAGATCTTCTTGAGGATGCACCTATAGGCATCAGGTGAGTTGGTCCCCCACTGATGTCGACGGACTTCACTGCTCGCGCTGAGCCTCCCACCCTGGAGGCTCGTAAGTATCCAAAACACTATCTATAATAAAATATCTTAGTTTCTCCTAATATTTTTTTCTTTCTAGCTCAACATCCTACCAAGTATCTCTTGTAAATTTTCTCCTACAGCAGGGTATAAGGAATAGGACAACACCAGGACAAATAAACGAGGAGAGTTTAGCCCAGACAGCACAAGATGTCCATTTTATGTCCATTTCAAGTCCAAATGTCCAAGGATATTCATTGTACGTTTATTGTACGTACAAACATGTATGTTTATTGGATGTCCCGAATTGTTCGTCTAATGGACGTCCACACAACGATCATTTTAAGTCCAAATATTCATTGGGTGAGTAACATTATTAACAAGAACTGAATTAAAATCATGGAATGTGCGAAGATGGACGTCCATTGGACGTTAACGTCCAATCAAGTTCATCCAATGGACGTTTTGAGGATACTTTAGTCTGTATAGCATTGAACTATGAATGTATGTGATACGTCCATTGAATATTAGAAGATCGACATCCATTGTATATTCAAAGTGGTGTCCTCAGGCGTTCATTGAACTTTAGAAGCATCGTAACTAGACATCCATTGAATGTACAATGGAAGTAGATGTGCTGTGTGGGTGCAGGTATGCCCCTGACTCTGCTTGCTGAGCGATCAGGACAGAGTTATGCACTACCTTACGCATAGGTGTCTTTAAAAGATTCCCGCCTGTACAACTCAGGACAATAATTGTACCAGTTCTGATAATCTTCTTCACGTACTGTGTGGATTGATATGGTTTTGAGAATACACTTTCTAACTCTATCTCAAATTTTTAAAAGAGCTGAGAACCATATTTGGTGCTTGGGAATAAACTTACCTAGAAGCATTGAGGCAAATAGTACTATAGGTATCACACAGTTTAAGTCTATTAGAAAACCGAAGAGGAGATTTCCTACTAGTGCTCCTCCTCTACCAAATGTTAGCGAAAGTGCAGCTGCCATTACTCTGAAATTAAAAAAAAAGTATATACAAATTGTAATATAAAGTATATAAAATCTAAATTCTATTTTTAAATTGTTGCTTAAATGGTGTTATGATAGGTTTAATATACAGGGTGTTTCCAAATAGGAGCGATAGTTTTTAGAGGGGGTGTTTCATGTAAACAAAGGCTCTTTTAAAGTTTTTTCTGCTGTTGTGAATTTTTTAAAGAAATGGAATTCTGTGAGCATGTTCTACCGATAAAAAGGCTGCCTAAAATATATTTTTTTAATTTGTTAAATGGGTGAAACATGCTAGCCCTATTCCATTTTTTAGCAGAACTTTTTAACAAAATAAGTAGATTATTTAGCCCCGCGGATATTCACACTTATCCCTGAACACCTGACATATAAAAAAAATATTTTTCATATAAGAAAGAATTAAAAAAGTGGATATTAAAGACAGCTATTCTCCGATTTAGTAAATCAAAAACTTTGTTAAAAAAATTTTTATTAATATAAGCAGATAAAACAAATAATAAAAATTATAGCTCAATTAGGATTTTTCCCAAATTTCTAAACTTTTACCTTATGTGAATAAACATTATTATTATAAAGACCCCCTTTATTTTTCGTAACGAAATCATCCCCTAAAACTCTGGCACTTATATATTTGGAAACACCCTGTATTTTATAGTTTTATTGTTGTAAGAGCATTCAGCATTATATTATCAAATCTTATCAAATGTATCATTTTTTGATCCTTCATTATTAAAAAGTGAAAAGGGGGACCCTTAAAATAATTTTTCTTGATTTTCGATTTTTCTCTCTAAACTATACACAGTTACATTTTTTAAATTTTGAAAATATTCTCACTTATAGTAATTTTTATTTGGATCAATTTAATATCCTTTATCCTGGAAACAAATTGTGTCACTTTGTCTCACATTTCAAAGTTTTTAACCTTTTTAAGTAATTTTCTCTTTTTTCCCAAATTTGTTATTTTTCTTCCCAAATTTACCATTTTTTTTCCCAAAAATTTCCCCTCTTTCTCTGTTTCAAACTGATTTTTTTAGCAATTTTCACTCCAAAATTATCCCTGTTTTCTATCAAATAAGATACATTTGACTACTTTTTTCCCCTCTCGTCTCTCAAATTCTGTCACTTTCTCTCAATTTTCTCCCTATCTCTTAAAAATTTCCCTTTTCTCTCAAAAATTTTCCTCTTTTCTCTCAATTTTTGCCGTTTTTTTTTTAAATAATTTTCTCTTTTTCTAAAATTTGTCATTTTGGACTCAAACTTCCCCTCTTTTCGCTAAATTTGTGTCACTTTTTTTAAGTAATTTTCACTTTTTTTCTCAAATTTCGTATCCTTTCTGTCAAACATTTCCCCTCTTTGTCTATTTCAAAGTGATTTTTTAGCACTTTTCTCTCCAAAATTATCCCTGTTTTCTATTAAAAAAAAAACACTTAACTACTTTTTCCCCTCTTGTCTCTCAAATTGTGTCACTTTGTCTCAAATTTTCTCTCTACTCTTAATTGTTGCCGCGGTTTTAAGTATTTTTTTCCTCAAATTTCTTATTTTCGTCTCAAATTTGTCGGTTTCATCTCAAATTCTCTCTCTTTTCGCTCAATTTTTGTCACTTTTTAAGTAATTTTCTCTTTTTTTCCAAAATTTGTTACTTTTTCTTTTCAAATTTCATATCTTTTCTCTCAAAAATTTACCCTCTTTCTCTAGTTCAAAGTGATTTTTTTAGCACTTTTCTCTCCAACATTATCCCTCTTTTCTATCAAATAAGACACATTTGAGTACTTTTTTCCCCTCTCGTCTCTCAAATTGTGTCACTTTGTCTTAATTTCCTTCCTGTCTCTCAAAAATTTCCCTCTTTTCTCTCAACAATTTTCCTCTTTTCTCTCAATTTTTGCCGTTTTTTTAAATAATTTTCTTCTTTTTCTGAAATTTGTCATTTTGGACTCAAATTTCCCCTCTTTTCTCTCAATTTGTGTCACTTTTTTGAGTAATTTTCTCTTTTTTTTTCTCAAATTTCGTATCCTTTCTGTCAAAAAATTCCCCTTTTTCTCTATTTCAAAGTGATTTTTTCTCTCCAAAATTATCCCTGTTAAAGGTTTCGTTTATTAAAAATAAAAATAAATAAATAAATGATTTCCGACAATATTATAGTTTTTAGCAGTTTATACCACTATTAATAAAATTCATTAGTAGATCTATAATTTTACTGGCTTAAACGAGATTGAAGTGGTGTAACACAACAAATTTAGCACAATAAAATTTAACACAATAAAATTTAATACAATAAAAATTTCAAATGAGTTTATTGATTTTAGATCAGCGCCTATAAATTTTGAAAAAAAATTCTTAGCGGTATATGCGGGGTGGGAAATTTTTTTTATAAAATTTGGATTTATATAGTGACCATCATAAGTGTTATCCCCTTATCTATCTCGCTACTGGACTCCTAGGAAAATCGCCGAGACACGTCGACCTTTGATTTCTACAGTGAACATTTTTGTATGAATAGTTTACCCCTAATTTCATCCCTTACTGGAGGGGACAACCATTTCCAAAAATTTAAATAGCATTGGATGGTGAGTAATAGCTCATTTAAACGGCGGATTTATTTTCAATTTAATCATGCAAAAAATTTAAAATTTTCTGCATTAGGTGTTGAGTTATTAATTTTTTAAAATAACAAAACACCACAAATACAAAATGTTCCCCGTTGACCTCCTGGTACAAATAAAGTCTATTTTTAATTTCAGTCGTGAATAGAGTGACAGTGAGTCTCGTATAATTCGAATTTAGGTAACCCCAGAAAAAATCTAAAAGGGTTAGATCTGGTGATCTTGTAGGCCATTCTACAAATCCTTGGTGCCCAGTCTATCATCCTTCATAAACAGTATTCAAATATTTCCTATTGAAAAATATGTTTTTTACAACAGTTGCCACTATTGCGATGAGCCTCACGAAAAATAGAATCGCTTTGCATGTCTTATTTGAAGATGAATAGCAATCAGAAATTATAGCTAGAATACACTGTCTCACACTCTCCTTGATATCAGTTTATTGTTTTGACCATTTATCCTAAAAACAATACAAAAACACCAATAAAAACGTGCAGTTAATATCCAAACATAATGACAAATAAGTCTCACTTCACGTCTGAACCAAAAGTGACATCATGCAGGGCCGATTTTTAATTCTAAGGATGAGCGCGCTTCGTTAATTTTCTATTCTGAAATAAAAATTACTCGAGAATTAATGAAACAAATTTCAATTCCTTTAAACGGTTGAATATAAAATAAAACCCCATTTCAAATGGTCTATCACTCACCATCCATATTTAAATTTTTCGAAAGGGTTGCTCCACTCTAGTAAAGGACGAAATTAGGGATAAACTATTTATACAAAGTGTACATTGTATAAATCAAAGGTCGACGTGTATAACGTGTAGAACTGTATAATAGAGTATTTTTTACTTACCTCAAATTCGTTGGAAACAGATCAACCATAACACAGTACACAGTACTGATTCCTAAACTAGTTAAAGCTTCAAATATACACGAAAGAACCAAATTGGACATAGTAGAACTAACGAAGTACAGACCTATTGTTACTCCTCCAGCCACAATTAAACTAAATACTAGAAACAAAAAAATATTTTTTTAATAAACTTAGTTTTAAAAAAAATACTAAACTCACCTAAGAAAAACTTTGCTCCAAGTCTGTGAACACAAAGAGGCAACCAAAAACTGGTGGGAATACACGCTAAACCAATTATTAATGTGTGTAGAAACACTGAGTCTGCAATAGGTTCTCCACAGAATTCTGTATGTCCGAGAGACGTATTTGTAGGCACTACAACTGATGATACTTCACATACTGTAGCCCGTTCATTGGGATGCAGATTCTCGAACTCTTCGAAACGGTAGAATAATTCGGGAAACCAAATCATTAAAGTGTAATAACTGAAAAAAATTTTAATTCGAACAAGCAAAAATTGGTGTATCTCAAGGAAGAAAAAAATTTACCTTGTAGTTAATCCAAATTGGATAATACAAGTTAGCACTGTATATCTCAAATGGGGAGGACTACATAATGCTTTTGTTTGTTCCCAAATTTCTCTCAGTAACATTTTTAATTCCTTAGGTTTTCTAATTCTTAAACTACGAATACTTCTGGTACTTTGTTGAGAAATCACGCTCATCGTGCGTACTTTTTCCCGCAAACTTAAAATCTAGAAAAAAAATCATGTTGTTTCTCTCTTTCTGTTTCATCATATAAAAAATTTATATGATTTTCTATTTGTTATTTTATATTTTATTTTATTTACCGGATAATTGGCACCATTATCTCCGGTGTTACTTGCATACATGTCTCTTAACACTTCCAGTGCCTCGTCAGCTTCTCCACATTCTAGTAGAAATTTTGGACTTTCTGGAAAGAAGAACAGCCATAAACCAATCAGAATACTTGGAATGGCACAAGTCGCTACGAATAAATTCCAGCTTTTAAACCTAAAGCTTTCAGTGATATATTCGAATTCCAATGGAATTATTAACCATGCGATACCTGAAATAAAAATAGTTTATAGTTGAATGGTTCTCGCCAGGAACGTTGTAAACGCCAATAAATCCAAATCGGTGTTTTATAGGCAGAAACGTTTTAAGAGACGTTTCAAATCTAGTGCAAGATATTTTAGTATTGAGAAAAATTGGTTGGCAGCTCTGGGCCCAGCGAATTCCCGCCATTCCCAGTCGACTCGTTGCGAAAATGTGGTTAGCAGAGTTGCCGAAGCTACTCCACCTGTACTAGATCTACTCCCTTTTATTACTTTTTACTCCGCTACTCCAACAGATTGTTTTCTACTCCGATTGAATGTTAAGATGAATATGTAGTTCGAAGGAACAGATACCGATTCTGCAATTATTTTACGAACGTTATTCGGCTAATGTCCGAATGCCTTAAGAGAAAATAAAACGAAAACCTGCTATTTTCCTTATTTTTTTTCTAAGAAGTCTATTTTGACATTTGTTAATATGTTCTATGACTGACCTAGTCTGAACAATAAATAGTACTCTGCTTTGGTATGAATCTACTACACTTTCAATCTCCTATCTACTACTATTTTCTGGACTAGTGCGGCAACATTGGTGGTTAGTACTTAAGCATGGCTTCAATAGGCGGCGTCACGTTTATACCTTCGGATGCTGATCAACAATAGGAATAAGAGGCGGAAGATTAACATTGATCATATATGGGGCACAAAAACTAACCTAAAACAGGGAAGTTCTCTCCAAAAGAAGTGAGTGTAAAAACGTTACATATGACACTATTGTTTACCTTTGCTACAATTTTAATATTTTTAGTATTATGATTATGATGGAATAAAAAGAGTACAGTAGATATCATATTATGATCATGTATATAGATATATGTGAGGGTATAACCTACAAATTACGGTCCACGGATAAATGGTCATGGATGAGCTAGTAAATCAAACAAATACTTTATTTTATGAAATTGTTTGATCAAAACAAAAATTTATTCCATTGTCTTTGGTATAGGGTTCATTTTTTAATAATGGTTTGATTTCTCAGGCTATCTTTTTTTTCATTTTTTTTACGAAATAAATAGAAGTTATTTCCTTTTTTTTAATGCACAGGCTAGATTTAGATAGACTTCTTTTAATAAAATAAATTAAAATACACAGGTTGGATTTAGATAATCAAGATTTCTATTAATTAAATAAATTAACATACACCGGTTAATTACGCTGGGTTCACTTTTCGTAGATTTTTCCGGTTTTTCCTTTTTTTTCGATTTTATCCGATTTTTTGGGATCGTATTTGATTTTCGACTATTTTATCGATGTTTTTTAATTTTATCCCATTTTTTTTTTCATTTTGTTAGAATTTTTTCGATTTTATCCGATATTTTCCATTATATTTATTTTTTTCTATTTTTTTATTTTTTTTTGTTTTTAGTTTTTTTCGATGTTTTTTAATTTATTAAATTTTTTTTTCAATTTGTTTCGATTTTTTCAAACTTAATAAATTTTTGTCGATTTTGTCGGAATGTAATTGGGTTTTTACGCTTGTTTGATCGCACTGAATTATATTTAGTTTTTTCAATTTTTCTCGATTTTATTTGGGTTTTTTCGATTTTATTTGGTTTTTTACGATTTTGGTCGATTGTATTTGATTTTTCCGATTTTGTTTAGATTTTTATTTTCGATTTTTTTTTTCAATTTATTTTTCGATTTTATATGATTCTATTCGATTTTTATCAATTTTGGCGTTTTTATTTGGGTTTTTAAGATTTTTGTCAATTTTATTCGGTTTTTGTGTATTCATTTTGACTTTTTTTCAGTTTTTTTTTCGGTTTTTCTCGTATTTATGTTTTGTCGATTTTTTAGAGTTTGATCTATTTTACGACTTTTGTCGATTGTATTTGATTTTATTTGATTTTGTCGCTATATATGAGTTTATAAATTTTTTTTCAATTTGTTTCGATTGATTTCGATTATATTTTTTGGTCAATTTGTTCTGAATTTTTTATTATATTTTTTCGAGTTTTTTTTTCGGTTTTTTTTTCTTGACATTTGTTTTTTGTCTATTTTTAACGATTTATTTTGTATCGATGTTTTTAATTTTATCCCATTTTTTAAATTTTTTTTCGATTTTTTTAATTTTTTTCGATTTTTTCAAATTTTATTCATTTTTGTCGGTTTTATTTGGTTTTACTTTCCCTACCCACCTCCGAGAAGGGAAAGTATTGTGAAGAGCTAAAAAAAATTTCAAGATAAAGATGGAAATATCCATTTTGAGGTCACCGGAAAAGATTAAAACCATTTCCAGGTGGAAGTCTGTCTGTATTCATTAACTATAGAGGTCACACGTTTCATCCGATTGAGCTGAAATTTGGTATATAAGTTTACGTTACCCGTCGGGAAAACACAATAGTTTTTGATTGACATCTGACAAACTGAAGTGTCACTGTCAAAAAATGACACAAGCAATATGTCACGGAATTTGACTTGCAACATGTCATTTGAAAGCCCTTGAAAAACTCTATTCAAAACTGTCAACATTATGTCTAAAACTATCACCTGTCAAAAATAAAAAATATCAAAGTTTTAAACTTTAACATTAAATATCTGAAAAATTATTCGTTTCTGGATACGCGTCGAGAAAGATTTGGGGCGACACAATCGATTTTTTTGTAATAAGAGAACCACTACACACTAGACATGAAAGTAAAAAAAGGTGTCTAGATGCTGATCTAAGTATTGAAAAAATGTGGAACTTTTTCAAAGACAAATACCCTGATGTTAAATATGGTTTGCACTATTATAGGGATATATTCAATTAAAATTTCAATCTCAGATTAGGGCTTCCACGGCAAGATACGTGTGAGCTGTGTGACAGCTTGTTCATCGTTTGTGTTGACCTTGAGCAAGTACTTTAACTCCAGGTAACATATTTTACCACAGATTTATCTTGCTACGAAACGAAAGGAAAACAAGGATCAGCTAAAATTGCTTCTATTATTCTTTCATTTGTGACTCATAAGTTCCAACCACTGAATAAAAACAAAAACGCCATTTGATAATTGGTGTGTAGGTCAAAATAACAATTGTGAAATGGTCGGCCTTATGCAACATTTACTTGTAAACAACTATTTAACAACAGTTGAACAAAAGTGCCCACTGGGTATAGATTTTGATAGGAAGTTTGTACCCGATAGGTAGGAAGAGGCGATTGTAAACGCTGCTACTATCGATTGTTGAGCAGTCCTTAAACTCCGAATTACTCAATACGTGTGGATCAAGATTGTGCACGATGATCTAAATATATTGCAAGCTAGGACTTCACCCAATATCTTGCAAACATGGATAAACCACTATATTGTAAAGAAGATGAAAACAAGGAGTAAACTTAACCTTTCACCAGTTAAAGTTGGTCAATTTCATGAAGGTCCCCTTTCTATCCAACCGCCAAAGAAAAATAATCGCATGTCGAGGAGTTCCGGCCGATTTATGAAGCCCTGAAAGCTAATTTTTGTCTGGTTTTTACTATTTTGAAAACCTGTAATTAAATAATTGCAGCCACCTTAGTACTTTTACAGAAGCGCAAGAACTTTTTAAGCGACTGTCACTTCAACGAGTTTTGTTTTGAGTTATTTAATTTTTTGACAATAACTCAGCTGTTAATCCTAGAAATACGTTGAAATTTTATCAAATGACAAAAGATTTATTCGTGTTTTTAGTTTTACTTATGCAGAACAATTCCAGACATGAGTAGTAGACTAAAAGTGTTCGTGTTTTCTGGAACTAAGTTCTGAACTAAAAATACCGTGTTTTAGTTTTTTTTTTAGAACGATTCTGAACTGTTTCAAGTAATTCTATGTGATTCTAGCTAAAAGTGTGAACTGACACAAACTGTTCCAGTCATACATGCGCATTGCAAGCCATTTTATAAAAGAAGAATAATAAACAAGGTTTAAGGTTATTTTTATTTATTTTGTTTATCTGAGATTATATACATATGGAATTTTTGGAATTCGACTGGGAAAGCTCAAAAGTCCATCTTCTTCAAACGAAGAAGAGGATGTGCTATTGACGGTGACGGGCGTTTAAAAAACGAAACCAAAAAATACAAATTTTATTGGGACCAAGAATTTATAGAACATTTTAGGTAATAATTTTTATATACATAAGTATGAACAGCATTTATTGAAGAATTTATCTGTAGGATTTCAAGATACCTTATGATTATTTTGGCAACACATTGCATGAAATATGAATTCATACAATATTTAACTAGTTTGACGTACCACTTTCCAAAAGGGAAAATTCCATGTTACCCCAAAATAAATATCTTTTTTGACAAATCATGAATGACAATTGACATTGACAGTTGATCGATTATTGAGGTGTTCGTGTTAATTTTTTAATTCAAAACTGTTCTGAAGAATTCTAAATTTGTGTCACTGAGCAACTAGTTCTGCGCAATTTTAGAACGGTTCTATTGCAAAGGATACGAACAAACCTAAAGAGTAGTATTATGAACATATTTCTTTTTTTTTTACTCCAAATATCAAGCTTTAGATATAATTGGCGTTTACAACATTTTGGCGGGAACCATTCAGTTAACATAATTAAAACATATATAATATAATAAAGCACCGTTTTAAATATTATATAAATAATATACAAACCTGGTAAAGCAATGACTCCTAATGTCCAAAATAATTCCATCCAACATAAAATTGTCTCTCTGTATTTATTTGGTTGGAATTCTCCTAAATAGGGAAAACAAATTCCCATAGCACCTGTTATGCTAAAAATAACGATTTTACGAGATATTTATGTAATCGTAAATAAAGAGGGATATAAAATAAAAGTGTTCCTAAATCAATTTATTACAACTGTAAATAAATATAAATGCTTACGCGAATCCGTTAAAAAATCTCATGATCATGAAGAGCCAATATACTTGAGAAATACTGGATAGTAAACCGCAGATTCCATCCATAAGAAGAGCACCGATTAAAACCACTTTTCTTCCTTTGGTGTCAGCCAGGCATCCCCAAAAATACGAGCCAATGACCATCCCTTAATAAAAAAATAAAATATATTAATTAAATATTTTGTATAGGTTACTGATAGTTTTTTCCATAGAATCTGGAAACAATGACCAATATTACGAAGATGATACAATTTAATCTGTCAATTTTTCTCAGCGTTTTTCCAATTTTTTTAAGCAGTCCTAAAAGTGGAATTTTAGAAGATCCTCTTCGTTCGACGTGAACCATTTTTTTAAGTTTGGAAATAAAAAATAAAAAAGTCATTAAGGGCCAAATCTGGTGAATATTGTAATAATTCGAACATCAAATTTTGAGCATTAAAATTGTCTTGATGGAAGATAATTTTTATGGAAGAATTAACTCACTATGAATAAGTACAAGAAAGATTATAAATATGTCTACATTAAATTTTTATGTGAAATTCTCCATCAATGTCAAAAATAGTAATTTACACGGTTGTTCTTAATTGTCGAGAGAGAAATATAATCGTAGAATAAATGGCACTCACCTTGATTGTATCGCGATATTCTCTCCACTTTCGATCTGGTATGCCTTGGTCAAGCAAGGATTAAGAGTTATTAGAAGATAATAATGAAAAGGAAACAAGGTTTTCGATATGTTTATGCATAATTTTATTTCATTATCATACGTGCCATCAATGAGTTTTAAATAATCAATAATTATACCTTCATTTTCGGCAAATGTATACAGAGTGTATCATAAATCACATTATGAACAATAAATTTAAAAATATCCATTAAAATAGTGCGAACCATTTATAAAAGGTTAAACTAAATTTGGGGTGGGAGGAAGTAAAAATTCTAAGCGATGAAGGTGGAGCCTGATGATAAATAATTATTAGTGTCTCAAGTTTAACCAACTATGGCGTAAAATTATTATAAATTTGGGTCTTCTGCAGTCAAAATTAACACATTTTTAGTCCTTTGTAATGGATCTGTTGACTTCCATATCCGAGTTACAGGGTGTTTTATCAATTATGCCTAATAACTCATTTGGACCATGTTTAATCGACTCTGGGTCTTCTGCACTCAAAACTTTTAGTCCTTTGTAATGGATCTGTTGACTTCCATATCCGAGTTTACAGGGTGTTTTATCAATTATGCCTAATAACTCATTTGGACCATAACTTTTAGAATCAGTATATTTTTTCTATATTTGGTACAAGGCTTACATTTCTCACGAAGAATGTATTGAGAGATATGAAAGTCCAGGTCCGGATTTATGAAAAACTGATATTAAAAGTATTAAAACAACATCCTGTTTATTACACTTTTACTATTTCCATTTTAGATTCGAATTCAGCGCAAAAACTTGAATTGAAACAAGGCATCAATTTGAATAGGAAAATTTTGAAACTAGAATTAAAATTTTCGTTTAATTTTGAAAAAAACATATTATGAAACTCATTTTTTACAATTTCGAAAATTCACCTTGCGTCATTTCTTATTTATTCGGCTTAAAATAATTTTACACTGTACTGGTGTACCTGCAGGTCTGTACCTAGGAGAAAATATTAAATTAGGTATTTATTTTTTAAACGCCCGGTGTAAATTACAACGTAAAGTGGGACAATAAACGCCCATAGTAACTAACAAATATTTATTAAAACTTAAGGAAATTTATAATAACTACTCAAAATGTCTAAAATTTTGTTGTATGCACTTTTTTGTACGTTTAATGATGTCCCTTACTGATTTCACTAGTTAACAATTTTTTTTTCAATTGCGTGTACCTAATGGGAAATAAACTTTTTAGTTTACTTTGAGGTTGCTGAAAATAAAAATTATACTGATATATTGTTCCAAAGAAGCATTATCGAGATATTAGCATAAAATATGGAAACCGAGAAGAATGTGGTGCAGTTTTGGTCACTGATTGTACGTTGAGATACACAGCGTTACAAAATGTTCCTGCTTGAATTTTTGTTAAGCAAAAGTAGTAGTAGTAGTTTGAATTTCTCCACTCAACTGGCTTTTGAAACAATAAATATTTATTCCTTCCAAATTCGTTTAATCGTACAAAACACATGCCACAGACTGAGTTTGGAGTCCATAGATTAATAATGTCAAAAGTATGAAAAAAAAATGTTTTGAGTCATATATAGTGAAAATATGAGTGGATAAGAGGTTTTTATTTATTTTTAATGGGAAAGTTTAAAAAAAAAATTGTTATTTGAAATTAATTAAAAAAGGATGTTTTGATCTAGGTAAATGATTGAAAAAGTCAAGAGTCTGAAAAAAGAGTTTAGTGTCCATACGTGGTGAAAATATGAGCGGATAAGAGGTTTTTATTAAATGGAAAACTTAAAAGTAAAATCTTAAAAATTTTAAATCAATTACAAACGGCCGTTTTGACCTAGACAAACGATTGATAAAGTCAAAAATATAAAAAAAGGTTTAGAGTTATGCATGGTGAAAATATAAGAGGTTTTTATTAATTTTGAATGGCAGAATTTAAAAAAAAAATCTCAGAAATTTGAAATTAATCACAAATGAATATTTTTACCTGGAAAAAAGATTGATAAAGACAAAAATATGAAAAAAAATGTTTAGAGTCCATGCATGCTGAAAATATAAGTGGATCAGAGGTTTTTACTTATTTTTAATGGGAAAATTTAAAAATCAAATATCAGAAATTTCAAATTAATTACAAACGGATGTTTTGACCTAGAAACACGATTGATAAAGTCAAAAATATGAAAAAAAAATGTTTCAAGTTATGCACGGTGAAAATATAAATGAATAGTTGAGAGGTTCTTATTTATTTTTAATCAAAAAATTAAAAAAAAAGGTGAGAAAATTGAAATTAATTACAAAGGGATGTTTTGACTCATAAAAACGATTGATAAAGTCAACAGTATGAAAAAAAATGTTTAAAGTCATGCATGGTGAAAATGTGAGTGGATAAGAGGTTTTTATTAATTTTTAGTGGTAAAATTTAAAAAAAAAAAATCTGAAAAACTTGAAATTAATTACAAAAGGATGTTTTGACGTAAAAAAATGATTGATAAAGTTTAAAATTTAAAAAAAAATGTTCGCGGAGTTATGCATGGTGAAAATATGAGTCAATAAGAGGTTTCTATTTCTTTTTAATGGGAAAATTAAAAAAAAAACAGAAAATTGAAATTTATTACAAAAAGATGTTTTCATCTAGAAAAGTGATTGATAAAGCAAAAAGTATGAAAAAAATGTTTGGAGTCATGCATGATAAAAATATAGGTTTTATCAATTTTTAATGGTAAAATTAAAAAAAAAGTGAGAAACTTGAAATTAATTATGAGAGGATGTTACTACTTAGAAAAACGATTGTAAAGTCGAAAGTATGAAAAAAAATGTTTGGATTCATGTAGGGTGAAAATATGAGCGGATAAAAGGTTTTTATATCATTTTATTGGGAAAATTCAAAAAAGAAATCTGAGAAACTTGAAATTAATTACAAATGGATGTTTTAACCTAGAAAAATGATTGTTAAAGTCAAAATTATGAGAAAAAATGTTTGGTATCATGTAGGGTGAAAATATGAGTGGATAATAGGTTTTTCTATATTTTTATTGGGAAAATTCAAAAAAAAAATCTGAGAAACTTGAAATTAATTAAAAAAGGATGTTTTAACGTAGAAAAACGATTGCTAAAGTCAAAATTAGGAAAAAAAAATGTTTGGAGTCATGTAGAGGAAAATATGAGTGGATAAGAAGTTTTAATTATTTTTATTGCGAAAATTTAATAAAAAAATCTGAAAAACTTGAAATTTATTACAAAAGTATGTTATAACCTAGAAAAATGATTGTTAAAGTCAAAACAAAAAAAAAATGTTTGAAATCTTGTAGGGTGAAAATATAAGAGTCGATAAGATGTTGTAATATATTTTTATTGGGAAAATTCAATAAAAAATTCTGAAAAACTTGAAATTAATATCAAAAGGATGTCTTAACTTAGAAAAATGATTGTTAAAGTCAAAATTTTGAAAAAAAAGGGTTGGAGTCATGTAGGCTGAAAATATGAGTGGATAAGAGGTTTTTATTAATTTTTAATTCGAAAATTCAAAAAAATATCTGAGAAACTTGAAATTAATTACAAAAGGATGTTTTAACCTAGAAAAATGATTGTTAAAGTCAAAATTATGAAAAAAAAATGTTTGGAGTCATGTAGGGTGAGAATATAAGTGGATAAGAGGATTTTATCTATTTTTATTTGGAAAATTCAAAAAAAAAATCTGAGAATCTTGAAATTAATTACAATGGAATATTTGAGCTAGGAAAACGATTGATAAAGTAAAAAATATGAAAAAATGTTTGAAGTTATCCATGGTGAAAATATGAATGGATAAGATGTTTTTAAATTTTTTTTATGGGACAATTCAAAAACAAATCTGAGAAACTTAAAATTACTTACAAACCGGTGTTTGGACCTACAAAAACGATTTATAAAGTCAAAAATGTGAAATAAAATATTTGGAGTTAAGCATGGTAAGAATATGAGTGAATAAGAGGTTTTTATTAGTTTTATTGATTTTTAATGGAAAATTCGAAAACAAAAATTCAGAAACTTCAGATTAATAACAAATGAATATTTTGACCAAGGAAAATGATTGATAAAGTAGAAAGTATGACAAAAAAATGTTTGGAGTCATGTATAGGCTGAGAATATAAGTGGATAAGTGGTTTTTATGGGAAAATTGAACAAAAAATCTGGGAAACTTGAAATTAATCTAAAAAAGATGCGTTGACCTAGGAAAACGAATGATAAAGTCAAAAATATGAAATTGGAATTATCCATGGTGAAAATATGAGTGGATAAGAGGTTTTATTTCGTTTTTAATGGGAAAATTCAAAAAAAAATCTGATATACTTGAAATTAATTACAAAGGAATGTTTTGAACTAGAAAAACCATTGATAAAATCAGTAAGCACTTTTATTGAACATATGCAATCCACATAAAAAAACGAAACTTACAAAGATGTTAAATATTATTTGTTACTTAAAGTATTTTACACTATGAGAAAGTAAAAGTTATGGACATTTTATATCCATTTTAAATATTTTAGTGGATAAATTGGAGAGATAGTAACATGTTGGCAACAATGTATTATACGTGTATTAAAAACTAAAGTTAATATGTTATGCTGATAGTGGGAAAGTAAAAATTGCGGTTCTATATATTCGTCAAATATTATAGCGCGAAAGTAAAAAATTATGGACCTTTTAATCTTCTATATATCTATTTAAGGTCAGTATATCATGTTGGTAAATTATTGGCCAGAAAATGTCATGTTGGTAACGCTAGTTCATGAAATTATGTTGGCAACACTGTTCTCCTTTATATTTCGAAAAAAATACTATGGTGGTAAATTGCTAAATGGTAGAAATTTAAATATTATAGCGAGAAAGAGTATTTTCATTTTTGTAAAAAATCAAAATATGTTTGGAATGACATTGGCTAAATGCGTTGTGATTTACACCAGGCGTTAAAAAATAAATACCTAATTTAATAGTTTCTCCTTGGTACAGACCTTCAGTGTAAAATTATTTTAAGCCGAATAAACCAGGATATACATCAGGATTCTGACATAGATTACTTTCTCCTGGACGATGAAATTTGTATTCACGACTCCGTTACGTCTTTCGCCGTGGATTTCGTTTGTAACATTTTTTGTCTTCACTTGTTCTATACCATCCTTTATGTTTCTTCTTTTTCCCGAATTTCGTCCTTTTTGAACTGCTCAAAACTTCTTTGGGATCGCCTCCAAAGTGCTCAAACCATCAGGAACAGATTCCAGAATGGGTCGCAGGATCGCCATGTGATGGTTGATATGTCGCTTCTTTAGGGGTAGATTGAGTGGTAAACATAAAATGTTGTGTGTTTCACTTAACTAATTTATTACTTTTAAGTAACTGGTATAACAAACACAATGATAAATATACATATATAACATACTCTGTTTCATAATTAAGAACCGACTCCCTGTTTATGAAGAGTCAACTCTCGAATTACGATTAAGCGCCCATCCGCTTATTTATATTTCTTAACATTAAACAATTATATGTCACATTTTAGCTAACATAATACTTCATATGTGCCTGGTCAGTGTCACATATAGTTTTTATTTATTTAAACTTTGCCTTACTTTACATGCTAATTATAAACTGCTTACTCGTTTAATTTAATCAATTGTAATATATAATTTATTTTCGAGATTTATTTGTCTTAACCAAAAAGGCACCACATAGGCAAATTTTTAATGGTAAAAATGAGTTTTATAATATGTTTTTCAAAATTAAATCAACATTTTACTTTTAGTTTTAAAATTTTCCCATTCGAATTGTTATCGGGATAACAACAATTTGTTTCAATTCTGTTTTTCCGCTCTTAAAATGGAAATATTAAAATTGTGATATACAGGGTGTTGTTTTGATATTTCTAATATATTTCAACCCCTACTATTAAAATTTTTCACTGTGTATCAGATTTATGCTCATATACATATTTGTTATAAAATTTTATATGTTACTTTTCTTTTTAATTTATAATAATTTATATTAGTTCAAATCAGAAATTTTAAAATTTTCTTATAGTTACGTAAAAATTCCCTATCGAATTAGTATTTTTTTTAATTTGGGATTAAATTTTGCACTGATTATTAAATATTTTCGACTTTTTAATGCGTCTGAATTTCCTAAGTAAAACCGAATTCTGTGAAGTAACTAAAAACTATAAATAATGTAAAGCTGTTGTTCTCCATCTATATATCAAGATGAGATCCTTGAGATATTTATTAAACAGCCTAAAATTAAAATCGATTGCTCTTATTAACTTTATTGCCACTTCGTAAAATTCTTAATTTCACTGAATTTATAACAAATTTAGAGTGTCTGGTTGTTAATAAGCAATTTATTTTTAGCTTATAATTTTATATAATGATTATTACGCGATTTCGTAACCTTGCTTTTGTTTGAGTTTTAGTTTATTTTCATATTCAACATTAATTACAAAGCGATTTATTTTCAGGAAGTTTTTATCTGAACTGAATTTAAACATGTATTATTTATATGGAAGAGTTTTTTTAATACAATTTCCCAAACCTTTTTAGATGTGATCACAACTCACTAAAGTTTCAGCGCAATCGGATAAATGGTACAAAAACTGCATTTTCCCATATACTATTATTTTTCTGTTATCAACATTTACATATTTTCTATGTAAAAACTATCATCAATTTTTCACCTTTTGCCAAATTTCCATTTTCTATTATTTTCATGTAAAAAATCGTTAGTTTGTAGTAAATTTTCTTCTCTTTTCAATGGTGAAAATTGCATTTTACTATCTACTTTTATTTTTCTATTATCAACATATAAGTAGAAGAATGGTAATTTCTGTGTTAACACTGTCATCAATTTTTGATATTTTGCTACATTTCCATTTTATATTATTTTTATGTAAAAGAGAAGAAAATTTACTACAAACTAACTATTTTTTACATAAAAATAAAAGAAAATGGAAATTTGGCAATAAGTCAAAAATTGCTGATAGTTTTTACATAGAAATTACTATTATTCTACTTAAATAACAGAAAAATAAAAGTAGAAGGAAAAATGCAGATTTTACCAATGAAAAGAGGGGAAATTTACTACAAAAACAACTACAAAACAACTATTTTTTACATAAAAATAATAAAAAATAATAAAAATTGGAAATTTGGCAAAAAATCAAAAATTGCTGAACGTAGAATTTGTCATTCCTTCACGTATATGGTGATAACAGAAAAATAAAAGTAGGTGAAAAAATGAAGTTTTCACCATTGAAAAGAGAAGAAAATGTGCTACAAACTCACTACAAATAATAGAAAATGGAAATTTGGCAAGATGTCAAAAATTGCTGATGGTTTTTACATAGAAATTACCATTCTTCCACTTAAATGTTGATAACGGAAAAATAAAAGTAGATGGTAAAATGCAATTTTCGCCATTGAAAAGAAAATTTACTACAAACTAACTATTTTTTACATAAAAATAATAAATATTCGAAATTTGGCAATAAGTCAAAAATTGCTGATAGTAGAATTTGTCATTCCTTCACTTAAATGTTGATAACAGAAAAATTAAAGTAGGTGGAAAAATTCAATTTTTACCAATGAAAAGCGAAGAAAATTTACTACAAACTAGTTATTTTTTTCATAAAAATAATTAAAAATGGAAATTTTTCAAGATGTCAAAAATTGCTGATAGTTTTTAGACAAAAATTACCATTCTTCCATTTAAATATTGATAACGGAAAAATAAAAGTAGATGGTAAAATGCAATTTTTATTATTGAAAAGAGGAGAAAATTTACTAGAAACCAATTATTTTTTACGTAAAAATAATAAAAATTGGAAATTTGGCAAGAAGTCAAAAATTGCTGATAGTTTTTACATAGAAATTACCATTCTTCCACTTAAATGTTGATAACGGAAAAATAAAAGTAGATGATAAAATGCAATTTTCACCATTGAAAAGAGTAGAAAATTTACTCTAAACCAACTATTTTTTACATAAAAATAATAAATATTGGAAATGTGACATAGTCAAAAATTGCTGATAGTAGAATTGGTCACTTCTTCACTTAAATGTTGATAACAAAAAAATAAAAGTAGGTGGAAAAAAATGAAGTTTTCACCATTAAAAAAAGAAGAAAATCTACTACAATCTCACAATTTTTTACATAAAAATAATAGAAAATGGAAATTTGGCAAGATGTCAAAAAATTCTGTTAGTTTTTACCATAGAAATTACCATTCTTCCACTTAAATGTTGATAACGAAAAAATAAAAGTAGATGGTAAAATGCAATTTTCACCATTGAAAAGAGGAGAAAATTTACTACAGATTGTTTTTACATAAAAATAATAGAAAATGGATTTGATACTTGTACTTACCAAGCATAGGGGCAGCGGTAAGCCACCCTTTGTCTGAAGATGACATCTGGAAGTCGCATGTTGCTGATGGTAATACGAAAGATATTATCGTTATTCCTATTGCTGTATTTAAATATATCATTCCACATAATCCCAATAATGAAAAATGAAACTTTCCAAAACCTGAAAATTAAAAATAAAAAATAGGGTACATTTTTTCGACAATATTTTTCATTTATAGTTAAATGGTAAACATTTCGTTTATTGGATATTTATTTTTTTATCTATTTAACCTGGATTTACAATATTTTTTTAATAATGTTCAACATTTTTCCTAATTTTGTTTTGGTCAGTTTCTGACATTTATAGAATTTTCTAATATTTTTTTTTATTAAATTTGAACATTTTTCTTAAATTAATTAGTTTTTGACAATTTCTCACAGTTTTTAGCAATTTTGAAAATTTACAATATTTTTTTATTAATTTCAACATTTTTTCTAATTTTGTTTAGTAACTTTTGATGATTTCTGAGATTTATAGAAGTTTTCAAAAAAAATTTTTTTAATAAAATTGAACATGATTCTCAAATTAATTAATTTTTAGCAATTTCTGATAATTTTCAGCAATTTTGAATATTTCCAATATTTTTTTATTAAATGTCCAATATTTTTCATAATTTCGATATGTAACTTTGGACAGTTCCTAATGTTTATAGAAATTTCCAATATTTTTATATTAAATTTGAACATGTTTATAAAAAATAAATAATTTTTAGCAATTTCTGACAGCTTTTAGAAATTTTGAAAATTTACAATATTTTTTCTAATAATGTTCAAAATTTTTCCTAATTTTGTTTAGTATTATTTAATTACTTTGGTCAGTTTCTGACATTTATAAAATTTCCCAATATTTTTTTTATTAAATTTGAACATTTTTCTAAAATTAATTAATTTTTGACAATTTCTTACAGTTTTCAGAAATTTTGAAAATTTCCAATATTTTTTTATTAGTCTTCAAGATTTTTCCCAATTTTGTTTAGTAACTTTGGATGGTTTCTGATATTTATGGAAGTTTCCAAAATTTTCTTATTAAATTTGAACACGTTTTTCAAATTAATTCATTTTTGGCAATTTCAGATGATTTTTAACAATTTTGAAAATTTCCAAAATTTTTTTAATAATGGTCAACATTTTTCATCATTTAGTTTAGTGACTTTGGACAGTTTTTGACATTTATAGAAATGTCCCATATTTTTATGTTAAATTTGAAAAATTTTATCAAACAATAGTTTTTGGCAAATTCTGATAGTTTTTAGAAGTTTTGGAAATTTCCAATATTTTTTCATTAGTGTTCAACATTTTTCCCAATTTTTTTTAGTAACTTTAAACAGTTATAGAAGTTTGCCATATTTTTTAAAAATTAAATTTTAACATGTTTCTCAAATTAATTAATTTTTGGCAACTTCTCATTGTTTTTAGCAATTTAAAAAATTTTCAATATTTTTTTTATTAAAGTTCAACATTTTTTTTAATTTTATTTAGTAACTATGGACAGTTTCTGACATTTATAGAAGTTTCCCATATTTTTTTTATTGAATTTGAATATTTTTCTCAAATTAATTATTCTTTGGCAGTTTCTAATATTTTTTAGCAATTTTGAATTTTTTTTCCTAGTTTTGATTGATAACTTTGTCCAGTTTCTGACATTTATAGAATTTTCCCATATTTTTTTTTAATTTTTGAACATGTTTCTAAAACAGATTAATTTTTATCAACTTCTCATAGTTTTTAGCAATTTTGAAAATTTACAACATTTTTTTAATAATGTTCCAACATGTTTCCTAATTTTGTTTAGTAACTTTAGATAGTTTCTGACAATTATAGAAATTTCCCATATTTTTATATTAAATTTGAACATGTTTATTAAATTAAATAATTTTTGGCCATTTCTGATGGTTTTCAGAAATTTTGAAAATTTACAATAAATTTATTAATGTTCAGCATTTTTTATAATTTTGATTAGTAACTTTAGACATTTTCTAATGTTTATAGAAATTTTTCATATATTTTTTATTAAATTTGTACATGTTACTCAAATTAATAAATTCTTGACAACTTTTCATAGTTTTTAGCAATTTTCGAAATTTCTGAAATTTTTATAATTGATCAAAATTTTTCGTAATTTTGTTGAGTAACTTTGGACAGTTTCTGAAATTTTTGGAAGTTTCCCGTATATTTTTTAATAAATTTGAACTTTTTTATTAAATTAATTTATTTTAAGCAATTTTTGACAGTTTTTAGCAATTTTGAAAATTACGGATATTTTTTTATTATATTTCAAAATCTTTCCTAATTTTGTTCAGTAACTTTGGACAGTTTGTGAAATTTATAGAAGTTTCCCACAAATTTTTTACTAAATTTGAACATTTTTATCAAATTAATTAATTTTTAGCAATTTCTGAGTTTTTAGAAATTTTAAAAATTTCCAATATTTTTTATTAATGTTCAACACAGTTTCTGACATTTATAGACGTTTTCCATATTTTTTTTAATTAAATTTAAACATTTTTCTAAAGTTAATTAATTTTTGAAAATTTTAATTATTAACAATGGACATTTGGCAATTTCTAATAATTTTTAACAATTTTGAAAATTTCCAATATTTTTTCATTAATTTTCAACATTTTTCTTAGTAACTTTGGACAGTTTCTGAGATTTATAAAAGTTTCCCAATTTTTTTTTTATTAATTTTGAACATTTTTCTCAAATTAATTAATTTTTAACAATTTCTGGAAGTTTTTAGCAACTTTGAAATTTTTCAATATTTTTTTTTCAATGTTCAACATTTTTCCTAATTTTGGACAGATTCTTACATTTATAGAAGTTTCCCATAATTTTCTTATTAAATTTAAACATTTTTCTAAATTTTATTAATTTTTGACAATTTTTGATAGTTTGCTGTGAAAATTTCCAAATGGATATTTTACCTAATCCAGTGCCGGATTTTGCAATAAAATGGCCCCTAGCCCCTATTCACTTTTTTTTAACAATTTTTTTATCGGTATAAAAAAGGGTTAATGAATTGTCGGACCAGATTTGGCCGGAATTTTTTTATAATTTTCATTTCAAGATCTTCTGAAAAAATCACGAGACTGTTAGGTCGAGCTATTTTGTCAAATAGATCGAGTTAAATTGCCTTAATGACAGTAAATACATTAAAATAAACTTAAAAATAATTTAAATAATAATAATTTTCTATTTCTTTAATTATTTCTTCTTCCGAAATATTACCAAATCGAGACATATTGTTTCCAAATTTAATATAATTTGACGTTTAAAAGTTTTAACCCAACATGACACACTAATAAATATCAAAAACACATGGTTGCCCTGGTAACGTAGTATTATCGATTTTTTTATCCAGTTATATTTTCTTTTCCTTCCTAATTGGATAAATATCCCATAGCAAAATACGATTTTTGTATTAGTATATAGCATTTTGAACATATGAGTGAAATTGTCGATGATATGTATTTTATAGACCTCGGTGACCTTAGCTCCCGGCCGACCAGCTCCAAGCTTATACCGAAGTAATCATGGCTCCCGGCCGGCCAACTCCAAGCTGCACTTTTCCACCACGGTCTCAACCCCCGAAAAAAGATATTGAAATTTGTTCGACCGCTACGAAAATCTACTTTTCGATTCTTGGAACTGGCTCTTTGGGGGAGGGAGATATATGTGAACGAAAAATTTTGTTTGAATAGTCCTTCTATTCCTCTATGTAATCAGCTAATTTTTGTTCGTGGCTGTTTATTCTCAAAACCACAAAAAATTAGAGCAAATATAATATAAAACGAGATAATTTGTATGAGTAGACCCCAAATCGACTGAATGAATTTGTGAAATTATTTGACCATGGTGGAAAAGTGTAACTTGGAGCTGGCCGGCCAGGAGGCATAATTACTTCGGTATAAGCTTAGAGCTGTTCGGCCGGGAGCTAAGATCACCGAGGTATTTTCTAGGCAAAGACAATGAAGATTTTAATAAACAGTTTTTTTTTAATTTACCCCTTTTTCCTCTTATGTAATTTGAGTTCGACGGTTGGGGGTAAGCTCTTTATTAATGAGCAGCAATTTATTCTACATTTGAATAATTTATTTTATTACATCAAACAGTTTTCGAATTGCTATGTTATCCATCGGTAAATTTTTTTAACATCTTCAAAATTCAATGTGCAAAAATTAGCAGAAAAATGTTCAAATTTAATAAAAAAAAACTGGGAAACTTCTATAAAGGTCAGAAACTGTGCATAGTTTTTAAATAAAATTAGAAAAAATGTTAACATTTTTAAAAAAATATTGAAAATTTTAAAAGTTTCTAAAAACTTTCAGAAATAGTCAAAAATTAATTAATTTTAGAAAAATATTTAAAATAAAAAAAAAATATAGAAAATGTCTGTAAATGTCAGAAACTGTTCAAATCGGTAAAAATTTTTAACATTTTCAAAACGGTTTCAAAATTTAATGTGCTAAAATTTTCTTCTGAAAAATGATTATTTCAGACGGATCGCTATACTTTTTTTTGTCTCATTTTCAAATTTTTTTAATGGTTTTCCGAGTAAACGTTTGACATTTTGAAAAATCGGTCAGGCCACATACTACCAGAAAAATATCCCATATTGGGTTTTTCGGGTTCAGGATGATAGAATCAATCGGTTTTATACGGATTTTGACCATATTGTTACGAAGCAACATTTTGGTCGTGTTCTCTCGTACTATAGTACTCAAAATCTTATATTGCTTGGACTAAAGCAGAAATTTTAATAATGAAAATAGTAGGGCATTTGGAATCAATTTCTGGTGAAAAGTGTCAAGGCGTTTCCGTGTTCATTGAATCTTCTTTAGTTGTTACTTCTTCAGTTTGGTTTCAGGATTTAAAAATTTTGATTTAGTTGTCCTTATTGCCTCCAGGCAATTGCGCCTAGTGTACCTAGTGATAAATCCGGCTCAATTCAAACCCTCTGATGCTTCAATGGATCTTTAATGAGTCCAACAGCCCAATATCCATGGACTGAGGACCTCCAAAAGACAGCATATCCTCACTATATCTTGTGCTCATTAATATAGAGTTATGATATGCTATTATTTGTTATTAAAAATCGATCGAAAAAAAAGTATTTCCTACTATTTTTTCTATGTTAAGCGATTGAAAATAAAATTTAAATATTTAGGATAATACCAGCAATTAAAATGTTTATGATATGATACATTACTAATTAGGTAGTTAACAATACAACAATAAAAATAAGAAATAAATAGCATATATTAAAAAATAAAAGACAATAGAATTTGTTTTAATTATGCCAATAAAACTGAATAACCGAATATTATCCAGGTCAGCAGAAAATTTAACGATAAAAATGGGAGAGTTATTTCTAAATTACCAAATAATAATAATAATTAATCAACATATTAATTTCTCGTTATTTGTGTGAAAAAGGTGTATTTCATATAATTTTATTAAATTAAAATATCATTAAAAAAAGAAACAAATGTAGATTCCAAGTTAGTGAATGGGAGAAAAAGATATGGGAAAAGGAAGGTAGAAGAAATAAATGAAAACAGAATATAAGAAAAAAAACAGCTATGTGTAAATAAAGACAATGAATGTATCAAAAAAAGATCCATTAATGACATTATTTCGAACTCAATTATTAAGAAATTAGCGTATATTGACGATTTAGTCAAATAGAGGAAGCCTAAAAGAAGAGGAATGAAGATAAATCAGGAAAAAAACATAGATAAAAATAGAGAGCAAAAAAATAAGGACACCATGTGTAATTTTTGATAACTAGGTGGTCAAAAATTATGGAGATGAGAGAAAATGTGACTATTAACTTAAATATTCTCGAAGGACCACATAATTTTGATAAGATAAAGATGAAACTTGATTTTATATTAAAAAACTCATGGTAATATTTCTAAAGAGCTTTTTCCTAGTTCGCTTAGTTGTATTAAGCACAAGAACAATTTTCTCAATTAGATATTAAAACTGTCACTAGACGTGTTCACTTTACAACGCACTGATTGCGTTCACTAATTATCATTTACAGTAATCTTATTTTAACCTTTAAAAATTTACATATTGTTTATTCATTAACTATATTAATGATATCAATTACTTATTTAACTGAAACTAGAGAATAGTTTTCTCTCAACGAAGATCATTTTTTATCGAGAAATTATGATGAACTGAACTTTTAGGTGCAGTCCAATATGTGAACTAGAAAAACCGTTAAATCGTCGCGAGATATATAACATTACTTGATTGGTTGGCAAAAGCTGGTGTCATTTTTGAGAGGCTGCATTTGAGTTAAAATTCGTAAGATTAATAAATTTAGATATAATTTTGTCGCTGATTACAAGAGGAAAAGAGAAAGATACTTAAGATTGAAATAGGACATAATTGCATAATCGTTGGAATGATATTTCTAGAAATTTTATAATGACGTGATAATATACAAGTCAAAATATGGTGGGATGGATATTCACATTATTTTTTATGATTTGATCATAAATTTAAAAATATTATTGTGATTTTAATAAGAACACTGGGTAAATTTTAAGAGAAATGTATCCACCATGAAATTAATAAAAATATAAACATAGTTTGTTCGCCTATATAATTTTTAATATAATTGATACTAGCACTATTATTGTTTCAAAAAACAATATTTTTATTGTTTTACTTTTCCGACCCACCTCCTAGAAGGGAAAGTATTGTGAACGAGCTAAAAACCAATTTCGAGATAGAGATGGAAATATCCATTTTGAGGTCACCTGAGAGGATTAAGACCATTTTCAGATGAAGGTCTGTCTGTCTATCTGTTTGTGTGTATTCTTCCACGATAGAGGCCACACATTTAATCCGATTGAGCTGAAATTTGGTATATGGGTTTGGGTTACCCATCGGAAGAATCTACGATATCTGTCAAACGGAAGTGTCACTATAAAAAATGACAGATGCAATATGTTACGGAATTTGACTTGCAATAGGTCATTTGAAAGCGCTTGAAAATCTCTATTCATAACAGTCAAGTTTTTGACTGTCACCTGTCAAAAAAAAATGTCAAAATTTGGAACTTTAACATTAAATATCTGACAAAGTATTCGTGGGATTTTTTCAATTTTTTACAACTTTTTTACAATTTTTTTACAATTTTTTTCAATTTTGTTTAATTTTTCTTTGACTTTTTGAGGTTTTTTGAGGTTTTTTGAGATTTTTTGAGGGTTTTTGAGATTTTTTGGGATTTTTTGCGACTTCTTCAGATTTTTTAAGGTTTTTAAGGTTTTTCAAGGTTTTTTAAGGTTTTAAAGGTTTTTTAAGGTTTTTTGAGGATTTTTGAGTTTTTTTGAGGTTTTTTGAGCTTTTTTGAGATTGTTTGAGATTTTTTGGGATTTTTTGGGATTTTTTAAGATTTCTTGTGATTTTTTGAGATTTATTGAGGTTTTTTGAGATTTTTTAAGATTTTTTGAGATTATTTGAAATTTTTTGAAATTTTTTTGAGATTTATTGAGATTTATTCAGATTTTTTTAGATTTTTTGAGATTATTTGAAATTTTTTGAGATTTTTTGAGATTTTTTGAGATTTTTTGAGATTTTTTGAGATTTTTTGAGATTTTTTGAGATTTTTTGAGATTTTTTGAGATTTTTTGAGATTTTTTGAGATTTTTTGAGATTTTTTGAGATTTTTTGAGATTTTTTGAGATTTTTTGAGATTTTTTGAGATTTTTTGAGATTTTTTGAGATTTTTTGAGATTTTTTGAGATTTTTTGAGATTTTTTGAGATTTTTTGAGATTTTTTGAGATTTTTTGAGATTTTTTGAGATTTTTTGAGATTTTTTGAGATTTTTTGAGATTTTTTGAGATTTTTTGAGATTTTTTGAGATTTTTTGAGATTTTTTGAGATTTTTTGAGATTTTTTGAGATTTTTTGAGATTTTTTGAGATTTTTTGAGATTTTTTGAGATTTTTTGAGATTTTTTGAGATTTTTTGAGATTTTTTGAGATTTTTTGAGATTTTTGAGATTTTTGAGATTTTTGAGATTTTTGAGATTTTTAAGATTTTTGAGATTTTTGAGATTTTTGAGATTTTTGAGATTTTTGAGATTTTTGAGATTTTTGAGATTTTTGAGATTTTTACAGGTTTTTTAGAGGTTTTTAAGATTTTTTGAAATTAAGATTCTTTGGGACTTTTTAGATTCTTTAAGAATTTAAAGATTTTTTGAGAATTTTTTCAATTGTTTTAAAGTTTTTTGAGATTTATTTAAGACTTTTTAATATTTTTTAAATTGAAATTTTATTGAAAGTCATTGTAGTTTTTTGGGACTCTTTGAATTTTTTGAAATTCTTTGAGTATTTTTCGACATTTTATGAGATTTTTAAATTTTTTTAAAGATGTTTTGAGTTTTTTGAGGTTTTTTTCAGGTTTTTAAAGAATTTTAGAAGTTTTTTGAGATTTTTTGAGGTTTTTTTAGGTTTTTTAAGATCTTTTGGTATTTTTTCGTTTTTTTTATGGTTTGAGGCTTTTTCAGATTTTATTTTTTTAATTTTTTAAGGTTTTTTTAATTGTTGAGATTTTTTTGAATTTTTAGATATTTTTTGATCAAATTCTTGAGATTTTTAGAATTTTTTGAGATTTGATGACGTTTTAATTTTTTGTTAAATTCTTAGTGAATTTTTAGATTTTTTAACAATTTTTAGAGATTGTTTAGATGTTTTTGAAGCGTCTAAAAAATTTTTGAGATTTTTTTTAAAAATTTTTGAGATTTTTTGATGACTTTTTTGATTTTTGAGATTTTTTATGGTTTTGAGGTATTTTACTTTTTCTGAGATTTTTGATTTTGGAGATTTTTTGATATTTGAGATTTTTTGACTTTGAGATTTTTTGAGTTTTTACTTTCCCGACCAAAAGTATTGTGACCGAGCTAAAAAAAATTCGAGATGAAGATGGAAATATCCATTTTGGGGTCACCTGCGATGATTAAGACCATTTCCCGATGGAAGTGTGTCTGTCTGTCTGTCTGCCTGTGTGTATTCTTCCACGATAGAGGCCACACGGTTAAACATTGAGATGAAATTTGGTATAGGGGTTTGGGTTACCCGTCGGAAGAACCCATTAGTTTTTGTACGACATCTATCAAACGGAAGTGTCACTATCAAAAAATGACAGATGCAATATATCACGGAATTTGACTGGCAATATATAATTTGAAAGCCCTTAAAAAACTCTATTCAGCACAGTCAAAATTATTTGTCCAACTGTCACCTGTCAAAAATAAAATAATATCAAAATTTGATACTTTAACATTAAATATCTGAAAAATTATTCGTTTCTGGATACTCGTCGGGAAAGATTTGGGGCGACACAACCGATTTTTTTTATTGTTATATCTCTCAATGTTGCTAAAAGTTAAAAAATTAATCGAACTCATTCGTATATTATCTATGCGCTTTAACATCCAACAATTGACCCGATTGTATAATATTAAATATTACGTGAATATAATATTAACTGTAATTTTATAAGTTTACGCAATAATAATAATAAACAAATCACGTTTTAAATAATTGATTATTACAAAAATCAAAAATGCTAAAAAAATGTAGTTAGTCCAGAAATTGAAGAATGGACAAAAATAAATATGTTTGCTATTGATTTTTAATTACAGATCGATATTAAAATAATAAAAGTGAAATATAGTTTTTTGTGGAAGGCAGTTTAAATACTTAAAGTATAAAATAAAATTTAAAAGACATTTAAAGATTTTTTATTTATTTCTTAATATCATATTTTTATCTATATTACCAGCTGAATACCCGTACTTTGCTTGGTTTTTCATATTTCTGTCTATTTTTTTTCAGTTTGTATATTTTTTAATTTTTTTCTTTTTTTCCATTATTTTCAATATTTTTTCCTATTTGTCCCGATTTTCCCTATTTTTTTCTTATTTACTACTTAAACTGTTTTCCCTATTTTCCTTCTTTTTCCTCTATTTTTCTCTGTTTTCTATTTTGGCCTAGTCTTTCTATTTATCCCAATTTTTTCCTATTTTTCCCTATATACCCAATTTTTTCTCTGTTTATCCCGATTTTTCGCCATATTTTGCTACTTTTCCTATTTTCCTTATTTTGTCCTATTTATCCCACTTTTTCAATATTTTCTTATTTTTTATAGTTTTTTTCAGATTTCCCCATTCTTTGCTTTTTCTTTTTATTTTTCCAGTTTTTCATTATGTTTTCTTATTTTTACCTATTTTTAACTATGTTTACCCATTTTTCTCTATTTTGTACTATTTTGCCCTATTTTTCAATATTTTTATTTCTTACTATTTTTCTTCAATTTCCCTATTCTTTCCTTTTTCTTTCTATTTTTCCTGTTTTTCATTATGTTTTCTTAGTTTTACCTATTTTTAACTATTTTTCCCCATTTTGCACTATTTTGTACTGTTTTATCCTATTTTTCAATATTTTTATTTCTTACTATTTTTCTTCAGTTTCCCTATTCTTTCCTTTTTCTTTTTATTTTCCTATTTTTCATTATGTTTTCTTATTTTTACCTATTTTTAACTATGTTTCTCCATTTTGCTTTATTTTGTACTATTTTGCCCTATTTTCAATATTTTTCAATATTTTTATTTCTTACTATTTTTCTTCAGTTTCCCTTTTCTTTTCTTTTTCTTTTTATTTTTCCTGTTTTTCATTATGTTTTCTTATTTTTACCTATTTTTAACTATGTTTCCCCATTTTACCCTATTTTGTACTATTTTGCCCTATTTTGCAATATGTTTCAATATTTTTATTTCTTACTATTTTTCTTCAGTTTCCCTATTCTTTCCTATTATTCCTATTTCTTGTTCTTTTTTTCCTTTTTTTCATTATTTATCCTATTTTTCCTTAATTTAACATCTTTTTGTTCCCTATTTTGCTCTATTTCCTGTTTAGTCCATTTTGTCACTATTTTCCTATTTCTATCTATTTTTTTCCAGTTTTCCCCATTTTTTCTAAATAATTCCTGTTTTGCCTTGGTTTCTCTCATTTTTTCCCTATTTTGTCCTACTTTTATCTTTTTAGTTCAATTTTTCACAATTTTTCCTATTTCTCCATATTTTTCTCCAATTTTCACCTTTTTCCTATTCTTTTGTAATGTTTTGTATTATTTTCTATTTTTCCTATTTCTTTCTATAATTTCTTGTTTTTCTCTATTCTTAACTATTTTACTCTATGTTGTACTATTTTGTCCTATTCATCCCAATTTTTGAATATTTTTCTTATTTCTTACCATTTTCTCTAGTTTTCCCTATTCATTCTTATTTTCATATTTACGTTATTTTTCCTGTTTTTGATTATTTTTTCCTATTTTTCCTTAATTAAAAACTATTTTACCTTATTTCGCCCTATTTTTGTTTATTTTTCCCTAATTTTAATTTTTTTTCCTACTTTTTCATTATTTTTTTTATTTTTCCTCATTTTCTTTGTATCTCCATATTTTTGTTATCTTTTTTGTTTTTCCTTATTTTTCCTAAATCTTTCCTATTCTGCCCTCATTTATTCCCTTTTTCCCCTTTTTTTTTCCTGTTTACTATTTATAACAATTTTTCACTTTTTTTCCAATTTCTTTCTATTTTTCTCCATTTATTTTTCGCTGTTCTTTTCTATTTTCCCCCATTTTTACCTACTTTTTCCTATTTTTCCCTTTTTTTTCCACTTTGTTCATATTTTTTTCCTAAAAAATCAAATGGGACAATAACCGATAATGCCGAAGATATAACAGTAGTTAGTCAGTCTGTCAGTCAGTAAGTCAGTTTGTCAGTTATTTAGTCAGTCTGTCAGTCAGGACTTTACCAGATAAATTATAGATTTTCCCCAATTTATCTCCTTATAGCTTTACTTCCAATTTTCAACTTTTGTTTTGACAGATTCCTTGTACATTAATGTTTACAGGAAAATATTATAAAATTTTAAAATTAAGATCTGATCAGGAGCGTACTTAAAAAAATCTGGAAGCTGACTATTGTATAAGCACTAAAAACATAAATAAATTGTTCTATTCAGAATGTTAAGTTATTTTTAGAATACTAATATTATTTTACAATTATATTTTATTTTATTTTCAATAAGGATACGTTTAGAAAAAATCTATAAAAAATTTAATTTAATAGGTGCACTATTTTCGTGGAATTTTTTTAACATAAAAATTTTTAAAATCGATTTTGTTACTTTTTTAATAGAAAATTATTATTTTATATTTTTTCATTTTCACATCGGTATCATTATGAAAACCATTTATTAATTTTAACCCCTAAATAAACGTAAAATTTATTATATATTTATTCACGCATTATGTAAATTTGTTTTTAATTATTTTTATCAATGTAATTTTCAATATTGTCTTTCATAAAAAGCTCTGGCATGTTTACATAACTAAATTGTTAATAGAATAAGCTAATTCAGTTTTCCTTATCTTTTTATTTATTTAAAACCAAAATTGAAATTAAATATACCAAATTATATTAATATTAAATAAAAATACTGAAAATAAACGTGTTTTAGTTTATAAACAAAAAATCATTTTTGAATGAAAAAACTATTCAATTTTTTTTAATTAATCGGATTTAGTAATTATATATAAATTGAACTTACCAGTACTTTCTAGAGCCCTTTCAAAATCTTCTCCTTGACCTTCAATAAAATCCAACCCTAAAATAGAAAAATAAAACCACTTTATTTTTCGCTTTAAAATACACTTTCAAAAATATATAATAAAAATTAATAAAAAAGAACAAAACACTACCCATGTTTTTATACGTCAACAAAACTTGATCAAAATAAAAATCGAAAGTAATCCCATTAAGTCACGATAATCTTAGTCTATCACACTACTCGACGGTCTCACTCGGTATAATCGCTTCACCTGCTAAACCTGCCATTATCATTGCCTTCAAGACGGATTTTTTATTGGTCAATAACAATGATACGTATGACCATTATCAGAGATTTTGTTTATATTAGTGAAAATTCTCAGGTGACTGACGTAACAATTTCTCGATACATATCAATTATTAGGTAAAGAAAAATTGGGTCCTCATCCGGCAATTGCCTTGATCGCACTCACCATGTGTTATCGAGGTATAAAAATATGATACATTTGTGTAGGTTAGGGTGTATTTTTAGAAAAATCGATAAGAACAATAATTGTCTAATTGACAGAACCGGACTTCATAGATATTATTTTTATAAACAACACAATAAACAAAATGTTAGCTTAAAAATATAGTCTCTTAACAATAGAAAATTTATTGATATTTATGATGTTTATTGTTGTTAAAAATTTTACTGTAAATCTGAAATTACTCGAAAATCATGTACATTCAATAATTTTAGTGTGTATATGTGATAAATGGACAAAATCGATTATATCTCTTCAATTTGTTACGCCACTGGTGTATTACCCGCAACTTATATAAGCCCAGGGTAAAAGGTCAGAGGCACGGGATATATAATGATTGACCTAGGACAGTGGGATGTGTATATGTGATAAATGGACAAAATTGATTATATCTCTTCAATTTGTTACGCCACTGGTGTAGTACCAGCAACTTATATAAGCCCGGGTTAAAATGTTACAGGTACAGGATCTATATTGATCTAGGAGAGTGGGACCTATCAAGTGCTCTATTGTGAGCTCGTTTTGCGTAGAACGAAATTGCAAGAGCGTCACCTCTATCGTCCTGGACGAGGAGGACAAGAATACCATATAACGACCCGCCTTAACCTCTCAAAAACTTTATCCCTCCTTCCCCACTGATCCAGACTGGGTGAACCATAATCCATCCAAAACGGCCAAAGTCTAAACCGTATTTGTGCTTGACCGTGTAAATAGTATTTTATAGTTTACATCTAAGACACAAAATTCACATTATTGCACGTTTTTAAAAGAAATACATACTAACATTGTTCAGTACAATGTTTTCATCATTTACCCATTTTTTTTTATTTTTGATAACACTATGAGGCCTAAAGGCACCACTTTAGAATTAATTTAAAGCTTATTCCATTCTCTACAATTTTTTCTGTCATGACTCTCCTTTAGAATATAGACACAACGTAGTGCCGACCATTGTTCTGACCATAGCATGGCACCATAGCTCCGTGCATAGGTTGGAGCTAAGGCCTCGCACATGGTTCCCGGGTTAAACCGAGCTTAGTAATTTTTGGATCCTCGACCCGAGTACATCGCATTAAATCGGTTCTATCATGGATAACGAAAAGTTAATCGGGCTGGTGTTTGATCGCGAGCCTATTTGGAATAAGAGAGACATTAATCATCACAACTGTATTATTTTATATAAACTGTAGAAGGAAATTAAATCTTTAAAGAGATGAAGAAATTCTCCGTACAACATACTTTTTTTATTTAATAGATGTACCTTCATATTTCATATTTTGATACTCTTTACACAGACTCTTTGGCACCTTAAATTCAAAAAAATATTTTCTTCACCTGAAGAAGAGGATGTCGAATTATCTAAGTTTAGGAAACGATCGATCTTGCTTAACTGGTGTAAAAGTGCGGTGCTCCGAGCTTCAATGTGACCACCAGTGCGCGTGGTTAATGACCCTAGAGATATTTTTTCAATTTTGGAAAAAGTTGCCCGTTTTTGGACTAGCTGCATCTTCACAACCAATGAACCTGGACTCATACAGATGTTATATATCACTTAAAATTGCGCGGGAGATCTGAATGCAAATTAACCTCTATGGGGATCTCCGAAGGAGGATAGAAGAGGTGAACACCTAGCTAAATTAATACTGGCAAAGAAGATATTGGGATGGACGACTCTATATAAGCAACGCCAGAGCGAAAAATAAAAAACATTAAAGCGTAGTTGCGAAATACTGAAGGCTGATAGATAGAATGACAAAGAGGGCAGCTCACAATGTAGAGACTCCTATCCAGGTTTCAAAGGCGTGGTTAGAAAAATCACGAGGTACGGTATAGACAAAGAGGATCGCGCACCGTCGTAGTGGAATCAAACAGATAGTAAGAGGATCGAGAGCATCAGCGCCAGGAGAAAAATGATCAGAGCCCTGGGTAGGTGGGGAGTAGAAGATCAAAGGTCAAAGGCAGCGAAGAGAGAGTAGGAAGTAAAGGAAAATGAAATCAAAGAAGAAATAAACAAAGCTAAAAGTGAACACTGAAAACAGCTGTGCGACGAGCTGGACGACGATATCTAGGGCGAGGGTTATAAAACAGCCACAGGAAAAGGGATTTGACTGTACCATTCCACCTGTCGCTGAAAAGAGAAAGATTTTGTGCAAAAAACTCTTTCCAAGATATTTTGGACTCACAAAAGATCGAGTTGAACAACAGGAAACTATAATTATAACCGGTAAAGCAGATAAGATACCACCAGAAGAATTAGAATACCCGGAAATGGTCTTCAAGGAGGTATTAAATACGTTACTACAGACAAAAAAACTTTCCAGATGTATGGAAAGAAGCCGGGCTAGTCCTTATTCCAAAGATTACCGAGAGAGGCATAGCAAAGCTTACTCTGTGTAGTTGGGAAACTCTTTGAATCAATAATAAACATTATGCTTGAAAAGGAGTTAGAGAGTGGAAAGCACATATTACATAACCAATATGGTTTCAAGATGAGACGATTAAATGGTGGATATGGGTCGTAATTGTGTCGATAGACGTTAAAAACATCTTTAATATAGCACCCTGTAATAAGATACTGGAGGAGTTAAGAAATAAAAAAATTTCCACCCGTCTCCAGTCCAAAATAGCTACTTGAGCAAAAGGACCATCGTCATTAAAAGGGATAGCAAACGTCAAATATACTTAGGTGTGCCGCAAGCATCCGTTATGGAATGTAATATACGATGGTATATTAAGGGAAGACCTATGAAGAGGAGTGGAGTTCATAATTTTCGCTGACGACTTACTCCTTATTGTGAAGGCGGACTACAAAGATGATCGAATCCATAGAACTGATATCGCTCTAGAAAAAACAAGGAGATAGATGAGGAAACACAAGTAGCCGTACAAAAAACGGAATCGGTAATCCTGAAAGGACCCAGGAACAGATCTGATGTTAAATTTCAGTATAGGAGATCAGCAAGTAGCACATGCTAAAACCATGAAGTACCTGAATATTATAATAGATAACAAAGGCGGACAGATCTCTGGTGGCACTGGCAAAAATGATACCAAATATAAGCGGTCCCGATTTATGGAAGCGTAGGGCGCTGTATGGGATAGTCCAGTCAATCATATTAAATAGAGCTCCAGTCCAAAGGAAGGCACTGCTCAGAGTGATATGTGCCTATTGCACCATTTCGTCGCAGGCAGCTGGGACATTCTTGGTACAGGAAATGTGCAGGTTTACATAAAAGGGACGATGTAAAAACAAACCTGGCCAAAGAGGAAGAAAGGGAAAAAATTATATTGGAGTGGGAACAGGAATGGAGAGTGATGGAAGAAAATGAAGGGTGGACGAAAAACTTAGTCAGAGATCTGAAGCTGTGGGTACCGAAAGGTGGACTATTTTTTTACCCAGGTTCTAACGGGATATGGGGCATTTGCACGAATAAAGTCGGCAAAAAGACACAAATATATGCACATATTACGATGAAATGGATGGCCCAGGACATACATTGTTCGAAGGCCGGAAGTGGAAAGCCCAAAGAAGTGAACTGGCAAGGAGGCTCGGACATATCATTAATGAAAGGAAAGTCATAGAGGTGATGCTAGACAGCGATGATAAATGGAAGGAGGAGCATGGATTTGTAAGGAAGATCATGAGTGTGAAGGAGAAGGAAGGATGAAACATGCAAAGAAGATGATGGATGACTGTTAACGCCACCTAGACATCCTATTAGACATGCCTTGTTTACATTTTTGTATACAATGTTTTAAAGTTGACACATCTTGTCTCTTTCTCATAACATTTCTCAGGGTGCGGGTGTATCCGGTGTGTGAAAGGGAGGTGTTTACAAATATCAAAAGAAGTGGCGTACGCCCATGGAACTTACCAGAATTATTGTTTACAATTTAAATAAATTACGTACATATGACAACATGCTGTGCTTAATTGACTTCAAGAGAAGGATGGAAAATTGATGTCTAATAGTAAATGGTCTAAGAGCGATCCCGATGTCTAAGGCTAGAAAACAATGAAGGGGAGAAGGGGTTTATAGTGGGTAGTAGACGTCCTTGGTCCTACACTAACCCGCAGCATAAAATAATTTTCCCCTCCTCTCCGGAAAAAAAGGTTAACTTGGAGAAAGAGGAAAAAATTTAGTCCCAGTTCCAAATAACTTAATTTAAACTATAACAGATAAATTATTATGGCAACTGTTAAAAACTATTTAGTCACAAACATTTAACGTAAAATAAATATTAAAATGTTTTGATTCATTGCATAAATTTCAACGCTCCCATTGTACTAACATCATAGCAGATGATAGGCAGTTTAAGGCCTTCCAGAATAAGACTAACAAACATGTGGACATGGAGAAGAGAAAGGATAAGAACCGATAATGAACGAAGATGGAATAGAGCTCAGTAGCAACAGCTGGTATCAAGCCAAAGGGTGGAGGAATTGAGGTCGTCTTCGGAAGAGAGCAGTTATTCTCCGGGTTTTTTAAGTTCCGGTTCGGAAAGATACAGATTGATATTATAGAAACAGGAATGAAGAAGAGGAGAAATGATGATATGAACATGCAGTACTTTAATGGTTGCTTTCGATGGTTCATTATGGTACTGTGTGCCAATTGACTGAAAAATATATGTTAATAGTTATTAAGTAGATTTTTAAGTCCGATCCTGATTGGTAAAAGTAATTATTTAATCGGCCAAATGAATATTTTGTGGTGTTGGTCTAATTTGAAGACGTTAGACGCAATAAAATAACCTTGGATTAGTGGCATGTTGGTTCTAATTGTTCTAGTAGAAATTTCAATCGATTTGTTGGGAAAATAGTTTTTTTATTGATATTGTTTGTTTGTAGTATAAAAATCGGTTATTGGAAAAGTTGTATCTCAATAATAACATGAAATTTATATAAAAACGAATCTAAACAAAAAACCAATTTTTGTTAAAATTTATAAAAAAAATTAATACATAATTAAAAACACAAATAAAAACTTTCTTTTCTCAGTTATAATTTAACATATTTTGCTAATCAATTAAAATTGCACTAAATTAATATTTTTCAATGATTCATTTATTTGATTTATTAATTACATAATAAATATTTATCAAAACTATTACCCATTACTTTTCCGATATTATTGTTTAATATAGGGCAAACTTGTCAAGGTTGAACGTAATAGGAAAACCAAAGAATTTTTAACAAATATTTAATCAACCTTCTTTAATTACCATATAAACAAATACACTACTGAAGCGTAGCAGCGGGTGGAAATATCATTTCATTAATTGACTACTATGTGACTGAAAATTATATATTATTTATTTCGAGTTCTAGGCCGAATTTTAAAATTCGGGCCTAATAGCATCTTGAATTTGGACGAGTTCTAGCTATGTACAAATTTTATGCAAATCGGATGTGCGAAAATATTTAAAAGCCAGGCGCCACTTTTTGATAATTGAGTTAATGGGTTAATACAGTTACACGATCAGATGCAGGGATGGCCTCCCTAAATTGAATGTTTTTTTTTCGCTATTTTTGCTCCAGTCTTGTGCAATAACTAAACTAAAGAAGTTTGCAAATCCTGCATTACTCCTCTACTCCACTGATAAGCCAGTAGTATTGTCCAAAATCTAATCTCTTGTATAGTACTTTGAAGACTTTGACAAGTATATGTTTTTGCTTAGACTCTCCAATTATTATATAAACAGCTGCTGAAAACAGATCTTCTTCGTCACTCATTTTATATTTCAAAGACAAAAAAAAAGAAAACATGGGAAAAAATAGCTTAAAATTTGTAATTTAACTCTATGACTTCACAGTCCATACTAGAATGAATAAAAAAACTGTCAAAATGCCTAGAGATATTAGACAAATGGAAACAGATCGGATAATATCAAGTAAGTGGAAATGCACCTTTAGATATTATTGTAGGGATGATCTAAACCTGTTTTACTTTCTCGACACACTTCCGAGAAGGGAAAGTATTGTGAACGAGCTAAAAAAAATTTTCGATGTCACCTGAGATGATTAAGACCATTTGCAGATGGAAGTCTGTCTGTCTGTCTGTCTGTGTGTATTCTTCCATGATAGAGGCCATACGTTTAATCCGATTGAGCTAAAATTTGGTATATGTCACTATCAAAAAATGGCAGATGCAATATATCACGAAATTTGACTTGCAATATGTTATTTGAAAGCCCTTGAGTCTATTCAGAACAGTCAGAATTATTTCTCCAACTGTCACCTGTCAAAAATAAAAAAAATTCAAAATTTGAAATTTTAACATTAAATATCTCAAAAGTATTCATGGATACTCGAAAGTTTTTTGGGGCGACACAACCGATTTTTTAACCTTTTTAATGGTTTTTGTTAAACATATTTTGGCTTTTTTGGCCATTTTGTTCTTATTTGATTTTTTTTTGGTTTTTTTTTTTTAAATATTTTGGTGTTTTTTGTTGTTTTCCTTTTTTTGCTATTTTTAACCTTTTTAACGTTGACTTCATTTTTTAATCCACGACCGAGCCGGAAAAGTTCTGGGGTGACCCAGCCAATTATTTGTTTTTACTTTCTTGGCGTTTTTTTGCCTTATCTACATTTATTTTGCCTTTTTTGGGATTTTTTTGTTTTTTACCCTTATTTATTTTTGGCCTTTACTAAGCCTTTTTTCCTTGTTTTTGGCCTATTCGGTTTTTTTTTAAATTATGTTCCTTTTCTTGATTTTCTTAACTTTTTCAATATTTTTTTTTTACTTTTTTTGCCTACTTTTTGCTTAATTGATTTTTTCCCCTTTTTAATTTTTTTTTTAATTTTTTCCTTCTTTTTTGCTTTATTTTACATTTTTTCCTTTTTTGCTAGTTATGTCTTTTTCCGCTCAAATTTAACAATTCTTTATCATTTTTTACATTTTATTCCTTTTGGATGTTTTAAAACTTTTTTGCTTTTTTTTACTTTTTTGTTTTTTCCCTTTGCTTTGTCTTATTTGGCTTATTGATTTTTTTTACCTTTTTTTCTGTTTTTTTTTGCCTTTTTCCTTTTTTTTCTTTATTTTACCTTTTTCCTTTTTTGCTACTTCTGCTTTTTTTGCAAATTTTTACTCTTTTTACCTCTCGTCCTTCAGATAAGAGAGGTATAGGAATCATGCTAAAAATTGGTTAGTGAGTTTTCAATTGATAAACACGTTTTGGGGTCCCTAGAATACGATTTTAATATTTTCGCGATGATGTGTGTGTGTGTGTTAGTGTGTTAGTGTGTTAGTGTGTGTGTGTGTGTGTGTGTGTGTGTGTGTGTGTGTGTGTGTGTGTGTGTGTGTGTGTGTGTGTGTTGGATGGATGTTGTAGTAACGATAACTCAAAAACTACTGAATAAAAAAATTTGAAATTTTGCATACAGGATTCTGATACCCTAGATAAGATCTGATTAGATTTTGGTGTCAATCGCACAACCGGAAGTGGCAGTTGCTATGGGTGATGACGCCATTATTATACAAAACGGCAATAAAGTTTTACACATATATTTTGTATACCCTACAGTTTATTTTCATCTCATTAAAATTTTCGAAACTTTTACCATTGTTGTCAGATTTACAAAAATATAATTTTTTTTCATACTTTTTTGTGTCAACCTGTAAATTTTTGATTCAAAAATGGCGAGAGGTCATGTGCTGGCCACATCAGATTTTTTTATTAGTTTTAATTTTTGCTTAAATTTAACAATCCTTTTTAACATTTTTTTTCCTTTTCTTGATTTTTTTAACCTTTTCAATGGCTTTTTTTAAACAATTTTTTGCCTTTTTTAAAACTTTTTTTTTACTTTTTTGGTGTTTTCTTTTTTCCCTTTACTTTGTCGTATTTGGCTTTTTCTTTTACTTTTTATTGATTTTTTACATTTTTCCCTTTATTTGCCTTATTCCTCTTTTTTTTGCTTTATTTGACGTTTTTCCTATTTTAGCCAATTTTCACTCTTTTTTTATTAATTTCAATTTTTTTCCTTTTCTTGATTTTCTTAACTATTTCAATGTTTTTTTTTACTTTTTTGCCTTTCTTGCTCTTTTACACTTTTTTGCTTTGTTTACATTTTCTGCCGTTTTTTGCTTTATTCCCTTTACTTTTGTCGTATTTGGCTTTTTTTTGGACTTTTTATTGATTTTTTTTATCCTTTTTTCGTTTTTTTTTACTTTTTGCCTTTTTTTAACTTATTTTATTTACATGTTTTCCTTTTTTGCTAGTTATGTCTTTTTCCCCTCAAATTTAACAACTCTTTATCATTTTTAAAATTTTTTCCTTTTTGATTTTTTGAAACTTTTTAATGTTTTTTTTTAATTGTTTTGCTTCTATATTTTGCTTTTTTTGCTACTTTTTACCCTTTTTTGCTTTTTTAAAACTTTTTTTTACTTTTTTGTTTTTTCCCTTTGCTTTGTCTTATTTGGCTTATTGATTTTGTTTACCTTTTTTTCTTTTTTTTGCCTTTTTCCTTTTTTTGCTTAATTTTCCTTTTTTCCTTTTTCCTTTTTTGCTACTTCTGTTTTTTTTTGCAAATTTTCACTCTTTTTTTTATTATTTTTAATTTTTGCTCAAATTTAACAATTCTTTTTTCTTTTTTAGATTTTTATAACCTTTTTAATGTGTTTTTTTCCAACAATTTTTTGCCTTTTTTAAAACTTTTTTTTTACTTTTTTGGTGTTTTTATCTTTTTTCCTCTTTGTTTTTTTATTTATTTGATCATTTTTCCTGTTTCTGCCTACTTTAGCCAATTTTCAATCTTTTTTTATTAATTTTAGTTTTTGCACTTTTTTTTTAATTAATGCGTTACCTTGTTGCTATTTACAATAACTTTTTGCCATTTTTATTAACTTTCGTTGTTTTCCAATTTAATTAAAATTTTTACTTATTTCTGCAATGCTTATCAAATTTTTAAGAAATTTACTTCATTTTGCTTTCCTATTCAGAAATTTTATAATTAAAATAATCCTCTTCAACACAGCCGAGCCGGGAAAGTTCTGGAATGACACAGCCAATTTTTTTAAGAATATAAAGTGGAGAACCACTTAATAGTAACCGGATCGTGCTTACAACAATAAATAGTTTATGTGCCGCCGCGCCGTCTCATTAAATCTCAATTTTTATGAACCTTAAAAACAATTTCTTTGTTCTAGAAACAACCCAAGAGAAAAACAAAAACCTTTGTTTATTTATAATGAGTTGCGTGCCTCGAAGAAAGTGGTCAAGATCAACGGCAATCGAACTTGACTTACGGTTACTTATTGCGGATTATGTATCTGAGCGGCGCTTGCTGGTACCGTCGCGTTATATTTTGTGAGGAGCAAGGACGTGTTCTTGTCCCTGTCATGTTCTGTATACAGATCAACACGCATTTGAGATTTAAATTATTGATTACATTTATTGATTTGTTTATACAATATTTTTATTACAAAATACGATGGTCGATATTTCCTTAACAAATAAATAAACTTCCTACCCATTATAATAATCTTCCCTATCAGTTTACACATTATTACAACAACCGTTTTCAATTTTAAAATTATATTAAGAGGAAATGATACATGACAAACAGAAAGACCTGCGGGGTGTCGGGTGAGGCGGAGGTATAATATTCGCTACTGATAGGCGTGGCCTAAATACTACGAATACATTATTATTTAGTCGTCAATCCGTTTCTAGACCGAAGTTTATTACTTGTGTCTAGATGTTGATCTATGTCGAACACTTACGAGGGGGAGTCTAAATTCGGTATGGCGGTACCGTTGGTGGTAATGTAAAATAACAAAAAAATAAGAGCATGTTGTAGGATAGGAAGCGAACCTTTGGCGAGTTTCGTATATAATATGCGACTGTAATAATGGCCATACGCTATTCTATTTTTTCTACCATTAATCTTTTTTGTTATTAACTTTTAAACAATTTAAAATTTTTTGACAGTTGTCAAAATAACTGTCAACTTACCTAAAAATAATTATATTCTATTGGCTAAAAAAGTATCTTTATTGATACAAATAAATTATTTGATTATTATTATTATTATTTTTTTAGAATTATTCATTTTTTAAATTATTTTTATAATTTTATTATTTACCCTACAAAACTATAATTATAACTTACATTAAAGTGACGTACCGACGCGCGGCTACTACATGTAGTCTGATTATAAGGAACAGGCGTTTTTATCGCTGTCAAAAGGACACATTTTATATGGTAGTTAATTTATCATAGTGAAAATCACTATCATATAATAACATTCATGAAACAGAATTTTTAATCTTAGGGAGTATAAAATAATTATTTATGCAACAAGTGCGTAATAGTGATACTTTTTTGAAAAACACATGAGCGAAAAAAGCACTTTACACAATAGTTGCATATAATATTTTTTCTACTACCGTAATATTTATGTACAAAAATGGATTGTTCATGAGAAAAAGCATTTTGCGATTTTTTTAAGTTAACTAGTTTTAACTTTAACTAGATTTTTGGCATATAGAATCTTGGCAAGATAAGAAACATAAGGATATTGCAAAAAAATGTTGTGCACATGCGCAGAGGCTATTTTTCAACTTTTCTTCTTCTTTAGGTATGAGGAGATTTTTAAATTAAACTCATTTGTCACTTTTTATCTTTCATTCTGTCTTTTATTCAAAAGTAGGATAAAATATGGAAAATTAGTGATAAGTAGGAAAATTACGGCAAAATACGGAAAACAGGCAAAATAGAGAAAAAAAGGAACAAACATGAAAGAAATACCGAAAAATATGAAGAAATACGGCAAAATAGGAAAAATAGGCAAATGTAGGATAAAATAGGGCAAAATGGGGAAAATATGAAAAAATGGAAAAAAATAGGGAAAACAGGAAAATGAGGCAAAATAAGGAAAAGAGTAAAAATTAAGACAAAACAGGGAAAAATAGTGAAAAGTAAATTAATTTGGTGAAAAATATGCAAAATAGGACAAAACGGGGAAAACAGAGAAAAATGGGGAAAAATAGAGTAAACAAGGGTAAAATAGGAAAAAAAGCGAAAGAAAGAAGAAAAATAAAAAAGAGGAGAAATTTAAAAATAGAAAAAATGGGGACAAATAGAAAAAAATGAGAAAAAAATAGGAAAAAATTGAAAAAATAGGAAAAAATGAAAAAATAGAAAAAAATTGGAAAAAATTGGAAAAAATTTAAAAAAATTGGAAAAATTTGGAAAAGAATTTGAAAAAAATAGGAAAAAAATCGGAAAAGTATGAAAAAACAGATTAACATGGAGAGAAATAGGGAAAAATTGCGAAAAGGTTAAACTATGGAACAATAGGGCAAAATGGAGAAAAATAGGGAAGAGTAGGGTTAAATAGAGACAAATAAGGAAAAATTTGGAAAATCAGGAAAAAATAGCGCGAAATAGGGAAAAAACAAATAATGAAAAACAAATAAAATAAGAAGTAATAGGAAAAATACGAAAAAATATGGAAAAATGTGTAAACAAATAGGAACAAATGTGTCACAATAGTGAAAAATAGGGAAACAGGGTAAAATTGAAAAAATAGGAGAAAATGGGAACAAATTCGAAAAAACAGTCAAGATCTTTGAGAAAAATAATGCAAAATAAAAAAAAAATAAAAAAAATAGAAAAGAACAGGAAAAACTGTAAAAATGGGAAAAAATGGGAAAAAATCAAGTAAAGCATGGTCGTACAGATATTCAGCTAGTATTTAGTATAAAACTGTTTTATTTTTCGACACACGGAAAGTGGAAGAGGCCACGTGCCTTGCTTGGTTGCCATTTAGAGAATTACCCAGCGAAAATATTTATCAGAAGAGCGCATCTATTCTACTTTTTCAAATTTATCTAGAGAAAAAGTTGATAATCGTATCACTGTTACTAAAAATAATTTAAAAAAAATACCACAAATGCGCTCTCAACAATTAAATACAGAATCGATTGGTGAAAACCGCAGCTTCCTAGCTTTAATATTAACGGAGGGCCTGGCCAAAAACTGTTTCAGGCAAGATAATATTTTGTATTGGCACCTCTTAAGAGGGCCATTGGCAAGTTTTATTAAATTGCAGTGTCGCCTCTATGCCGAATATACGTTCTTTTCATAATTATATCCTTCATTGTGACCACATCGCAATACTTTTTTTTTATTTATTTATGACAAGTAAAAGTAGACTTGTGTGTGCAGTAAAAAATTGACCAAACAAATATAAAAATTATTTTCATCGATTTCCAGCTAAATTCAAAAATAAATGTTTGGTCATGTATTTCAGATCCAGGTACTTTTATTTTTATTATTTTAAGTCTTCCTGATTTTTTTTCTTTCTTACGTACGATATGAAATAATAATAATTTAATTTTCCATGAAAATTATAATTCTTTACCCTCGTTAACATTGTAAAAAGTAAATGAATTTCATCTCTATTCATAAATGATTAATTCCTTTGAATTCTGATAGCGGCGCCACTCTCCAGATATAAAATGTTGTAATGTAAGGGTTTCGTAGTCCCTAACTTTTAAAGTTTATTTTTTATTATTAACGGATGAAAAAATTTTTACATGTTGGCAAAGATCTGATCTATGTTCCTTACCCCTCAATTTTTCGAAATTTGATTTGGATCTTTTCTAAAAAAAATGTGAAAATAGTAAAAAAACATTAAATTTTGCGTTTTTTTTTATTGAAAAAACCAAATTAAATTTCGAAATGGTGAGGAGTAAGGAACATAGATCAGATCTTTACTAACACGTACAAATTTTTTAGTCCACTAATAATAAAAATTAAACTTTAAAAGTTAGGGACTACGAAACCTTTGCATCCACTGCTTTATAGTATAGTACAACTTCCTCTTAACTGAATTTCAGCACCAATCAAAATAATGACTTTATCATCTTATTTTACTATTTTTGTATTTTTATGCCTAAAAGAAATTTACTCTATTTTATTATATATTTGATTAATTTAAAGTCTATATATCTTAATATCCTTAATTAATATTCTTACAATGTAATGACCCCGCTTTGATTGTTAATATTTTCATCAGTTGTCACTGACACTATTTCATTGGATTTTCCAATTGAATATAATTAAGTTCTTGACTACAATTACTTATAAAGTCATAAATAATAAAACAATCAGTTTTACCATAAACGAAATTATTGGTTTATTTAAGGTCCTGTCCTAGCTCATTTAAAAATTCGTATTACTCCATAAGGTTTTTTAGTTAAAAAAATATATTTAAAACAAATAAACCTTCAATAGACAAATCTATAACATATAATGAAAAAATTCGTATTAATTGTAGAATTTTCAATAATCCTTAATCGGAAATGTTTCACATTGATAACAAATAAAATAGTTTTAAATATGTATGTGATGAATTGAAGAATTTAGCAAAGTAAATTGGGTCAGGGATATTTAAATGCGTTTTGAATTTTCGCAATGTTGGTATATTTCCAGACTACTAATTCTTTCTAGACATACTGAGAGAGGTTATTTTAAAACGTCTCGATTTTTATAGAGCCAAATAATGATTATGGTATTTAAATTTTATTGATAATGACACGTATTACTGCCTAGGCCATATACGTACAAGAAGTAAACATATCTATTCATTTATTCTTCTTTTTAATTTATTTATCTGATCTTTGCCACTAGCTGCTTGTGTCTGTTACATTTTTACTTTTATTCTTTTCTTCTTTTTCGTACTATCTTGGGTTCTTATTTAATGTAATTGAACTGTCACTTGTCACTAAGTCAGTTGCCGCATGGTGGTGATTTAACGCAATTTTAGTAATTTTCTAAAGTGCATCGTAGGATGCACTACGATTTTTTCATCAAGCCCTCCAATATGGAATGGTGAAAAAACTTTTCTTTATTAATTTTTAAATATTTCCATTTTTTTTTTAATTTTCACCTTTTCATTTAAATTATTCTTACCTATTGTATATAAAATTTATATGCTGTGCTTGCTTAACTGCAATTCTGTAAGTAACCGTTTAAATAATGTATTACAGTGTTCTACATTTTAATTTTGTATTATAGGCCTGATGATGGGCATCGAATGGCCGAAACATTGCTGAAAAAATAAGATTTAAAATTACATTATTGTGGTATGACTTTGAATTTCATTATTCTTTGAATTTAATTATAAGGTCCAAAAGCTTCAGTATTAATTTTGTGTTAGCGAAAAAAATTTTAAATCCCACTTTTTATTACTTTTTTCGACGTTTCTGAGCTCCCAGTATTCGAAAATGCAATAAATCCTGTTTTTTCCACTTTGATCAATATTTTCACAAACTTTAAGAAATCTATAAAAAAGCTCAGTTCCAATTTTAAAAATGTCACAAAAAGTTCAAATTTGATAAATTAAAAAATGTTGTAAAAACTGAAAAATGAAAATTTTAACGAATGATTTTAAGTTTCGAAAATTTAATTTTATTTGCTTATTTTTGGTAAAATTTCAAATTGTAACAATTTTTGACAGATGCCAGTTGGAGAAATAATTTTGAATGTTCTCAATAGAGTTTTTCAAGGGCTTTTAAATGACATACTGCAAGTCAAATTTCGTGACATATTGCATCTGCCATTTTTTGATAGTGACACTTCCGTTTGACAGATGTCGTACAAAAACTAACAGGTTCTTCCGACGGGTAACCGAATCCCATATACCAAATTTCAGCTCAATCGGATTAAACGTGTGGCCTCTATCATGGAAGAATACACAGAGACAGACAGACAGACAGACTTCTATCTGGTAATGGCCTTAATCATCTCAGGTGACCTCAAAATGGATATTTCCATCTTTATCTCGAAATTTTTTTTAGCTCGTTCACAATACTTTCCCTCCTTCAAGGGGGTAGGTCGGGAAAGTAATAACGTTATGTGGGTTAAGGGTGCATCAAAACATGCTTTTTTTATGATAAAATGTTTTTTCACATTCCCAATTTTCATCTTGCGCTATCGATTGCAGAATTTTTTTTCCAAATTTTTGCCGGCGAATCCCAATCCTCCGTTTCAGTAATTGATGTGTCATTTTTATTTTCTTCGTAATTATTATGTATTTCTTCATTGGAATTCTCGGTTTTGTTAGAGTAACTGTCAGAATCGAACTATTGTTTTAATTTTTGTTCATTTGTCCTGCGTTCGTCTTTATGTAACTTTTTCTGAAATTATTCTTTTTCTTTTCGTAATTATGGATGTTAGAAGGATCAAAATAATTTTGATCCACATCAAAACTATCTAAATTATCGTGTGGCTCAGAGAACCCATTTCTATTACTTGCTGCATCTTCCTCCCTGACTGGTTTGGCCAATTCTGGTTGCGCGCCATCTACCATGCAGCAACCGCGTATATGGGGCCTTTTGCGGAATCTTTTTTTGTGCTTGTTGCATGGGTTCTTTCCATGGAAGGGCCGAAAAAATTCAAATGGCATTTTCACCCACTTCCGTTCCACTTGGGTATAGGATTTTAGCCAGATTCTATTATATGCTCCCCTCTACCATTCTATCTGGGTAGCTCCGTCTTCTTTTTATTACGGGTTTTTTACTATAAGTAGAGCTGTAACAAATGAGAAAATGGTTTCAAGAAGTAAAAGCTGATTTAAGTAATAATTCTGTCTCAGATGTTCAATACTGATGGAACCGCCATATTTTTAGATCCAAAAGGAGAAAAGGTTTTGGTTACAAGAGGAGATAAATCAGTTTATTCATTGACAAGTAAATCAACAAGGAATATCTCACTTTCCTTTTGGTATGTAACACGTTTAGCAAACTTATACCTCCAATGGTAGTATTTAAATATGAACGTTTACCATTGGTAATTATAAATGAATTACCTGATGACTGAGCTTTTGGAAAATCTTAAACACTAAGAAAATTTTCGAATCTAAATGAAAATATCCATGTTCATGATCATTCAAGCCATGATATAATTTTGCTTACACTCCACCTTAATTTGACACATATTATCCAGCCTATGGATGTAGCAATATTCAAACCATTGAAGCAAACCTAGAAGCTTTCTTTAAAAATTAAAAATTCTAGAGAAAAACTGAAAGCTGGAAATTTTACCTACCTACATTCAAATGTTCAAATGATGACTCAAGTGGTTGCCGCATATAACCGGTAAAATTCCCCCTGCACGTCCAGGTCATTTGAAAATTGGCTCCTGGAATCCAGGAGATATAGTTTCGGTCGATAAAAGGAATGCACTAAGCCTAATATTAGATAGAGAAAACATCGATATTATGGCACTCCAAGAGACACACTTGACAGATAACATCCAGCTAAGATTTCCAAATTATGTCACCCACAGGAATGATGTTAGAGCCAAGGCGAAAGGAACCGCTCTACTGGTACAAAATGGGATTAATCACTATCCGAAGCCACACCCGGAAGGAATTATGACGCTGGAATCTACGACAGCCTTCGGAGAAGTACAAATATCATCATGCTACTTAATATTATTGGTCTGTACAACAACGACTTTACAAAACTACTACCAGAAAGGAAGAAGTCAATCATAATTGGTGATCTAAACTGCAGATAGCCAACATGGAGCAGTGCAAACACAAACCGAAATGGGAGAAGGCTCTTAAATCTAGCCGAAGAAGATCCGGATCTACGAATAATAGGATCGTCTATACCAACGCATTACCCACCATGGAACTTCAAATGTGCTAGATAAAGCAATGATAAAAAATATCGACGCACCTTACGAAATAACAAACGGAGAAGGAGGACACGATGATGAACCAATAATCCAATAATAGGAGATGGAGAAGAATTGGGAATAAACAAGAAAATTAAAACAAACTGTACAAAATTCACAAAAATAGGCTTGGCTAACTTTGAAACAGTACGATTACTAAGAAATAAATTTTCAAAATTTCCAAGTGCCGTCAGCTACATTAATTTGTTTAAAATAATGTAGATGGTACGACAAGGCATAATTTACAGTTATCTGTCGAATATTACTAAACCAAATAGCCTTAGCGACTTTGACTATTAAAAAAAAGAAGAATAAAGCATAACACATAGGTGACACATAAACATTAAAATAATAGGTTATGTTATACTGAAAAGTGACAAGTAAAACGCTGTAACTAGCAGTACATCGGATGTACGTTTATTTTATATATCGGTCGTTCACGGCGTTTTAAGGTTTACAAAGTATGGAAGTATGTTTGCGCATTTGCTTGATAAGTTTGATAACATTTCTGTCACTTTGTTTTTTTCGTAATGCGTATAATATATGGTTTCGTTGTATAAGGGCCCGGAGTTTGATTCCCAGTACGGCCAACTTTTTCATGTTTTGATAAGCTTCCTAAAAACAACATAAACACAGTCATTGGTAACCGGTTTGATTTGTACAGTAATAATTTATTTAAAGTAATAAACTGATCAGTAGAAAAAGGGGTATTTGCTATTTGTATTGAGGTAAAAAAAATAATGATATTTATAGTTCAGCATTTCCAGTGGTGGGTGTATTAGGGCCGGAATATGCCGAAACGGCGTTTCGGTACCTTTTTTCAGTCTGGTACATTTTTTCAGAATGGATATTTTTTGGGAGCGACTTGTGGTGAAATTTAACCGGCCAAAGACATTGCGTAAGAAAAAAGCGTTATGCCCCCTCCAAGCGACTCCCTCTCTTTCCACAATATAATTTTTGTCTCATTTAATTTTTTTATAGTTCCTCGTTTCCTGATTTTTGTTTCTTTTTATTTTTTTTTGGTTTATTTTTCTAATTTTTCCTCATTTTTTCCTACTGCTCTGGTTTTTTTTCTTTTGCATTCTTATTTTTTCTTATTCCTTTGACTTTTTGTGATTATTTGCGATTTTTCTGCCATTTTCTTCGAATTTTGTTTCGATCTTTTTTTCTTCATTCGATTTTTTTTTTCGTTACAATTTTTTCTGGTTTTTTGTTGTTTTTTTTTCGTGATTTTACATCGTGTTTTTTGCGATTTTCAGAGCGCTTGGTCTTTCCGTTTTTTCCGTATTTTACAATTTTATTTTTCATTTTTTTTTAATATTTTTGTATTAATTTGATTTCTGTTTTTCTGATTACTCCGATTTTTTTTCGATTTTTTGGGTTAAAATTTTTTCTCGTCTTTTTCACATTTTTCTGATTTTTTTTTCGATTTTTTCTCATCGTTCCTCATTTTTTCATCATTGTTGTTTTTTTTCCTTTAATTTTGCGATAATTTGCGATTTTCTTCTCTTATTTTTGGAAGAGAGAAAAAGTTTTTTTATAGTTTCTCGTTTTTTTCTCATTTGTATGATTTTTTGTTGTTTTTTTGGTTTTTTTTTCCAGTTTTTCTAATTTTTCCTCATTTTTGTTTCCTCATTTTTTCTTATTCCTGTGTTTAATTGCGATTTTTTTGCCGTTTTCTTGAATTTTATTGCGATTTTTTTTTAATTCATTCGATTTTTTTCATTTTTTTATCGTTACAGTTATTCTGATGTTTTTGTTGTTCTTTTTTTTTTGGTTGTCAAATTTTTTTCTCGTCTTTTTCTTATTTTTCTGATTTTTCGTTTTTTTTGTCGATTTTTCTGATTTTTTCATTATTGTTCTTTTTTTTCTAATCTTATTTTTAATTTTTTCTCATTTTTCTTATTCTTTTAATGCTTTGCGATTATTTGCGATTTTTTTCTAATTTTTTTGAAATTTTGTTGAGATTTTTTTACAATTTATTTCAATTTTTTCGAATTTTTAATTTTTTTTAAATTTTTTGTGTTTTCTTCTGCCATATTTTTCGATTTCTTACGGTTTTCTGCGCCGTTTTTGTTGTTGCGATTTTAAGCGTTTGGTTTTTTCGTTTTTTTCCAAATTTTCTGATTTTTCCAATTTTTTCTATTATTTTTTTCTCTAAAATTAATGATTATTAGATTTCGCTTTTTTAACTTCTTTAAAACTACAAAAAAATAGTGACTTGTAACCAGTCATATTTCATACAGTAAAGTGTCTTTTTTCTTCACTTTTTTTTTCAAAGTTCGAGATGTAAAAATTAGATGGTTTATTTTATTTTCCGATCTACGATATAAACGAGTACATCCGATGTACTGCTAGTCACGGCGAAAATAAAAACAATACAATTTTCTTCTTTTCTCATGTTTACATCTGGCCTCTATTTAATAAGGAATTCAGTTCGTATATACTGCCATCTCTGAACAGTATTTTCAAATAATGTAGATATTTTTAATTTATTTTTTTTTAATAAAATATAGGTTTAAAAAATTTATAAATATTTTTTCTAGTCATATTTGATAACAGCAGCAGTACTACAAAACAAAAATGTTTGAATGAAAACCATCAGGTAGGTCCTGATGGTTTTCGTTGCTTGGACCATTATATGGAGCGGTAAAATAAAAATGCACATAATAAGTGACCTTGTCCCTACATTTACATATTCAACCGTAAAGGCGTTCAATGAAGGTTAATAGAGACCAAAAATAAGCCTTTAGAGTTATTAATTTAAAGAGTTTTAGTTTTGAGACAAATTAATTGCAGAGCTGTCAATATTAGTCTATATTAGTTTTATTTCTAGGTATGTATTTTTATATTTTTTCCACAAGCTAGGAGTATTTATTAATTTATGTGACCTCCTTACTCGTCGCAACACTTATTAATAATTTGTTTTTGAACAACTACAAAATTTTAAATATTAATAAAAATAATTACTGTAAAAATAATAGTACACAAATTCAGGATCTTCAGCTATCTCTTTTATTATAAGAATCACTTTCTCTGCATTATTTACTTTTCTCGATGTTAAAAATTAACCTTGTTTGTGCACCTACTTAGCCTATATTTCTAGAATCGCCTCCGCCCGCATGACTAAATATTTTTGGACAAAAGGCACAACAGGCCTTGTATAACGAACAATGAAAAATTAAGGTCCCTGTTTCATATAGCACCGCCACCGCAGCGCGACAACGTTTCAGGATGTCAAGGTCACTTACCGTTTTATAATTAAAAACCAGAAATTTCTGAAGTGTCAATAACAATTAATATAATCGATCACTCAATGTAGGATTTAAAGGTTTTCAAGTTAACAATAAAATTTTATACACAAAACAATTTTTTTCTATAATGATACTAATAGAGAGATTGTTTCTGTTAATAATAACTATTAAATAAAAAAAATATCGACTACGAGGTGATCCAAAATTTAGCTGCCAGTGGCCAATAATAAATTGTCCAATTTCCCATGATAAGAACAGGTGGAATTTTAAGCTGTTTGTCAATAATAAAAATCTGATGTGGCCAGCACATGACCTCTCGCCATTTTTGAATCAAAAATTTACAGGTTGACACAAAAAAGTATGAAAAAAAATTATTTTTTTGTAAATCTGGCAACAATGGCAAAAGTTTCGAAAATTTTAATGAGATGAAAATAAACTATAGGGTATACAAAATATATGTGTAAAACTTTATTGCCGTTTTGTATAATAATGGCGTCATCACCCATAGCATCTGCCACTTCCGGTTGTGCGATTGGCACCAAAATCTAATCAGATCTAATCTAGGGTATCAGAATCCTGTATGCAAAATTTCAATTTTTTTTATTCAGTAGTTTTTGAGTTATCGTTACTACAACATCCATCCAAACACACACACACACACTAACACACACACACACACACACACTAACACACACACACACACTAACACACACACACACACACACTAATACACACACACACACACACACACTAATACACACACACACTAACACACACACACACACACACTAATACACACACACACTAACACACACACACACTAACACACACACACACAGACATCATCGCGAAAATATTAAAATCGTATTCTAGAGACCCTAAAACGTGTTTATCCATTGAAAACTCACTACCCAATTTTTAGCATGATTCCTATACCTCTCTTATCTGAAGGGCGAGAGGTAAAAATGTATAAATACGCTAATGGTGTAGTATGGGAGAACTCTTGAGGTCAGGACTCAGATAAATCAATCAATCAAACCTGGGATTTATGGAAACAGTGTAAATGACTGCGATAAAGACTTGTATAAATATGATGTTGCGCTACGATCTTAGAAATAAGAGAGTCCGTATTTGCCAAATTATTAATCGGCAGTTAAAGTTCCTGTTAAAGTTATACTCTTGTTAGTATAAATATTGCAATTATAAATATGCTGTTAGTGATACCAGCAGAATAAAATCAAATTAACATGGATTTTTTTAACAGACACTTTGTTAGTCAATGGACGATTTTTTCGGTAACTAGAATAATCGATTAAAATCGAATAGAATATCCGTATAACTAGTATCAATTTTCTGATTTCTAAACTTTATTAGGTATTACTATTAATTATTGCAAAAAAAACTATTCATAATTTAACAATTCGATTATCAATAATAAATCGAATGATTTTAATGAGTGATTGAGTAGGCACTCCTTATCGACAGAGGATGTGACGTAGGCTAAGCTTCTGGTATGACGTCATCAAGCCCGCGTAATTTAAATAAGAGGATGTTTTAGCTTCAAGGGTTGTCTTAAAAAAATAACAAAGTGGAGTAAATAGTACATTTAGACCTTCTATATTTAAATATCAATTTAAAAAAAAAATGCTATTCTCTTGTTTATTATATAAAACTTTATATCTTTTATAACTGATAACAATTTGTCTTCGAGAAATATCAATTTTGAATTAAAATTCAGTTTTTATCAAAACAATATTTAAATATTGAGAAAAAAAGCTGTTTTAAACAAATTATTTAACAGTACTTTAAAGGCCTTTTTTAAGTGTTTATGAAACACCCCAAACCTGGTAGAAACAGTATTAAATGTAAAAAAGTATTTAAAAAAATTGAACTAACAAAATAAGCAAAACCACCAAAGCTTAATAAAAAAAAAAATAAGAACTTTAAATAACTAAAATAACAATAATTGTTCAGCAATATTTACATGTAAATCTCCATAAGAAAATCTAAGGTCCAAAATAGCAAAAGTGGCTCTAAAAAAGTAACGCACGCACGTACTCGTTCCTGGGGTGCGTGCGTGCGTACGTGCGTGAGTACGTGCGTGAGTGCGTGCCTGAGTGCGTGCGTGAGTGCGTGCGTGAGTGCGTGCGTGAGTGCGTGCGTGAGTACGGGAGTGCGTGCGTGCGTGCGTTACTTTTTTAGAGCAATTTTGCTATTTTTGACCTTAGATTTTCTTATGGAGATTTACATGTAAAAATGAGGGTTTTTGCGCTCGAACTCTCATAGCTCCTTTACTAATATTTTTCCACAGCATTCCCACTATCAAAGAGTTTTATAACCTCTTGATTGATTATCTTACTATGGTGTTAATTGAGAAAAAACTGCACAATCATGTGGTTACTTTTTTAATAATATTGCATGCTGCAGACTGATGCACTTCAATATGGATAACCCACAGAATTCTGAAAAGAACCTGCGACATAATGGTACTAAGAGTTGTAACGGAGTTAATACAGGATTTCTGAAATCCTATCGCCTATAATTTTTTTACATTTTCGATTAATTTTAGGTATTCAACTTCTGTTTCCCAATATTTAACATTATTTGTATAAATTATAAACAGTTGAGGACAGGTTAACACGGACAACTTAAAACATAACCTAACCGCATTTTCTAACAAATTTTTGGTTTTGAACTACAAAAATATAAAAGAACTAAAATACACCGTAACATTGTAACCGTTTGGTACGCACCCAAAGGTTAATATTGCAATAATACGAACTAAATATTAAGGGTAAAATTTATCCCGCTGGTTAGTACCAGTGACTTTAACAGCCAATTAATAATTTGGCCCTAAAGGAGCCAAAAAACAGATATAGTATTTCCTACCAATGATGGATCTTCCGGGACTAAGACAATCCAAATCACTTATAGATGGTCCAGCCAAAAGCACATACAATCTGCTAGATGGGACTATACCCGTGGTCCGAAATAATAGATAGTAATTTAGTAGAGACAGTACAGAACAGTAGAGAACACTGTACCATAACGTATCATAGAATAAAGGCGAGTATTGTGCGACTAAGTCACTGTCTAATATAAAGGACTTTTCATATAGGTAACCTGACAGGAAACTGCGGGTTCAGAAGACATCTACATTTAAACCTCATAGGGGTATCCTCTGGTGCACCATAAATAAATTCTTCTTTCTCCCTGTTTCTGGGGTAAATTAATGTAGGATTCACATAAAATCCTATAGCGCTTGCTCAACATACTGAAGTTATTAGAGTTCCTCTTTTAGTCGACACAACTTTTCCAACCAATTTTTAACCGTTTTTGCTTAGATTTTTTGGGTAATTTTTTGGTTAACATTCCTGTTTCATCCATATTAAAAATAGTCTTACCAGTTTTGAAGGTTCTCAAAAAACCTAGATACCTGTACTTTGTTACAACCAATAGTTCGAGCTTTCTTTTCCTGGTTACCCAATAGATATATTATATCTTTGGTAAAATGCTATCCATGTTTTACCAACTAATTGGTATACAAGTAATTATTTTACAGTCAGACCAATAAATAGTTCATTAAGATCTTTAACCCTCTTAACCAATTCAAGTTCGTTCTGATAATCGAAGATTGGCTTAAAACGACTTAAATATGTAGGAAACCTTTCCTTATTTTAAAAGTTATCTTAAAGATGACTTTTTGATCCCATACTCTCTAGTCACTGATGTTTGTGACTGGCCACTACCAATTTTTACTTTAATTTCACCGAACAACTCCAGAAAATTTCAATTGTTGATTACTAGTTCGTTTATATGGGCCCATTTCTAAAAAAAGTTAGATATTTTTAATATACCAAAGTTAAAAAATGAAAACAGTTCAAACTAGTCTTATATTGTCATAAAAATGGGTGCCGAGGCATGAGGGCATAGGAGGAAATAAATAGACTGATAAAGGAGCCGAAAAACCTTTAATTGGACCATAACCTATATGTGGTACTTCCTTCCAACATGTAAAGGGTATGCTGGAGAAACAATTATAGGACAAACTCAGGGAATACTGAATGGAATTTCTGGGACTAAGACAGTCCAAAGGTCTCATAAAAGGTCCACCCAAGAGCAAACACGATCTACTGTTATGCTATAATAGAACTTAAAACTGCACTAGGTGTCCTAACTGTACACTGCGTTCTCAAAAGACGCCTAAGCCTCATAGGGAAGATTCGCTATGTAGGAAATGTTAGGAGGACGAAAATCCTCTACACATATTATGCTTTTGGCGGGACCTGAACAGGGAAAGGAAATTTCGCGTTGGGGTACAGTATCCTGAACCCGAAGAGAAAACTAACTCAGAACTATTCTGGACATTGTCAAGAGTAACTTGTCTGATATGGAAATTGGCGGGGTATAATAGGCCTAGAGACTCAGTGTAAGTGGGATCTCCTGAAGCTTACAAATAATTTTTAAAGGTAAGGAATGACAAATTCTTCTCTTCTTCTTTTTGGTCATTTTGGACTATGTTAGTTGGGTCTCGTATTCAATATAATTGATACTTGTCACTTGTCATTTAGTTAGTTGCCGCATGGTATTTTAATTAAAACGCAATTTGGTAAATTTCAATTTTTTGTTTAAAATGCATCGTAGGATGCACTACGATTTTAAGTAACTACTAAACTTTGTCTTTTTACGTGTTTATAATGTACCATTTTGTATTATAGGCCTGATGATGGCCATCGAATGGCCGAAACATGTTGCCTCCCATTGTTAAATTTTTCAACATTATATAATTGTGGTATGACTACGAGTTTTTTATTATTCTTTATAAGGAATGACGTTATACAATAATATGAATCCATTCTAAGGAAGTATTTGCTTTAAGCTGTCAAGCAACTTTTAAGTAGTCCACCCTGTATATACAAGACATTTCTTGTACTATATTTTATCGAATAATGAATTTATGGGATACATTTGGATAAACTATATATTTTTATTGAATTCCGGAATCGATTATTGCGTCGGTTTTAATTAACCTTCTCAAGTGAATTGCGACACAAGAGATAAGCTGTATTTATTTTCTCGCATATCGTTGCAAGCCCAACAATAATTGGCTTAAGCTCCTTTCATGGCTTCATTGATTTTCCAGTTCCACTAACTCCAAAATAATTGTATTTTCTTGCCGTTTATTTTGGTCTACAAAATATTTGATTAAGAAAGAAAAAGTTGTATCAAATGTAGTCAGAGATTTCAACAGTATTTTTGTTGGTGATTACAGGAAAATTCAATTTAATCAAACAAACTCGCCAAACCCGTCCATCTAATTTTTTATAACTTTCCCCCACTCCCTTCCCCTTCCCTTAAAAATTTTTTTTTTGAAAAAATATGTTTATTGAGTTGTAAAATGAGCATAAAATTTCACTTTCTGTACTAACACTTCTGTCCTGCAAATCTTAATATGATAGCAGGAATGGTATTAATGAATTTTTTTGCTTCTTGATAATTTTTCCGATAAATTGACATTTTTTTCTAATTTTTGATAAAATTTAATTTATGGTAAACCTATTTTTTTATGATTACTGCTTATCGACAATTTTCCTGCTAATTGAAAAAGTTTTTTGCTTATCGACAATATTCCGGTTTATTGACAATTTTTCAGCTTTTGAAATTGTTCACATTTTTGCTGAATGTTCACGATTTTCTGGATTTTTGGTAATATTCCTAATTATTAACCATTTTTCTGATTTAAGTCAATTTATTTTCCAAATTTATGACAATATTTTTGATTGTAAATTTTTCTACTTATCAACGATTTTCTTGCATAGCTTATTTTTCTGATTTAGGTCAATTCGATTATCGATAGTTTTTTTTGAAGATTATTGACAATTTTTTGGAAAAAAATTTTATCGACAATTTTTTTGGTTTTCTACAATTTTTTTCTTTTAAACAATATTCTTGAATCTTGACCATTTTCCAATTTTCTTCATTTTTTATAGTTTAATGTTATTCTGTCAATGAGTTGACAACTTTCTAGTTTTTTTTTGATAATATTTTTAATGACTGACAATATTTCAATTTTATCGAAATGTTTTTTGATATTTGTCGTTTTCTGATTTGTGTCAGTTGTTTTGATTTTTTTTAATTATCTTGATTCTTGATAAATTTTAAGATTTTTTTTTAATAATTTTTGGTAATTTTTCTCATTTTTAACTATTTTTTAAACTTTGACAACTTACCTGTTTTTTGTTATTTTTTTTATATTTTTAAAAAATTTTCCTTCAGAATATTTGATATCTAACAATTATGCTAATTATTTAAGATTATATTTCTTTTAACTGTTTGTTATTTTTCTGTTTTTTAGTAATTTTTCTAAATTTTGATCCATTTGCTGATATTTGATAGATACTTTTTTTATTTACGATTTTTATAGATACTTTTTGACAATTTTGCTGAATATCGACAAATTTTCTGAGATTTGTCAGTCTTTCTGTTTTTTGCAATTTTACTGGTTTTTTGACAATGGTGACAGTTTTATTACCTACCTACCGACAATTTTTCAGCTTCCTGATAATTTATGGTAAACTAATTTTTTGCTGAATTTACTGCTTATCGCCAAGTTTCCTGCTTTTTGATTTTTTTTCTGGATATTGACAAGTTTCCTGTTTATTGGCTATTTTCCTGCTTTTGACAATTTTGACATTTTTGCTGAATACTGACAATTTTCCGGATTTTGTTGCAATATACTTGATTATTAACAATTTTTCTGATTTAAGTCAATTTTTTTTCCCAATTTTTAACAATATTTTTGATTATAAACAATTTTTGTGCCTGTCAACAATTTTCTTGCATCGACGATTTTTCTGATTTATGTCAATTTGATTATCGATACTTTTTTTCTGAAGATTATTGACAATTTTTGGAAAAAAAATTTATCGACAATTTTCTTGCTTTTTAACAATGTTTTTTCTTTTAAACAATATTCTTGAATCTTGACCATTTTCATGCTTTTGGTCAATTGTCTTCATTTTTTACAGTTTAATTATTTTTTGACCATGTTGACCATTTTTCTGAAAGTAACAATTTTCTAGTTTTTTTTTTGGGAATATTTTTTATAATTCACAATTTTTCAAGTTTATCGAAAATTTTTCTGATTTTGTCGTTTTCTGATTTGTGTCAGTTGTTTTGATTTTTTTTAATATTTTTTTTGATTATTCTCATTTTTAACATTTTTTTAAAATTTTGACAATTTTTCTGGTAATAACTTCAGACTTTTTGATACCTAACAATTATTTTCATTATTTAATATTTCATTTTTTTACAGTTTTTAGTACTGTTTGTTATTTTTTCCGATTTTTAATAATTTTTTTTTAATATTTTTTTCATAATTTTTCCCATTTTTAACAACTTTTTTGAATTTTGACAATTTTACCGATCTTTAAATTTTTTTTAGATTTCTAACAATTTTTCTGGTAATAACTTCAGACTTTTTGATATCTAACAATTATTATGATTATTTAATATTTCATTTTTTTGACAGTTTTTTTAGTAGTACTGTCTGTTATTTTTTCTGTTTTTTAATAAATTTTCTAAATTTTGATACTTTTCCTGATTTTTGATAGCTACTTTTTTTAATCTTTAACTTTTTTTTGGTTATTTACGATTTCGCTAGAGACGTTTTAATAATTTTGCTGAATATCGATATTTTTTCTGTTATTTGTTAGTCTTTGATTTTGCAATTTTATTGGTTTTTTGACAATGTTGATAATGTTATTACCTACCTATCGACAATTTTTCGGATATATTGACATTTTTTCTAATTTTTAATAAAACTTTTAATTTATATTAAACTTGTCTTTTTATTATTTTTACGGCTTATAGTCAATTTTCCTGCTTTTGAAAATGTTTCTGCTTATCGACAATTTTCCTGTTTATTAACAATTTTCCTGCTTTTAGTCAATTTTCTTCATTTTTACGATTTAATTATTTTTTGGCAATGTTGACCATTTTCCTGAAAGTTGACAATTTTCTGGTTTTTTTTTTTGACAATATTTTCATATTTTTTCTCATTTTTAACTATTTTTTAAATTTTAACAATTTTCCTGTTATTGTTATTTTTTCTTTAGGTTTTTAAGAATTTTCTTTCAGAATATTTGACATCTAACAATTATGCTGATTATTTAAGATTTTATTTCATTTAACAGTTTTTTTAGTATATTTGTTATTTTTTCTGTTTTTTAATAATTTTTCTAAATTTTTATATTTCTTCTGATTTTTGATAGATACTTTTTTAATTTTTAACCTTTTTGCTGGTTATTTAAGATTTTGCTAGATACTTTTTGATCATTTTTGTGAGATTTGTCAGTCTTTCTGATTTTTTGCAATTTTACTATTTTTTGACAATGTTGATAATGTTATTACCTACCTATCGACAAATTTTCCGATTTATTGACATTTATTCTCTTTTTTAATTTATTTTAAATCTGTCTTTTGATTATTTTACTGCTTATAAACAATTTTCCTGCTTTTTGAAACTGTTTTTGCTTTTTACTAACAATTTTCCGGATACTTGGAAATTTAACTGCTTTATGTTGACAGTTTTTCTGATTTTTGAGTTTTTGAAAAAAAAAATTTCGTCTACTTTCTGCTTTTTTACAATGTTCTTGATTCTCGACAACATTCCTGCGTTTTGTCAATTTTCTTGATTTTTTACAGTTTAATTATTTTTTGATAATGTTGACATTTTCCTAGGTTTTTTTTTGACAATTTATTCGTTTTCTGATTTGTGTCAGTTGTTTTGATTTTTTTTTAATTATCTTGTTCTTAATAAATTTTAAAAAAATTTTGCTAATTTTTCTGATTTTTAACAATTTGTTTAAATTTTGACAATTTTCCAGATTTTTGTATTTTTGTAATTTCTTTTTGGATTTTTATCAATTTTCCTCGTAAAAATAACTTCAGACTTTTTAATTCTGATTATATAAGATTTTATTTCTTTTGACAGTTTTTTTAGTACCGTTTGTTATTTTTTGTTTTTCAATTTATGACACTTTTCCTGATTTTTGATAGATCCTTTTTTTATTTTTAACGTTTTTGCTGGTTATTTACGATTTTACCAGATACTTTTTAACCATTTTTGTGAGATTTGTCAGGTATTTATGATTTTTTACAATTTTTACTGGTTTTGACAATATTAATAATTTTATTACCTACCTATCGATAATTTTTTTGCTTCTTGTACAATTTTTCCGATATATGGACATTTTTTTCTATTTTTTAATTTATGGTAAATCTCTGTTTTTTTGATTATTTTTACCGCTTAATAACAATTTTCCTGCATTTTAAAAAGTTTCTGCTTATCGACAATTTTTCTATTTATGGACAATTTATACTGATTTCCTGCAAATCTTGGCGTTGTCAGGACGAAATAAAACATCAAGGAAATGAAAAATAAGTACCAAGTGAGATAGAACGTTAACATGATAGAAAATTACTGCTGGATATTAAAAATGGACGATACTCAACCTGACCACAGCAGGAATGTTATTAATAGAAGTTTCGACAATTATAGAGTCAAAAGCTATAATTATACATTTTTTTTAAATATTGTTTTGTGAATTTTAAATTGTAGAAATATTTTATTGTATTATAATGAAATATACAATAGTTGAATTTAACTTTGGTGAAAATTTATAAATCCAGTGCAGTATATAATCTAATTTAAATTCCTTCCAAGCAAAAATTTTCCTGAAACGGCGCAAGACAATAAGACAGTTTCTCTATTTAATGAAATTTCCACTCCTTTCATCGCCAAACAATGAGAATGAGAATCATCAAGTGGTTGGAAAAATGCGTCTAAACAAACGTTTCTGTGTCACCGGAAAGCGCGAAAAACTAGTGAAAAATTAAAGCACAAATGGCGGAAAAATTATACGAATATCAGGGATTTATCGGTAGAATCCATTCAATTCGTGATGATGTTCGGGAAAAATACGTATCGTGGAAGGATCATAATCCAAATGGAGTGGTTGGTTGGGTTAAAGAAAAGTGCTTTTCTGTTGAACAAAATAATGTAGGTGGAGAAGATTTTTCACATATTTATAGGTGAGCTTATCCAATTAATTTAACACAATCATAGAAAATAAAATAATGTTCCGGGAGCAAACTACTTGATATTAACTTCAAAGTTATCTTTATCTAAATTGTTAAAACCAGTTTAAAAAATACAATGATTACAATAAATGTATTTTTAAAAGTTCTAATAGTTTCATAATATTTTTACTAGTATTGATAGCTAAAACTATTATTTTTACTTTCGCGCAACATTTATCTAATATAAAATGGGGTAAAAAACTGATCCAAAATTGCTAAAATATTAGAAAAACATTTCTAGTTGCGCCCCTTACAGATATTTTTTTCCTGTCTTAGGAAACAACATTTCTGTTTTAGAACGAAACAAAATTTATTAATAATGTTATATATAACATTGGGCTCAGAAAAATTGGAGATTATTAAAGCTACGAAGTTTATCAATTAAGATCGGTTTTAATGTTGGGCAAGATAATTGTTATTTCCTTATTTTTTTATCGTCTTGTATCTGGCGAAAGGAATCTTGGATTTTTGCAAAATTAAATGCAGAATAAAATAAACAGGAACAATAAACCTAAACAGAAGAAAACAGATGGATTAGTACCAATTGTCTATTGGATTAGTAAGAATTATCACAATAAGTGACCATCTAGATCAGCTGATTTGACACCACTGGATTTTTTTTTATATAGGGATATATTAAAGATCTAGCTTGCATAAAAATAAATGGCGTAAATTATAATACAATATAATTGGACACAAGAAATCTGTTTTATTTGGTTTTTGATCTAGTTCAAAATTTGGTAACCATAATTGCTACTATTTGTTAATTAATTAATAAACCCAGCAAGCTAAGAGTATCCAAGTAGCTCAGCTACGGACAAACGGACAGACAGACGGTTAAAATTGACTTAAATGATTGAAAAAAATAGATGGACGAGGTAAGGTAAACAGAAATCCAAAATTTGAAACCGTTCCACAGTTATCGCTGAGATAGACGGAAAGGCGCACGCACAAATGGACAGACAGGCAGTTGCAGTTGACTTAGGTCATTGAAAATAATAGGTGGGTGAGCTATTGTGATTGCTGAAAGCAGAGTTCCAAAATTCGAAACCGTTCTCCAGTTATCGCCGTAACAGACGGACAGACAGACAGACAGACGGACAGACAGACATTATAAAGTTAATAAGTATATTCGCTTTGCTTCGCTACTTAATAATTAATAAATTAAATTAAACAAAAAACTAAATACTTCATTTTGAGACTCTTAAGGACTATTTTCAGACTTTGATAAATTTGTCGTTTTAATTAGGGGTTGTGAAGGATATATAAAAAAATCGGTTGTGTCACCCCAAAACTTTTCCCGAAGTGTATCCAGAGACGAATATTGTTAGAGACATATTGCAAGTCAAATTCCGTGACATATTGTTTCTGTCATTTTTGACAGATGTCGTACAAAATCTAATGGGTTCTTCCGATGGATAACCCAAACCCATATACCAAATTTCACCTCAATCGGATTAAACGTGTGGGCTCTATTGTGGAAGCAGACCCACAGACAAATACACAGACAGACACACAGACAGACAGGCTAAATGGTCTTAATCGTCTTAGGGGATCTTAAAATGTATATTTCCATCTTTCTCAAAAAACTTTTTTAGCTCATTCACAGTACATTTTTTCCACACTCGAATTTGTAAAAACCATCAAGACTGCATTTTTTTCACAAAAATTTAAAAAAGCAACAGAAGCAAGAATGCGTTTTCTTGCACACGAATTTGAAAAAATAGAAATAAAAACACATTTTTCCACAGAAAAATTAGAGTAAAAAATTCAAAAGTATGTGGAAAAAAGCGAAAATGCATTTTTTCACATATAAATTGGTATAAAAGCGAGAATGCATAAAGAAACTAGAAATAAAAACCAGCAATAATGCTTTTTTCCAAAAATACATTTTGAAAAAAGCAAGAATGAATTTTCTACATGAAAATTTAAAAAAACAGCATACTTTTTTGTACACAAATTTGAAAAAAAAACAAAAGCAAGAATACGTTTTTCCTTATTCAAATTTGAAAAAATGCAAAGTCTATTTTATCTCACACAAATTTTAAAAGTTGTTTCTATACGAAAAACTAGAAAAAACAGCAGAAATGCATTTTTCACACATGAATTGGGAAAAAAGCAAAAATAAATTTTTCCACAAAAAACTGGAAAATAACAGCAAAAACGCATTTTTTTCAACAAATTCGAAAAAAAGAAAAAAACAGAAGCCCTAATTTGGAAAAAACCGCAAAAAAGTATTTTTCCACAAAAAAAATTAGAAAATACAGCAAAATGCATTTTTTCACATATAAATTGGTAAAAAAGCATGAATACATTTTTCCACATAAAAAACCAGAAAAAAAAACAGCAAAATTGCAAAAATTACACATAAATTGAGGAAAAAGTGAGAATGCATTTTTCCACACAGAAAAACTAAAAAAACACCGTAAAAATTCATATTTTCATACATAAAATAGGCAAAAAGCAAAAAAATTTAATAGAACAAGAATGTATTTTCTCTCAGAAGAAACTGAAAAAAAAAATCAGCTGTGTCCAGAGACGAATACTTTTTCAGATATTTATTGTTAAAGTCTCAAACTTTGACATTTTTTTATTTCTGACAGGTGACAGTTTTAGAAATAATTTTCACTATTCTGAATATATTTTTTCAAGAGCTTTCAAATGACATATTACAAGTCAAATTCCGTGACATATTGGATGTCATTTTTTTATAGTGACACTTCCGTTTGACAGATGTCGTACAAAAACTAATAGGTTCTTCCGACAGGTAACCCAAACCCATACACCAAATTTTAGCTCAATCGGATTAAACGTGTGGCCTCTATCATGGAAGAATACACACAGACAGACAGACAGACTTCCATCTGGAAATGGTCTTAGTCAACTCAGGTGGATATTTCCATCTTTATCTCGAAAAAATTTTTTGGCTCGTTCACAATACTTTCCCTTCTCGGGAAAGTAAAAATAAGACTGCCAGTCTATTCCTGAAATTATTTAGAATCCCACTATAATTGACAAAAAAGGACTAGGACTATTGGTTATTAAATTTTAAAGTTATGAATAAAAGAGATGAAAAATTACGTTTACCAACCAATTAAAATTAATTCCAAAAGGTAGGTCGAATACCACAAATTTTATTAAGTTTGAAGAAGGTTGGCAACTAGTTTCGGCAAACTGCCATCATCAGGCCTACAATACAGAGTTCTAAGGGCTGAGGGGGAGAAAATATAATACAACGAAGTGTGAGCGCGCACTAGTGAAAACAGGAGGTAAAGGGAAGAAAATTGTTGTACAGGAGAAAGGGAAATATTAAAATATTATGGTAAAATAAGGTGAGATATATTATTAGCGAATAGTAACTATATAGGTAAAAGTAGATGACGGATAATATTCATTAAATACTTATCCAAATTGGGAAAGGAACCATTGGAGGGAAGTGCCGCCAACAACAATAATCCACAAAAAGTAGGTTTGAAAATTAACAAAAACTGGCTAAACATACCAGGGTATAAGCCCTTTTGGTGGCCAACCACGTAATAAGATTTTCAAAATTAACATAAAAATGCCAACATTAAAGTTTGTTAGTTATTTAAAATTAACTGTAATATGAAAATTGAGCAAACTAATAATCTTTTCTCAATATACTGTCGAAATCAAAATTTCATTAATTTGATCAATGAATAAAAAAAACTCTAAGTCGTACCACAAAATTTATTAATTGGTTAAAACTTGATTAACAGGCAAACACAACGAAGAAATTGTACATGGTCTTAAAATTTGGTATGAAAATTAAACGGTAACATAGTAAAAATTCTAAAAATTTTTTTATAAAAAACCCAAAATAGTTGAAACTCTTCACTAATATGAACCTCTAAATCACAATCCCAGTTACTGATACTGAAGTGTTAAATCAAAAATCCCACTAATACTCTAAAATATAAAATATTGAGAATCTAACACTTTCTTTACCAATTACTATAAATATAAATTGAAGAATTTAATTATTATTATAATAGTGAAAACTAGATTCACCAAACTTTAATTATATTACTACCCAGAATATGGATGGCAAAAATATAAAATTAAATTTCAATTTATAATAAAACATTGAGACTCTCTGGATCCCAAAAACCAAAATTGCTCTCTTTTTGTATTTTTTTTAGTCAAACAAATACAATTGAATTTTCAAACTATCTTACCAATCGCCGCTTTTCTTTAACTGCAGATATTATTTCCTATGACATGTTTTCTATCACCTCTAATAGTTGTTACGGGTTAAAATCGTCACCAAATAATTTTAGCATTTAAACTTAAACCAAATTAAACTTTATTTAATTTTACCTATACAATATTTTGACTTTTTATTATTCGTTTAATAAACCCCGGGATAGCTCTTAATAGGAGGCTTCGAGATCTGTGAGTCGTTACCTCTTCTCCTATCTCTCGTGCTCATAATTTTTTTCATTATTGTTATATGCCTAAAATTCACATATATATATATAAATCAAATACAATTTAGTTATTTCCGAGAATAAAGTAAATTTAACCTCTTTTATGCTCTCTTCTTTTCTTAATGAAAAGCGTCATCTTTCAAAAATCGCTTGTTCTTCCTTTGCTCTCAGTTACATCTATTCACCGATATTAAGAATAAACTGGCCTGAGAAACCGTTTTTTTTTTTGGGAATTAAACACACGTAGATGTGCTCGCTTTGTAGCAGATTTAAATCAGGATTTTACTATCCAGGAAAATTTAAGAAGGTCTGGAACAGTACCGCACTATACTCTGTGGATACATTTTTCTTCCTGTACAGTTCTCCAAAATTTTCTGTTTCTGAAGCCACGCTAAAGCCACCCACCACTCAAGGTAAAATCTAAAATAAACTTCTCTTCATTAATAAAACTTCATTTTCGCGAACCCAATAAAACCCCTCAATTAATCTTCTGGAGAATTTGGGTGGTAGCATATTATTGCTCAGTTGTTTTGGTCCACCTTATATTCATGTTCTAATTTTAAATCAATCAGTTAATTATAATAATTATGGAACTGGTCTGAGTGTCATTGCCTTTTATCCTTGTTTGTTGTCTAGGATTTCCAAGATATCAGTATTAATTTCTAATAACTTACTATTTATTTTATTATATCATTTTAGTAAACATTTTATTATCAAAGTTGTACTATTTAAAACTATAAAAAAATAATAGTGAAATATAACAGTTTTTTATATTTTTTAATATACTATATAAATATAAGTGGTATGTCCATGTTTAGGTAATATATATTTTATTAAAACAGTTATAGTCTAGTTCAGAAGTTCAAAAACGTAAAATATGAATAAAAGCTCGTTGGATTTGGAATGACGTCATCGTTTTTGGCACGAGTCAGCACTATTATGCAAAATAAATATAAACAGTCAGTGGCAGACGACAAATTCCTTTATCTATTGTGTCCCCTACTAGAGCTTAGTGCTCTTCTGCATATAGAGGCTAGCTAGCCTCTGGACCTTCGAGACATGGCTCCTCGAAGTTGCAAGGTTAGTTCTTCTATTAGAAACAACAGCTTCGTAAGTAATGATTGGTGTTACAATAACTATATAAATCCACTACAGGATTTTGGGTTACATCCCCAGTTTTTCCTCGCGAAGTTCCTGCTTACCATTAAGGCTTTCGTGGTCTTTGTCGTTACCTCTTTTTCGTGCTTATTCCAGAACATTTTATTGTCTAAGGTGAGTCCCAGATATTTTGCTTCTGGTTTCCACTCAATAACGTGCCCATCTACTTTGATGGTTTTGAGATTGAGGTTTCTTGTCCTCGTGAAGGCTGCAAGAGTGGTTTTAGTTGGGTTAATGTTTAGTCAGATTTATTGGTACCATTCTTGTATCAGGTTAAGTCCCCTTTGAATTATGTCGCCTCTGGTCATTATGACTATGTCATCAGCATGATCTTGGCAGGATATGCCGGTCAGTCGGAATGAAGAGGAGTTTATCTACTATTAGGCTACACATAAGTGGGGATGCCACTCCCTCTTGTAGACATCCTTTGGTAGTGCAGATTAAGATGGTGTCTTGCCCTATCTTTATCTCTGCTATTTTACTGGAAAGTATTTGCGACAGCCATTTGGACGTCGTGCTGTCTACCCATCGGCAATCGAGTGCTATTCTGACACCTTCATGTGAAGTGTTGTCAAAAGCCCCTTCTATATCTAGAAAAACTCCGACTACAATTCAGTGCTTCCTGGATATCATCAGTCAGTTGCATAAATGCTGTATCCGTGGATCTACCTGCTTGATATACATGCTGGTTGGGGTACCCGCTCCAAGATCTGATATAAGTATCTACAGCTGTTTCCATCATTTTAATGACAAACGATGTGAGGCTAATTTTTCGTAGGGATTTAGATTGAGTGGTGTCCCTTCCCTGCTTATAGAACAAGGGTGACTTTGGCCCTTCTCCATACTTCTTTTATGTAGAGGAGGGTGGGGCAAGCTTTGGTGATTAATAAAACGCAAGTTTTTCATTACTAAGATGGTAAAAAATTTAATCAACATTCTTAGATTATATAACTATGAGATTATAATCACCAAGTATAGGTATTTTCGTTAATAAAATAAAAAAAAATAAAAACAAAAGAATTTCAAAATGCTCATCTTGCCCTACGTGTGGGGTAAGACTGTATAAGATGAACGATAAAAAAATAATTAAACTAGGTTAAGTTAAAGTATATTCTTAACTACTTCTCAGGTATACATAACGCGCAGACGTGAGTCGCTTCTGGATCATAGTCGTCAACACCGGCGTAGTTACAATGAGCCCATTTTGCATACATCGAACACATTATCCATCCCTCAGTTGATTCGTGTTAACAACTGTGGCAGTATAAACATGGGGTGTTATCCACTTTATCTTCGCTCTCCGAAGATGAAAAAACAACCCTCTTGGTGGGTTTAGTCTTTTCAGATTTGACTTCTTTTATCTGCTTCTTCTCTCTTCCCCTTACTTTATTCACAATGTTTTTTTCGTCTTTCTTTCTTTGTCTTTCTATTTTTCTATTTCCCTTTTCGTGTGCAAGTTCTGCTTTCTTTGTTATAGCCTCTTCAAGTTCTTACTTGTACAGCGATGAAATAATTATTGTTGTCTTACCACTCGCTTTTTTGTGAAATCACCGTCACTGGAAGAAGTAGCTTTGGATTGGCTTTTGTAAATACTGTTTTCTCAACTGATTGTTTAGGTCCCAATGGTGTGGGCTGTTTCGACCAGAAGGAACAGCCAGATTGAGGATCATCTGCTGTGTCTATTTGCATTTTGTTATTATCTTCTTTGCTGTCTTGATCGGATTCTATAATTTTTAGGGTCTTATGTACATTATGCTGATTTTGTAAGGGTAAGTTTTCAGTAGCTAATGTAACTGGTATGCCTGTAGTCATCGAAGCTATAAAATCAGATTCTGTAAATACCTGCTGGTCGTATGGCCAGATGCTATTTTTTAAATCAATTGTCAGCTGTCAACATTGTTGCTGATTGAATGAACGCTTTACCGAACAATTCTGCCACCTGACGAGTGCTAACTACAAAACCTGGGTTACTACGTAGCCATGACGTTACTGCTTGATCGTAGTATGCGTTGAGAGGTTTCATAAAAGTGACGTCAAGGGGCTGAAGGCGATGTGTTGTATGTGGTGGGAATGATAAAATCTTCAATGCCATTTGCTCTAGCTTCGTCGATAATATCAACACTTTTAGTGTGTGTTGCATGACCGTCTACTAGCAATAACACAAGATATTCTTTAGTGACCCCAGTATACGCACTAAACTTTTTAAACCACCTTAAAAAAAGTTCTGCTGTAATCCACCCCGAATCACTACATACACCCCAAGCTCCTTCTGGCGTATTAACCATCAACTCCGGCTTCATTCGCTTTCTAGGGAATATCATCATTGGAGGTATATAATGGCCGGTATCACTGAAGCATACTTCTATGGTTATAGTTGCTCCCCTTTCAGCAGACGTTAGTGCACCAACTTGTTTACGACCTTTTAAAGCTAGTATCTTGCACCAGCTTTTAGGGACAATGGAAACACCTGTTTCATCACAATTGTAGATGCGGTTACCAGCAAATCTGTGTTTGTCATACAATTTTCCCAACAGTTTATAAAAGTCTGTTACTACAACTTTATTGAAACCTGAAGCTCTAGCAGCAGATGTACTTTCCGGGTTTGTTCATTTATCCGGTCATGCTCGATAAGACATAGAACACGAGTAGCCAGTCTTACCTCCCAGGCCCGTCTTGCCTCACCCTCCTCTACCACAGTTCAAACTGCTCCGACTGATGCGGGTAATGTAGGGCAGGATAGTTTCTTGTACTCGTTAAAGCAGAGCTGGGAAGATTACATCAACCACTGGGGATTTAAATGGTTGGAAATTGTTCATAGCCCATCTTATCAGCCTGCTACTACCTAGGTGTATAACCATTTCTGTGGCTTCCACAGTAGGTCATCTGTATCCGTCTAGTATGTTTCCTGTAGGGATGAGTTTGCTTCCAGGAAAGTAAGTTTAGAGTAGTGCATTGCTCTTTCCTCTTCACCTTCTGTGAAGCTCCCGTTTGGCTTTTTTAAAGCAATTACTGTATCGATTCTGCACTTTATGCAATCTTGCTGTGATGGACGTTCACAGAATTTTCTAAAGTCATTCCTTTTAGCTTTCCTAATATCTCTGTTGTAGATGGTTAGTTTATCAGTGTAGCTCTGCAAAACTACGTTTTACTTGCCCCTATTGAAGAGTTTTCGTACTTGGGATAGTAACTATTTTTTCATTTTTTTAAATTTTAACCTACAATCTATTCCCTGAGAAAAAGTATATATATGTAACAAATAAATATTGAGCTTGAGCTTGATTTAAAAATTATTTGATTAACTTCTTTAAATTACCTTTAAAAAAATTAAAGATCTAATTAGATTATAATGAAGCTTCATAATTAAGGTATTGTTTTTGTTTTCTTTTAGGAAAAAAACAAGAAAAGAATTGGTTCGAGTCTCAGCTGCTGTGATGGGGATTGAATTTTCTTACGCAGCCGAAACGGCCTTCGTCTCCCCAACTTTACTAAAAATTGGAGTTGAGCACAAACATATGACTTTAGTATGGGCACTATCACCATTATTCGGGTTCTTTTTGACGCCAATCTTGGGATCTTTAAGCGATAGGTGTCATTTAAATTTCGGAAGAAGAAGACCGTTCATTTTTATTTTATCTGTAGGGGTATTATTAGGTAAATATTTTAATATAATATTTTAATAGTGATTTTTAGTAAATCAAACGTTTTTATAAAAAATGTTATTCCTAAAAGAGGTAAAATTATTTTTACTTTTTTTAAATAGTTCAAATGAGCAACAAGTTTTGAAGCAATATAATTTTTTATACTTTTTATTTAATTTTCCTTTTATCATTTTTTCTATTTTATTTCCTGGATACTAAAGAATCATTTTTTACTCCCGATATTTGTGAGTCCTTCTGCGTGTTCTATTATAGATCCTATTTTATTTATCATAAGTTAAATAAACGTCAAATAAAAAGAACTCAAACAGAAACATAGACACAATAATATTCCGAAAACCAACACAATTTTTCTATTATGGGATTACTTTGTCAGCGGGAAATTCGCAGCAATTTGATTTTATTTGCAATTTCGTTCTCTGTTAGCATTTTATTATAGTTCTGAATAAAATTGAGAAAACTAATTTATTGTAAGTAAAGGAAACATAGATACATTAAAAATAATTTTTTTCTTATTTTTAGGTTTAATTTTGGTTCCTAATGGAGAATCTTTGGGCTATTCCATGGGGGATCCCAAAGCACCAAGTATACCTTACCATCGTATCTCATCTCATCGAACTTCAGCTCAGCAACAAGCAATTGACTATAATATTAATGATACGATAATAAATAATGATATAATCGATTATCCTATTCCTTATAATAACTCTCACCCTTGGGGTGTATTTTTTACCATTTTAGGAACAGTCTTACTGGATTTTGATGCAGATGCTTGTCAAAGTCCAGCAAGAGCTTATCTATTAGATGTCACTGTACCTGGTATTAAATATAATTCATAGTTTTATTTTTATTATATTTAAATTGTTTTTAGAGGATCATGCTCGTGGATTAAGTACCTTCACTATCATGGCAGGATTGGGTGGATTTTTTGGATATGCACTAGGTGGAATCAACTGGGACGTAACTTTTTTAGGTCTGTATCCCAGAAACTTTACACTATATAGAATTCTTATTTTTTGTTATCTATAGGTGAACTTCTTGGTGGCCATGTAAGAGCAGTGTTTACTTTAATAACAATCATTTTCGTAATATGTGTAGGCTTTACACTTACCAGTTTTAAAGAAATGCCTCTAAATATTATAGAAATCAGTGGAAACGATTTTCAAAATTATCAAAACTATGAAGATGAAAAAAATGAAATTGTTGCAAATAATGAAGGACAATCATATGGAGCAATGGGAAATACTGAAGATCTTTCAAATGTAAGATTTTTGTATTCATATTTTTCTTTAATAATAATAATTCTTCTTGATTGAAAATATTTAAATTATTTATTAATCTTATTACTCGGTAAAAGTTATGCATTTCCCGTACAGTGTGACACATTTTAGGACGTATACAATTTTCTCCTAACTACTGGTGAGATTTGAATAGGATAAATGGCACTGTATTATAAACGTGATACAAAATTGTAACAAGGTTACTTAATTACTGGACTAGAATTAACTTAAAATGATGGTAAAGATCTGTCCTAACAGTTGTAACCCCTCGCGTACGGGTTTTTGCATGCATATTCAGCCAACCGTATGATATACCGGAGCTGGAGTCCATCTGGTCAATTCCAGTGGTAGTCCCAGTTCGAGTAGAACCTCTAGCCGACAACCAGATCCAGCTACAGTACCGGTTCAGCGACCTTTTAGAGACGTGTTGAGTTGAAGGTGCGAAGCCAGGTTTAATTCAGTGTTGTCAGAGTGGTACAATAGTACTACATGTGGAACTCTTGATCGTGTCTATATAAGTTTCTCGGTACAATGAAAACTATCTACATTTTATCGATTTCTTCAAACAAGAAATCAAAATGTCCATGGCAGATGACTATAAAAAGAGAGAGAAGCTTGTTTCCAAAAATTTGGACTAGAAGTGTCACTATCCGGTTAGGTTCTCTATTTTATTCACTATGAAGAGTATATGCTGTCCACGAAGTAAGCTAAATGAATTGGAAGTTCCCTGTCTCTCCTAAGTTATTTGACTTTTGACTTTTGCTTCTATTTGGCTCGAACCCAGTAACCAATCATTCTTCTGCACCTTGGGCAGCTTCTTTGGCCCATAGCAATCGAAATAATGTGCTATATCTTTGATATGGAATGGAATTGTCTTCTTATGGCGGGCTGCGACTGGGTTTTATGCCCCAAGAGTTCGTGGTTGTTCCACGACTGATGAGTCAGCTAAGAGATGATGATCGCAATCACCAGTCATGTTGAGGATAACATAATCCCATATTCTAAGAAGATAATAAAATAAAACACATTTTTTCTTCACGAAAAATAAGTAACGCTGCGTCTATCAGTCAAGAATGAAGTGACCATAAAGGCCGCGCGCAGTAGAGCAGTATTTATTAGCCACCGTTCGACATCGAAAGGGCCTCCCTATGATGTTACGACAGAATATTAAAAAGTCCTACACTTATGCAAAATTTAGTACTTTTTCATTGATTTGTGGTAGTTAATTTTTTTCCAACCGGCAACATTGGTTCGATTGTACTAGAACCGTCATCGAATGTTGTCAAATGTTACATAAATGTGCTAAAAGTGGCACTTTTAGCTTCAGAATGGCACTAGAGTACGCACTATTGAAAAATAGACAAACCTGGTACTATTTTGTTCTATCACATATTTCACCTACAATGAGTTTGTTATTGAATATATTTCTTGGTCCAAAGATGACCAGAAATGAATTTATTCTTCACAAAATCTCATAAATGTTTAAAATAAGCACAATTGAAGTGGGTCGACAAAAAAATTCATGTCACTGCTTGAATCAAATGGAATCTGCTATTTTATGACGTCATAAATGACGCAGCGATGAAGATGAAACAAACGAGATGAGAAGTATTTTGTGACCTACTTCAGCACACTCAAATGTTTCTCCATAACAATACTGCCGTCATCCAACCAGTCAATAGGCCAGTCCGGAGTACCGTCAGATACATCACCGATAAAGAACCGTGTTGCACACCTTTTCTTCTTCACCGTCGTCTGATTTTGGTACAAATACAAGTCAATTATTTATTGAATCTTATTTTTGTTTTTCACAACACAGTGAAGGCTAATAGCTAAGTGCTCAACATTAGGGCAAGTAAAGCCCGCCCTTCTGGCCGCTAACGCTATATCGATACCATAACGACTCCTAGAGTATTTTTTCTTTACTGACACTGCCCGATGCAAGTTGCCTTCATGCTATAAATGGAAGGTGGCGCCCGAGGCTATTAGAAAGTTGCACTTATGCGCCAGAAGACTAGTTAACGACGCAAAGACCGTTATAAAATAATCATGTAGGCAAAAAACATGCGCAATAGCAGTGACCAAAGGGCACTAGTATCCATCTCCGATGTTATTCATTTTTAACAAAAAAAAACAGCAATATGTACAAGCAAGCCGTAGGAGTAAAGGATCCGAATATTTTTTCACAGGCAGACTTAAGTACAAAATTCATCGCCAAAAAGGCAGTACGACTTAAAATCTCTGATTTGGATTAAACTTAATGAAGTTCTTAAGTCAAAGGATCCGAATATTTTTTCATATGCAGACTTAAGTACAAAATTCACAAAAAGGCAATACGACTTCAAATCTCTGATTTGGATAAAACTTAACGATGTTCTTAAGTCAAAGGATCCGAATATTTTTCCACATTCAGACTTAAGTACAAAATTCACCGCTAAAAAGACAGTAAGACTTAAAATCTCTGATTTGGATAAAACTTAGCGATGTTCTTAAGTCAAAGGATCCGAATATTTTTCCACATTCAGACTTAAGTACAAAATTCACCGCTAAAAAGACAGTAAGACTTAAAATCTCTGATTTGGATAAAACTTAGCGATGTTTTTAGGTCAAAGGATCCGAATATTTTTTCACATGCAGACTTAAGTACAAAATTCATCTCCAAAAGGGCAGTACGACTTAAAATCTCTGATTTGGATAAAACTTAACGATGTTATGAAGTCAAGGGATCCGAATATTTTTTCACATGCAGACTTAAGTACAAAATTCATCTCCAAAAGGGCAGTACGACTTAAAATCTCTGATTTGGATAAAACTTAACGATGTTATGAAGTCAAGGGATCCGAATATTTTTTCACAGGCAGACTTAAGTACAAAATTCATCGCCAAAAAGGCAGTATGACTTAGAATCTCTGATTTGGATAAAACTCAACCATGTTCTTAAGTGAAAGGATCCGAATATTTTTTCACATTTTAAGTACAAAATTCACCGCTAAAAAGACAATACGACTTAAAATCCCTGATTTAGATAAAAACAACGATGTTCTTAAGTCAAATCTACCTTTAAGTACCAAAAAGGCATAAAATTTAAAAAAATATTTGGATTTCAGCGAAAATCTGAAATTATACTAAACATAAATGCTTTGTAAGCTGGAAAACGATACAGACGGATGTTTAATGTTAAAGTTTGTTTTTATTAACGAATTACTTCTATTTATTTTTTTTTAGGAAACTCACGATGAATACAGTTCATTTGGTGAAATAAGTCCAAAGAAACTTAACGAAGATCAACCGAGAAGAAGTATCATCTCAGATCCTAATGCTTCATTGTTGTTATATTTGAAAAGTATTATTTACATGCCAAATTCCATAAGGATACTGTGCCTAACAAACCTTTTTTGTTGGATGGCACATGTATGTTATTCTTTATATTTTACTGATTTTGTTGGAGAAGCAGTATTTGGTGGAAATCCTACAGTAAGTCAATCAATATATTTTTCACTGTATTTTTTTAATTCCCTTAAGGGGTTATACAACTGTAGAATTTTTCGAAAAAAAATTAGGCTTAAAAGGTTCTTTAATATAGCAAAATACGGAAGGTGGCAAGAATGTCTAAATGTCCAAATATTCAATTTTCGCAGATTAAAAATATGTTATAATACGATTTTACAGAACTGAAAACTTTAAATGCGATCGATTGGAAATTTTCGCCACGTGGATGATTCCTGATGATGAAATTGAGTCGAAAGTTTTTAGTGATAATGATTAGAAAGTGTGACGTAAACATTATTTTACATAATATTGATACTCTTGTTTAAATACGATAATATCAACATTTTTCGACACAATTCAACAGTTCAGAGTTGTGATGTGGGACTGGTACATATTTACTACAATATAATAAATCGATAAATCATCGATAATGAATCAATAATCGAGAATGAATAACGAATCAAGAACGAATCAAGAACGAATCAAGAACGACTCCTCTCAACCTATATCTGGCAAATCCAACGATAAACATTTCCTGACCTGGGCAACGTATAACTCACGTCTCAACCTTTATATTGTATAAATTATAACTAGTTTAATGAACTACGATATAGTATTTTTAAAGTAAGATTTCGACGATAAATTAGAATTATAAACAATAAACAATTTTAAACGAGCAAATTAAAAGTAAATGTTCCTCTGACTTCTATGCCTTTTCTAATTCTTTTGATACGACAATTAAAAAAATATATTATTCTGCCCTCCTATAAAATAAGCTGCAATTTTTATTTTTCTCCAGAGTTCGTTTCGTGAATTAATTTCATTGCCATACAACAATAAAAATCAAGCGGGTTATAATCGGGACTTCTAGGTGGCCCTTCAAAATCACTTCCTCTGCAAATCCATCGTTGAGGAAATGTCTCACTAAGATGATTTAGCTAATAGGAAATGAGGTAAAGCTCCATCGTGCATAAAACATATGTTTCTTAATATATCCAGTGGTAGCTCATACAAAATATCTCTAAGAGTATTTTGCAAAAAAAAAAATTTAATTTGGAGTAAGAACATATGGCACTAATAGTCGAGCGTCTCTAAGGCCACACCAAATATTGAATTTAAACTCATGCTGAAATAACATTTCCTTATTTTTTTTCGCTATTTTTTCCCTATTTTTCATATTTCCCTCTAGTCAGTAAGTCAATCAGCCAGGACTTTGCCACTTATATTATAGATTTCCATTACAGTGGTGTAAGCCCTTAATTTATTAATATTTTTAGTGTTCTGTAACCAAAAAAGTTCAATATACCATTTTGAATTATTTATTTTATTTATAGGCTGTAGAAGGAAGTGTCTCAAGAGACTTGTACGAATCTGGAGTACGTTTTGGTTGTTGGGGAATGTCCATGTATTCTTTATCATGTGCTTGTTATTCCACAAAAATAGAAAAATTAATTTCAATTTTTGGGTAAGCTAAACCAAAAAAAAATATGGTAAATATATCATATTAAATTTTTTTAATGCCAAATAGTAAAATATTTTCTTCAAGTACAATTTTAAAAAATGTCCAAAAATGTGACTTTTATTACCTAACTTGTTATATAACATTTTTTTAGTGCTAAGAAAGTATATGTGGGAGGATTGTTCACTTACTCAATAGGAATGCTGCTCATGGCACTTACCAAAGACAAAGTTGGTGTAATTTTATTCAGTTGGACAGCCGGAGTTATGTATTCGACACTCTTTACAATGCCCTATTTGATTATAGCTCATTACCATGCTAAAGGAACAGTAAGTTTTTTTTTAAACTTTAAAATAACGTTGATATTCATATCAAACCAAAACTAACAAATATAGTCCAACAAGGGAAGATATAGAGAAAAATCAGTCTGTTCTTTAGATTTTTCTGTTTAAGTCAATTTAAGACAGAATTTAAACTATGAACTTCTGAGATCATTATAAAATTAAACCACTGAAACAATCTTCTCTGAGAGCTCTCAACATCTAGTAACTTCACAATAGCACCACTTAAAGTAGCACTAGTTTTTGAACCCACTAGGCGGCAGATTAGATGAACTAAAACCTTTACTTCAAAAAGCTAGTGCCAAAATCAACGGTAACTCTTTGATACCATCAGTCATAGAAAATATCCCCAAACTCACAGATAGGTCCGAACCGGAACAACCAGCTAAAGATAAAGTTTGTTTTAATGAACATGGAGAAGATGAAACCATAGTTTATCTACCACCATTAAAAACTAATACGGTAGAGTGCCAAACAAATATTTCTTTAATCCGACAAACCAAGGCAAGCAGATATAGAAGACGGAGGCAGTGTTCAAATTCATCTAACTGTTCAGTATCTTCCAGAAGTAGCAGATCAAGGTACATAAAATACTCGATACAGATATAATATTCAAATAATAGAAAATTTTGACTTCAATATCATACCAATCAAAATCGTTCATTTTGAGTTATGTATATCAGAATATCCAATCAACGCGGGATTATACTGATAACTACCCATGGGATGTTATCATTTAACCTTCCACTGGTGGCGCACTTGTCTATGAGACCGAAGAACAAAAATAGCACCATGATTACGAATAGAGATGGATATGCTGGCTATCGCTTCTCGTATTTTAGTTTTTTGAGGCGACAGGCAATCAGTCAATGATGCCAGGTCTACCGTTTTTAGGGTAGATCTACCGTTTTCACATTCCATCTACCTTTTTTCCTCAGAGACTATCAATTCTACCACAAAATTGCAAAATTAAAAACAGAAGGTTACTAGAATTTAGTATAATAACAAAAAATTAAAATTCTGAAAAATGTAAACAGATCAAAAAATATGAAATAATGGAAAAAAAAACAGTAATAAATCAGAAAAATCCATTAAAATTTAAAAATAATGAACAACCAAAATATTTTAAAAAAATTTACGTTAATAAAAAATACAAATAAAAATCCAAAGGAAATCTGCCAAACATCAAAAATCAAATTAAAAAATCTGATGTGGCCAGCACATGACCTCTCGCCATTTTTGAATCAAAAATTTACAGGTTGACACAAAAAAGTATGAAAAAAAATTATATTTTTGTAAATCTGGCAACAATGGCAAAAGTTTAGAAAATTTTAATGAGATGAAAATAAACTATAGGGTATACAAAATATATGTGTAAAACTTAATTGCCGTTTTGTATAATAATGGTGTCATCACCCATAGCAACTGCCACTTCCGGTTGTGCGATTGGCACCAAAATCTAATCAGATCTAATCTAGGGTATCAGAATCCTGTATGCAAAATTTCAAATTTTTTTATTCAGTAGTTTTTGAGTTATCGTTACTACAACATCCATCCAACACACACACACACACACACACACACACACACACACACACACACACACACACACACACACACACACACACACACACTAACACACTAACACACACACACTAACACACTAACACACACACACTAACACACACACACACTAACACACACACACTAACACACACACACACACAGACATCATCGCGAAAATATTAAAATCGTATTCTAGGGACCCCAAAACGTGTTTATCAATTGAAAACTCACTACCCAATTTTTAGCATGATTCCTATACCTCTCTTATCTGAAGGGCGAGAGGTAAAAAGAAAATTTAAAAATTTTAAGGATTAGATAAGTAACAAAAAGAAAACAATAAAAATTGTAAAAACATAATTAAACACCAAAAGAATATGGAAAAAATTAGAAAAATGTCAGATTCCTTCCTTTTTTTCCCTTGCTTTTTTTTATTGTTCTTCTCTATTTTTTTTCTACTTTTTCCTGTTTGTTCCTATTTTACTTTATTTTCCCTATTTCACTTTATTCTTCCCTAATTTCTCAACTTTTTTCCATTTTTCGCTAGTTTTCCCTACTGTCTCTATTTTCCCTATTTTTCTCCTTTTTGTTCATATTTTTGCTTACTTTTCCATTATAAAATTGCAGTAATCAAAGCAACTAATCACTACTAATCAGTAGTACAAGAAACTAAATTATGACGTCATATGACAGCTACCGTTTTAAACCCAAATCTACCGTTTTCAACATGGCAAATCTACTGTCTGGGACATTTTCGGTCTCAGAATCCTACGCCACCACTCAGCGAAAGCAGTTTTATTTTGTTATTTTTCGATCTCGAGATAATTTGTTTCATTCTTTCTGTTTTTATTAATATTAATTATTTTTTTCTGAGTATATCATGTGCTCGTACGAAAATGAGCAGACCCGGCTTTTACAAATTTTGCAAGAGGTAGAAGCCAACGAAGAAGATATTCTATTTGACCAATCAGGTGATGATAAATCGGATTACGAAGAGCAAGATTTAGAGAGCTGTGATTAGGAACAATTAACAAATTATAATTCCACCAAATATTCATATAACTCCAAAGATAAAGTTACTCGTAGGGGTAAATTTCCAAAAATTGTAGAAAGAGGTAGAGTTAAGTAGAGAAACATGATAAAATGACTCCCTGGTCACACACTCGCTACCAAAGCTTCAACTGACCAATTACAATATGGATGTATTTTATAAATGATAAAATAATAAATATGGTTGCACTAGGTACAAATGCTAATTTGACTAATTCAGTTAATTCAGTTAAAATTCGTGCTCTGATAGATCTTCTATACATGGCAGGAATTTACCATACAAATCGTCTGATTGGTGGAGACCAAATGGATCTGGGAGTTTGATCTATTGGTATCTTGATAAATTAGTGTTTTTATATTTTACGTTTTTGATGTATTAACTATTTGAAGTTTTAACGTTCTGGTTTTTTAGTATTTTGATATTTTATTAATTTGATAAAATATCTATTTGATTCTTTATTATTTGTTTTAATACGATTTGATTTTTTACGGTTTTGATAAAATATCATTTTGCTATTATAGATGTTTGATGTTTTACTAATTTGATATAATAACGTTTTGAAAAAGTATCTGTTTGATCTTTTAAATTTTGTAAAATTGTGCCCTCCCGACGAAATGCTTCTAATACGGCATAAAAGTGTTGGTCTTATGTGATGCTAGAATGTTTTATACTAGTAATTTGGAGGTATATCTTGGTAAAAATGCTATCGACAAGGATTTTAATTCTAGTAGGGTTGTTGTTTATTAAATTCCATAATTTAATTAATTTAAACAGAAATTTATTTACAATATTTCGCTCAAACACGTTACTTGACTTTATATCACCACTTAGGCCAACCCTGTATTTCTGTACCAATGATCAGTTGTCAGCAAAAATTCGCACAAGTCACTATCGTTTCGTGCACTATGCCCCGGCTACTCATAAAAGTCCTACTTTGCTAGTCAACTGATCGCTTTGACCAATCCTGTCCTTACCGGCGAAAATCCTAGCGGACATCTGAGATCGGTTTCGTCAACTATGCCCCGGAAACTCCAACAAAATTGGTACTACCGAGATAGAAAAAAGGTAATTCACAGATCAGACGTTCACGCGAGAACAGCATTATTTTTTAATTACTTTAAACTTTAAATTTTCAATCAGTAGAGAATTTTCCCAACATTCAGGAAAAGTGTATTTGTTTAGTGTAAAAAAAAAGTTGTGAATACTTGTATAATTTAGATGTTGATTACATGTTTTTATTTTATCAATAAATAAATAAAAGTTCAACGAAAGTGTCCAAAGGTATTTCTAGTGATTCCATGTGGAATCTGGTCCTTCACCCATAGTAGCTAATTGAGCTTCTACTTGAGTCCGCAATTAGTATTTCTACGGAATTGTGAATAGTCACTGAGCTATCGAAATAAAGACTATTCAGAAATCTCCTTAGACTCGCTTGTTAAGACATTGGCTGTAGATCATAAAATCACTACCACCATTAAAAAACTAAAAGTACTACCTTTGGAGTTTACAAAACCTGTTCCTCGACCAGTAAGTATACCAGCATGTTTGGATTTAGAAAAATTTGCCTGGTGGTTTCTTACAACCCAAAAAGGAAAAAAAAGTTCTTTTGTTGTCCTCGTTTCACCTTGATGATGAGATTGATGTGGTGGATAAAGTATGTGCAAGTTATGCCTGCTCCAGAAACACACGTAGACGGCCTACTGTAATATTTTCACTGGCCTTAAATATTGAAGGTATAAATTCTCAGATGATCTATCAAATAATCCCGATGAAAATATTTTGAGAAGAAAGTTCCTCAAAGATATTGCTAAAAAACTGATTATGCGTCTAAATTAGTAGAGAAAAATGAAAAAATGGAAGATGCAATATTTGTGGAACGAAGAAGCATCGGAAAACAAGATTTTCCTGCTGCAAATGTGGAAAATTCATATGCCTGGAACACCTCATTGCTTTATGTTCAACATGCAATGAAAATCCACTGGTGTTGAAGATCTACTCTAAAAAGCCAAAAATTTCTGACCAAATATCCCACTGATAGATACTCATAATTGTATATAGTTTCCTTAGGCACGTTTCTTTAGGTTACCAAGCAACTTGCCTTCGACAACTAATAAAATTATTTCGTGATTATCACTTTCATGGGGATATTTAGTACTGATAATTGTTTAAAGAGTGTGTGTCTTTAATTCCCAATAACTTGAATAAATCTAACACTGATCTTATTTTCGTATTTTGATAGTTTCTTTTTTAATAAATTTAGTTTGAAACGACTCTAGAAGGACAAGAAAAAGTTTCGACTCAAATTCGTGGTCTAGGAACAGACGTTGCACTCGTCTCCAGTATGGTATTCTTGGCTCAATTTATCCTTAGTATGTGTATGGGTACCATCGTTAGCACCACCGGTACCACAACTGCTGTTGTCAGTGTCGCTTGTATTTTAGCTTTCTTTGGTGCTATATCTGCTACTCAAGTGATGTATTTAGATTTATAATTTCATAGAGTACAATTTGTTTTTTTTTAATTATTGTACAGTTGATAGTTTAAAAATAAGTACATGTAATATCTATTAATTTGCTCTTGTCTATTCTAATAAAATATTTATTGGAAAATAAAGATACATTTTACAACATATTGTCTTATTTTGACGCCAATGGTATATCTAGTCTAATTAATATGAATTTCCAGACAAACAGACTAAAAATTTTCCACTAACAATACGTGACAAGTGTGCAGTAATATTTATAACTTCTAGAGTTCTATTGCCAAAAATTCGATGCGTTTGCCAAAATTTAAATATTTATTTTTTTAATCACTGTTAGTGGGCTTTTATTTTTGTCTGAGTCCGGCCATGACTGATATTATTCAGATCCACTTGTTGATAAACAAAAAATTATTTTAGTGACATAAAAAAGTTGTAAACATAACAAATTTATAGAAGATTCAGATTAGTCATACCATATAATAAAATATGTTAAGACCAAATTGGGCTAAGCGACTTGTTTCGGCCTCATCAGGCACAAATGAACAACAATGAAAACAATAAACTAAATGTACATGACAACATGTGGTAATGAAAATTAAACTAAAAAACTATAACAATCACAAGTAAAACCATGATTTAGTTTAATTTTCATTACCACATGTTGCCATGTTCATTTAGTTTATTGGTTCCATTTATACCTGATGATGGCCTGATGAGGCCGAAACCTATAGTCAATTTTTGGAAATATTACTTAATATTTTAACATAAATCAGAGTCTAAACGCCTTTATTTGCTTTATTACGTTGCTTATAGTCAATTTTTGGAAATATTAACATAAATCACAGTCTAACCGAATTTATTTTCGTTATTACGTTACTAATAGTCAATTTTTGGAAATATTTCTTAATTTTTTGACATAAATCACAATTTAATCGCCCTTTATTTGCTTACAAAGTTAAATATTCCGTGCAGTCATGATTCGAGACGGCTTAAGATGTAATATTAAAATTTAGTTTTGCCAATATGAAAAAATTTCTTTGAAAAAATAATATTTATTTAAATTATTATTTCGACCTAGCACTGATGTACGAATAATTAATTAAAGTTTAATGTCTGTACGCACCTCTCAGAATATCGATCTGAGAGATGTTTTCTGATTTACCGAGTGTCGACACGTTATAATCGTTAACAATCAAGGACGTAAGTTTTGTTTTTCCTTTAACAAATAAAGGATGATTCACTATCAAGGTCTCCAACATTTCTGATCTTTTAGTTTGATTAATTTTTAAAAAAATAATTTGATTTGGAGACCAACAAAGGAGCCACCTACAATTATTTTTATAAATAGTAAGTATCTACAATATTTAGTTACAGTTATATTTACAAAGTCAGAAATTAATTCATTTGTTGATGTCGCGTAATTTCTTGACTTTCATGTCCATATCTTAACTTGTCAATCAATATACAGGGTAATCAATCTCAGGAGACTTCAATAAGTAAAGAAAAGTCCAAATTTCGAGTTTCGGTTTTGGATCTGATCACAATAATTTTCTTATATATGAAAATATATGGAATATGTAACGGAAAAGTAAAAATTTTAGAAAAATTATTGAAGAGAATGTATGAACTTATTATTATTTTTTTACCCTACAAAAATGATTTTTTTTTATTTCTACAAAAATTAACGATTTTATATAAAATTATATGACGCATTATAAATGCTTACATGCTGAACTCACTGACCATGGTGATCATCTTCATAAGTCTCCGGATAGGGTGTGAAAAATTTAACAATAATGTCCGATCCAGCCCAAGCCACAGCAGCCTTCACATCCTTGCTGGCAGACTTGATCATCACTTCACATTTAAATAAAAAACACAAAAAAATATCGAAATCCTGACACTTTCCGCGAAAACAAATACACCACTCATGCGACAAAAAACTAAAATTTATTTAACAAAAAGATTGTTTTTTATACGTCTCGTGTCCTCTCGTGTGAATTTCGCGTGCGGCTTTTTTAATGAAAATGCGCTAAAAATATATTTTTCCACCGGTTTTATCTTGTTTGGCGTTAGTAGTTTTAAGAAATTAGTTTGACAACGTTCCAATAATGATGAGGATAACGGGCTGGCGCGGACATTACATTTAATTGCACAGAGTGGACTACGGAAACTAGATCTTATCAAACTAAAGTGAAATTAGCTTCAGGGTGAAACAGGGCATATAAAGTATATTATTTATCTACAGGATAAAACTGAAAAACGTTACAAAATTTATCAAAAATGTTTAAATCAAAGATTTGATGAGTACTGACAAAAAATGCTCGTAAGTACTAACCATTAAGCACATACAAAAAGTGCTTTAAAATTAGGACCTATTATACTTTGTTCAGTGACTTCTGATCCCTGATCATCACTATGTCTCAGTAGCACATATAAAGTAGACGAGACAGACAATGCTTCTAAAGTAAATGTCCTAAATAACTAACAAAACTTTATTTCACTTTTAATTTTGGTACCATTTGGCATTAAAAAAATATATTAATTAACCGACGTGGTTGAGGGTGAAAAATTAAGTTATTAAATTATCTGAATTCAATAGTAGATTCTGACTGACCTTGGTATATTGTGCCAAGGATATGCTGATGACATACATAGTCATAATGGCCAGAGGCAAAAGTTTGCGACATAATTGAACGGGGACTTAACCTGATAAAGATCAATCTCTACCAAAACTACTCTTGTAGCCTTCAAGAGGAAAAGAAAGCTCAATCACAAAAGAATCAAATTATATGGTACGTTATTGAGTGGAAACCAGAAGCACCCTAGACAAAAACTGGTCTGAATAAGTACGAAAAAGAAGTAACGACAAAGGCCACAAAAGTCTTAATGATATGGAAGAACTTTGAAGGGAAAAAATGCGGATGCAAGCGAAAAATCCTGCAGTGGTTATACACAACTATTGTGAGAACAATCATCACTTACGGAGCTATTGCTTTGAGTAGAACTAGAACTAATCCTAAACCTCACACCTCTGCATATACAAGTGGAGAATGTGGTCATGCAGGATGGTCCGAGAGCTCCAGTTTATGTATCGGAGACGGACACATCTGGAACATTACTCAGAGGACACCATTTCTGGCCTCAACAGAAATGTCATTAAATGGTACACTGATCCCAGGCAGCAAGCTGACGTTATATTCACGTGATTCACACGTCACCTATTACGTCGAAGTGCCCAAAATTTCAACGTGGAAGTGACGTGTTTATGACGTTTTTGTGTCACATAAAATCGACGTCAATATTGACGTAATATTACGTCAATTACGCCGTTAGATAACGACGTTTAATGACGTCAATTACAACGTAAAATTAAGTCATTTGGGAAATTTTGATCGACACAAAATATGGTATGATAAGTAGCGGAACTTGTTGATCAAAAGTCCAATTTTATTTTTGTATATATGGTACATATGGGACACCAAAAAGGTCTTAAAAACTGTATTTTTCATTATAAGGAAGTCACCTCCAATCGGACTTTCTAGATGAAAGCCAATTTCGTCGAATTGAACCTCTATAAACATCTGAAAATTAATTTTTGACCTTCGTTCTCTCAATGTAATTCCTAAAAATCGTACAACCTTGGGTGCAATCAAAAAAAGCTGTTGTGTACATAACATAACCTGAAACTCTTCTTCTTTTCTTCATCCCTTCTTCTACCTTTTTGAGGTTATGTCACATGAAAATTTGCCTCTGATTATTTGGTCGAATTATCATGTCAAAATAACGTTACAATGCGACCTGTAATTTTACTCAATTATAAAATAAAATCCATAAAATATTTGAAAATTTATCAAAAAATTGCGCTTACTAATAACAAGCAGTTATTGTTTCGCAAACTATAAAAAAATCCATCATGTTAACTGCTTTCGTCAAAAATCTTGTTAAAAAGACACGTGAAAATGACGTGGTACTTTTGGTCGATAAGTAACTTCGACCACTACCCACCACAATCCTACGTGACTATGACGTCATCTGACGTCACCTTGCTGCCTGGGATGGGTCCAGGACAGCAGAGGACACTGAAATAGGAGTATATGGGCCTGGTACCAGATGCTTCGAAAGCTTGGGCAAATCACCAAGTATCTTTCAAGCGGAAATTCCGTAGACAAGAAATTGTCAAGTCAGGCAGCTATTAAAGCACTGTGCACTCACGTAATCAGCTCAAATATGGTCAAGGAATGCTTAGAAAAACTAAATGAGCTAAGTAAGAATAGAACTGCTAATCCTGTATTGTCGATACATGGTTGCGATACTCGAAAAAAAAAACCTACAACAGGGTACCTCAAATGCAAATGACCATTACGCAAAAGTCATACGATTTCCTGGCTCCGACCATGTACAATAGAATCCCTGAAACAATTAAAGAAATTAAATGAATTCCTAGGTTTAAAAAACACCTAAAGAAATTCATTATTAACTTACCAAGAACAAAGTTTCAGGACCTTATCGATCTTAAAAAATTTACACTAATGTGATCAATAAAATTAACATATCTTATTATATATTATTACGGCTATGAACCTTTCTTTCAAACGTTCTCTCTTGATCAGAATTCATTCTTATTATTATTGTACAATTTTATTCCTATTTATTTATATTTGCATTTTTTTTTTCTTTTATAGCATCTTTATGTATTATTGATAACATTTTTTATATTTAATTATAATTATTTTTATCAGCTCGTCACAAGTGTTTTAACACTTCTAGAGCTCATCTGCACTTTATTTACTTATATGCATCTATATAACTGTAATTGTAATATGCTTAATTACTGTTATTATAAATGAAGTTATTATTATTATTAATACAGTTATCCTCCTGCCAAAAAAGAGGTTGAAATACAATTTCTGAGGACCGAACACTTTTTTGGGGTCAGCAGCAGCAAGATACTGAAAGAATTGAAAAGAGAAGTGCAAATAAAAAGATCCAACTACTGGAGTAATCTACGAGATAAGCGAAAGTTCTTCTGGGAAACTAAAACTAAAGAGATCCACAGAATGTATCAATCTGAGTAAAAACAAGCTTCGCATAATAATAGAAGTCCTTACAGGATATTACTGAGAGGACATCTTAAGAAGCTTGGACGGCAGAACAAGAGGAATGCAGATTTTGTGACTTAGAGGTTGAAAACTCAATCCCCGTACTCTCAGAATACACTGCTTTGTAAAACTTAAGTGCCCAATAACTAGGATCACATCAGATAGAAGAGAGAGATCTACCGAATCTGAAACAGTCAGACATCCTAAACCTCTTGAGGAGAATAGTACCAGTTAAACGGAGTGCTTTAATCACTGAGATATCCTCAACAGCTAAGCACTAGAAGGGGACATAATAGATCTTATGTGTCGCGGTGTAATTACCCCCCATTTCTACATACACACATCTAGATTCAATTCCAGTTTTACTAAACAACACACAGATATCACTAATGATTCTTACCAAAAATTCACAATGCAAAAAAAGTATAAATGTCAGTCAGTGAGGACGAAGACCGTTTCGGATTTAGAGAATTGGAGGCAGTAGGTCAAGTTTTCTGTGTGAGCCTCTCCCCCTTCCCGTGTTATTGTAACATTGTTTTCTTTAGGGTGGGTCATCGGATGGTTGAATAATCACAGTACGAATAGAGCTGAAACTTTATGTCCGTCTTTATCGGTTAAGTCCGAGTACATCCTTAAAAAAATTGGCTGTGTCACCTCAGAACTTTCCCGGCTCGGCTGTGGAGAATAGGATTATTTTAATTATAAAATAAAAAATTCCTCAATGGGTTTTAGGACGGAAGGCAAAACTCAGGTACACATCTTTAATAAGTATTCATACAAATTTTAACGTGGAAGATTACACACAAACACACAGACAGATCTCATTCTGTAAATGGTGTCAATATAAGACCTTAAAATAGATATTTTCATCTATATCTCGAATTTTTTTGCACGTTCACTATACTTCCCCTTGGATGGGACCTGGAAATTAAAAAATATATATGGTCTCAAATGTGGTCCAAAGTTTCAGGTAATAAAGCACAAAGTCAGGTACCACAAAATTTAATTACAAAAATGTATAGAACTAGCAGGCAACTAGTTTCGGTCACTGACCATCATCAGGCCAATATTAACTACTAAGAAAGGGAGAAAAAATTTTAATATTAATCACATTAACGGTAGAATAAGTAGAAATTAAAAATGATGGTACTCGAAAAGAAATTATACTGAATAATTAACGAAGTTAATGAAAGTAAAAAATTTTTTAAAATAGACTTAAAAAATTAAAAAAATAGGTTGCTCCCTAGGGGGGTAACCATGATTACCCATACAGAGGGACAGCACCTGTAGGGGGAACACCATGTGCTTTCTCCGGGATGGTGCTTTCTCCGGGATGGTGATCCCCCTACAGGTGCTGACCCTGTAGACAGGGACAGCACCTGTAGGGGGAACACCATGTGCTTTCTCCGGGATGGTGCTTTCTCCGGAATGGTGATCCCCCTACAGGTGCTGACCCTCTGTATGGGTAATCATGGTTACCCCCTAGGGAGCAACCTATTTTTTTAATTTTTTAAGTTTATTTTAAATTTTTTTTCACTTTCATTAACTTCGTTAATCAGTATAATTTCTTTTCGAATACCATCATTTTTAATTTCTAGTTATTCTACCCTTAATGGGCACTTCACTATGTGATTAATATTAAAATTTGTTCTCCCCTTCTTACTACTGAATATTTTCCTGATGATGGTCAGTGACCGAAACTAATTGCCTGCTAGTACTATACATTTTTGTAATTAAATTCTGTGGTACCTGACTTTGTGCTTTATTACCTGAAATATATATGGTGTACCCCTTGAGGTCTCCCTATAACCAGCGGCTTACTGGGAAATCCGGTACTGGACGAAGTGGTAAATCTAAGATCGCATAAATTAATAATGTTAGCTAATCACTCATGCTCCATGACAATATTTACAAAATTTTTAATACCCTGTGTAATATTTACACATGTGGTGTGTAATAACGATTGATGTGTGCTGTTTTAAAAAAATAAAAATGAATCTTTATAAAAACATTGTAGGCTGTACTTAGATCATTATGTTTTTTAATTGGAAATTTTCCAAATTTAACAAAATATCTATCTGTAACTACTTTCATTATATTTTATTTTTAGTATTTTATGAGACAACAAATTAAAAATCTACAAGGTTGTATAAGTAGTAAGTAATCAAAATAAAAAAAAATAAAAATTTGTATATAATATTTTTTCTGCTGTCAGCAAATATGTTTATATTAATTAAAACAGAACAAAATCTAATATGCACACTAGTCCTGAAATTTCTGTGTTTAATTGATCAGTAGGGTCAAATGTCACGGTTGTAAACAGGGTGGAAAAAACAAAAATTTATTAATCTGTACTCCCAAAGTTAAAAATAAATCCTGGTTACGCCACTGACCTGGCACCCTGGTATATAATTTTATACATTTTTATAAAATAACGACAAAATTATTTTAAAATGTTTCAATTTATCTAATTGCATAATGTTCCCATACGTTTCTATAATATTCTGAAATATACAAAAATGAGATGTTGATAATAACTCTGTTACAGGGCCGCCAAGAGAAAATCAAGACCCGGGGGTAACGACATGGTAGTGTTTCAGTATATTAAAAATATCTTAATTTTGGATATGATGCGATTTTTTTTAAAAATTCATTTTTTGAGATATATATTTAAGTTTCAGTTTTTTCGGCGAATATTAAAAAAGCAATTAAGGCCAGCATACATTAAAAAGACATTGTGCCGGCCAATCAGCAGAGACGAGGGCGGAGCATGGTTGCCGCTAAATTTGAAATATTTTAGTGTTGGGCATACGATTTGAATTCTGAATTACATCGCCATAAGGGTCTGTTGACTTGGTGTTGAAATCTGTAATAATTGTATGTGTGTAAGGGTCTGTTGACTTGGTGTTGAAATCTGTAATAATTGTATGTGTGTAAGGGTCTGTTGACTTGGTGTTGAAATCTGTAATAATTGTATGTGTGTAAAACATAATACATTTCGACAAGTAACGTGAAAAATCCATAGATAAAGGAAAAATCGCATATTTTGCTTCAGAGTCCTCTGTGATCGTGGTTGCCGATTACTGAGCGTATGCTTTGTGACTTCTTGAAAAATTAGAATTTTATTGATTTTGTTGTTGTTTATTAAGTTTATTAACAATCTTACCAAAATTGAAGATATCAATAATTATTATTATATATTTCTGTGTTATATATAAGTAATGTGAAAGCAGAAAAGTAAGTAGTATTTTTTTGAGGTTAGAAATTCATAATTTGTAAACCAAATTTCTTAATTTATTTAATTAACATTATTAAATTTTGTTAAAGGCTTTTTCAACAGACACGTCGCCAGAATGGGGAATTGTATTACTTATTATTCGTTTATGACTAAAAAATTCATGTTTTTCTGAAAATTCATTAGAAGATTATGGGCCCAGGGGAAATCCCACCGTTACCACCATTGTCGGTGGCTCTGCTCTGTCCAATCGTAAGCGTTTATGTATCCTTATTATGACGCTAAATACTTGGATCTCCTCCTCTAAATGATGAGTTATATAGTTTGTATTTCTGGTTGCCTACTTTACATACGATAAATTACATTTATGGGTAACTATGTAACCTAAAAAAGCTAGTATATGCAGCTATTTCGCTTCTTAATTAAAGAAACTAATTCTGTGATTTGTTAATGTTTGAAATACTATTAAAGTCGAGTTTCAGATTAAGTTGTATAAGTTTATGGCTTATATATTTATGTATCTAATAGCAGAGATTGCTTATAGTTGTGTTATGTGTTAATGCTCGGTTTGGTTCAGTTAAAAGAACTGGTTAACGGAACATGCAGTCGAAAACTGTTCCCAATAACAGGGTTAGTTAGTTTTTTCAGACCCACCTCTATTAATTACTAATTTGTCATTATTGTCATTTGTCAAATGTCAATTACCGAATTATTTGTTGTGTAGAGTTGTGTTGTATATAATATGCTAAAATTTCGTTAATAATTAGTAAGGTTTGCAGAGAATCATAGTATTACATTAATACGTTCTACCAAATAATTCCATATTTAGCATAAAATGCCTCCTTTGGAGGTTACAACAAACACAAACAATGAAGAACCGGGGCCAATAAACCCCGTGGTGGGTATAATTTACCCTCCTCCCGAGGTCAGAAGTATCCTTTTAATGAAATAATTTTATACTTTTTGTAACATTTTACGTATTATTTAGTCACTTCCGAGTATACTTTTCCTAAAAATACAAAGATATCGTTGACAAAACTGCTAGTTTCGTTGCTAGAAATGGACCTGAATTTGAAGCCCGTATTAGGCAAAATGAACTAGGAAATCCCAAATTTAACTTTTTGAATGGTGGAGATCCTTACCATGCCTATTATCAACACAAAGTTAAGGATTTTAGAGAAGGAAAAGGTTTGTACTTACATAGATTTCAACAGATTCAAAAAGATATTAAATGATGATATTTAGCCAAATTTGAGTATTCAGCTTATTGGCTTCGAGTATCGTGATAGTAAATGCAACGAGAGCGATATATTTTCATAACTGATATAAAATATAAGTAGTTAGAAATTTATAGCTTCTTAATAATGTGTTTACATATGTTCGTTTTTTTTTAGGTCAAGAACCATCACCAGGTTTAAGTCAAGCGATATCAAAACTTTCTGTTAGTGCTTCAGCTCAACAAAAGCAACAAGAAATATTAAAACAAGTTGAACAGCCATTTGTACCAAAAGATCCACCTCAAGATTTCGAATTTATTGCAGATCCACCGTCTATTTCAGCTTTAGATTTGTAAGTTTCTATTTATATTGGCTATGGATAAATGTCCGACAGTCGGACGTTTATCTCAATTACTAAACGTCCGACAGTCGGAGTTCTTTAATATTAAGTTTCAACATAATATGTAAGCAAGAGCTTAAGTAGCTGCGTGGTATAGTGCTCGCTAGTGGGTCCGGGGATGGAATCCCACATGGCCCAATTTTTTTTTAACACAGGTTAGATTTAGACTTTTTTAATCAAGTAAATTTTTTTTAATACACAGGCTAGCTTTGGGCAGTCAAGACTTCTTTTAATAAAATAAATATTTTTTTAATTTTAGATTTCAGGACTGTCGGACGTTTAGTAATTGAGATAAACGTCTGACTGTCGGACGTTTATCCACGGCTATTTATATTTACTTTTTATTATTATTGACTGAAGAAATGAATCTAAGAACCAAAAAACAATTTTAAGGTTCTAAAATATTGTGAAGAATATAAAATTTAATATTACATTTTAGGGACATTGTAAAACTTACAGCGCAGTTTGTAGCAAGAAATGGTAGAGCTTTTTTAACACAATTGATGAACAGGGAACAAAGAAACTTTCAGTTTGATTTTCTTAGACCTCAACATTCTTTATTTCAATATTTCACCAAACTTTTGGAACAATATACCAAGGTAGGTTAACATTTATCGATGCTATAATAGTTTAATTTTTCGCTGTGACTGCAGGCACGCTAACGTGCGGCGATATATTAAATTAGAGGCACTTGAATTGCATCATACGTTATTTCGCTTAAATAATAAGTTAACTAATTTTAATGGAACGTGAAAAAGATATTAAAAATTATTCGAAATGCAAAGATAAATACTTAATGTAAAAATTAATTTTATAAATTTCTGGAAATGTTAGAAATATCTATTCAATAAAATTTTTTTTTAATAATAAATGTCAGTGTCGCTCTTTTTCTTCTTTCTTAGTTGTAGGCAGTGTTGCCAGATATAAAATGGCCAAGCCAAAGAAAACGAAAAAGAAGTTACAAAAACTACAAGCAATCAACAAATATCGTAAAAAACGCAAAAAATCGAAAAAATAGGAAAAAATCGGAACAAAAATTTTTTGCTTTTTTTCTGATTTTTTTTTATTTCTAATTTTTTCTGATTTTTTTCTAATTTTTTCTCATTGTTCTGTTTTTTTTATTTCATTCTTTCGTTTTCTAATTTTTTCATTCTCTGATTTTTTGGGACTTTATTGCGATTTTTTGAAATTTTGTGCAATTTTTTTTGTGATTTTTTGTGAAATTTTTTGATTGATTGCGTTTTTTACGACTTCTTTTTCATTTTTTGCGCGTTTTACAATTTTTTTTCCAATATTTTCCGATTTTTCTTTCTGACTTGTTATGATTTTTTCTGATTTTTTGAATCCCAAGTTTTTTCTCGATTTTCAGTTTTTTTTTCTTGTTTTTTTTTTTCGAGTTTTTCAGTTTATTTATTTTTTTCTCGTTTTTTTCCAATTTTTCTGGTTTTTGGGTTTTTTTTCTTTTATTTATTTTTTCTGTTTTTCTTATATCTTGCGGGTTTTTCAATTTTTTACCAATTTTTTCTCGTTTTTTTTTCTAGTTTTTATTTTTTGTTATTCCTCCAATTTTTTCGATTTTTTTTGCGGTATTTTGGTATTTTTGCGATATTTTTCGTTTGTTTAGATTTTTTGCGACTTCTTTTTCTTTTTTTTTGCGTTTTTTATAATTTTTATCCCATGTTTTCAAATTTTTCTTTTAATTTTATCCAATATTTTCTGTTTTTCCCATTTTTTTCTGTTTTTTTTTCCATATTTTTGATTTTTTTCTGATTTTTCCTCACTTTTTCTCATTGTTTTCGTTTTTTTTTTCTAAATCTGTCTTTTGTTTTTTAATTCATTCTAATTCCTCTGATTTTTTCAGTTTTTTTTTTCTCGTTTTTTCTAATTTTTCTGATTTTTGTTTTTTATTTTTTTCTCTGTTTTTTTTCTGATTTTTCCGCTTTTTTTCTCATTGTTCTCGTTTTTTCTGATTCTTTCTTTTGTTTTTCAATTTTTTCTTATTTTTTGCGATATTTTGCAATTTTTTTTGCGATATTTTTGCAATATTGAATATATTCGAATATCTCCAGAAATTTATAAAATTAAAGTTTTTATTAAGTATTTATCTTTGAATTGATATATTAAATAATAAGTTTGAACATATTTAAGCATGAGCTCTGGTAGCCGCGTGACATACTGCCCGCTAATGGTGCAGTAGGCCGGGGATCGAATCCCACATTACCTATTTTTTTTTTAAATACAGGCTAGATTTAGATAGTAAAGACTTCTTTTAAACAAATATATATTTTTTTAGATCAGATAACCAAGTTTAAAGGGGGGGGGGGATTTCTGAAATTATCAGCAGGTTAACGTGTGTAATCTCGGTCTTAGTTTTAAGTACTTTGATTTTCACGTTCCATTAAAATTAGTTAACTTATTATTTAGGCGAAATAAGTATGACGCAATTCACGTGCCTCTAATTTAATATATCGCTGCACGTTAGCGTGCCTGCAGTCACAGCGTTAATTTTATTCTTTAACTTGGGAAGTTACTAACCACATTCTCGTTCTAGGTTCTTATTCCTCCCAAAAGTATGCAACAACGTTTAAGAGATGAAGCAAAAAGTGCTAAAGCTGTGCTAGAACAAGTTAAATATCGGGCAGAGTGGTTAAGATATCAAGAACAACAAAAAGCAAAAGAAGAGGAAATTCTTGAAAGAGAGAGAGGTAAATATATAAAAATTGTTTGAAAATATTCATTAATTTTTTATCGATTTTAGTGGCATACGCACAAATTGACTGGCACGACTTTGTGGTAGTAGAAACAGTAGATTACCAACCATTTGAAATTGGAAACTTTCCACCTCCCACTACACCAGAAGAAGTCGGTGCTAGAATATTGATACAAGAACGAATTGAAGATGGAGAAGACATTGAAATGCAACTGGAAAGTGACGACGAAGAGACACCAAATGTGGTAAGTCAAAAAGAATTTTGAGGCATTCAATAAAAATTTTACTACTAATTTATTTACAAACAGGATGATGGTTTGAGTACAATGCAAGATAAAACTAAACGTAAAGGAGGTGATGATAATCGTGTTCAGGATATGGAAGAAGAAAGCTCTGAAGATGAAGAGGAAACAATCAGGCCTCCTCCACCTCCTTCAATTCAACCTCCTCTACCGCCCGCTCCTGATAAAGTGGTTGTAAAGAAATATGATCCAAAACAAGGTAACAACATTATACACTAAACGATACTTATTTTTGTTTAATTATCATTTTGTTTAATTTTTAGCTGTAAAAGTAACAAGACCAACAGTGGGTGATGATTATCTAGTATCTCCAATCACAGGAGAGAAAATCCCTGCTAGTAAAGTTCAAGAACATATGCGGATTGGTCTTTTGGATCCTCGGTGGGTAGAACAACGTGACAAGCAAATCACTGATAAAATGAATCAAGATACGGTTTGTATTTATTTTGAAAATGTCATTCATTCTATGAGTTAAAATGTAAATTTCTTTTATATTATCAGGTTTATGCTGCTGGAAGTGCAATTGATGCATCTCTTAAACTGCTGGCTGAAAGACGTACAGATATTTTTGGTGTTGGTGATGAAGAAACTGCTATCGGTAAAAAGATAGGTGAAGAAGATGTAAGAAAAGATGAGAAAGTAACTTGGGATGGACATACTAGTAGTGTGGAGGCGGCTACAAGAGCAGCAAGAGCAAATATTACATTAGAAGAACAAATTCATCAAATACATAAAGTAATGTTTTTATATAGTTAATAATTATAGCTTATTACATATTTTTTTAGGTTAAAGGATTGCTTCCGGATGAAGAGAAAGAAAAAATTGGTCCTAAAAATATTGGATCAAAGAAGATCAATATACAAAGTATTGTTACTACAAAACCACCAAATCAACCTGTACAGGTATTTATTTGTTTAAAATCTAAACTTAAAATTTATCTTTTTATTTGATCTAGCCTCCTAAACCACCAGTGTCACTTATACAAACTCCTGCTCCGCAAATGATATCGGTTCCGACTCAGCCAATGTTAGCGCCCCAACCATCAATCATGATGATGCCAGCTCCTCCTATGCCACCAATAAGACCACCACCTCTTATGAGTAAGTTTAGTTATAAATTGTGTTTTAAAAAATGGTAATACGGGTGATTTTAGTGCCTGGACCACCACCAATGGCAGGATTTTCTGTTGGACCAATGCCTGGACCTATGGGTCCAGGAATGAACATGCCACCAATGAAACATCCAAATGAAGGACCAGCCGATGATGAACCCAGCAGTAAAAAACTAAGAAATGAGGATTCTCTTATCCCTGAAGAAGTTTTCTTAGCAAGAAATCCAGTAAGTACTTATGTTTTTACTTTCTACATTTCTATAAACCATTTGATATATTCTTTAATTTTTAGAATCAAGTATCTATTAAAGTTTCTGTTCCACATATGCCGGAAAAGTCAGAATGGAGGTTGACTGGGCAAATGTTCTCTTGGACTTTAACTCTGGGAGAATCAGTGGCAAATTTGAAGGCAAAATTACAAGAAGAAACGAATATGCCACCTGCGAAGCAAAAGTTATTCTTTGACGTAAGTTATTTATAATTTTAAACTTAATTTTCCATCTAGAATTCGTGAAATGTTCTTTAGTAAAATAACCGAAATAGCAAAATTGTAAGCATTCAATTATAATATTCTATTTGATTTTCTACAATTTTGTGCTAATTTTATGATCCAGTGTTCAAACAAAAATTGTTTGCATGCGAATGTCAAATAATAATGTAATTGTCAGATATTGAAGAGAATCTTTTTAATGAAATAAATCTAAATTTGTTTATTTCTCTTTGGAAGCAGGCAAGTTAATGTTTCCATACATGAAATTTGTTTTAATACAAGGATGCTGTAAATATAACAATTTTTTATCTTTGAAAATCCACGAAACAATTCCCTACATAAAGTCCAGGTTTTTCGGGACATACACTACATTCATATATAGTGTCTTTTTTATATTTTTATGTGAACAAACCCTACATTTTTTTCTCTTTATCCGATTTCTAGTATGTAAAATTTTTGTAATTGTATGCGATGGTTTTATATATGTTGTCTGATAATTTCTTATTGAAATGCTTAAAAATAAATTTTTCTACCACTGTACCTTTTATATGAATAATACCAATTTGATAGCAAAACGTGTAATATATGGATACCTATATTCTTATACGACTGTACGGTCTTTCTTCCACAAGGATATTACCCCTAAACTTTTTTTTTTAATATTTAGGAGATCATTTTTTATTTTTAAGGTTTGATTGTTTATATAATTCTACAAAAAAATATCAAAAATTTGGGTGACAACCACTTTTCATTTCTTTTTGAATTAAATTCAAAGTACTCTGTAATTTGGGTATCGCGTTTTAAACTAACCGCAATTTCTATTCGAAGTTCATTTTTTATTTTCATATTTTGATTGTTTATAAGCAAAAACTGAAATTCCTATAATACGATTGCATTATCTAACTGAAGATTTTATCATCCTATTGGAGCAATTATAATGTTATTTTACTAAAATGTAAATTTTAATCCGCTTAATATACCTGTCATGCGTTTAGGGATGTTCTAAGTAATAAATTTACTTATCAAACCTAATTTGCTTTGATTAGATATATTATAACTCCTTTTGGACTAATTTTGTGAATCGTGTTCATAAAATTCAAGTTATTTCCATTACGAAAGGAAAAAGTTGTGCAGTACATAATGGTTACATGTACCGGGAATATCGCCGAAATAATGATGAAATGAATTTGGAAGGTGTAAACAAAAGTATATTCAACTGGATGACAGAATTGATAGACAGAAATTTTATAGTCTATTCAAAACAAAAACCGTTGCACGTCATCGATGATTTGCAAAAAGAAAAAACATCCTTGTCGGACGTTATGCTTAGAAACGATATCCCTAAAACCCCTAATTAGTGACGTTCGTACATAAAAGGAATTTTTGTGTGCTCTATTTGGCGGCAGCACCGCCGTATTATTATTTCGTCTACGATGACGTGCAACGGTTTTTGTTTTGAATAGACTATATTTAGAAATTATAGATCATCGCTAATCCAGAAGGTTGAAAATTCTGTATCCTGATTATATTTTAGGAACCGTGGGATATGCGAACAGAACCTTTTTCGTGGGGTTTACGAACACACGCATACCTGGCTTTAATCTAAGCTCTGACCAAAAGAATAATAATTAATGATTTTTGATTTATCTAAATGATTAATCAACTTTATAATAAATATACAGTTAATGTTGATACTATATACAGTTGATTTAGTTGAACTTCAGTTTGTTTTCAACCAGTCACTCATGCATATGTATTTTGTTGTTTGTGCTTTTTTACTTTTGAAATAAACATTTTTAATTTTAAAAAATAAGCCTTGGTGTGAAAGTGTGATGGTTAAATTCTTAGAACTTTATCATAAGCATGATTGTCTTTGGAACCACTGACTAGATAAATATAAAAATACATGTGCAAGATAAAATGCTTTATCTAATATCAAAGAAATGAAAATTGATGGTTAAATGATTTCTATATCCTTTAGTAAAGTATCTGATCTCCCCATTGACTTCTTCGTAACACATTGTTGTTAACTCGTCTTTAATGTCCAATTACCAGTCAACAATGTGTTAATATCCATTGTCCTACCTAAAAACGACGTTTTTACGATTTTTGCATATTAACTAAAATTATTTTTAGTTCTTCTTTTAAGACTTATTGTACTTAAAGTTTCACGCACAACTGCTTTCGACCCCATTTTTAAGTGAATTAAATTAAAGTTGAAAATGAAATGAATTGAAACATTTTCTATTGAAATGTGTGAACAAAAACTGATTGAAGTCATATTCCATTTCTGTTGATCAACTATAATCGGTCAACTAAACTTGACTCGTGAGAACGCGCCTATAGTTAATCTTTAAATTTGTTTTTTTTATTTCCGCCTTTTTAAAAATAACTGACTTTACCTACCTATTCAGAAAGGTATTTAATAGCTATTTGTGTATTAAGAGCGGAAAGTGATACTTTGCTGCTTGAGGCAGAGAGTTGCCCGCGCGACGCGTAGCGGAGCGCGGGCAATCTGCCGAAAGCGGCAAAGCACTTTCTGCTCGAATTGCACACAAGATTTTTTCTACGATCACATTATTTTTAGACAAATAATTAAAAAAAAACATGAAAATACACTTCATAACCTAAAAATGAAATAATGACGTTTCATTAATTTCATAGTCTACTATTTGCACAAAACAGTAAGTAGATACTTAAATATGCAATCACTATTTCATAAAGGTGTACCTAGGTGTATCTAGGTGTACCTTCTGACTTATATTTTTACTAGATAAATTTTATAAAATAAAGTTTAATTTCGTTCGAAATATCTTCAAATATTAATATTTCAACTAAAATATTCAGACTGCCCTACATTTTGTTTTAATATACCTATTATTTACTACCTTTCTTTAGTTTATTGTAAATGAAAACAGGCGAGCGGAAAAGTACGCGCTAGAGCGACAATAATGTCAAATTATTACAGATCACGGAAAACGTCAACTTTGCGGTTAGATTTGAGTGTGCAAAAGCCTACTTTGGGTAGTGATCGTAGGAAAAGATACTTTTGTTAAATTAACCCATAAAATATTAAATGACGCAATTTGAGGATGTAAAAATGTTTTTAAAAAATTATGAATGCCCAGGATTTTTCTAAAATGTAAATATTTCTAAATACACAAAAGTTATCTATCTATTACCACTAATAAATTTTGTTGTTTTATTAATATATAAAAATAAAGCCCATACAAATTTAACTTAATAAAAAAATTACCTGCAGTGTTCGCAAACCCCACGGTCCCATAAACTAACCCAAATTACAAAAAAATCTTAGGTTTGTATTACTTTAAAAAACAGTTTTTTGTTCAAAAATTATATATTATTTTATTTCAATTAATAATTTTAGTAAATTTTAAAACTAGTACATTTTTTATATTTTTGATTGAAATGAAAAGATGTATTCCCTTATTACTTTTAAATTAAGACAAAAACAAAGTTTTGAATCAAAATTAGCAAATACTAAACAGTAAATCTTTGGGTTTTTTATTTGGAAATTTATATCTACCGGCTTATAGAGTTCACTTTTGATAATTTTACTTTACATACTTTTAATTGACAGTTATTCTGTTGGTATACTAAAGGAAATTCACCAAGGCACAAAACAAAAGTTTACTAAAATTTAGTTACTTTTCGTACGTCGAATTTTAATTCAGTTGAATGCATGTAAACATAGCCGTACCACCACTAAGTTTTTAAGGAGAAACGAACGTGTATTTGGAAAAAGTATTCATTTTCGATTATTTAGTCGTATAAAATGAAAATGGACGTATATGTTTGTAAAAGTATCAACTTTTACCGTTTTCCCTAAAGCAGAAAATTGATAGGGAAAAAAATAAGTAAATATGCGTTCTACCAGTATATGTATTTGTCCGAATCGACTATTTTATAATACATAATACATTATTCGTCTTAATGTTTCTTCTTCATTGGTGTTTTCTTGATCTACATGAATTATAAATGGATCAACGTTAACTACATCCGAAACTTTTTCAATCTCCCATGTATCCGAAATAACTTTTTCGGTATGGCGGACATATGAACTCCACTGTTGATCTGTACCAGAATTAATTGCTTGGACCCACACATTTATAACATCTTTAGGAGTTGATTTGGTTTCTTAAATATTACTGTCATAAAATCTTTTAGTCTGTGACCATACCATTTGTCTAGAATTATATTGGCAGTGGTAGGGCTATAATCTTAAAACGTTATGTCCATTTTCTTCAGCGTATGTCTGAAATTTACAGGCGATTTTTTCAACCTGTACAGGCTCCTCCTAGAAACTTTGAGCGCCACCGCTGCCACTTCAATACAACTTATTCCCTGTTGACAGAAGTCTGTATGAGTCTGGAAAAAGGCTAACACATTTAAAATTAATTCTTTCGACTTATCGTTAAAGCGTTTAACCAGGTTTAATTTTACTTTTGCAGATAATAAATAAATCGTCGAAATGTCAAACTTCTGAGAGTAGTATTAATGTGACATTAGGTTCGTGCTTAATAAAGTCGGAAATCTCATACTTGCGATTGGTTGACGCTGGGTTTAACAATACTTAAATATTTTTTAGCCATTACAAAACCAGTATTTTCCTTTTATTTTTGCCTGTTGTGCTACTCTAAATCCAATTTTAAGTTAAGACATTAATTTTGGCCAGCGTTTTTCATTTCTTCAAGTTTGGTTGAGAAAAACAAAAAGATATTTGTGCCTTGGTGAATTTCTTTGAGTATACTTACTTTTGGTTAATAATTATTAACACAATAAAAAAACAGCTTAGAGCAATATTCAACTGCACTATGTAATAGGGACATTTAACAGCTAGTTAGAAAAATAAATATATTGAAAGCGCACATTTGCGTCGTCAGCACGATGATATAAGATTAAGACGCTCATAGGCGTCATTAGCATGCAATGTGTTAAAAAATAGCCGGACATAAATGGTTATTAAAAAAAACAAGTTTAAATTATTTTTGTATTTTAGGGAATGTTCTTCAAGGATTCAAACACCTTAGCCTACTACAATGTCACTCCTGGTGCTGTTATCCAGTTGCAAATTAAGGAAAGAGGAGGAAGAAAGAAATAAATATTAGCTTCTTATAGTTTAATTTTTGATTAAGATTTATTAAAACATAATATTCAGCAAATAAAGTGTATTAAACCAATAAACATTTTTCATTTAATTTGCTATTATCTTTAGCAGGTCAAATTTCATTCTATATATTAATGAAAACTAGTTTTAACCATTTTCCATAAATAAATTTGACCAGTCACAGCCATCATTATCACAGGTAACTTTTGAATAAAAATATTTGCCATCTCCATCATAAACAAAAGAATTTTTGATATATGATTCAGTTGGTTTCAAATCCTGATAAACACTTTCTCTATCAGAATAATCTAAATTAAAATTAAAATATTTTAGAAATGTATCTGGTTCAAATAAACGAGGCTTAATACCAAAATAATCATCTAAAAACTCTAAAACTGAGCTAAAACTCTTTAAACTGTTAAAAATCCGTCTCTTTCCTTTGGGTAATATTTTTTCTAACATAAAAACCAAATGATGTTGAAACACTTGAAATGTTAAATTTAAGGGGTTTTTCCGAATTGTATTACTAGGTTTCTGTCTTTCTCTTTCATAATTATCTTTTGTTAATGTACTATTGTAACATATATCCAACCAATTTTGTACACAGTCTAACGTAGTTACTGAACTTCCAGAGAATATAGTAGGATTAGTTAATATAGAATTTGCTACCATAACACCTTTACAACCTGTATAATTCTGTAAATCAACACATTGATCCCGATTTGTTATTCCTCCATTAGCTATTATCGGAATTTTACAGCTTTCATTTATTAATTTCAAAGCATCTATATTAACATCACCTACAATTTGAGTAGCAGTTCTTCCATGTATTGATAAAAATGAGACATCACACTTTTCTAACTGTCTGCATATCTCCACTGTTTTCTTATTATCATTTAAAAGTCTCATTTTAACACTTACAGTAAATGGTTTAGATATACGATTCCTACACTGTCTGAAAAAGAAAAATCATATACATAATATTAAAAATTTAGTTATCTTGTTACCTAACTATATCAAACACTAATTCTGGTTGCTTTAACATTTCACACCCTAAACCTTGTTCTCTAGCCCATCTTTGCGGACATCCACAATTTAGGTCTACACCATTGCAATATGGAGAAGATAAATATGCAGCTCCTACAAAATCGTGTACAGTATTAGCTGCAAATTGGGTAACTAAAGGTGTATCTACAAAATTGGTCGTAAATTCGTTATTTCTGGCTTTTTCACTTTGACAAAATGAATCTGCCAATATCATTGGGGTAAACATCAAATCACAATTGTAAAGTTTTACTAAATTTCTAAATTGTAGCTTGCTGTAACGCACCATAGGTGCACATATTTTTACTAGATCCTTATTCTTGAAAATATCTAGAATATCAATATTTGATTCTTTTGCACAAGCCATTGAAAAAATAATTATATAAATATTGAATTTTGTAAAACTGTTCTTTTAGATGTTTAGACATTAAAAAACTAAGGTTATGTTTATAATTTTCCATTTGTGAAATTCAGTGTCACCAACTCAACTACATAAATGGCCTCAACGTGTCTAGAATTTATCATGTCATCTACGTACACCACTATATATTTATATTGCAAATATTTACACAGTAGTGGACTGACCCTTGTGGCGCGGTGGCTAAATTAAATAAGAAAAATTGTTTAATCTATTAGGTATGGACTGTTTAATGCTCCGAAATCAGCCGCCATTCCTTCATCAGCTGTTACAATTTTTTTCCTTAACATTATATATATGTCTATTTCTTAACATTTTCTTCGTTTCTCTAAAAAATACATTATATTTTTATATCAAGAAATTTAAAGACAAAGAGCCGTGATTTACTTTACTTTAAACATAAAAATTGGGAAAAAATTGAGAAAAATACTTACAAATAGGAAAAAATAATAATGAAAAATAGGAAAAATGGAGAAATTAGTAAAAAGTATAGTGAAACATTTGGAAATACAGGGAAAAATTGGGAAATGTAGAGAAAAGAGGCAAAAATAGGGAAATAAAGAAATAAAAATGAAAATTGGAAAAAATTAGAAAATCAATGAATAACAGCAAAAAAATCAGAAAAAATTTGAAAAAATTGAGAAAAATACAGAAAATATTGATAAATAGGGGGAAATTCATACAAATGGGAAAAAATAGGGAAAAGTACGAAAAAATATGGAAAAATAGATAAAATAAGCAAAAATAGGGAAGCATGGAGAAATATACGGAAAAATTGCAAAATATAGAGAAAATAAGGACAAATAGGGAAAAGTAGGAAATAATAGGAAAAAGTGAAAAAAAACATGGAAAATAGGTAAAAATAGATACAAATATAAAAAAATAATGAAAAATAGGGGAAAATGGGAAAAAATTATGAAAAAAGAAAAAAGTTACAAAAATAGAGAAAATGGGGAAATACAGGAAAAATGGTTACAAATAGGGCATAGAAAAAAAATAGTGTATAGGAAAATAGACAGAAATAGTAAAAAAGGAAAAAAGAGAGAAATATTAAAAGACGTTTAAAGTTGAAAAAATAAGGTAAGGAATCGCACAAACTTTTTTAACATGTTCAAGATTCTAATAAACATTGTGCCTATATAACCCACAAAAAGAGAAGAAAAAACGTTGAAGGAGAGAGATAACTAAAGTTGGAACTACAAATGATCATTCAGAACAACTTTTGTGATTTACATACTAAATAAATCGGTCGTGCGAAGAATAAACGCCGCAAGTCATTTAGAAAATTATGACAGTTTATTATTGATTTTCTATGGTGTGTTGTCATGTTTATCGATAATAGTAACGGCGTTTATAGAAATATGTATATATAAATAAAATGAGGCTTTAAAACTAATATTATTATTAAAATTAACGATTATTTATATGAATATAATGATCAATGATAAACACTTTGTTTGTATCTATACTTTTTCATACGTTTCATTAGATCTTAGTTATTTATCGTGTATTTAATACATTGATTTTGATAAGAGAACAATAAATGGCCTTGACTTTTGAACTCTAGATGGTATAAGGTCTGTGACATCCTAGTTGCAACTAGTGCTAGAAATCAAAAAATTTTTATTTTTAATTTTTAATTTATCGAATCAATCGTTAATCGCAGAAAATATATCATATATATACAGCGGGAGAAAGTATGATTTTAACATTATATTTTCACATACACAGAATAAACAAGTGAAAAACGGCCATATTTTTGCCGTAATTTCGAGTATTAGATATTTCCATATAGGTATATACTACACTATAAGTATATGGTATAAATAACGGAAAAGTAAAAAAAGTTCAAAGATTAATATAATTTTTAGGGTTTTTACCAAATGCTGAATTGATTGCTGTTGTCCGTTTGTCTCTATCTCTCACCGTTCTCAAGTTGAATCAGGCTAACAGACGGACGAACAGACCAAAACCGTTTTATAAGATTTTTTCTTCTTCGAAAACTCTAAAAAAGCGGAGTTTCTTCAATAAAGTAGTACCGGTAACGCTTCGGTATTTTAAAACGCTTTTCTAACAAAAACTGTTTTAAATTTTACTGAAACATATAAAAAGCTTGTAGTACTAAATGTGAAGTGAGTTCAAGTAAAAATTTATGACTCAAAGTAAAATATGTGCCAGTAATTAAGATAAAATGCATGCCAGTAGTGCCTCAATACAACTATAGTGATCTTAAAATTACACAGCCCCACAAAAAAAGTTCATACACAAGAGAGTGCCATATGTATTCCCATGTATTTTTCGACGCTGAATCCGATCCCGAGCTCAGAATTACGCCTACACGTCTGGAATTGGCCCCAGGGGCCGAAAATGGCCTGAAATTCGGTTCCCGGGATAAGGCGAAGTCGACGCTGAATTTTGGAGCTAATGCCGGATTTGTGCTCGAAAAGTTTATGGCCATCTGAAATTCCGGGTTTGGGTCCGTGAAAATGACCCCTTGGGGTGGGAAAATCCTGTTTTGGACGTCCCGGTCGCGACTGTAGTATTTTCATGGACTTTCCAATTCTGGGGCTGAGACTAGGTGTGAAAAGTGTTTGATAAGCTGAAATTTCCAGTTTGGGTCCGGGAAAATGGCCCATTGGGGCCGGAAAATCATATTTCGTACGTACCAATCGCAACAGTGGGATTTTTATGTACTAATTCCTGTAGCTTAGACTGTGCATGACAGGTTTATGGCCATGTGAAATTCCCTGTTGGGGTCCCTCAGGTCCAGAATTGAAAAACACACGAAAATACCACTGTTGCGACTGGTGTGTCCGAAATATGATTTTCCGGTCCCAATAGGCCATTTTCCCGGACACAAACTAGGAATTTCAGCTGACCAAACACTTTTCACACCCAGTCTCAGCTCCAGAATTGAAAAGTCCATGAAAATAACACATTCGCGACGAAGACGTCCAAAACAGGATTTTCCCGCCTTAAGTGGTCATTTTCCCGTCCCAAGGGGTCATTTTCCCGGACCCAAACCCGGAATTTCAGTTGGCCATAAACTTTTCGAGCACAAATCCGGCTTTAGCTCCAAAATTCAGCGTCGATTTCGCCTTACTCCTGGAACCGAATTTCAGGCCATTTTCGGCCCCTGGGGCCAATTCCAGACGTGTAGGCCCAATTCTGAGCTCGGGATCGGATTCAGCGTCAAAAAATACATGGGAATACATATGTCACTCTCTTGTGTATGAATTTTTTTTGTGGAGCTGTGTTATTATTGTAAGAAAGATGTTCAACAATCGAGTATAAAAGCATCAATTCGTGTTATCATTTCTAAACTGATTATACAGAGTGAGTTTTAAGTATGGAACGCCTCAATTACCTTGGTAACGGATCGTACGATTTTTATAGATTTTGGTGTGCAAAGGTCTTACAACAATGTAAATGCCACCATAATATCGGCCATTTTATAAGACCTTTGCAGACAAAAATCTATAAAAATCGTGCGATCCGTTTCTGAGGTAGACAAATTAGACAAATATGCAAAAATAGAAAAAAAAAACAGGGAAATACAGAAAAAAATATGCAAAAAAAAATTGAAAAAAAAAACAGTAAAAATCAGTAAAATATAGGAAAATGGGAAAAAAGTAAGAAAAATAGGAAAAAAACAGGAAAAAAACAGGAAAAATGGAGAAATTAAAAAAATTGTAAAAAATATTGAAAAGAGGAAAAAATATTAAAAATAGGGAAAAAGGGAAATAATATGAAAAAATCGGAAAAATTAAATAACGAAAAAAATAATAAACAATAAAAGTAGGAAAAAATAGGTTGGGTTAGGAAAAAGTATGGAAAAAAATTGGAAAACAGTATAAAAACGGAAAAAGTAAGAAAATAGAAAAAAGAGAAAAAACGAAAAAAAATGAAAAAAATTAAAAAGAGCTAAATACGAAAGTTTAAAAAATATCGCAAAAAATTGCAAAAAAAAATCGTAAAAAACGTAAAAAATTCGAAACAAAATAAAAAAAATCGTAAAGTATATCAATAAAAAACACCTGAAAAAAATGGAAAAAAGTTAAAAAAGCAGTAAAAACAAAAAAGAAAAAGTAAGAAAATTAAAAAAACAGGAAAATAGGCAAAATTAGAGAAAACAGGAAAAAAGGGAAGAATAGGAAACAATAAGCAAAAAATAGGAAAAATGAGTAAAATGAAAAAAACATGATCAAATATTAAAAACATAAAAAAAAACAGGAAAATACAGGGAAAAAATTGGGAGAGAGAGAGAGAGAATTACACAAGGAAAATGTGGTTTTATTCTATTAAATTGGGTATAAAAATAATTGTTTTAGTATTTTCCGGTTAATGTTAAGTAATTTTAACCTCTTGTCTTTTTTTCTATGCAGAACAAGGTAGAGTGCCACAAAACATAATGATTCGTTTTTGGACGAGATCTCGCCTAATGCAGCAACTAAAAATATGCGGTTTTTTCATGATATTTAAAATATTTATTAGAAGAGCGCATCTGTGCTACTTTTTTAAATTTATCTAGAGAAAAAAGTTTTACTAAAAACAAAAATTTAAAAAGTGCCACGGAAACTCTCTTAAGAATTAAATATAAAATCGATTGTTGAAAACAGCAGCTTCCTATCTGTAATATGAACGGAGCGCTCGTCCAAAAACTATTTCAGGCAAGATAACATGAAATTGGTGCCTCAAACAATCTTGTATCAGTAAGATTCTTATGTGGGACACATTGTATATGGTTGAAAATTAAATTATTTACAGTTAATTAATATCGACGCATCTTCATCACATTATCTATCTTTGATATTTACACAAAACAGTTTCACTCATAAATATACAAAATCCAAAGATTAGTTTACGGACGCGTTAATTACGTTATACAATATAACTGAACGCGTATTATAAATTTTATTTACTTTTTTTTTTTTAATCGTTGACAATATTATATAAATGTAAGTTCAATTAGGTAATTAATTAGGTGATATTAGGGAAGATACTATACAAAAGAAATGTAAGAAATGTTGTCTTCAGTAGAACAAGAATACATATGGACTGATTGACTGATTGATATAAATATTAAAATTAGTAAAAAAAATAAATAAATTGAAATAAAATATAATCATCAAGTCACGATATATATTATTCCATATATTTAATAGTTATTTATGATATAAGTGTTAAAAGTACATTTTTAACTTTTTAAACCACATGAGTGCCTTAAATATATACAAATATCATACATTATTTTTTCTACAAATGGCAAAAACATACAATAATTAAAAATTAAATGTTTATAATATCTTACATCCAGATTTAAAATTTGAAATGTCCTGTCAGTTTTATTAAAACGCTAGTACTGGCTGTTGTGATTGGTCAAAAATGGAATACATTTTACTTGACATTTTACTTTTAACACTAGTGCCTTAAAGTAGGTATCTTAAGGCACTAGTGTCTTAAAGTAATATTTTTAAGGCAAGTAGACAGTGTTAAAAGATTTCTAATCAATATTTCTAGTTTTAAGGTATTTAAGGTATTATTTACTCTATTATATTATTATCTATAATCTGCCATACATAAGTATCTTACTTCGTGGCTAACTTGTTTATTTGTAATATTTTGTTTGTTAATAGTCTGTATTATACAAATAAATATTATTATTATTATTATTATTATTAATCAGTTTAGAATTATTTTTTGTACTTTCAACAAAACAAAATTTTAACTGTTAAGTATAAATATTTTATCCTGTTTTTTAAACTTATAATTAAAAAAAACATTTTTAAAATTTACTCTTTTAAAGCCAGTAACTCCCTTAATATGCATTTAAAAACCTATGCTTACAGGAACGATTTTTATTAATTTTAGGAGTACTATCAGCCCTTGAATTTTTTTACACTATTTGAGGGACACCCTCTATAATATTTAAGTTATTTAGAAAATTAGTTAACACCTTAACTACTATACATATCCAAAAATTGTACAGAAGTAGTTAAGTTGCAAAATTCATATTTACTTTAATTTTGCACTAATAAACGAATTAACAAACTAAAAGAAAGTAGTAGATCGACAAAAATAAATTTAAATCACCATCAAAAAAAATAACGAAGGATAATAAAAATAAGAATCAAATTGATGAAGGTTTGTTAAATTATGTCAATTTTTCATAAAGGACCCCGCACTTTTTAAATCGAAAGTGGCTTTCGGTCAAATTTGATGATTTTTGCATATGTTTAAATTAATGATCAATTAGCAACATATTTTGATTAGAATACATGTATAATAGTTTAAAAATACAATAACACTAATTTTAAATTTCAGCTATACAGGGTGAATCGTTTTGAAAATAACAGTAGACAGTTTCAACGGTGTAAAATTTTGTCACTAATCATCGAAACGAAACTAAACTTTATGATTATAATCGATTGGGTAAGGAGTAGAGTAAAAATACAAAAAATGCGTTTATACAGGGTAAGCCAAAAAGTTGGATCGATGAATGTTTTATATTTTTAACATACTCCATATTTTAAAATATCTAAAGAACAACTACAAAATATCATTTTTAAAAATGTATAATACATTCACCCTCTAGATTGATTATAGAATGAAATTAGCGAAAAGTGGCTATTTTTAAAAAATACTCAGTATAACAAAAAATCTTCAGTAAAATTGTGTCTTGTTTTACTATTACAAAGAAATTATATTCTAAAATAAACTTGCAAAAAATGGTGGGGTCCATTTTATATAGAAAATATGTATTTTTTCTGGTTTTATAAACAAAATTTGATTTAATAATATTGTTTAGCCCCTGTAACAAAAAAACTGTCGACGTTATTAAAACATGCTCACTGTAGATAGAAAGATGAAAAACTATACTGTATATGTTAATATTTTCAAAATATTGGATAAAAAATTGTCATTGTGAGAATAGGGAGAGACCACAACTATAAGATTTTTTTAATTTTTCTTATTTTTGTCTCTCCCTTTTCTCAAGTTCACAATTCTTAATCAAAAATTTTGAAAAAATTCCCACTGTAAGTATGTTTTATTCTCATTTTAGTGATATTAAGTTGATATTGTAATTTTACGGATAATTTGTTTTTTTTTTAGCTTTATAAACAATATTTGAATTATAATTTTTATTTACATATTGTTTAGCCCCTGTAACAAAAAAAACTGTAGACGTTATTAAAACATACTCACTATAGATAGAAAGAGAAAAAAATATACTATATATGCGAATATTTTGAAAATATTAGATAGAAAATTGTGATTGTGAGAATAGGGAGAGACCACAACTATAAGATTTTTTAATTTTTCTTATTTTTGTCTCTCCCTTTTCTCAAATTCACAATTCATTATTAAAAATTTTGAAAAAATTGCCACTGTAAGTATGTGCTATTCTCTTTTTAATGGTATTAAGTTGATACTGTAATTTTACGAATAATTTGTTTTTTATAGCTTTAAAAACAAAATTATAATTAAAATTTTTAGTTACATATTGTTTAGCACCTGTAACAAAAAAACTATAGAATTTATTAAAACATGCTCACTGTAGATAGAAAGAGAAAAAAATATACTATACAAGCGAATATTTTGAAAATATTAGTTAAAAAATTGTGATTGTGAGAATAGGGAGAGACCACAACTATAAGATTTTTTTAATTTTTCTTATTTTTGTCTCTCCCTTTTCTCAAGTTCACAATTCTTAATCAAAAATTTTGAAAAAATTCCCACTGTAAGTATGTTTTATTCTGTTTTTAGTGATATTAAGTTGATATTGTAATTTTACGGATAATTTTTTTTTATAGCATTATAAACAAAATTTGAATTAAAATTTTTAGTTACATATTGTTTAAACCCTGTAACAAAAAAACTGTCGACGTTAATAAAACATGCTCACTGTAGATAGAAAGAGAAAAAAATATACTGTATATGTGAATATTTTCAAAACATTGGATAAAAAATTGTGATTGTGAGAATAGGGAGAGACCATTACTATAAGGATTTTTTAACTTTCTTTATTTTTGTCTCTCCCTTTTCTCAAGTTCACAATTCTTTCTTAAAAATGTTGAAAAAATTCCCGATGTAAGAATGTTTCATTATATTTTTAATGGTATTAAGTTGATATTGTAAGTTTACGGTAATTTGTTTTTTTATAGCTTTATAAACAATTTTTGAATTATAATTTTTAGTTTAAATATTGTTTAGCCCCTGTAACAAAAAAACTGTCAACGTTATTAATGCTCGCTATAGATAGAAAGAAAAAAAAATACTACTTATGCCAATGTTTTCAAAATTTTAGTTAAAAAATTGTGATATTGAGAATAGGGAGAGACTATAACTGTAGGGATTTTTTTTAATTTTCCTCATTTTAGTCTCCTTTTTCTCAAGTTCACAATTTTTTTTAGAAATATTTGTATAAATGTATATATTGATCTAAGCAGTTTGCATTAAGTAAAACCAAACCAAATTTTTGTTGATTATTAAACTACAATATTTCATCAACATTTTTAAAATAAACTAAAGCAATTAAAATTATCTATAGATTAGTAATTGACCTACCTAAGTACTATTACAATCAATTTCAAATTTTAAACATACATTTTTTTTTTAGATTTACTGACTCTCTAATATGAAATACTTCACTGCTATTTATTTCTTCGCTGGAGTTTTTCTAGAAGTTAGCACGATTTTGCCATCAATAGTTGGTAAGAAGATTTTATTATTACAGGAGACAGAGTTGATTTAATGACTTAGATCACTATTAAGTGTCAAATGATAGAAATAATTTCCAAAATGACTTGACGCCTTTTATAATAGCAAAAATAATTTTAGCATATTTCCTAATTTGATAAACACTTTTCTCTTACTTGCTGTGTTAAATTTATTTTTGTTTATGCATTTATCTTTTTATTAAACAAAAATAATAATTATACGATATATACAATTATTTATATTTTCAAATAGTCAGAAAAGCCACAAAAAAAAATAATTTCTGGCATATTTGACGTTATTTTGGAGCCGGAAATTTAAAATTATGATTACTTGATTTTTGTAGGTACAAAAATTCGTATTAATGAAAATCTGGATAAAAGGAAATTAAAAATAAATCAAGAAGATATTGAAGATGCAATAGATTTCGCAACAAAAAATACAGAATACTTAGAACGATTCGAAACCATAATTCAAAAACAAAGTCAAATAGTACCAGGAACCCCAGCACATGGTTTCTTTATGACGCAGAAACCAGATTGGACAGCCATAAAAAGAGGAAGACAAGCCCAACTGGCATTGAAAGCATCTGCACAGTTAACTTATAGCACTTGTTACCAGTCAGTGTCCAATTTTATTTTTTCCATTATTTTACGTTAATAATTGACTTTTCAGGCATAATATCGATTTAAACCAATGTATCCAACAAATCCAAAATTTATCTTTTCAAGATACATCTTTGAGCTTTATTTGTAATCATCTCAAAAGAGAATGTAGTCCAAAAGAAAAATTAAATAATTACAGATCTGTTGATGGAACATGTAATCATGTTAATAAAAGAAGTATAGGGGAATCACATACAGCATTTTCTAGGTAAGACAATTATAATTAATTAAATTAAATGTAAATAGTGTTAGTTGAGGTATGAAGTGACCATTATATTATTAATATAAGAAAGTATAAGAAATATATGAAATATGTAGTTGAGGCGTTGACGATTTTAATTTTCAGATTGTTAAATCCAAAATATTTAAATTATTTGGACATACCAAAGCGTTCCGTCACCAAAGAAGCAATGCCAAGTGCAAGACAAGTTAGCAATGCATTTGTAAAACATAATGAAAATCCTCACGAGTATCTTACTTTAGCGTTTAGCCAATGGGGACAATTTATAGAAGAAGACTTAAGTAGATTCTCGTCTCCTCTAATGTGTAAGTACACGTATTATAAAATAGGCCTTATAATGACGTCATGAATATATATTTTAGTTCATTATAACGTGTCTTTCCGTTGTTGTGATGATACTGGTTTTAACTTAGCTCCCAGATATACCCATCCTTCATGTATGCCAATTTCTATCCCATCTGATGATATCTACTATACTCGAAAGCATGTAGAATGTATGGATTATGCCAGATCACTTCCAGCTTTAAGACTTGATTGTAGCTTTGGTCATATGGAACAGGTATTTATTGTTTACTGTTTTTAACAATTCCACTTTTTCCATTTAAAACACAAGAGCTTTATTTTTAGCAAAATCAAGCAACTCATTACCTTGATGGATCCCAAATCTATGGCGCCATCATAGAAAAATCTTTAAAATTGCGTGAAAAGCACAATGGAAAATTAAAAACATCCATAATAAACAATAAAACAGTTTTACCTTTATTAAAAAATGATATGGTAAAATCAGACAAATATATTTGGTTCGACTCAGGTGACACCCGCGTTAATTTTATTCCTCAGCTTACTGTAATGCACACCATTTGGGTTAAAGAACATAATAGAATAATTGAGGAATTAACTCAAATGAATATGGATTGGGATGGAGAAATGCTTTTCCAGGAGGCCAGAAGAATAGTGATCGCTGAGATGCAACATATTACCTATAATGAATGGATGAAGAACTTATTGGGTAAGTTTATAATTAATTTTTTAAGATATATTGGTGATCAAAAATTCGAAAGGAAAGAAAGAATAATAACATTTATTATCATTTGTTTATAAAGTGCGTTTAATACGTAAATTATTAATAAAAAAGTACTTTTTGTTTTGCACACCCTGTATTTTTGTTTTGTAAGAAAATTTTCTACGTTTAATATAATTTATCAATCTAAGCAAATATATATAAAACTTATATAGGATGATTCGAAAAATACGCAAATCAATAAAAAAGTACTTTTTGTTTTGCACATCCTGTATTTTTGTTTTGTCAGAAAATTTTATTCGTAATAAAAGTTTCTACGTTTAATTGAATTTATCAATCTAAACAAAAATATATATATAATTTATATGGGGTGATTTGAAAAATACGTAACTTATCAATAAAAAAGTGCTTTTTGTTTTGCACACCCTGTAGTTTTGTTTTGTAAGAAAATTTTATTCGTAATGAAAGTTTCTACGTTTATTATAATTTATCAATCTAAGCAAAGATATATGAAACTTATATAGGATGATTCGAAAAATACGCAAATCAATAAAAAAGTACTTTTTGTTTTGAACACCTTGTAGAGTTTTGTTTTGTCAGAAAATTTTATTCGTAATAAAAGTTTTTACGTTTAATTGAATTTATCAATCTAAGCAAAAATATACAAAATTTATATAGGGTGATTCGAAAACTACGTAAATTATCAATAAAAAAGTACTTCTTGTTTTGCACACCCTGTATTTTTGTTTTGTCAGAAAATTTTATTCGTAATAAAAGTTTTTAGTTTAATATAATTTATCAATCTAAACAAAAATATACAAAACTTATATTAGGTGATTCTAAAAATACGTAAATTATCAGTAAAAAAGTATTTTTTGTTTTGCACACCCTGTATTTTTGTTTTGTCAGAAAATTTATTCGTAATAAAAGTGTCTACATTTAATAGAATTTATCAATCTAAGCAAATATACAAAATTTATATAGGGTGATTTGAAAAATACGTAAATTATCAATAAAAAAGTACTTTTTGTTTTGCACACCCTGTAGTTTTGAGATATTTATTTTCTGAGAATACTGTCATTATCCAAAATAATTATAGATACAAAACGTTCAAAAGGTAAATTGAGCTTTGCTGGTTTTTTATTATTACTATTATTGAACGTTTTGTATCTATAGGCTTATTTAAAATTAAATTATTGTGGTACCTGACTTTTTGCTTTATTTTTTGTAACAACTAACAATCTTTTCTTTTTAATGTGATTTTAGGTCAACAGCATTTGGATAGAGTCGAAAAGCAAAAAAAATTTAATGAAAAAATTGATCCAACTACTTCTAATGAATTTGCAACTGCTGCAATAAGAGCATTGTATTCTATGATTCCAAAAACTATTAGGTAATGATTAAAACCAATAATTATTTTTACCGTATATTAAAAAAATCGGCTGTGTCACTCCAGAACTTTCCCGGCTCGGCTGTAGAGAATACGATTATTTTAATTGCATAATAATAAGCATTACATTAGTCTCGTACTAAAGTTGTAGAGAATTTTATGATCTACAACTAGATTAGTTTGCACTAAAATCCATTGTTTGTCTTCAAAATTAAAAAAAGTCAAAAAGCCAAAATGTGTATATTTTTCGCCATCTAGCGGCGAAACTATGGGGAATTCGAAAAAAAGTTAAAGGAAATTTGTTGCTCTATAACTTTGTCCTTTAAAATTATGCACTAAAGTGCATTGTTTGTCCTCAAAATTTGAAGAAACTGGGGAAAAACTACATGCACATTTTGGGCGCACTCTAGTGGCCCAGCTATTAGAAATTCTGGAAAAAGTTTGATACAAAAATTGTAGGAAATTTTATTCTCTAAAATTTTGCACTTCTTCATTTTGCACTAAAGTGTATTGTTTGTCCTTAAAATTTAAATAAAGGCAAAGAATCTTATTCAATCAACGGTTCGGTAGTTATCGTGGAAGATTACGTATAGACACATAGACACACAGACACACAGACACACAGACACACAGACACACAGACACACAGACACACAGACACATAGACACACAGACAGAACTTACTCTGGAAATGGTTTCAATCTTCCTGGGTACCTCAAAATGAATATTTCATCGATATCTCGATTTTTTTTTGCTCATTCACTATAATTTTCCTTTGATGAAACCGGGAAAGTAAAAATGAAATGAAATGAAACGAGTAAGTATATTACTAAATTGTGACACTCGATTACTGTCGGTATTTTTATTCTAGAGTCAATAATGTTTATTAAAATAAAAAGAGAAAGTTTATAAGGTATTGGATAATTGGAATGAGACACATTATGACAATTTTACATTTTTCCCCCAGATTTTCCTTATTTTTTTATATTATTCCCTATAATTTCATATTTTTTTCTAATTTCCCCATTTCCTCCTATTTTTTATTATTTTTTCCGTATTTCTCCTATTATTATCTATTATTTTTTCTCTTTTTACTATTTTTACTTATTTTCAACTATTTTACAATATTTTCTCATAAGTTTCCCGATTTTTCTTTATTTATCTCTAATTTTCCTATTTTATTTATCTTTTTCTAGTTTTTTCCACTTTTTCCATACTTTTTCATGTTTCTCACTATTTTTTCCGATTTTTGCCAAGTTTACTATTTTTCCCCTATTTACTCTATTTTTCGCCAGTTTCCCCCATTTTTTACATTTTTAAGATCTCTTTCTATATATTTTTTTGCAGTCTAATGGATGATAACAAAAAAGAAAATTCATCGATACGTCTACTAAATCATTTTAATAAACCAGAAATAGTCCCAACATACTTCGAATCGCTTATAAGAGGACTAACTAGTCAGAAAGCACAAAAAATTGGAGTACATTTTTCTGAAGATGTAAGTTAAAAAATATAAACTAAAAATAAAACTTTCTCTTAAGTTAAAATTGACCGCGGATTCAGTAAAACTTTCTGCATATTTTCAAACTCAAAAAAAATATTATCTTCATAGCGCTGAAGTACAACTAACTATTAACCGGAATATAAAGGTAGGTCTAATTTATTATTTTTCTATATGTAACCACACAAGCAATGACAACAAGAAGAAACATTTATTATAGATGGAGATCTATATACTAAACATATACTGGGTTCAAAAATAACGACCAAAGGTGAAAAAAAAATAATGACCTTCTGGATTTTTTTTATCTCGTAAACTTTCACCTTTCTTTATCAATATTTGGTTTACATTATGATAACTTTGATTTCATTCTAATTCTGAGTGAAAAGATAATAAAAACGCATGCCCTACTTTAACTAATCTAAAGAGCGTTACACTTGAGTCACAAAAATTATTTATCTTAATGTTAATCTCAAAATTAATTATTCTATTACAAGCAGAACGTTGGTTAAAGATAAAGATAAAATAAGACGAAGAGGAGACCTTCTAGACAAAACTACTTTGAATAGTTGGAATAATAGGTCTAAAGCGAAAAAACCAGTAACTAAAGAAGAATGTAGAATTTTCATTTTGGTGAAGCACCAATACAATTAAGAGACATGTTAATATAATCCAACCAATAAGAAAAGACCTTGGACCTTAAGTATAATAAAAACGAAAAAAAAACGCAATTTGAAAAACATATCAAGTTCAATTGTGTCATTTGGACATGTTTCAATAATATGCAAAACTTTTGCCTAGAGTGCTGCGGAAAAGTATTACAACGGCTCAACTTGCCCATATTTACTGGCGGTAGAACGTGGCCAATGAAAAAAATGGAGCACTTAGCCATGTTTTGTTACAAAATGCGCAACCAATTAAAGTGACGGAAAAATAGTACCTCCAATCAGCGAGTCGGTACGACACAACTGGTCGTTACCTTGATATCGCGACGTGGTTACGAGGCAAGCAGAGACAAAATAGATAGTCAGGCGTGAATTCAACTGGTACTTGAACAGTCTGGAACCAGAAAAGGTCTTTGGTCAGGGATATTTGCAAAAATCCGAAAGTGACAAATTTTTAATCTTTCAACTGATAATTATAGCTAATTAAGTAATATAATTTAAAATTTTATTGTTCCAAAAAAAATAAGTGATTGTAAATTTGGCGCGAGAAGGAAATAACAATAATTCTGGAGGTTGAAATTTAACTGTTTTACTAACAATTATCTAAACGTTTGTTTCTTTTTTGTTTGTTTATCTCTAAAATAGAAGAAGTCTATTGTTTCTTGCTTCCTTATCAATACGAAAAAGTGGGGGTAATTGCCACCCTTTGGAGTGGATTAATTTTTTTTTGGGTAAGAACATAGGACTGATGTTAATTAAGCCAGACTCACTAGAGACTTTACTTTATAGTAAGTAAACTTTGAGTGTCATTTTTGCAATATAAATTGTATTGAAAATTGAAAATCATTGAAAATTGTTTGGTAAAAATCACGAAAAATCCTAATTTTTTTAGGTCCTTGTATACTCCTTAAAAAATCTTCATAAATCATTCAAAAATAAATTCTTAAAAAAATTCCGAAAAAAATTTTGACAGTTCATTAAAATTTTTAAACATCGTTTAAAAAATTATGAATACATTGAAAATCGTTGAAAAAATTTTGAAAAATTCTTGAAAGTATTTGAAAATAATTTTTTTAACAATTCCTCGACGAACCCTTAAAAATCCTGAAATCCTTGAAAATTCCTTGAAAATCATTGAAAATTCTTTGCTAAAAATGATGAAAAATCCTTAATTTTTTTAGGTCTTTATATACTCCTTAAAAAATCTTCATAAATTCTTCAAAAATAAATTTCTTAAAAAAAATCCGAAAAAAATTTGACAATTCATGAAAATCATTGAAAATTTTGAAAAATGCTTGAAAAAAAATCCATAAAAAATCCTATTTTTTTATGGTTCTTGTATACTCCTTAAACAATCTTGAAATATTTCAAAAATAAATTCTTAAAAAAAGATCCGAAAAAAATTTTGACAATTCATTAAAATCTTTAAACATCGTTAAAAAAAATTATGAAAATCATTGAAAATCGTTGAAAAATTTTTGAAAAATCCTTAAATATATTTGAAAATAATTTTTTTAACAATTCATCGAAGAACGCTTAAAAATCCTGAAATCCTTGAAAATTCCTTGAAAATCATTGCTAAAAATTCATGAAAAATCCTAATTTTTTTTAGGTCCTTGTATACTCCTTAAAAAATCTTTATGAAACCTTTAAAAATAAATTCTTAAAAAAATCTCAAAAAAATGTTGACAATTCATTAAAATCTTTAAACATCGTTAAAAAAATTATGAAAATAACTGAAAATCGTTGAAAAATTTTGGGAAAATCCTTGAAAATATTTGAAAATAATTTTTTTAACAATTCTTCGAAGATCCCTTAAAAAACCTGACCTTGAAACTTCTGAAAATCTTTGAAAATTCTTTGCTAAAAATCGATAAAAATTCCTAATTTTTTTTTAGGTCCTTGTATACTTCTTAAAAAATCTTTATAAATCCTTCAAAAATAAATCCTTAAAAAAATCCCGGAAAAAATCTTAACAATTAATTAAAATCTTTACATCGTTAAATAAATTTATGAAAATCGTTGAAAAATTTTGGGAAAATCCTTGAAAATATTTGAAAATATTTTTTTTAATAATTCGTCCAAGAACCTTGAACAATCCTGAAATCCTTGAAACTTCCTTGAAAATCATTGAAAATTCTTTGCTAAAGCTCCTAATTTATTTAAAGTCCTTAAAAAATTCTAGAAAATTTTTAAAAAAATCGTTGAAAGTATTGGAAATTTCATTACCAATTATAGAAAAAAAAAATCCCTTAAACATCCTGAAATTCTTTCTAAGTGAAAAATACATTTGTGTATATTAGAGGATTTCGGTGTTTTTCAAAAATATCAATTTGCAACTATACAAAAGTTGCAAAATCGCAAAAGATACTTTTTTTTATTTGTATAACTTTAATTTGAAGGCTATAGCGATAGCCTACCATTGCGGGTAGTTTATAAATCTAGGAATAGAAAAAAATTGCAAGAGTGATTTTATTAGCATTTTTTTTAATAGTAGCGGACTGGAGTCCTACAGTTTTTGTTAAAGTCATTTATAAATATATCCAAGATTTTATTGTCAATCATTTTTTTTATAAATATATTATTAATAATTATTCACAGTAACTTTCATTAACTTGTTTTTTTATTTCACGCTTTATTTTTTTTAATAAATCACCGTAAAATTTCATTTACGTGGTGTTGATTTTTCAGCCTAAAGGGGTAATAATAGTCTAAAACTAAAAATATGAAGAGAGAACAATCAAATAGTAAAAGTAAGGTAAAAGCTCGATTATTTAACTCCTCAAGGCAACCCTTCCCCCTAATCCTGTCTGTAAAAACAAAAACTCTCCAACTCTTCAACTAAAGTAGCACACTTAGGCCCTGTATTTTTTCTTCTAAGAAAGTGATGGCAGTTTTCTACCAAAAATTTGGACCATAGTGGGTACAATTGGAGTACCCCGTTTTAACGGTTTTTTGATAAATAGCGCCAGGTAAAATTATACAAAAACATTTGATGTTACATGAAAAAAGCCATTTTTCCGATTATTACACGAGTAAAAAATAATAAACAGAAAGCCAAGATGTAAGCATATTATCTAGCAAATATTTTTTACCTAATCACATGCAAACTGAAAACATACATATCTACAAAAATAGCTCTAGTTGAAAAACAAAATAACTTAAGCTTTTACCTAATAACTGAAGCAATAATCCAAAACAGGAATCATCAGACTTTCTTGCTGTAATTTTACGAAAACATTTCCCTTTCACTTTTAAGACAAATTGACTTAAACATATGGCAATCTCATTGTTGCCAGTAATTTCTAAAGAGATTTTTTTTATGGAATTATTCACAGAAAACAATAAATTAATAATTTGGTTTCATACAAAACCATTTATCAAGTGTAGAGCTTTAATGTTTTTGACCCCTTCTACCGTCCAGACATAGTACCCGTTGATAGTCCTCATCTTCTGTATCTACTGACAAAAAACCTGATTTTTTGGAGTCAAAAAAAAAAAAGAATTTATTTATGTTTTTGTTTTTAGATAACTAACAATTTGTTCGCAAATGCAAATTTTGGTTACGATCTTTTAAGTCTAGACATTCAAAGAGGAAGAGACCATGGTTTACAAGGTTATAATGCTTATAGACATATTTGTGGATTAAAAAAAGCAACCAAGTTTAATGATTTTGGTGATGTCATGTTAAAACAAGTATGTATTTAAATACTAATTCATAAAAATCTAATGTTTTTTTTTGTAGAATATTCTAATTTTATCAAAAGTTTACAAACACGTAGATGATGTAGATCTAATAATTGGAGGACTATTAGAAAAACCAGTTAAATCCATATTGGGACCTACTTTTTCTTGCATTATTGCTGATCAATTCATAAGAACCAAACAGGGAGATCGTTTTTTTTATACAAATCCTTATCAACCTAAACCATTTACTAGTATGCAATTGGTCGAAATACAGAAGGTTACGCTAGCTAGAATTTTCTGTGATAATTCTAATATAAGGAAAATTCAACCAAGAATTTTTGAAAAAATAAATGACAAGTACGTAAATTCAAAATTATCTATTTTTATATTAATTTATATTTTTTTATTCTAGTAACTTACTTGTAAGTTGTAATAGTGAAACTATTCCAACATTGAATTTGACATCATTCTTAAATGACAAAGAAAAATATCATATGTGATAAATGTTCAATAAAGAAAAGACTGATTAGTTTATTAAGTTAATTTTTATCACTTAAATAAAAGTTTTATAATAATCAATGATTATCATAAATGTGTTCCGAATTAAAATTAATTTCCCCATCAGGTTTGAAATGTTCAAAAACCACAAGAGTATTTTCTCCTTCTCTTAATAAAGGTGCTGGTAAGTAAAGAGTTTGAATTGGTCCCATCCTAGCATACCTCCCTAGTACAAATCCATTTACAATAACGATACCTTTTCTCCAATTTTGCATATCTACAAAAGTATCTTTAGGAGTACCATTTATTATTAAAGAACCTTGGTATAAAACAGGACCAACGGAGTTTTTATTATAATCTTCTTGGAAGTTTAAATTATTTATCCAAGATGTTTTAAATTCTAAAGGATAAATTAACCAATCTGTAAGATATTGATTATTAACTAGAACGCCTCCTTGCCATAATCCTTTAAACTGATTATAGGATCTAACGTTTACTCTTCCCCAGTTTTCTACTATTAGATCTAAATTAGCTCCTTGTAGATTGATATCTGTGAGAGTTACACCCGTATGCATAGTCGTTCGCCAGCCACTCGCCAAAGTTTCGCCGCTCGCTACCCAAGAATTGTAATGCATAGTCAAACGCCAGAACAGTAACGACTGCGCACTAGTTTATATTTCGGCGAAGCGGTGGCGAAATACGGGAGATGGTCAGTAGCATCTCCGCCAATTCTCCGGCACACTTTCAAAACTATTTCAGTTCAGGGAACAGTTGTAGTAATGCAGTTTTTAAGTTATAATTATATTTTTTTTAATAATTCTTACAAAGTGTTTTATTATAATATATACAGGATTAAATATTTTTTTTAATTTTCGAATTTTAGATATAAAACTAACATTTAAATACATTATCAGTACAAACAAATTTGATAATACTAAACTTTGTTTAACAATTAAATTATTATTATATATTTTTAATAATTCATACAAAGTATTTCATATAAACAGGATGGAAAAATTTTTTTTTTAATTTTCTAATTTTAAATATAAAACTAACATCTAAATACATTATCACAAACAAAATTGATAATATTAAACATTTTTTAACAATTAAATTATAATTATATATTTTTAATAATTCATACAAAGTATTTCATATATACAGGATGAAAAAATTTTTTTTTTAATTTTCTAATTTTAAATATAAAACTAACATCTAAATACATTATCACAAACAAAATTGATCATATTAAACTTTTTTTAACAATTAAATTATAATTATAAATTTTTAATAGTTTCTACACAGGGTTTTATTACAATATATACAGGATGAAATAATTTTTTTAAATTTTCTATTTTTTTTTAATTTAGCCTGTTCTTGCTGCATAACCAGTTTTATAACATGCCTCATCCATTCTTACTTTATGTAATTCCTCAAGCTTTTCTCGTTCCCTATTTATGAGCTGCAACCTAACTTGCGTTATTTCGTCTAGGTGACTTTTTTGCAGTTTTTATTTTTTTAAGAAGACACTAGAGTAGATGGTGTAGCTGAAATAAATAAAAAATGTTGGGACAATACAGTACAAACAAGAACAAAAAGAAATTATACTTTTCAGTACAATTTTCACATGATGTATGAAGTAGCACATATTCATAAAAAAATACGTAATTTGAAAATGACAAATTTAATTCTTTTGTTGACACGTTTTACGATTTAAACGTAAATAATTAAAAAAAATAATATGTACCTATTACTGGGAGTACTACTTCATTTACCCGTGCTTCAGAGGTGACAGAAGTTGAAGGTGTGTTTAAAATAAAAGGGAAACCTTTTTTTTGTAACAATTTTTATAAAAAATACACCATATCTTTTTAAGAACTTGTAAATTAATAAAAAAAAAATTACCTTTTTCCGAATTCAATATCGTTTCCACCACTGTGTCTCCTTCAATATTTACGTTAGACGTAAATGCGTAAATTTTTGGTCGGCTTTTATCTATGAAAAAAAAACTGCATTTAGTATAACAGACGATATACAAAAACGATACTACATATAATTTTTTTTTTTCGTTATTAATCCATCGTTATTATAATTACCTGCGTATTCGTTGTCACATTAAATTCGGCTACAAATTTTTCCCATCTTTTTTTTCTATATTATCATCCGTTCTTTTATTTTCAATAACAGGATATCGTCCAAGAATCTGTATTAATATTTCTTTCTCGCCCACTGAATACTTCACTGCCATTTTTAATTTAATAGCCCTCAACCGCAACCTAACCACCGAATTTTAACTTTTCAATAAGAAAAAAATGCACCGTGTCATCTAAATTCCTCAAATGCACGTAGTAATACCCACGTGTTTACTGTAAACAGATGAATTACGCATGCTTAAGCACCCAAGGACGGTCGGAGACTCGTAGGAGCTTTGCCAGAGAGGAGACCGGAGAGAGATCGACTATGCATAGTAAACCTTGCGCTGCACTTTCGCCAGCGCGTCGCTGGATCACTCGCTGGGATAAGCCTTCGGCGTATCGCGAGCGAACGACTATGCATACGGGTGTTAGTGTCCCATTAACTACTCTAGATGTACCAAATTGGTTCATATCAGCTGCCCTAGAAATCCAAGGTGAAACCAGCACTCCATTGACAAGTACCATAACTGTATCACAAACTCTTCCTTCAATTTTAAGTACTGCTCCTGCAGTAAGATCTAATGTTTTACTATAGACAATATACCCATAGCTTTGTCCGTTATTGTTATTAATATCCAGTTTTTCCATTGGAACTACATTTTTAGAATAAATACTTGGTACTGTTAGTAAAGCTTCTTCAATGGTTAATTGTTTTTGTATAGTAACTGCTGGATACACAATTTTTTCTAGTAGTACTGGAATATCTGGAAGTTGCGTTTTTATGGGATTGTATTTTTCTAATAGATCTTTTGCAGCATAGTATTTATCAGAATAACCACCTGATTCGTCTAAAAGAGCAGTATAATCATAGCTCGATATAATCGAGTGATAATCTAAAAAAATATTTTATTAAAAAAATACTCTCATATTATCACTGCAAAATACCTGACTCGTAATCATCAAATTTTAAATTTTGTGCCCCATTTAAAAATCCAAAATTAGTTCCTCCATGAAACATATAAATATTAACAGATGAAGGATACTGTAATATTTGTTCATAAATGTTTACAAAGTCTTCCAAAGTGCCAGTATTATGTCTACTTCCCCAAAAATCGAACCATCCTGGGTAAAACTCCATTGTCATTAAAGGCTTATTTGGTTGCAATGCTTTAAGATTATCTAAATTGGTTTTAACATCATCTTTAAAATTTCCAGTCAGGAAAAAAAGACTTCGTATAGTTCCACTAGCCATCTTAACAGGATTATCTGCTGTAGTTAATAGTTCTTTTATATCTAAAATATTTAGCTATGTTAAAGACAGCTCTCAAATATTATTACTCTGTTTTCACTAACAAATATCTTTATTTACTTACCATTATCTATCATTATCTGCCTTATCTGTTTCAAATATTCCAAATCTTTTTTACCAGAATTAGCGTATTCATTTTCTACTTGAAACATTAAAATCGGACCTCCTTTAGAAAATTGAAGAGCAGCTAGTATTGGTAACAACATGTTAAAGAATCTGGATACATATTTCATAAAAACTGGATTGCTCGTTCTAACTTCTATGTCGTCTTCTCTTAACAACCAGCTAGGAAATCCTCCAAATTCAAACTCTGCGCAAATGTAAGGACCAGAACGAACTATAGCAAACAGGTCTTCTTCTTGGGCTGTTTTAAGGAATTCTTGTAAATGGAGGAAGTCGGACATATCGTTATTTCCATCTCCAAAGTCAAATTCACCTTAAAATATAATAAACGGTATATAGAAATTTTGCTAGAAGAACCAATATTAGAGGATGTAAGAGATATTATCAAGAGAAAGGCAACTAGGGAGGATGGAACAAATTTAGAACTGATAAAATGCGTGGAGAGTTGTTTCATGAAAGAATACATAGATTGGTTAAGAAACTATGGGAAGAGCAGAAAATCCGAAACGAATGGGAAATTGGACAAATTATAACTATAAACAAAAAGGAGACCAGCAATAATGTAAGAACTATATTATGAAACGTAGCCTATAAAATGTTATTATTAGTAAACAACTAAGAAACCTAATACCCACACAGCACATCTACTTCCATTGGATGTCCTGAGGATACCATTTTGGACATTCAATGGACGACCATATTTGGACATAAAATGTATACTAACAGTTCAAAGCTATACAGAGTAATGGATCCTCAAATCCTCCATTGGACATATTTAATTGGACTTTAATATCCATCTTTGGACGTACAACCGCCATACAATTTGGAACATCCATTGTATTGTAAGTACAAATGATGCTCATTCGAAGCCCACGTCTTGAAACGGACGTTAAATTGACGTACAATGGATATCTAATGTAAGTCCATCTTTATACTTACAATGGATGTACATCAAACATCAATGAATGGTTGGACTTGATATGGTCGTTGAGTTTACGTTCACTGGACGAACAATTCGGGACGTTCAATAAGCATACATGTTTGTAAGTACAATGGACGTACATTCAATGTCCTTGGACATTTGGACTTGAAATGGACATAAAAGTTCCGTCCAATGGATGTCTTTATGCTGTGTGGGAGTGATGATAATGAGATAAAAGGAGAAACGGAAGAATTCGAAATAAACGAAGCTGTAAGACAAGGAGACTGTCAACCACGTTGTTCAATCTGGCTCTAGATTTCATTTTAAGAAAGATAAAAAAGAGAAATCTGAGAACAAAAGGAAGTCAATTAATCGCATATGCAGATGACAGTATTAGTGACAAAAAAATAGCAAAATTATGGAAAAAATACTAAAGGACATTGAAGAAGAATTCCTCTCTTGGGACTAAAAATTAATATGACGAAAACTAAAATAACGGGACCTGTAAAACAGGACAAAATGGAGAAATAAGAATAGGAAATAAAAAGTACAAAAATTTCAATTTCTTCGCATAAAGATAACCAATAAAGAGGAAAGAAGAATGGAGATCGAAGAAAAAATAATGGCGACAAACCGAGCATACCAATCAAATAAAAATCTGTTAAAAAGCAAAATATTGACTAAATAAACAAAAATGATTATATACAGAACAATAAGACCCATAACAATGTATGCAGCAGAAAAATAGAAGAAGATAAGTTGAGGATAAACGAACAAAAGATAATAAAAACAATTCCATGGCCAGTGAAGCAGAGAGAGTAGGTTAGGTTATGGAGAATGGAGAAGATATAATAAAGAAAATTAGAGCTCAAATAATCAAGAAACTGGAACATATATGGAGGCAAGGACCAGTAGTAGTAATAAAGGCTATGTTACAATGGCAGCCAGGAGGAAAAAGAAGACGTGGAAGACTCAGATCGAAATGGTTGGTAAAGGTAGAAGAAGACTTAATCAGGGTAGTAGTTACAAGAAGGAAAGAGAAAACAAGAGACCGGAAGAAATGGCGGCAAATTAGCAAAAACAATTCTGGAGTTAGTGAAGCATAGATTGTAGGAATAAAGAAGAATCAAGAAATATTAGAAGAACAGAATGGGGAAGATATAATAAAGAAAATTAAAGCTCAAAGAATCAAGTAGCTGGAACATATATGGAGGCAAGGACCAGTAGTAGTAATAAAGGCTTTACAATGGCAGCCAGGAGGAAAAAGAAAACGTGGAAGACCCAGATCGAAATGGTTGGCAAAGATAGAAGAGTACTGAAGCAGGGTAAGAGTTACAAGATGGAAAGAGGACATAAAAGACCTATATAAATGGCGGCAAATTAGCAAACAAGTACAATAATTGGAGCGTTCGGCTTCGTGACTCGGAGTTAGAGTTGAAGGAGTATGGTACGATAATTACGTCATAATGGGCAATATACGAACGCATAACAGTTGACAGACGTTTAAATATTTTTACACTGTAACTAGCCACACGTTAACCTGTGGATAATTTTAGAAATTACCCACACGTGAAACGTGATTCGCTTAAATAATAATTTTGAACAAATGTACTCATGAGCTCTGGTAGCCGCGTGGATACAGTGTCCGCTAGTGGTGCAGTGGGTCCAGGGATCGAATTCCACATGGCCCTTTGATTTATTTTTTAAACACTGGTTAGATTTAAGATAGTAATAATTCTTTTAATATATTTTTTTTTAAATATAAGGCTAGATTTAGATATTAAAGACTTCTTTGAATAAAATTAATATTTTTTTATTTCAGATAATCAAGTTTAATATTTTGACGTGTGGGGAATTTCTGAAATTATCCATAGGTTAACGTGTGTGTAGTCTCGGCCATATTTTGAACCTTAGTTTTTGGTTTATTTTTTGCTTAGACAAGGTAAGATTTCTTGCTTGTCTAAAGATTTCTTGATTTGCGAAGTGTTGGAAAATTAATAATAATATATTAATACCCATAATTCATACTGCCACAGCAATTATGTTTGAAGTAAAATGTTGTTTTCTTGAATTATTACCCTACCGTTTTCATCAACAACAGATGAAAAATTCATTTTTATTCTACAAATATACGGTATTTCGGTATTTTACACAAGACTTAAGAATAATCACAACTGCGCATGCTCGCACTTCGCGCATAGTCCCCGAGGCTGGTGCAAGTAGAGTCAACTCCATTTGTCTTTGTCATTCCCGAACGATAAGGGATCTACCATTTTAACTCCAAAACGCTATACCCGAACGATAAAGGTGCACATTGAGTAAAAAGAGTTAAAAGATCTCTTAAGCCGAACGCACCCAATAAATCGAATATGAGGACTTGGCAGCAAATTAGAGAACAAGTACAATGAGGAATCGAATATGGGGACTAATTTACTCCGTTAAATATATTTAGAAAGCGAAAGCGATATATACAAATATAAAGTAAAATAGTTTTGAACCATATTTTGAAGCAATAAATAAAAAAACGGAATAAGTAACAATCCTATGGAGCATAATAGAAAAAATTACAAAAAATGTGTATTACCTGAACGTGGTTCATGTAAATTCCATGGAATATAAGTTTCAACTGTATTAAATCCTGCAGCCCTTAATTTTCTCAATCTATCTCTCCAGTATGCTCTTGGAACACGAAAGTAATGTATAGCTCCGCTATACAGAGAAATATTTCTATCATTGAGGGTAAAATAAGGTTTGTCTGTAGATATTCCTGAATGAATACCACCGGTCGTATAATACTCGTAATTTGTTGGAAGGGAAGTACCAGCAGAAAGCGCCATTTTTAAAAAAGAAATAAAATACTATTTATTAATACTGTTTTGACACAAATAGATCAGAATTAAAATTCACTTTTATCATAAGTATTTATTAACAAGTTCAGATTATAATCTTTATATACAAATCTATCATTTTAGCACGTAATCCCTGTATCTATAAAATATCTCATTTTATTTTTAGATTTATTTAAATATTAATTTATTTACAAATTTAATTTTTTTATCGTGAATAAAATGTTCAAATACTAAAATTACGTTTTCACCTTTGTTCAAAAATGAACCAGATAAGTACATACTTTGTTGAGGACCCAAACTTAAGTATCTACCTAGGACAAAATTATTAACAATAACAATTCCTTTATTCCAATTTCGCATGTCTAAATAAGTATCTTTTGGTTCGGTAATGTTCAATATAGCTTTATATAATTTTGGTCCAGTACTATTACTTAATTGTTTCCAATTTTTTAATCCTCTTGTGAAGGTTTTTTTGAATTCTAATGGAATTATTTGATCAAATGTGATTATTTTTTCATTAAGTAAAACGTTTCCTTGCCAAATACCTTTGTACTGGTTAAATTGTTGTAAAAATCCATAATTAACTCTACCCCAATTTTCCACAATAAGTTCTAATGTTATATTTTTATACATTTGATAACCCAGATATAATTTAGAGTTCTTCTGTTTCCAAAAACCAAAACCATTTAAATCATCTTTTGTTTCAAGAATTTTATTTTTTAATACCCCATTTAATAAAACCAATACTGTATCACAAACTCTACCTTCGATTTTTAAAGTAGAGTTTATAGGGATATCGATGTTAAATTTTCTATAAATTATATAACCATAGCTTTGACCAGAATTATTATTTATCGGTAATAATTCCATTGGTAATAGCTTATTAGTAGTTACAATTGGTAAATTTTTCATAATATCTTCTAAATTTAGTTCTCCAATAATATTAATAAAAGGATAAGAGTATCGTTTGGATAATTTTGGTAATGGTGGTTGGACGATATTTAATTTGTTATATTTAGCTATAATTTCTTTAGCTTTGAAATATTTTTTTGTGTAATATCCCGCTTCAGATAGAGGTGCATTATAGTCATAAGTTGTTACATCAGGCTGATAACCTAAAATAAATAGTGTAAAAATTATTTTGGTTATGGGTTAACAGGTTGAGTGCCGTGGTAAATTAAGTTAACTATCCACTAAGCCCAAAAATAAATAATAATATATTCAAGTTGTTTCCTATACAAATACATAGTTTAGGCATCAAGTAATAGATATCCGTCAATTTGACAGTTCTAAGTGAATGTCCAGTTTACTGGACAGTGGGATATTTCGATACTTGTATTTATAATGTCCCACCGGTCCAGTTTACTGGACGTCCAGTATATTGGACAAGTTATTAAAACCAAACATGTACTGAAATAATGAAAACAAAAGAGAATTCTATAAAAAACTTAACCAGTACTAGAAAAAAAAAGACAGTCTTTTGCGAAAAAATTCCATTTTAGTCAGCTGTATGGAAGTCTTTAAAACATGGATAAACACAAAGACCTGGCCTTTTTTTGCAAACTGGACAGAAGTACGTAGTTTTTCTCTTTTTGCACTGTCTGCATCTCAGAATTGACTTTTAACCTTCTCTATGGGTGGATTTGGTTCCAAAAAGTGAAAATTTCCCAACTCAGGAATGACTTTTACCTTCTGGCTTGACTCGTTATTTCCTAAAAGCGACATTATAACTTGTTCGTTAAAGTACAAGAGACGCATGTTCGGATCTTTTTTGTAAGCGTGTAATCCATTCCAAATAGAGAGGTCAATAATCTGGAAAAAAAAATTCTGTAGCAACGTACCATCTTCCTAGGAGTGGAGTAATAGGCCAGCATTTGATCGGATCTGTCTATACCAGACATATTTTTGTTATAAGCTTGTACGCATGCATGTTTTTCTTAGTTCCCTGTTTTTCTTCGGTTTCTATCATAAGATGTTTGTGTTTTGTACTTATCATTCTCGTTATCGTTTGTCTCTCCAGTTTGTTACCAGTACGGAACCTTTTCTTTTCCAGACCAACACAGGTAGTATTTTTTTGATGTGCTTCTGCTAAACCCATACTGTTATAAAAATTGTCCAAATAGATGGTATGCCCTTTGTTTAAGTAATCAGTAAGTAATGTTTCTACCATAGCATGAGCATGCGGCTTATTCTATTCTTTCATAGTACCTTTTCCTATGTATACAAGTACGTTTAGGATAAAACCATCATGTATGGTCACCTCAAATAGTTTTATACCGTACCTATGCCTTTTATTTGGTATATACTGTCTAAATGACAAATGGCCTTGCCATCCAATCATAGCTTCATCTGATGATCAGTTTTGCTCGGGGTATAATGTTGCTTTTATATTCTCTAAAATATTTTGCACCTGTTCCTTGACATTGTTGTGCCAAATATTAGATAATGGTATAAAGGATGCGTACTCCACTGATTTGAAAGAAAAGGAAATTTGACAGTTTCACCCAGACAGCAAATCCCTATATTTTTTTTTATTTCTTCTATAGTAACATTTTTCCATTTTCCCATTTTTTATCTCTTTTAGACCTCGCTTAGCGTAATTGTAAAAATTTATTTGTTCTTCTGTTTGTCTCATTCGTAATAGTTTCAAAAATACTATCATCGATCACCAAAGAAAAAAATGTATGGGTTTAGCATTAAGAGGTATGTCCACTTTTATTCCTGGATCTCCAGTAAAAGTAATTTCTACGGGATCACCTTCAATATCTGTCCATCCATCTTCGCTGTCGTTATTTTCGGTAGGCGGAGGAGAATTTCTTTGCGGAATTTCTGCGGTTAGACTCCTCTCTGATTCAGATCCAGAATTTGGTACAACCTCATCCTCTGCTATAGAACTGATAGAAGCTGAGTTTTCCGACAAGCAGTAAGTCTTGTATAATATATCGTCGTCACTGTTTCTTTCCCATTACTCTTCCAGTTCCTTTGCAGTCAATGGTTTTTTTCTATCTACCACTCTTTTTCGTTTTTTCAAACCACTTGGTCTGAAAAACTAATGAGGGAAAATCAAAACAATTTGGCAACATCGCGAATAAGACAAACAAGATGACATGCTATTTTCGAGGTTATTTCACTACATCACACTGGACAATAAATGCAATAAACTCAGACAAATAAAACTTATCCAACAATAAACTTAACCCCACTACTGCTAACATCTAAAACAAAGTTCGCTTACCTAGGTACAAATAATAAAAACACAGTTTACTTCATAAAAGATATGCGGATCTATGGACGGTGGCACTCAACCTGTTAAAATATTTGGACGGATTATAATGTATCACAAATTACCTTCATTATCAATGGCTGTAGTAGATTTATTCTCCAAATCAGCTCCATTCATAAATCCCCAACTAGTTCCACCATGAAACATATAAAAATTAACAGATGCACCAAATGCTAAAATTTTATCTAATACTCTTCCGAAATCATCTACACATGTAGTATGATGTTTTTCAGTCCAATGGTCAAACCAACCAGTCCAATATTCGGTAACCATTAAAGGTTTATTAGGTTGGTAATTTTTCAGAAGATTTAATTCTTTAATAGGATTTTTTTGGAAGTTGGCAGTAGCTAAAACACCTGGTAAAGTACCTAAAAAATAAATTACCGGTGCACCCGAATTGCCCCAAAAACTCATTAGCCTACTAATCCCCTACCTGAATTGCACTAAAATGGGTAAATAGTTTGTATTTAATCCCTTAAAATTCAGTTTTTTTTTTAAATTTTTGAATTTTTTAAAAATATTTTTGAAATTCTTAAAATTTATGAAGTTGAAATTTTAATTTTGCAATTTTCAAAACTTTCGAAATTTTTAATATATTTGGAAATTTTTAATATATTTTCGAATTTTTTAATTTCTGGACATTTTAATTTTTTAAATTTTTGAATTTTTTGATATATTTTTAAAATTTTAAAGTTCTTAAAATTTAGGTTTTTTTTAATTTTTGATTTTTTTTTAATATTTTTGAAATTTTTATAATTTATGAAGTATTTAAATTTTTATTTTACAATTTTCATAAATATTTTGTATTTAATCCCTGGCTCGAATTGCACTACTTCCATATTTTTAATTGTTGGGGAATTTTAAACAATTAAAGAGATAAAAAATTATTTCTCTCCATATCCTAATATTTATGTATTTTTGATTATTATAAAAAACATGCAAAGAGATACATATATAAAAGTGAATTCTGTAAATTTAAACCAAAAAAAAGAGCTGTCAGAAAAGAAGTCTTGCAGAAACAAAAAATTATTGAAAAAATTTTCATAACTTTCGAAATTTTTAATATATTTTCGAAATTTTTATATATTATTACATATTTTGAAATTTTTTCAATGTTTTAAAATGTTTAAAATTCTTGATTTTTTTTTAAAATTTCGGTTTTTTAAATCTGCAATATTTGAAATTTTTTACATTTTTTTTAATGTTTTTTGAAATTTTTGATGTTTTTGAAATTTTCGATATATTTTTAATATTTTGTTTTTTTAAATATTTTTGAAATTATTAAAATTTATGAAGTTTTGAAATTTTTAATTTGCAATTTTCAGAACTTTTTTAAATTAATTTGGAAATTTTTGATATATTTTATAAGTTTTCGAAATTTTTATTTTTTTAAATTTTCGATTTTTTTCAAATTTTCGATGTTTTTGAAATTTTCGATATATTTGATATTTTTAATTTTTTAACATTGTTTTTATTTTTTGAAATTTTTGACGTACTTCTGAAATTTTTGAATTTCTTAAAATTCAGTTTTTTTTTAAATTTTTGAATTTTTTAAAAATATTTTTGAAATTCTTAAAATTTATGAAGTTTTTAAATTTTTATTTTGCAATTTTCATAACTAATTTTTAACATATTTTCGAAATTTTTTAATTTCCAGACATTTTTATTTTTATTTTTTGAAATTTTCGAATTTTTTGATATAATTTTGAAAGTTTCGAAATTTCAAATTTCTTAAAATTTAGATTTTGTTTTAATTATTGGATATTAATAGAATCATGTTTATTGGTGTATTATTTAAATTAACGCAAAATTTTTACCATATTTTTCAAATTTTTATCGTCTGTATTTTACCCGCAGTTAAAGGGTTAATCAATGAATTAAATAATGGTATTTATTTTTTGATGTTACTAAATATCTAGCTTAAATAAAATATTTTTTTAAATTAAACTGACTCGTAGTATTTAAATTTAATTACTTAAGTAATTAAGAACTATAAAAATTAAATAATAAAATTCCAAAATTTAGAAGAAAATAAAGTCGTGCAATTCGGGTAAGGGATTAAAGATACCTGAGAAATAAAATTGACCCTTCTTGATTTTTGTGCAATTTGAGTGCGCCCTAAATTACTGTTATCTAAAATATAATTAATAAATTTACTTACCTGAAAATCCACTAGAAGGAGTATCTGAAGTAAATAAAAGCTCCACTACTCCATTTTTTCTTAATATATTTTCCAATATTTTTAGATAATTTGTATCTACAGGATGAATTCCATCATCAGTATTTCCATATTCATTTTCTATCTGGACTGCTATTATAATACCACCATTTATAAATTGCAGTTGATTTAAAAGTTCAAAAAGCTTCTTGAAATATCTTTCCACAAATGTTATAAAAATTGTATCACTAGTTCTCACCTTAAAAAATATGTTAATAATACTCTATTATATTTACCTTCTTACCTTAATATCCTTATTTCTAAGTAACCAACTTGGTAATCCACCAAATTCCCATTCAGAATCTATAAACGGACCTGGTCGAATAATTACAAATAAATCTTCTTCTTTAACTATTTTTAAGAACTCTACGATATCCAAAAAATCTTCAAAGTCACTACCACCATTCCCGAAATCAAATACACCATTCTGATACTCATGGAGGTTCCAAGGTATGTAAGTTTGTATTGAAATTAATCCAGCAGCACGATACTTTCTTAATCTGTCTCTCCAGTATATTTTAGGTACCCGAAAATAATGTAAAGAACCGCTATATATAGTTATATTTTTATTGTTAAGAGTAAAGTAAGATTGATTATCGCTTAAACCTGTTTTTATACCACCTTCTGTATAATATTCATATAGCGTTGGTAGGGTTTGTTCCGCACAAATACACAATTGGTAAAAAAATATGAATCGATAAAAATAATTACGATCCATTTAAACAGCAGACCAATAATTGTAACTGAATTCAAATAAATTCATAATTTGAAGTCTATTTTTAGATGCATAAATAATCTGATTAAAATTAATATCATACTTCCTTTGTTTGATTTAGAATGAAATATTTACTACAAACATTAGTCTTGTTGCATATTCAGTTTTTTTTATTAATGTTTTTCTTACATTTCTTTTTGTATTATTACTATTTTTTGTCTTTCTTGAAAGCTTAAAATGCAGGAGTGCGGTTGAACATGCCAAATTTAGGTACGAAAAAATTTATAAGGAACATGGATTCTAATTGCGGAAATATTAATTTACGTAAAAAGTCCGGAAAATACTTGGAGACTTCCAGGATTTTGTCTACTCCTCCAAAAAAACTGTTTTCGGACGTGTTGAGTATACTATTTTTTCGGCAACCATGTAGAATAAAAAATCAAATAGACACATTTCGACTAAAAACCATGCAAACTTTCAAAAATCAAAATGTCAGTCGTTATTTCGCTGCTATTGTAATGATTAAAAAATCCTGGTGCATCTACTTATACTTGTAAAAGTTTGAAACAGATGGCGCATTCATCGCTTATAGTAAACTATAATAACTGATCACTAAGGCTTCACACGAGAACGATATCGAGACGAGAGCGAGACGAGACCTTTTTGAAAATTATATAGGCGATACCGAGACCCGAGAGTCTCCTTCATATTTCTTCTGAATTTGTTTCTGAATTTCCAAGAAAAATAAACTAGCAATCAGTACAAACATTTGATTCCTTTTATAATAAAAGAAAGGTCTGCATAGGTTACGATAAATTTACGAAATCTAAAATATGGTAACCATCTGTGAAATATTTTATTTTATATAAAATGACACTGTCAATGAGTTTCGAATTTTTTAGTACTTTCAAACGATTTGAGAATAATAAAATGTTATGACCCAGTTAAGACTTAGGTACACAAAGGATACCTAGAAACTACATTTGTTGTTGAAGGTTGAAGGTATAATAATAATAATAATAATAATAATAATAAATCATTTATTATCTGTTTTTTTTTATATAATGTTACAAATAATACATTTCAAAACAGATAAAGGGCTATAACTGGTTCAGTTGTGCCACTCCTGTTCTACCACCAGTGCCTTTATATCTATACATCTACATGTTACAAAAATTTAAAAGTAAAGAACAGTAAAATAGAAGAAAGAGAGAGAAGAGAAAATGTAATGAAATAGAGAATGAAAACAGGAAGAATAATATAGAAATGGAAAAAAAGGTTAGTTCACTATTTTGCCAACAAAAATTTTTTGAATTTATTTTTAAATGTAATCGGAGACAGGTCGCAAAAGTCAGGATTTATGTTATGAATATCATTGATGCAGACAGCAACGTTGTAAGTAAAACTTCGTTTAAAAAAAAAATTGTTAAATTTAGGTATACGAATTAAAGTCTTTTGCCGAATATTCACATTATGAATATCTGTTCTAAAGGTCAATTTACTATGCAGATATGGCGGTGTTTTATATTTTAAAATTTTATGAGCCAAACAATACATATGTAAGAGCCTCCGGTTTTCCATTTTTAACCATTTAAGTTCAGAAAATTTATGTGAGACATGTTCATATTTCCTTATACCATAAATGAGACGTATGCAGGAATTTTGTAATTTTTGAATTCGACAGGAGTCTTCATTATCAAGGCACGGCCTATATACAACATCACAATGATTAAAATGCGACAAGACCAAGGAGTCACATAACATTTTTTTAATATCTGTTGATAAAAATTGCCTCTGAGATCAATTTCTGAGCTACTTCCAGTATATTGTCAGACTTAAATGAGATATAGATCTGTGTATCATCAGGGTAAAGATGATAGTTGCAGAACTTAATAAAATCTGGAAAGCTTGCACTACATAAAGTAAATAGAAGTGGTCCTAGAATACTCCCTTGAGGTACACCAGAAATTACTCCCAAAGGAGAAGATTTTATTCCATCTATTTCGACTACTTGTGAACGTTTATGCAAATAAGATTATAAAAGAGAAATAGATGACTAAAATTATAATATTGCAATATCGCCAAAAGTATATCATGATTGATCAAGTCAAAAGCTTTTGTAAAGTCAAGAAGTACTAAAATCGAACATTTATTGTTATATTTTTCTTTGATCAGATTGTCAATGACATCTGCAAGGGCTGTAGCACAGCTATATTTTTCTCTGAAACCAGATTGTTTAATAGGTAAAATTTGATTGCTATCAACAAAATCCCTGATTTGACGTTTCATAACACGCTCGAAAATTTTAGAGAAAACAGGAAGAATGCTGATGGATCTTAAATATTTAAATTCTTTTGGCGCAGCAACTTTAGGTAGTGGTAAAACTTTGGCAACTTTCCAGTCACAAGGAAAATATTCGGTACGAACGCATTCATTAATAATATCAGTAATAACCGGAATAATAGTTGGACAACAAAGACGGACTATAGTTATATTCAATGCATCATTGCCATAGGCCTTAGATTTAATGGAATTTATTATTTTAATTACGTCGTCGTTGGTGATTAGACTGAAGTTGAATACATTGATAATATTTTCTTTTTTATTGTTTCTATAAAAATTTAAAGTTTCATTGTTTACTGAAATCTGACTTGAGCTATTAATAAAATAGTTATTAATGGTTTCAACCGATTTAAGAAAATTGGGAATTTCAATTAGCTTACGATGTTCAATATTTATTTTTTTTCAATTCCGACCACATTTCTTTTGAGGTGCAAGTTTGAAATTTATTATTTAAATATGCCTTTTTTTCGGCTTTAATGGCTGTGTTAGTATAATTTCTTAGTTGCTTATAGTATTGCCAGTGTTCTGGAGATTGAGTTGTTCGAAATTTACGTAAAGCTTTATCTCTTAATTTCTGCATGAGCTTGATGTTTTCGGTATACCACGGGTTATAACTACGCTTCTTAAAAGTTATAGATCGAACAGGTGCGTGAATATTTAAAACTGTTAAAATATTAGAATTTAACATTGCTACCTTTTCATCAATGTCAGCAGTATAATATAAAGCATTCCATTGCAAATTGTTTAAATCGTTTGTGAAATCTTCCAATGCAATATCATTAAGAGACCGGTATGTAAAAGTTTTTTTTACAGAAAAAAATGTAAAATCCTTTTTAATTGTATAATTAACAACTGAATGATCAGCAATTGGATTATGATCTACCATTTGGTCACAGTCAGTTATATCAAAATTAGTTATAATTAAATCAAGTAATGAAGGTCCACGTGTTGGTTCTTTAATTAATTGTGTAAGATTAAAAGTTTCTAAAATATTGTTGAACCTAATAGTTACTGAATTATCAATATTGAGCATGTTAATATTAAAATCACCAACAATTAAAATGTTGTCATAAGACGCAAATACGTTTTCAAATATATTTTCAATTTGATTTAAAAAAATTGAACTATCTCCCTTAGACTGACGGTAAACAGTACCAACTTCAATTACTTCTTTTTCTATCCTAATTTTTACCCATAAATATTCCATTATTTCGTCAGAACCCGACAAAATTATTTCATGTTTAATATTATTTTTGATATACATACCCACACCACCTCCACCTCTGTTCATTCTATCCTCTCGTACGAAAACATAACCATCTACGTGTATCATATCATTATTAGTATTTTTATTAAGCCAAGTTTCAGTAACACCTACCACATCACTGTCCCAATCAGTCACTTTACTTTGAAATTCTATAAAGTGTGGTATAAGAGACCGTATATTTATATGAGTGATTTTTAGAGACATTCAAAATTAAAGTTAATTGTTGTTGGTATATAAAGTGAACAAAATAAATTAATTATAGAGTGAACTAAGATAATATACGAAGAAAAGAAAGATAAGATTAGAAGAAGAGAAGAAGAGACGATATAAAATAGAATAGAGTATTACAAATAATATGTAGATTACTTTTAGTGAGTTTTGGAACAATTATTATGACAATGACCTTCAGTCACTTTTTATATTTTTTCCAATTTGAGGTAAACACTAATGATGGGAAAAAATTATACATACATACACAGCAAAATAGCAACATTTGAAATCAAGATAAGTTTAAGCAAACATGTATATAAAAACAAAATTACTTGTGTGATAAACTTATAACATACATATACTATTTAAAATTTGAGTATAAAAATAATTTATAATAGAATAATTTTTTTAAACTAATTAACATTTTTCATTAACGAAATGTAAATTGTATGTTTGCGAAAATATTGTAACGTGTATGAATGAAAAAAAGTTTTATTTTATAATAACGTCCAAATAAAAAACAAAAATAAATAAATAAATAATCACGTATTTATAAATTTTAATAGAATTAATAATTACCTCGTTTTGTACTATCTTAGAAATAAGTTCTAGCAATAACGAGATTTGACGAGACGAAACTAACGAGACCGAGACGAGATTTTTTAAATTCTCGTCTTATGTCGTCTCGTGTGAAGCCCTACAGATCACACAGGGTGTATTTATATTCTGTGACTAGTCACAAGTTGGACATTCCAAGGACTGTGTACCAAACATCTTTCAGAAGTAAAAAGCTGATGGGAAATTTGTTTTCGTGAAAATAAAATAAAAATTTCAAAACACACCGATTCTAGAAAAGTGATCTGTGACAAACTCAGAGAGGATTAGAACAATTCTGAACAGTGCCACCTTACAGAATTCTGGTAAAGGTCTATTGAACTCAACAGATGGTACTCCCATAAAGCTCTAAACAAAATCGAATCAGTAGATACACCAAGATTTTTAGAAATCTTAGTAATGATCAACTGCATTTATCAAAACCATACATACCAAGATTTCCCGGACTGGGCCGGAAAAATGCTACTTTCTCAAATAAAAAGCGTCCGGGAAGTGAGTACTTGATTTCCATTTTAGCAAAAAATCAGAAAGATGCACTTTGCTCAATACTGTTTTGCTTTATTTTAATTTAATATAATTTAAATTTTTTTTTATTGTTTATAAGTGATTTAAACATTGTCGATAAAAATTCAAATTGAATTTTAATCTTATTGTGCAAGGTACGAGTTGGTCACTTGAGAATTTAACAAATTATTCTTGAAGATTGTATTATCAATTTTGTAATTGATTTCCAAACCTGATGTTATTCCCCACCTTAATTTATTTATTTTCAAATTTAATTTTGCAACTTTATGTCAAATTTTGTATTAAAAATACTTTTATAGATACTTTTCTCGTCTCGTCTCGTAAAACCGAGACGAGAGCGAGAAAACCGAGACGAGAGCGAGACGAGATCTTGTTGAAAATTATTTAGGCGATACCGAGAGACATACGTCGAGACCCGAGAGTCTCGTTCCTATTTCTTCAGATTTTTTTTTTGAAATTTCGAGAAAAATAAACTAGCTATCTGTATATACATAAAAAAAATTTTACAAAAAGCTCCGCATAGGTTACGATACATTTAAGAAATCTAAATTCTGGTAACCGTCTTTTATTTCATAATTTTGGACTTCAATTACAACAAAAATATAGTGATCAGCAGACTCGAATAATTTTAAGACTTGAATCCTTGGTATTCGAATACATTTAAGAATCGAATGCTGATTCGAGTCCTAGTATTTGAGTACTTTGACGAATAGACGAAGCGATAAAATTATTAAAATGAGAAGCCATGATTTCGTAAAGAGTTTAGTGGTAGGTAATTATTTATTTTTTGATAACAATTTTTTTTTCTTTATTATGAAAAAAAATTAAAATATTTGAGGTACCTGTTACATTCTAAAAAACTGACCAGAAATTTGTCGTTTTTTACGATTTGTACGATAAAGATAAATTTTAACGATAATTTTTTTACAATTGGTTAATTTCAGTTCGCAAATACCACATATTGATGGTTTATGGTGAAATTCGCTCTAAGACTCTGTGGTCAATAATATCCAGAACGGCGACAGCCAAATGTTTGAAGTTTCGTTAATTTGTCCTGAAGATTATGGAAAACTTTTTTGTTGGGCATTTATATCGCAGAACGTATAAATTTAACATTTAGGCATTGTTGCCAACTTTTTAAAATGGTCTAGATGTTAAATACAACTTCTAAAAATTCGATACAATTTTTTTTTGATTTCTTTAAAAAACTGAATAAAAATGTTATACAGTGTCATCCCCAAAGTATGCACCGTATGGGGAACTTATTAAGGGTTTTTCAATAAAATGTTATCCTTGTGAAAAGTTTGTGTCTAAAACCAAACATGCACTAACAAAATTTAGAAAAACAAGAGCTTTCAAAAATTTGATTTTGAGATAAGAATAAAGTATCGTCATTCTGAAAAATCATGGGAAATGTTATTTAAAAAAGTTGTTCAGCATTAAAAAATACATCTAGATTTGAAGTCATGGTTTTTGAGATAAATATCCATTTTGAGGTCACCTGAGAAAGTATTCGTGGATACTCGTCTTCCATTTTTTTAACTTTCTTTGTCCCTTTTTAAAACTTTTTTTGATCAACTTTTTTTATCTTTTTTGCCTTTTTTCGGTGATTTTTTACACGTTTTTTGCCCTCTTTTTCCTTTTTTCAAACTTTATTTGCCTTTTTTACCTTTTTGCTTTTTTTGCCTCTCTTTATTTTGGCTTTATTTTAGCTTTATTTTGACTTTTTTTGGTTTTTTTTTTACCTTTTTTTCCTTTTGTTTTGGACTTTATACCACTTTGCGCCCTGTTTAAAAAAATTTTGTTGTTGTTTTTTTACCTTTTTTGTTGCTTCTTTACCCCTTTTTTGACCTTTTTTGAATTTTTTGCCATTTCTGCTTTTATTTTCATATTATTTTGCTTTTTTTTACCATTTTGGCGTTTTTTGTCCTTTTACCCCTATTTTGACTTTTTTAGGCATTTTTGATTTTGTTTTTACCCTTTTTTCGTATTTTTTTGACCTTTTTGCCCTTTTTAAAACATTTTTTTATTAACTTTTTGAACTTTTTCCTTTTTGTTGCTTTCTTTATTTTTTTCTGTTGCTATTTTTTACCCCTTTTTTTGCTTTTTTGCCTCTTTGCCTTTATTTTCATACTATTTTGCTTCTTTTTTTTTACTTTTTTGGCGTATTTTGGTTTTTCCCTTTATTTGGTATATTTTTTGGACTTTTTGAAAACTTTTTTTTTGTTTTTTTTTGCCTTTTTTTTTCTATTCTGCTTTTTTTTTACTTTTTTGTATGTTTTTTTCTTTTTCGGTGTATTTTCCCTTTACTTTGTCTTATTTGGACTTTTTTGGACTTTTTGTTGATTTTTTCTCTTTTCCCTTTTTTTGCCATTTTTGCCTTTATTTTGCGTTTTTTGCCTTTATTTTGACTTTTTTTATTTTTTTTTTAACCTTTTTGGTGTATTTTGCTTTTACTTTTTGAGTTTTTTTCAACTTTTTTGCCTTTTTTTGTCTTTTTCTTCTATTTTGCATTTTTTGTTGCTTTTTTACTTTTTTGTTGTTTTTCTTATCCCTTTTTGCCACTTTTTTTGCTTTTTTAAACCTTGTCTTAGTTTTTTTTGCTTTTTCTTACTTTTTTTAATTTTTTTGCATTTTTTCTCTTTAATTTGTCTTATTTGACATTTTTTCGGACATGTTGCTCATTTTTCCCCCTTTTCCTTTTTTTATCCAGTTTTTTTTGCGTTTTTGCCCTTTTTCTTTTTTGGTTTATTTTATATTTACTGTTTAACTTTTCTGCTTATTTACCTTTTTTGCTAATTTTTATAAATTGTGTTAGGATTCTTCTCCTTATTTTGATTTTTGCCCATTTTCACTTTTTTTTATTTTAGTTTTAATTTATGCTGAAATTTAGCAATTCTTTATAATTTTTAACAATTTTTTTGCCATTTTTTTAAATAATTCATTATCTTGTTGGTCAAGGTGCCATTTTAAGTAATTTTTGTTATTTTTCATTTTAATTAATTTTTGTGTATTTTTGCAATGTTTAACCTATTTTTTCCAGCAGTTTATTTAATTTTTACAGCATTTTACTTTTAGATTCAGAAATTTTGTATTTTGTAATTAAAATCATCTCATTCTCCACACCCGAGCCGGAAAACTTCTAGTATGACACAACCGATTTTTTTATTATCCTACTTTACTGACTTTACATGTCGAACGAAATGTTATAGAGCAAACGCTAATCTAGCTTATGCTCCATAACTTCCTGGTAAATTATAAAGTAGACACTAGTGTTTTTTGTAAAGTTATAAGATTATTTAACACAATTTCATCACTAACATCTTTATATAAAACACAATAATTACCTAATAACTTTTGATTTATTAACATTAGTTGCCCACTAAAGAAAAATACAATTCAGAAATATTTAAAAAAAGATAATATTCGGGGTGGGGCATAAACCATACAACCCAAAATTCAAATGCGCAGCAAAAAAATTGTTAAGAAATTCGTTATCGCGCGAGTGGCAACACTGGTTCTTCTTTTTCACAATGAAAATATGTGCCAGTTAAAAAATACTCAAAGTTTACCAAAATTGGGTTGCACGATTTATGCTAGTTTATTTATTTATAACAAAACAATTTAGGATTCTTCAAAAATTAAATCTTGAGTAAACTTAATCTTCTCAGCAGGAACAAAATGTTCAAAAATCAAAACTTCATTTTCACCTTTCTTCAATAAAGGAGCGGGTAAGTATGCACTTTGTTGCGGTCCTAATCTCAAATATCTTGATAACACAAAATTATTAATAACCACAAAACCTTTACACCAATCTCTTAAATCAATATATGAATCATTTAACTCGTCAATAATGAGAATAGCTTTGTATAGCGTTGGTCCTTTATTAAAACTTGGTTTTTGCCAATTTTTTAATTCTTTTAACCAAGATGTTTTAAATTCCAGCGGAAATACTTCATCAAATTTAATCATATCTTCGTTTAATAAAACATTTCCTTGCCATATTCCTTTAAATTGGTTAAATTGTGGTAGTAAACCGTAATTAACTCTACCCCAATTTTCAACAACTATTTCTAAAGTAGCGTTTTTATATTCATCATGTCCTAAACTTAATGTACTATCTTTTTGTCTCCAAAATCCAAAACCATTTAAATCTTCTTTTGATTTTAAAATTTTATTTTTAAGTTCTCCATTTAATATTACTAATACCGTGTCGCAAACTCTACCTTCAATTTTAATAACAGAATTTTTTGTAATGTTTATTTGAGTTTTTCTATAAACAATATATCCATAACTCTGTCCAGATTTATTATTCAATGGTAATAATTCCATTGGTACCAATTTATCTATAGGTAAAGATTTAGTTTGATTTAGTAAATCAATCAGAGGTAGTTCTCCAATTATATTTATAGAAGGATAAGCTACTCTTTTTTGTAATTCAGGCATATTTGGTTGTTTAATTCGTAATTTATTATATTTCATAATAATTTCCTTTGTTTTGTAATATTTATCTGTATAATCCCCTGCTTCTGATAAGGGAGCATCGTAATCATAAGTTGTTACGTCTGGTTGAAATCCTATAACAAAAACGGTTTATTATTAGAAGAAAATAATTGTCAGTATCATAGTTGGGATAGTTACTTTTAAAAAGTAACTAGTTACTTTTCATAGTTACTTTTATAATAATAACTAAAGTTACTTCTAGTATATAACTAGTTACTTTATGAAGAAAGTAACTATAGTTACAGTTACTAGTAATTAAGTTACTTTTAAAATAGTTACTTTTTATATTGAATTGAACTTTGCTTATAATTTTGGTTTATGTACATGACTATTAAATAAAAACATTTTGTAGTAGTCTAATAATTTAATTTATTGACAACTATATAACAACTAATAACAAAATGCGGCAATTAATATCATGAATAAAGTGGTAAGAAACACGTAAGAAGAATAACTGAACCGAACCGACCCTACAATCTTTAAACTGAAACTTTTTTTTTATTTAGTGAACATTAGTAAAACCAAATGTTCGAAATTTGTATCGGATAAGTTATGTCTACGAGGTGAATTTACAAATGAAGCAAATGAAAACAGCCTTTCTACAGGCGCGAAGGTAGTGGAGTATTATATTTTCGGAAAATAGATTTTATGCAAGGATATTTATTGTAAGGTTTGCAAATCACAACTCTGATCTTGTAAATATTGCAAAATTTCCAGTTCCATTTTAGCTCTACCATCTATATCCACGTCTTGTTTCTTGGTGCCTGTGCCCGTGCCGCATTCTAGGTCCTCTTCAAACTCGAAAAAATCGGCGTTTTCTGTTTTTCTAAGTTGAACTTGAGGATATTTAACAGATGCAGGTACAGGATTTAAATTTATTGCTTCTTCAATCAGCATTTCTTGAATATCCCTTAATGATAATCTCGATTTGATGTCTGGATCCAAAGTCATCCATTTCAGTTTAAATTTGGGATGAGAGACAGCAACCAATAAAGCAGTATTTTTATGCAAATTTAGTATACATGGCAAAAGATAACCATAATAACAATTTTCTTCTCCTTGAAGTATATCTAATGTTACCGCAAGCGGTTCTAGGATCATAACGTACTCTTCAATATATTCAAAGTCTCGATCTCTGCGCTTTTATCTCTAATTTTTCATATAATTGAGGTAATTTTTCTTTAAATTTTAATATTTGGGACAATGAATCATGGTACGAGTTCCAGTGAGTAATTCCTGGATAACTCAAACTCCTAGCAATTCTTTCATTATTTCAGCAGACTTAGGTCTTCCTGCTTTATTCCACAACGTTGAACACTTATGCATTGCCGCAGTATGCTTTGATCGTAGTGACTGATTTGAATTAATAACACCCATTACATCAGTTGTAGCTAGCAAATTTAAAGTATGGCTAGCACATCTGTGATGATTGGGAAGAAAGTTGTGATCAGTTTCATTTTCTTCATAAATACTAGTAGTAATATTTGGAAGTTCTTCAATGTCGCTTTCATCACTTGAATATGTGCTGTTGCTGTCCCAATGATAACTGCTTTCTTTCGACCATGTTCCTGGAATTAAAACGCGTTATGTTCCCGGATCATGTTCTTTCGAGCAAATTTGCATTGTGATTCATCCCCACTCCACTCGTAACTTTGAATCATGATCCGTAATCCCTTTTCCCCCCTGAAACATTGAAAATATATGATTGACAGATCCAAATCAATGTTTTAAACATATATGATCCATAGCAAAATATTAATGTATCGCTTAACCTAAGCGACGAAGATTATGAACGTTCTTATGACGATGAAGCTCTTAGGAGCTCTTCCCGAAGCTCTTCCTTAAAAATCTGATTATGGTTATTTGGTGAAATTATTCATTATTATACATAAAAAATCAGTAAAGAACCCATTATATATTCTATAAATTTTGCACAACTGCTGATTGACAAGTAGGGACTGTTATTTCGTCTTTTGACAGGTGAACATGTTCTTGAAATCAAAACGGTAAAACTGAAACATGATTTGAAGATCATGATCCAAAATAATTGGCGAAAGAAAACGTTTTAGGTATATCTTCTGATAAATCATTGGTTTGTGTTTGTTCAATATTGCGTAATCGTAATATATTAGTATCTAATTGAAGTCTATATTCCTTAAACGCTTTTACAAAGTTAGAACCATTGTCAGAAACCGTAGCTAAAATATTCTTAATATTTTGACCATATTGTTCCATGGATTTCGTTAAGCAGCTCAGCAATTCGGTCATAACTATGTGTATCACTGAAACGTCTGCAGGCAAGATCTGCCGACTTTCTTCCTAAAATATCAGTCAACCAGTGGCAAGTAACACCCAAAAAACTCCTTCTCTTTGAAGACCAAATATCAACGGTTGTGCAAAAATAAGGAATAGAGTACGTCTGGACATTATGTTATATGGCATTCCATGAAATAGTTGTCGAAAATGCTGTGAATCGATTATTGAAATAGCTGACATTGTTCCTGTTACAAATTTGATTATCCCTTTCATTACATTTTAACTGATTTATATTTTTAACTGACCAACTTTTACGTATATCAGACTGTTTATTCATTTTTGGTGGTTGATGCTGACATTGGTGACTGTACTTCAAACATTTTTGATTTTTTTGGAGATTTATGACGAGTTCGTTTACATTCCTCTTTTTTAATGCTTCTGTAATTTACATAATCGTCATAAGAAAGAGGATGTTTCGTTTTTAGATGTTTAAGAAAATTTGCAGAGGAACTCTTAGCTCCCTGGAATATTTTTTTCATGGGTAAACAAATCTGGCACTGAGCAACTATTTTGTTGGTAACGCCAAATGACTGTTGTACTTTGGAAAATTTTCCATCAAACAGAGCATTTCGAATTAGAGAAGCAGATGAATATGATGAAGATATACAGGTAGATATACTTGGTTCATCAGTCTCGCCATCTTTTGACCCTAGCGCTAGAGGGTCATCATGAATGTGACGATGGAGCTCTTGAGTTGACGCTGAATAAAATGTGGCTAGACCTGACAGCCCTGAATCTGACTCTGACTCTTCTGCTGTTTTAAATTTTTTGGGATTTGTCCTACAGCTGAAAAAATCCGGAAGCCTTTTTTGAAAGTTACTTCTCCTCCCTCGTTGTTGGTACATATAATGGGTCTTGATCTTCGACACTTGCGGAAAAAGGATCTGGTGGTGTATCATTTAAGTCGAAGTCTGAATTATTACCACTACCAGCTGTATCAGTAGTGATCAGCCTCATCTCTGAATCTTCCAGTCGGTCTATCTCTATAATTATTATGTATTATGTATTTATCTATCTTACCTGTACTCTGCATGTAGTAGCAGTGACTTGTGCCACCTCTTGTTTGTACTATAATGTGATGCGAAGAACAATTAAACAATAAATAAACACAATATTCACAATCATAATATACAACATTCAACAATGTCCAACAAGACAAAATTGTCAGTAGAGGATCAGCATCAGCTTACGAAAATAAACAAATAAACAATCTTCCTAAAACTAATCTATACTTTTGCTGCACTAGAAAATGAAAACAAATAGAAACAAGTGTCCATCAGTATTGTGCTGGCACAAATATATTTGCTAAAATCGGGTTGATTATTTGTCGAAAGTAACTTAGTTACTTGGTTACTTTCAATAAGTAACTAAGTTACTAGTTACTTTTTAGTAGATTTTAAAAGTAACTAAGTTACAGTAACTTGGTTACTAAAAGTAACTTAAATTAAAAGTAACTGCACAACTCTGGTCAGTATCATAAAAAATGTAATATATAACAGTTTATACAGGGCGAATACTTCTGAAGTTATGAATTTTTCTGTGGATCATTGCACAATGCAATATTGAATCCAAAACTTTAATAAAAATAGGGGATTACTATTAAAGAACAACATGACTTATTTGGGACATCCTGTATATAAATAAAAATATTTATAGAAAAAAGTTATGGAGATTATACGCATCCTTGGGTCACTCTGTATGGTTACAGGTTTCGAAAATAAATTTTAATAGTACCAAAATTTTGTCCAATTATATTTGTTAGCTTGTTTTTTTTTAGTTTAATAATTTTTTTTTACCTGAATTATCAGTTGCAGTGTTGGATTTTTCTTTCAAATTAGCCCCATTTAGAAATCCCCAATTAGTACCACCGTGAAACATATAAAAATTAACCGATGATCCAAATCCTAAAATCTCATCCAGAACATCTCCAAACTCTTTAACAGATCTAGTATGGTGTTTTTCGGCCCAGTGATCAAACCATCCTGTCCAATATTCCATAACCATTAGCGGTTTATTAGGTTGATATTCCTTTAACAGAGTGAGTTCTTGAATAGGATTAGTCTGGAAGTTCGCAGTAGCAAGTACCCCTGGAATAGGACCTGAAAAACCATTAGAAGGAGTATCTGAAGTAAATAGTAGTTCAATGACTCCATTTTTATGTAAAATATTCTTTAATTCTTCTAGATGGTCTTTATGAACTGGATTGACACCATCATCTAAATTTCCATACTCATTTTCTATTTGAACCGCTATTATTGGTCCTCCTTTGGTAAATTGTAAAGGATTTACTAGTTCGAATAATTTTTTAAAATATCTGTTAACGAAATTTATATATTGATTTTCATTTGTTCTTATTTTAATACCTTTGTATCTTAAAAGCCAACTAGGTAAACCGCCAAAATCCCATTCAGCACAAATATACGGACCAGGACGTAAAATAACAAATAAATCCTCTTCTTTCGCTAAATTAATAAATTCCACAATATCGAGTAACTGTGAAAAGTCACTCTCACCTCTACCAAAATCGAACACATCATCTTGATATTCGTGGAGGTTCCACGGAACGTATGTTTCTATTGTGTTCAATCCCGCCGCCCGGTATTTTCTTAATCTGTCCTTCCAGTAATCTTTCGGTACACGAAAATAATGCAAAGCACCACTATAAAGCGTTATTGTTTTATTGTTTAGTGTAAAATGTGGATTACTATCACTTAATCCGGATTTTATTCCTCCTTTTGTAAAATATTCGTAAAGAGTCGGTAAATTAGATGTAACCGCCATTGCCAAAGCTTAACTGAAATGAAACTGAACCACTGAACTGACTAACATTAACAACGTTGCCAAAGTTATTTTATAAAAATAAACGGACATGAACACTAGTTATTAAATCCTAGAAAGTTTTGTATTTATTTATATATACATTATATAGTTTAAATTAAATATACTCATACTTGGTTTTTCAATCCAGTGACAAAATCTCAAAATTCATCTCTTAAAATTTTATAAATATTATAAATTGAATTTTCTGTTATTTTGTAAATTTTTCAAGATTTGGCAACACCTAAAAGATAAGGTGATTGTTACTTGTAGGTAGGAATATAATATAGAGAATTCAACCGGTCGTTATTATTTAACGGTTTATTTTGATATAAACTGTGTTCCACGGAGTGATTAGTAGAATCGGTCTTCTTTCGTTGTTCTTGTGAATGCTATGATTTTTTTTTAACCAAGACAAAAATAAGTCTCTGGTCATAAAGTGAACTTCTGCAAAAACACCGGGAAGAAGTCGAGTTTGAAATTATTGCTGCATTCGTTTTTGCTGAAATGCTGCTAAGAACCGTTTTCTATCTATAAACATTTCATCCACTTTTTACTAGGTCATTTGTTAGTCAATAAGAAAATATCTTCATCATCTTCTTCATCGAGAATGGTCACTCTTATTATGCAGTGTTTCGTTTTTTTTCTGTGCCACCCTGTATTTTTATTATTCCTCTCTGCTCGGTATATTTAATTTCAGCTCGCTTGATATCCCTTCTCAAGATCTCCTTCTCTTCTAGGTATTACTATAAAATGTCTTTCCCATGTTAATAATTCTCTCTCTTTGCCTCTTCAGTCAAAACAATTGACTTCTATATCGTCTGTGTCGCAAATTAAAAATTTCCTTTCTTCCCCTCGTTATATAGGAGTTTCTTTGGACTACAAGTTTTTTGGTACAAGTATTTTTGGAGCAAGTTTTCTTTGGGACTACAAGTTTTTTTGGAGAAAGTTTTGTTTTTGAACCAAACGTTTCTTTTCTGGAAAAAGTCTTTTTTGGAATAACATTTTTACTGAACAAGCTTTTGGAACGAGCGAATGTTTTTCCTCCTTTGGTACCAATGTTTCTACTAATCCTAGAAACTTGAGAAGAAACTCGAAGTCAAGCAAAGTTGGATTTAAAAAAAAAAGAAAGACTCTGAAAGTTTTATTTTTCTTCCTCGTATTAAATAAAACAAATATAACGTTTAATTTTAGTTTAATTTCCTTAACAGAAAGAAAGGACGCATTTTGAAATATATCATAGTTTTTTTGTCAATTTTTTCTAAATAAGTCAAAAAATCAATTATATATTTCAAATTATTTTCGTGGAATGACCCTATAATAAAAAGAATTGAGCTTAAACCATATTTATTATTAATTATCAACAAATTAAAATTACGTTTCAGCAGTGATCCATCTTGAAAGACCGATTTTCGCTAATTGAAAAAAATATTTACAGACCAGTTCAGATCAGCCGAATTGATTTCAGTTAAGTATAAGTTGTGCGATTCGCAATGCTCTTACAATCCGTACCTTAAGGTGTAATATATGTTGTTAGCAGCAGGTTATTTCTGCCTCGGAAGATAAGCAATTATGGTTTCAGTTCTTGTTTTGGAACTCACAGGAGGACTCTTGGACCACTTATATCTATTTTTGGCGGATAGTTGATTATCATGATCATCATGTACTGATTCTGTCTCACTTTTAAAACCGTCAATAATTCTATCACTATCACTCTTTTGAAACTCCTTCCAACTCGGCGTCAGTTACAGCCTTTTCGGAAACCTACTTGGGATCACTAAACCACTTGTTCATTTGCCTAACACGAAATACCAACTCGTGTTTGGAATTTTTCTTATTTAATTTCTACAAACTAGTAGAAAATGTACACCAATCCTTTTTTCTATATGTATTTAACATTTTAAATATAGCACCGTTTTTTCCATAAAAATTGGACCAATAACAACGGAGATATACGTTAGAGCTCTTTTGTCTTCCATTCTGCCCATGATTTTTCTAAAAGTATTCTATAAATATTTAATATAACGCTCGGACTGGGGAGTTACTTATCATCGTAACGCATCTCTATATCGCGTGTAACGTCATAGCGCACTCTCTTTCTGAAACGCTGAATTTCCTATACTCTAACACGTTGAGCTCCCTATATGTTAGGTTGGAGTGGTGTAGACTATCTACTCAAAATGTTTCATGCTTTCATGGGTCATGACAATCTAAAATTCTTCCCTAAGTAAGGGAAAATTTCACCATATTGCCAAACTTAACAATGTTTTCTGACTGGAGCGTCAAAAATGGCCTGACTTTAATTAACATAGTACATACAGCGTTTGTCCCAAAAGTAATGCGGTATAGATCCATTTCATATAAGAACCTAAAGTTGTTTAAAATAATCTCCTTCCGCGTCTGCCAGCGGTTCCGCCACGCACCAAAAGAACCCTGGAACTCGAGGTATCCTTGATGTCGTTGATGGTGTCAAAATAACAACACTGCGCACGTTACTGCGCATTATTATCCACGTGACCTTTGCCCTTAGCGAAATCATTGTTAATTTCTATAAGAAGTGTTACAGAACTGTCACTGCGCATGCCCCGGTTAGTCTCCGTTAGCTTCGTCTCACATCCACTTTGATCAGCTTTGAACAGCTGATGACCTGAATAACCAGAAATTTTTCTTATTTAAATTCCACCAATCGTTCGATGACTTCATAGGCCTTGCTAACCTAAAATTCCTCCGAGACTTAAGAGTTAGCAAAGCTTTCTCACTGGAGCGTCATTTATTTAGTTAGTTAGACTTTAATTTATATATTCGTCGCATTTGATCCAATTCGTACGACCTAAAATTCTTTAATTCTCCTTTTACGTCAATGCACCTCTTCCAGCGATTCTTGTACGTCTAGAAGGCACCCTGAAACTTGCCAGCTAGAATGTTCTAAAGAATCTTCGTCGAGGTATTATTGATGTTGTCGAAATGCGCACCTTAGGGTCGTATCTCACTAGGTCATCCGTAAAAATGTATTCAGCACTATAGATACTAGCTGACCTGGTGACTTTTTGGTTGCGCAGCCAGCTTGGTTGTGCTACCATGTAGATCGGTTTGGTGACGTGACTGCACTGGTTACGTCGACAGTAATATGTATATGTTTATCGACAAACAGTTGGGTTTTACTTCTTCAAAACCCAGTCCATTCTCACAAATTAAACTACGAACGTCATTAGCAGAAGTCACAATATTCGACGTCCATTCAGCGTCGCTACGTTATTCGTCCCGACGCTAAATATTTTGGGGTCTACCCATTTTTACATTACTCACGGTAAACGGTAATTTCTTCACTTCGTTCGGATTTATTTGGTCTTCGTAAAAGTAAATCAGAAGAAGTATTTCATATTTTAATTCGCCAAATTCTTATAGTCCCTGAGCCAAAGGTTAAATATGTATTGACTGAAACAGCTTATAAGATTTTCATCTTTCGTGGCTTCGCGGGGGAGGGGGTTATTTATCAGCTAACTGTAACAATACTAGATGATCAGGTATATTTGTGATAATTGAGTTCGGAAGTTTCTTACCGAAATGGCCATCGGTTTGTTACCTTATACCCGCCTTTTTCATTAGAAAAACAGGCCAGGGGGTGGGAGGTCACACCGTCGTCATCAAACGGATACGTTGTAATAGATTCTTGAACAACTAAAACGACATCATCAGCGTCTCCACTTAACTATTTTTCCCTGTGTTCTTTCGTTCCCCACTTCTCTAATTTTTAAAATAGTGGTCGGTTCAGTAGTTGGACAAAGTTAAGGTTTAACCAGCTAAAAAGGATATTCTCAAAGTTTGGCCAAAGTGGTGATTTCATTCTTGTCAAATATTGAACAAGTTCAGATTCTTCTTCGTTGTTGAAAACTCAGATGTAACTGTTTTAACAGAATAGTCTGAATTCTGTGTCGTTTTCGGAACCTGACACTCTAGAATTGTTTAAGGCATTATAGTTAAGCAGCTGCCTTCTTGTATCCCATTGAACCATTTAAGATTGCTTAAAATGCTTCAACCAGACGACATTTGCCTTTCAGATATCCTCAAATAAGTATTCACCATTCTAAAAACACACAAACACTTATTTAAATAAAATTCACATACATGATTTAAAAGACCGATCCAATATTCCAAAACATCAAACGATATACAGGTAATTTAGAATTGGCGTAAGCAATGGCTGTTATCTGTTCCGGTCTACTAGATTTGCATAATGGTTCAAGTTCTAATGACAAATTAGAAACAGTATCTTATTTTGCCCCACGGTCCCCCATATACTTGAAAACTTGTGCTACTCTTAAAAAAATCCCAATTTAAATCAGTATCTTTTATTTTTCAAATTCGAGTATGCGAGCAATCTTAATAGATTAGATTAAAATCACTATATATAAAGGAACGTGCCAAATTTTCGTTAATTATAATAAAATGGCGTTAGCCGGTGTTAATCTAACAGATTTGCCCACAAACTATGGCTACTACACCAACGGTGGTATTAGTCATGGAATTGCATCAGATAAACCAAACTTTTCCCTTAACAATAAAGAAATTTTCCTCTACAGTGGTGCCCTACATTATTTTAGAGTACCAAGGGCGTATTGGAGAGATAGATTGAGGAAAATGAGAGCTGCAGGTCTTAACACTGTCGAAACTTACGTTCCTTGGAATCTTCATGAACCAAGATCAGGTAAATATTCCATTTTCCATATTCCTTATATTAGTTTAATTAATAATAGGTGTACGTTTTTTTTAAGGTGAATACGATTTTGGAGATGGAGGCAATGATATGTCTGACTTTTTACATCTTCAAGAATTTTTGAAGACAGCCCAAGAAGAAGACTTATTTACTATTGTTCGTTCTGGACCATTTATCTGTGCTGAATTTGAATTCGGAGGACATCCAAGTTGGCTTTTAAGAGACGATAACCTTGATTTTAGAACAACGAATCCTTCTTATGTCAATTACGTAACTAGATGGTTTAACATTCTTCTACCTATCCTTGCCGCATTACAATTCACAAAAGGAGGTCCAATTATTATGTTCCAAGTCGAAAATGAATATTCTATTTCTAACAGGCATGATCTGGAGTATTTAAGCGTATTAAGAAACCTTATGTTACAACATGGTAAGTAACTAGATTTTTTATAATTATTATAATTTATTTATTTGTTAATGTTTTAGGTATTGTTGAAGAGTTAGTAACAGCGGATAATCCGGATCACGGTACGTACGGGACGAATCCGGACTTATTTCTCATGACGGCAAATTATGGTGGTGATTCGAAGAATCAACTTGATAAGATGAGAGAGTTGCAACCAAACAGACCTCTTATGACTATGGAATATTGGGCTGGATGGTTCGATTTTTGGGGAGATGGTCATAGCGTTAAGACTATTGATGAATTTAAGAGAGAATATGAAACAATTTTATCATATCCATCATCTGTGAACTTATATATGGTTCATGGAGGTACCAATTTTGGATTTTTAAATGGAGCTCAAAATTTGGAATATGATGAATGGAATACAGGTAAAATTAGCAACATTCTATTAATTTTTTCATTATTAAATAACGTTTATTATATCTGATACATAATGTTGCTCATTAAAAGATATTGTTTATCTGTTTTTCAGATTATCATTCAATAATATCAAGTTATGATTATTTATCACCACTAGATGAATCAGGCGATTATACCGATAAATATTGGGCTGTAAAAGACCTCTTGGAAAAATACAACCCTGTAAAAACGTCTTTGCCCAGCGTACCGAGTGCGCCAAAAAAAGTTACTTATGCTAGTGTCAAGATAGAACAAGAAATTTTCTTATGGGATTTATTACAAACTGTAACTCCAGTCTATTCCGACAATGTAGTAGCAATGGAAAAACTTAATATCAACAACGGAAATGGACAAAGTTTTGGTTATATCGTATATAGAAAGACAAACCTTGATATCCCTGCAAATGCAGTACTTAAAATCGAAGGAAGAGTTTGTGATACGGTTATGGTACTAGTAAATGGAATTTTAGTATCACCATGGTTGATGGACTCCAGTGATCTTAATGGATTTGGTACCTCAAAAATTATGGATTCTACTTTAGTTTTAACATCGGATGCTTTATCTGGGGCTACTCTAGATATAGTGGTGGAAAATTGGGGTAGAGTTAATGTAGGAGTTTACAAACAATTTAAAGGATTATGGCAAGGTCAAGTACTTTTAAACAACAATTACTTATCAGGTTGGAATATATATCCACTTGAATTCAAATCTTCTTGGACAAACAGCTTATCAAATTGGGGTAATGTTTACACAAATAGCATTGGACCTGCTGTTTACAAGGGAAATCTTTTTGTTAATGGCGATCCAGCCGATACATTTGTTTACATGGAATCGTGGACTAAAGGAATTGTAATTGTAAATGGATTTGTTCTTGGAAGATATGCTCATATGGGACCTATCCAAACTTTGTACCTACCAGCTCCTTTATTAAGAAGTGGAAATAACGAAATTGTTGTATTTGAACATTACAAACCTAATGCAAATATTGATTTTAAGGATGCTCATGTTTATAATGGACATTAAATAAATTTGTTATTGAATTATTTATTTATTTGTTTTAACTATTCCATTACTTAATATTCTTAAACTACCTAAATTCTAAAGTCGCTCAAACGGTGGTGCACCGTTTCGGGACTTCGGCCCATCTAGCGAACACTTTTAATGCTCAAATACATGTAGAACACTATTATACATAATCTGACGTACTTTTAATTTACAGCGTAAAAAAGTTTATCCCATGAGAATTTGATTTTTATAGATAATGGTGGGGCGGATACCGGAATGGCTCGTGCGATACTGGCCAAACTTTTCACAAACATGTAGGGGAATATTATACATGATGTGAAGTGGAAAAAGTTCTAAAAATTTGAATTGGAAAAAAGTTTTTCCATGCAAGCCACTTAAATTTGTATAGCCGGTACCTGAAGGGCCGGTCAGATTCTGCTCAAATTCAATACGGTTCTTCTAACTATCTCGGTAAAGTGAAAACTAGATCTCGATTGAAGCTTTCGTTCAAAAGTTACAGTGTTTACATACATACAGACAGACATCCAGACGTCCGGACAGGATTTTTTTACATTTTTGGGCTCAGTGAGCTCGGATACGTCAAAAAAGTGATAAAAAGTGGGGGTAAGAAATTTTTTTCGCCATCACGAAACTAATATTGAGGCTTTTGGACCTCAGTAATTCGTTACAAATAGGAAAATATTATTATTATTTGTTAAAAATTAAAAAAATTATAAAAATGGGAAAACCACTTTAAAAACAACAAAAACTATTAAAAAATAATTATAAATCATCTAAAGAATAAATTATTAAAAATACCGTAAATCAATTAACAATTGTGCGTTCGGGGGATCCCCGTTAGGAAATGAGTTTCTTACGTTATTTTTTCACTTTTTAAAAATTTAAAATAAGAAAATAAAAATCTGAAAACCCGAAACAATCGGAAAAACTGAAAGTAATTGAAAACAAAAACGAAAAAAAAGCGACAAAAATCGAAAAAAATCAAAAGAAATCGAAAGAGATGGAAAGGAATCAAAAGAAATCGAAAAAAATTAAAAAAAAACCAAAGGAAATCGAAAAAAAAAACCGATAAAAATCGACAAAAATTGAAAAAATCTACAGAAATAGACAAAAATCGAAAAAGATCAACAAAAGTCGAAAGAGATCGAAAAAATCAATAGAAATAAAAAATTATTAAAAAAAATCGAACGAAATCAAAAAAATCCAAAAATAAGAAAAAGTTAGAAAAAACTAAAGGAATTTGACGATATTAAAAAACAATAGAAAAAATTCAAAAACAACAAAAAAACATCAGAAAAATGAGAAAAAACTACGAAAAAACCGAAAAATCAAAAAAATATCGGAGGATAGGAAAAAATTAGAAAAGAAAATAAATAAATAGAAAAAATAGAACAATGGGAAAAAATTGAAAATAAATAGAAAATATTGAAAAAATCAGAATAAAATATGAACAAAAGTCAAAAAAAATTAGTGAAAACGAAAAAAATTAGAAAAATCGAAGAAATCACAAAAAATTGGAAATGATCGAAAAAGAAACAAAAATTATTGGAAACAATTGGAAACAAATGAAGAATAAAATTGTAAAATATGGAAAAAAAATCAAAAAAATTGTAAAAAAATCGAAAAAACGCAAAAATGAAAGAAATCGAAGTATTTCTCAGAAAAATGGAAAAAGTTGGAAAAAATCGTAACGAACAAACAAAAACCGGAACAATTGTAAACAAAAGAAAGAAATAAAAAAATCGAAGAAATGAAATAAATCGCAACAAAATGCCAAAAAAATGGTAAAAAAAATCGTAAAAAATCGGATAAAATCAAAGGAATAAGAAAAAATGAGAAAAAAATTAGAAAACAAAAATAAATAGAATAAAAAGTAATTGGAAAAAAAGAAATAGAAAAAAAAACGAAACAAAGACAAAAAGGAGGAAAAATTAGAAAACATCGAAAAAAAATCAAAAAAAAAACAGAAACAAACAAAAAATCAGAAAAATGAGAAAAAATCAGAAAAATTGAGAAACAATCAGAAAAATTCTCTTTCTATAAAATAATTATAAAATTATAAAAAATTAGAAAACGAAAGAAAAAGAAATAAAAAAACAGAACAATGAGAGAAAATGAGAAAAGATTAGAGAAAATCGAAAAAAAAAACAGAAAAATCTAGAAAAAAAACAAAACAGAATAATAAGAAAACAGGAAAAAGTGAAACAAAAATAATAGGAAAAAAATGAAAAATAATGCGGAAAAAACGAAAATAATCAAAAAAATGCCGAAAAAAATAATCGCTAAAATCAAACAACGTGTCAATAATTTTTGCAACATCCCCATCGATTTCGTAAACTTCGTTTGGCATTTTGTTCTAAAAATTTGAATTGGAAAAAAGTTTTCCCACGCAAACCACTTTAACTTCTTCCTTGGACAAAACTAACTAGGTAAAGTAAAAACCGGACCTCGATCGGAGCTTTTGTTCAAAAGTTACAGTGTTTACATCCAGACAGACAGACATCCAGACGTCTAGACAGGATTTTTTGCATTTTTGGACTCAGGAAGCTCGGAAACGTCGAGAAAAGTGATAAAAAGTGGGGGTAAGAAATTGTTTTCGCCATCACGAAACTAATACTGAGGCTATTGGCCCTCAGTAATTCGTATTTATTTAATGTATCTACCCAAATAAATGTAACGGCAGCGCTACTGTCACTACTCTCCTAGGAGAAAATACGGCCTTGATTAGCCAAGGCTTTGAAAAGATGGACGTATTCCCTTGCAGAACTCTCTGAACTAGAACGACCACTCTTCAGACGAAAGGGTAGTTCGTGCCCCCGCGGTACTGGAGGGTCTTCACCTTTAGAGACAAGATTAGGAGATGAGGGAGGATTTCTTTACACTGAGATTAAATATATAAATCATTAAATAATGTGATCAATTTAATAGAGTCTGAATTTTTATGACACTTTGATAATAGACGAGATCCTTAACGCGTAAATTTGGTTCAAATGTGCTTGTAGTTGAAATATAGTGAAAAAATATTATGTACGCATAGTTTTTCCTACAAGATTTGGCGTCTGGCGTCATAAGTAATTTGAAAGGCAATTCCTGAGTTGCTAGTTTCATTATTTTTCTGAACTTTTGAAGAAATGATATTCAGTTTCATTCTATAAATAAAACAAAATTTGTGTCAGTATCAATCATATTCAAATGAAGACTTCGTATTCGATTGCTGTTCTCGATTTAGTTATTCTTAAGTAATATCTATGTATACCGAGTGCTATGTTGTAAATAAATATTATGAATAACGCTTGGCGACACCGTAAAACATTATTCAGGCGACAAACTTGAGAGCACTTGCTCACTAACAAAAGGCTCCGTCGATTGGTCAGGACTTATTACGTCACATATTCAAACAGGAATGTTTCTTAGGAAATTTATTGTGGAAAAACTGCTTCGAATTTTTTTTTTTTTTAATCTGACCACTTTTGTCATGGTTCTGAAGGTTGTAGTATTTTTTCCAGAAACGATGGATCTCGGCTATTACCAAAATAAAACCATAAATATTGAAAATATATATTGCGTATAGCACCAATTTTTCTCTTTACTTGGTGGCCTCTTAAAATTGCCCAAAACGAGAATATTTGCTCAACAAAACATGTTAATCAAATATAAAGAATTCTCTACGTTATTAATGACGTATTCAGCAAACAAAAAACAAATACATCACAGAAGTGATTAAATGTATATAAAAACCACAGCCTATTAGCTCTAAAAAAAATTAATATTAATCCCTCCTTTTATGTATTTTAAAGGGGGAGGCAATGTCCCCTACTTTAAACTGATAAAGGCCAAGAACCAGAGGCTTCCCTTTTTTATTAATTTACATGAAAACAAAAAAAAACAATTTTTTTTATTCCGTATAGGAAGTAGCACAATTGGGCTGAAAAATGTTTTACCGAGTGACTTTATAATCCTTCCTTATAAGCGGGAAAATTCGTCTAGAATATATAAAAATCCGTTTCGAACAGAGACCAGCCGACGGACTTATTTTTATTATTATAATTATTATTATTTTAATTTTTTTCCGTAGACGACTTCACCCGCCGCTGTTGAGTTTCGAACTGCCGGTATTTTTCGTCTCCTTGTCGCTCGCAACCACGTCGCACTAATAAATCCGTTGGTGACGTACCGGCTTGCTGATTGGAGGTACTATTTTTTCCGCGATTACGATTGGCCGCGTGTTTTGTCCCACCATTAGTCGCGTGATACTTTTATTGTGTTTGCTTCACAGTACGCAGAATCAGCTATTTTTTTAGCTGCTTGTTCGGAATATGTCTTTATACTAATATTTCGTGGAAATGATATAATTTTCGCAATACCCTACATCCTCTGTATTTAGTTACATTTTGCAATTTCTTTAGTCTTTATTACAAGCATTACAATTGTTATTATTATTAATGATGTAATTTTTCTAATACCCATAAAAATTTTAATTTTTTTTTTGAATATCAGTGAAACAACTAAACTATTAATTTAACAGAAACACATATATTTTATTAATTTTTTAATTTGTTACTTCATAAATAGGTTCATTATTGAAACTCAAAGTTTCCGGAGCATTATAATGCTCGAAAACAATAATATCGTTACTACCCGTTCTTAAGAATGGCGCAGCTAAATATAAAGTCCGTTGAGCTCCAACAAAAAAGTGTCTACCTAACACGAATCCATTAACAATTGTTATTCCTTTCGTCCATTCTCGCATATTCAAAAATGTATCACTTGGAACTCCATCAATGTTTAGGTTAAATTTATACAACGCTGAAGTATCTTTTCTTTCCGTTATCGGTTGCCAGTTATTAAGAGCTAAGTTAAAGTAATTTTTAAACTCTAGAGGAACAATTTCCCAATTGTTAAGTTTATTGTTATTGATATATACATCTTCAGTTAATCCTTTAAAATGATACACTCCTAATGTGTTTCTACCGAAATTTTCAACAACTAATTCCAAAGTAGCTCCTTTGATTTCGTTTGAAGTTAGTGTTAAAGTAGAATCTTGTAATTTCCAAAAACCAAAACCATTCAAATCATCTGCTTTAGTTGGTGTAGGAGATACCAACTTACCGTTAATTAATACCAGTACTGTATCTCTTACAAAACCAGTTATTTTAAGTACAGCATTTGCTGGTATATCTAAATTTGTTTTTTTATAAACAATGTATCCAAAACTTTGTCCATTATTATTATTAATATTTAATTCTTCCATGGAGACAACATTATCACTAGGCACCGACCAACCTATCTGATTAATAACATCAGAAAGAGGTAATTGGCCTACTGGTTCTAATGAACCGTAAGCAGTCAAAGGCATCGGTTGTGGAAAATCTGGTATAAAAGTTTTAACCTGATTACGAGCAGCAATAACTTCTTTAATTAAATCGTATTTTAAAGTTGTCGTTCCATATTCTGTAATCGGTGAATCGTAGTCATAACTTGTAGTATCAGGCTGTAAACCGGAATTATCTGTTGTTGGACTTAATGTCGCACCATTTGTGAAACCATAACTTGTACTACCTAAAAGAAAGAAAATTATTTCTCATCCATTACTATGTAATTATTGTACTTACCCACAAACATGTACATATTAACTGATCCAGGATAGTCTAAGATCCCTTCCAGTTGTGTTCTGTATTCACTTGGTTTTTTATGCCTGTGATTTTCTCCCCAATGGTCGAACCACCCTGTGTAAGATTCCATACACAAATTCGGTTTTCCATGTTGAAAAGTGTTAAGTAAATCAAACATCTCTTTAGGATCTCCATTGAAGTTAGCTGCTTGTAAAAGTCCCGGTATAGCACCATATTGTCCATTCCTTGGAGGGTCACTAGTATAAAGCAATTCTGTTATTCCATGATTAAGCATCATATCCTTTAAAGCCGTTAAATATACAGTATCGTTAAAATGTTTGCTACCAAATTCGTTTTCCACTTGTATTCCTATAACAGGACCCCCTTTTTGAAATTGTAATAGAGCCAACATGGGTATTAGAACATTGAAGTAGTTTTGTACATAGGACAGAAAGTATTGATCAGCTGATCGTCTGATTTGTTTGACCGTTTTAGCTATCCAACTTGGTAAACCTCCAAATTCGAATTCAGAGTTAATGTAGGGACCAGCACGTACTAGAGCAAATAGATCTTCTTCCTGGGCTGTTTTTAAAAATTCCTCTAGATGGAGGAAGTCCTGAAAGTCACTTCCACCATTACCAAAGTCAAACTGACCTGAAAAAAAATTAGAATAATGGGTTAAAACCATTGAGTATCTCTTTTGTTTGCATCTAATTTGGTGACTCTACCGTACAATATAAAAATAAGTAAGGCATAAGATTAAAGATTAAAGGACTTAACATCTCTGGAGACTACGAATTGATTTATTTTAATGGAAGTAACCCCAGAGCATGCATCGTTGCTAAAAAAAACCCTGAAGGTGTTTCTACTATGGTCCCCCTCACTTCAAGGGACTTGGTGGTAATATCCCTCAAGCTGGAAGGAGGGAACCAACAGACAATTGGTTCTGCCTATCTTCCTTATGATCAGCAAAAATAAGTAAGGCATAAGATTAAATATTAAAGGACTTGACATCTCTGGAGACTACGAATTGATTTATTTCAATCTAAGTAACCCCAGAGCATGTATCTTTGCTAAGAAAAGCCTGAAGGTGTTTCCACTATGGTCCCTGACTTCAAGGGACTTGGTGGTAATATCCCTCAAGCTGGAAGGAGGGAACCAACTGACAATTGGTTCTGCCTATCTTCCTTATGATCACCTTCCACGGATAAAGTGAAAAAACTTGTTGAGAATTGCAAGAGAAATTGAATGGAACTCCTCGTAGGCTGCGATGCCAATTCTCACCACACAGTGTGGTTGAGCACAGGCATCAACGGCAGGGGGAGGCACTTCTAGAGTTTGTTGCAGAAATCAATCTAGAGATTGCAAATAGAGGCAATGAACCGACATTCGTTACTACGACAAGAAGGAAGGTCATTGACATTTCACTAGGCACTGTGAGGACGTGCTCGTAGTTGAGGGAGTGACATATAACATACATGCTGGGTGGGAAAATGATGGATTAGAGGACATACCGTAACCCCAGGACCTGTGACTGGGAAACTTTCAATAAGGATCTCAACCAGGCACTCGTGGAATGTCCGCTGAAACCGAAAAACTCTTGTGAAGTTGAGATGGTGGCGGAATTTCTGACACACACCTTAAGTAAATCGTATGAAAAAAAAACTCCCTTTAAAGCTAAAGAAAGAGAACCGAGACACCGAATGGTGGAACAGTAACCTTTCCAAGAACAGATCAGAAGTCCGCAGACTCTTTAACCAGTCCAAAAGAACTGGTAACTGGGAAGCCTGTAAGGCATCCAGAAGAGAATACGGCTATGCCGTAAGGAATGCAAAGCTTACTTCCTGGAAAAAATTCTGTGAGAACATTCCTGAGTAAATAATTATGTGAGAATATTCCTGAGTGCTCCAAAATCAGTAAAATACTGCAAAGGGAAAACAAGGATACATTGGGTTTATAAAAAATGAAAATAAGAAGTATGCCAGCACTGTGGAGGAGACTTTAGACTTGTTACTAAACTCAAACTCCCCGATTTGCTTACTTAACCAAAGTCAAGAGAAAGGTACTGTGGTGGCCTAAGCAGCCAGGGCCACAAAGCAGGACTGGACCTCGGCAAACAAAGTTGTAAACAGAACCAAACTTCCATGGATTCTGAGAAGTTTTCAGCCATACAAGAGTTATCTTCATACCCAAACCGAGTAAAGCGTGCTACGCAGAAGTCAAATCTTATAGACCTATCAGCCTGATATCATTCTTTGTAAAAACTTTAGAAAAGATGATTGACAGATATATAATTAACGAGGTATTGGTAGACAATTAAATACATCTGGAGTAAGAAGATCTGGTTGTGCGGACATCGACAGCTCTTGTTGGGGTTTGACCGCCTAACTCCATTTCCGGGGTTGAATTCAAATAATACTAGTGCAAGTAGTTAATAACCAACGTATATGTGGAACTTTAATTTGTAAAGTTACAAAATTGGGAAAGTTCAAAAAGTGACAATTTGTAAAATTATTGACAACAACAACAACTTTTTTCACATTATAACTAACATGCTATGTATTTTTTTATTTATAATGTGTGTTCAAATCCCTGCAGCCTTAGAGATTTTTTATAATAATTTAGATAAAAATTCTTGTTGTAATGAAATTACAACAACATCGAAACCAATTCACATACCAATTTGGGAAGTCCTGTGACGCTGCGATGGACACGCTGGAGTTCAAGGCGGAACAAGAATTGGACTGTCAATAAATCGCCCTAGCGGCATTTCTAGACATAGAAGGTGCCTTTGATTCGGCTTCATATAAATCCATAATAGGAGCAATATGGAGGCGAGGAGCCGCTCAGAGCATTACGCGATGGCTGGACTTCATGCTTCAGCACAGGAATGTTTACAGCAGTCTATACAACGTAAGAAGGGAAGTCATTGCCACCAAGCGATGGCCTCAAGGGGGAGTACTCTCCCCACTTATGTGGCGCCTGGTGGTTGATGACCTTCTTAGAGAGCTAGAGAGAGAAAATATCTACGCACAAGCATTTTCTGATGACGTAGGTTAGGTTAGATTATAAATTTAAAATTTGATGCCGTTGTATCTGATAGGATGCAACGGTCACTCAACGTTGTAGAAAGATGGTGCCGGAGAGAGGGATTATACAAGAATCCGGCAAAAACAACAGTTGTTGCCTTTACAAGGAGAAGAAACCTGAAGATAAAGAGACTATGCATGTGGGGAAAACAACTAAATCTGACAAAAGAAGTTAAATATTTGGGAGTTATCCTGGATAACAAATTAACGGTCTGTAGCCATATAGATAGGGCAACGTATAAAGCTCTGAGAGCCCTTTGGACCTGCAAGAGGATGGTGGGGTCCAAGTGGGGACTCAACCCCGGAATAGCGCATTGGCTCTATACCAGGGTTGTAAGACCTGCCGTGACCTACGCCTCCGTAATATGCTGGCACAAAGGGAACAGCGCTAAAGCGACTAGGCAGCTGGGCAAGTTACAGAGAGTAGCATGCCCGTCAGTTACAACTTTATGAAACCTTTCATTGTAACCATACTTGACAGAAAGAGAGAGATCAGGAATTGGAAAAATCAATCAGTCTGGTATACGGACGGGTCTAAAACAGAAGACAACACTATCATATGAACTCAGGGAGAACATGCATTCTAAACCTGGGATCTATGACAACGGTCTTTCAAGCGGAAATGACTGCGATAAATGGTTGTTTAAACGTGATATTGCGCGAGGATCTTAGAAATAAGAGAATCCGTATACTCACAGATAGTCAAGGTGGAAATACAGTCCAAACTAGTATTGGACTGCCATAAAAACCTAAATGCCCTGGCAGAACACAACAAGATAAGTCTTGAATGGGTGCCTGGGCATGAGGGCATAGAAGGAAATGAAGAGGCAGACCGCCTGGCTGGTAAAGGAGCCGAAAAATCTTTAATTGGACCGCAACCCAAATGTGGTATTTCCAACATGTAAAGGGTATACTGGAAAAACAAATGGTCTTCAAATTAATTTCTAGTTTTAATAACATTGTATTTATCCCCCATAGAATTTTTAACAAAAATAGTTAACAAACACCGATTCTGGAAATTAGGAGCTGACCTCGATATATCTAACAGACCTGAAGACTAGACTAAATGTATCTATTAAATTTGAAGGTTCAAACAGATATATCTGACAGAGCTGAAGATATATCTGGTTGAACCTTCAGATTTGATAGATACATTTAGTCTAGTCTTCAGGTCTGTTAGATAATATCTAGATCTGCTCCCAAATTGATACGTTAGGTTAGTTGAAGCTAGAGCTAATAATAAATCAATAAAGAAAAGAATAAATAAGTTCGACCGATATCTGAAAAGAGGAGAAAATAATGGACCAAAGTAAAAAAATTAAAGAAAAGTACTATTCCTTACCTTGTTGTGGTTCATGTAAATTCCAAGGTACATAAGTTTCAACGGTATTTAAACCGGCTGCTTTCATTTTTCTTAATCTATCTCTCCAGTACGCCCTAGGTACTCTAAAATAGTGAAAAGCTCCACTATAGATGGTAATGTGTTTGTTATTAAGAGTAAAATAAGGTTGTTTATCTGATAACCCTGCAGTAATGCCATTTTCAGTATAGTACTGGTACAAAGTTGGTAAATCAGCTTGGGCAGCAGTTGCAAGCGCCATGTTGGTTTTATTAATGTTTAATACCAACTGTGGGATTATCTAATTAAATATTTTTTAGATTGCTTTTTGAGATTGACAACTGAAAAGATAATTAATATAAAAAACGGAATATAATAAATAATCCTTGTCATGTTTTATCTTTAATTTACTTTCACAGTAAATAAAACACTAGAGATTCTTAAGTTTTTATCACACTACTTATAGATATTATCTAGAAATTATTTATTTAATTAAGGTAATAAATCAGAATTTATACAGGTAGCAAGATAATTTCACCAAAAAAAATATAAATAATTTACCCACATCTCAAATGTGGTGAAACAGTCAGGAAATAAAAATCTGTGTCATCAAATGGTTTAGGCGGAAACTAGTTTCGGCTTATAAACCATCTTCAGGCTTAGAAATTCAATTTGACAACAATCAAATTTTATGACAACAAATTACCATATATGTGCTTAATTTATACCAAAATACATTATAGTATAAAGCTTAGTAAGGTGAAATAAGGGGGTGGGGTAGGGACATTTTGGAGCACATGAAAAATTCAAAAAGTAGAGGCTTATAAAAAAGTCTTTTTCATTACTTTCCCTGTTTTTTCCTATTTGTTCCTATTTTTATCTATTTTATTCTATTATCCCAATTATTCAGTATTTTTTTCTATTTCACCCCATTTTTTCCCATTTCCCCTAATTTTTTACTATTTTTCCCATATTTTTCACTATTTCTTTCTATTTGTTTTATTTTTTTATTATTTTATACCATTTTCTTTAGTTTTCCTTATTTTGTGGACCTTTTTCCCCATTTGCTCCTTTTATTTTGCTTATATTTTGACTGTTTTTTCTATTTTTTTCCTATTTTTTCCTGTTTTCCTTATTTTCCATATTTTTCACCATTTCATCTTATTTTTTCCTATTTTTTCCAATTCTTTTACCTTGATTTTACCTGCTTTTCCATGTTTTATCCTGTATTTCCCTATTTTTTTTTTAAATTTTTCCCCATTTTTCTCTAATTTCCTTATTTTTCAATTTTGCCCAATTTTTACTGTATTTCATTATTTTTTTCTATTTTTCCCTACTTCGTATTCCGATAAAATAAGGAAAAAAGTTCCTTATTTACTCCTATTTTACACTATTTTCCCATATATTTCTCTATTTTTTTCAAGTTTCTGTATTTATATCTAATTTTGCTCTTTTGACCATCTTTTTCTAATTTTTTCATATTTCTTCCTATTTTTGAATATTTTACCCCATTTTTCCTATTTTTTCCAATTTTTCACTATTTTTGCCATATTTTTTACTATTTCTTTCTATTTGTTCCATTTTCCTATTATTTTATACCATTTTCTTTATTTTCCCTTTTTTTTTCTAATTATCCCTATTTGCACCTTTTGTCTCCATTTGCTCCTATTATTTTCAATTTTTTAATATTTTGACCGTTTTTTTTCAATTTTTTTCCTATTTTTCCCTATTTACTTTTTTTTCCATATGTTTCACCATTTCTTCTTATTTTTTCCTTTTTTTCCCAATTGTTTTACCTTATTTGTCCCTGCTTTTCCATATTTTATTGTCTATTGTTTATCTATTTTTTTTATATTTTCCCTATCTTTCTTTAATTTCCCTATTCTTCCCATTTTCCCCAATTTTTTCTGTATTTTATTATTTTTTTCTGTTTTTTCCTACTTCGTATTTGTCCCTATTATTATTTATTTTATTATATTTTTACTTCTTTTCCTTATTTTCTCCTATTTTTCACTATTTTCCCATAAATTTCTCTATTTTTTTGAGTTTCTGTATTTATCTCTAATTTTTGCAATTTTATCTTTTTGTAATTTTTTCATATTTTTTCCTATTGGTCCCTATTTTATCATGTTTTTTCCTATTTTTCCCAATTTTTTTTACATTTTTCCCTATTTTCTCTAGTTTTTGCAATTTTTCCAAATTTTTCAGTATTTTTTAACAATTTTCCTATTTTTTTCTATTTCTTCATATTCTCCAGTTTTTTATTATTGTTTCCTGTTTTTCCATATTATTTTCTATTCTTTCATTATTCCATTTTTTTCTTATTTTCCCCAATATTGTCCATTTTTTACTATCTTCCCATGTTTCCTTATTTATTCTCTAATTTTCCTATTTTTCCATAGTTTTTTCCTATTTTTCAGTACTTTTCCAGGTATCCCGCTTTTCACTATTTTTCCCAAATTTCCATATTTTGTTCAATTTTGTGAAATTTTCTCAATTTTTTCCATATTTTCCCCTATTTTTCACTATTTTCTCGATTTTCCCATATCTTTCTCTTTTTTTCCGTTTTCCATTAGTTTTTCCTATTTTCTTTATTTTTGCTTATTTTTCCTTACTTGTTTTTATTTCTAGATATTTTCCCTATTTTGTCCTCATTTTTCCCTGTTTTCAATACTGTTTCCCTATTTAAAACTATTTTCCGCTATTTTTTTCAAATTTCCCAATTTTTCAATATTTTTGTCAAATTTTCTTATTTAGCTCAATTTTTTTTTCCCCATTTTTCCCTTTTCTTTCCCTATTTTTCAATCTCCTTATCAAATTTCTCTATTTTTCAGTATTGTGCCTTGTTTGTCCCTGTTTAAGCAATCTTTTCCATATTTTCCTCATTTTTCTCTATATTTTCTTATTTTTCCTTATGTTCCCTAGTTTGTCCTAGTTTCCTCATTTTTCCCTATTTTCAGTACTGTTTCCCTATTTTAAACTATTTTCTCCAAATTTCCCAATTTATCAATATTTTCCCAAATTTTTCTATTTTGCTTAATTTTTCTTGTTTTTTCCTAATTTTTCCTTTTTTTCCCTATTTTTCAATCTACCAATCTTTCAGTATTGTACCTTGTTTGTTACTGTTTTCAAAATTTTTCCTATTTTTCCTAAAGTTTCCCCGTTTTCCCTATTTTTCCTCCTATTTTTCTTTCCTGACCCACCTCCGAGAAGGGAAAGTATTGTGAAAGAGTTAAAAAAATTTTCGAGATCCATTTTGGGGTCACTTGAGATGATTAAGTCCGTTTCCAGATGGAAGTCTGTCTGTCTGTGTGAGTGTATTCTTTCATGCCACACTCTTAATCCGATTGAGCTGAAATTTGGTATATGGGATCGGAATAACCCATCAGTTTTTGTACGACATCTGTCAAACGGAAGTGTCACTATCAAAAAATAATAATAATAATAATAATGCATACCCTGCAAAAAATATTGTATAAACATCAGACGACAAGTGTATAGAAAAAAAAAATCAGCTGTGGCACCCCAGAACTTTCCTGGTTCGGCTGTGGAGAATAGGATTATTTTAATTTCAAACTATAAATTTACTGAATGGATTTTATTTCTTTATTTATTTATTTACTGTTCAAACAGGTTTGCACCCAACTACAGAACAGATCTATGAACAATATAAAATACATACAGAAATACATACATATCATCAGAGTACACATTAACAAATAAAAAAAAAAAATACAAAAAAAGAAATAACAATTAGTTTCCCAAGAAGTACGTCTTTATGGCCGAAATACTAGTATTAAAGATGTCAAGCTGGTAATTCACTGTGTTACAGTTTGAGCACATTTTATGTAAGGGAGAAAATTTTAAAATATTAGTTCGGGGAGTGGGAAGGTAAAAGGTTTGACATGTTCTAGATGCTATTCTTGGAACAATAAAATCGAGTTTCTGCAGAAAATTTGGATCGTTAAGTTTGTTACTGATGATTTTGTGTAAAAAGATTACTGAATGACAGTCTCTCCGGTGGCTTAACCTATTTACTTTGTGTCGGGAAAGAAGTTCTGTGTTGCTGATAGAAAATGGTGGATAAACATGTTCTATTCTAAATGACAGGAGTTTTAGAAACCGCCTTTGTATTGATTCCAATTTTTGAATATGAGTATCATAAAATGGGCTCCAAATTATATCCGCATACTCAGTTCTTGACCTAACATATGCATAATATAATGTTTTCATTGTTTCTGGATGTGCAAAATCTCGGGAGTTCCGCGCTATAAATCCATACATCTTGTTGGCAGCAGAATAAACAGTGTCAATGTGAGCAATAAAGGAAAGCTTTCTATCAAACGTAACACCCAGGTCGGTAAAAGTGGAAGGTCGCTCAAGGACAGAATTATTAATTTTATACTCAAAATTAATACAATCAGTCTTTAGTGTGTACGACATTACTTTACATTTACTTGCATTAAGAGATAGGTTATTATTTAGACACCAAATTTCAAGACGTTCCAAATTTTGAGAAAGTCTTTCACATTCGGAAATACTATTAACTTGACAGTAAATCTTCAGGTCATCCGCATATAATAGGCAATTTACGTCCAGTGTATTAACGATATCGTTGATAAAGATGTTAAATAGTAGAGGGCCCAGGTTGCTGCCCTGCGGAACACCAGAAGTAGCCAAGTACTCGAGCGACTTGAAGCCGTTAAAAACTACACACTGTTTCCTATTACTGAGATAAGAGGAAAGAAGACTGATTAGTGAATTTGACAGACCCAACCGGCCTAGCTTAGATAGAAGAATTCCGTGGTCAAGTTGGTCGAATGCCTTAGAAAAGTCCGTGTACACTACGTCACACTGTGCCCGATCGTCGATACATTCAGCCAAGAATTGAGTTATGTTGACTAGGTTTGTGACAGTCGAGCGTCCTTTCATAAACCCATGTTGATTACATGTAATGACGTTACTGACATGAGTGTACATTCGATTATAAAGTAATGTTTCGAATACTTTGCTAAAGTTGCACAATATTGAAATTGGGCGAAAGTTGCATATGTCCGATTTATCTCCTTTTTTAAAGACTGGAGTAACATTAGACGTTTTCCAGATTGCAGGTATAGTGGAGTATTTAAGACAGATATTAAGCAGTGTGGTTAAGGGTGAAGCAAGAATTGTTGCACAGTCTTTCAATAGAAAAGCTGGAATGAGATCGGGACCTGTTGTCATTTTGTTTTTAACTTGTTTAAGTGCTAATAAAACCTCCTTTTCGTGAAATACTGATATATTTAGATTTTGTGCATTTGAGACGTCACAGAAACTATTCGTCTGCGAGGTGGTAGAATAAGACTGTGCGAAGAATTCAGCGAAACAATTGAGTATGTCAATGGGGTTATCAAGTAAGGGCGGAAGGGCCATCTGCATACCATATCTTTAACATTTAAAAAGTTATGAGTAAAAAAGAAGAATCAATGTCGTATTTCAGGACCTACTGCACCAATTTAAACCAAAAACTAATGGTCGCATTGGAGGCACCCACCAACCCTTCATAACAAATTTCAACTTGATTGGTTAAACGGTTCGGCAGCTATCGTGGAAGATTATACACAGACAGACACACAGACATACACAGAGACAGACATACAGATGATACACAGACAGACATTACTCTGGAAATTGTCTCAATACTCTCGGATATTTTCATCGATATCTCAAGTTTTTTTGCTCCTTCACTATACTTCCCTTCGATGGGACCGGGAAAGTAAAAGTCATTGATTTCTTGGGTGGTTTCAAAAAAAACTACACATTTTACAATTGATCTTTATTTAAACTAATTCTCAAATTCTAATGAGATGGTCCACCAAATATTGGTTTATCTGAAAAGTTTAACACATCTGGAGCATCGTAATGCTCGAATACAATAATTTCATTCTGTCCTTTTTTTAATAACGGAGCAGGTAGATATAAAGATTGTTGTGGTCCCACGAAGAAATGTCGTCCCAAAACAAATCCGTTTACAATAACAATTCCCTTATTCCAGTCTTGCATATTTATATAAGAATCAGAAACATCACCTTGAATATCAAGCACGAATTTGTAAAGAGTTGGAGTAGATTTCTTCCCATTACTCGATCCCCAATTGGTTAAAGCGTTATTCCAAGATGTTTTAAACTCAAATGGAATAATTTTCCATCCAGTTACTTTTTGATCGTCTATCAAAACATCATCTATAAGACCTTTTAATTGTCTAAATTGGTCCAGGCTTCCGTAGTTATTTCTAGCAAAATTTTCTACTATTAAATCAATAACATAATTTTCAGAGGTATCATCATTTGGTAAAGTTAATGTAGAGTCGAGTAATCTCCAAAAACCAAAACCATTAATATCTCCTGAATTTTTAGGAACAGGAGAAACCAGCTTGCCATTTAAAAGAACCAAAACTGTATCTCTCACATATCCTGTTAGTTTAAGATTGACTTGTTTTCCTGGATTAGGTATAGTTTTTCTATAAACCACATATCCAAAACTTTGTCCAGAATTACCATTTATAGGTAAATTCTCCATTGATACGATATTTTCACTTTCTATAATGTTTTGAGCACTATTAATCAGATCTGATAAGTCTATAGCGCCAGATATTTTAAGTGAAGGATATTGTACAAGAGGCTCTTCTTTAGGTTGATCAGGATTTCTGGTTAGAACAGGATTTCGTGCAGCTATTACTTCCTTAACAATATCGTATTTCTCAGTATAACCACCGTATTCAGTAATTGGTGAATCGTAATCATAACTTGTAGTTGTTGGTTGCAAACCAGAATTATTCTGTCCACTATAAAGGCTATTTGCACCGTTCAAAAAACCAAAATTGGTACTACCTAAAATATTTAAATATAATTATAAAAGACTATTAGTTAAATATATAACTTACCAACAAACATATAATGGTTAACTGATGATGGATAATCTAAAATAGTTTCTAGTAGAGACCTAAATTTACTAGGTTCTACTGTACTATGACCTTCCGTCCAATGATCGAACCAACCAGTCCAAAATTCCATAGTCATGGTTGGTTTATTACTTTGAAGTGAATTTAATGTATCCAATTGCCATTTAGGATCAGTATTATAATTTGCAGTTTGTAAAATACCTGGTATAGCACCTCTTCCATTAGCACCCGGTGGATCAGAAGTAAAAAGTAACTCCTTAATATTGTTATCCAAGAAAAGTTGTTGAATATATTGTAGATAAGGTAAATCATTATTGCCTGTATTTCCGTATTCATTTTCAATTTGAAAACCGATAATAGGTCCACCATTTTGAAATTGCAGTAGAGTTAATAAAGGAAGAAGCACGTTAAAGTAGCGTTTTACATAATTTAAGTAAGTTTGGTCTTTAGAGTTTCTAACAGAAGAGGTATCTCTTAAAATCCAACTAGGGAGACCACCAAATTCCCATTCTGAACAAATATAAGGACCTGGACGGACTAGAGTTAATAGATCTTCTTCTTTAGCAGTTTTTAAGAATTCTTCCAAATGTAGGAAATCTTCGAAATCTGAACCACCTTGTCCAAAATCGTATGTTCCTAAAATAAAAGTAATATTAAATGATAAAAATTTTTTTATTAATATATTTACCTGATTGTGGTTCATGTAAGTTCCAAGGAATATATGTTTCGATAGTATTAAGACCAGCTGCTCTCATTTTCCTTAATCTATCTCTCCAATAAGCTCTTGGAACTCTAAAATAATGAAAAGCACCACTATAAATTGTAATATTTTTATTATTCAGGGTAAAGTAGGGTTGTTGATCTGATAACCCTGCAGTGATACCACCCCCTGTATAATACTCGTAAACCGTCGGAGCTACAGCCATCTTGAAGTTGTTGCTAATACAACGAGGAAGAATACATCAGGTAATTATAAATAGTATTATTATAGATAAAATTGATAAGAGATATTTATATATTCGGTATTTTTTTTTTGAACAATGAACATTTAACTACTTAAGATAATGATTATACATTTTTTTAAGTATTTATTTAATGGTTAGAGATATACTTAATAGCACGAGTACTTAATCAGGGAATTATATATTGATTAATTTGAAAATGATACAAAGTGTAACTAACCGAAATATCTATATTGACGCATACTCACTTATAGATTAGGTTTAATTATATATAATTCTATTATATTCATAATGTATTTTAATAAATTCTATGTATGAGAGTAGGGATAACAACTTATCGATTGTCCAGAAATTTTTCGACAGAAATCAGAAAGGGTTATTGAGCTTAATTATAAAACTTCAATAAAACCATTTAAAAATTAATGAATATAATTTTTATTTACAAAACATGAGATGTTGTTAAATAATAATTCTCTCCCGTTTATGTCACTTATATTTATAATAAAGGATCTCACAGAGTTAATTGATTTAAATAAAAAATAACAATTCGAATAATTGCATAAGAAACAATCAATACTCAAATAAACAATGTTCGATAATTTAATCGATAACGTCCAGATGCCGCTTTTTATCTTTAAACCTGTTAACGGTAGTTTTGCGATTTTTGTCATTTCTAAAGTAGAAGAAAAGCTACTAGAGGACGCGCACCCCAATTTTCCCCAGATCTGGGAAACTTTATATATAGAGTAGATCTGGTAACAGCGCCCGAAAATTCAGAGTGTCAGAAAGAGAGAGCGTCACTGCTCGATCAGCATCCACTGGTGCTACTGTCAGACCTGACGCATCTGCCCTAGTGACGTCATAGTGCTCTCTCTTTCTGACTCGCTGAATTTCCGTGCGCTGCTACCAGATCTACTCTATAAATATCCCCAAATCTGGGGAAAAACCGAGGTGTTAGTATTCTAGTGTCTTTCCTTCTACTTTCTAATATAAATATCTTTTTAAAGATAAATCTGAATATAATCTGTTTTTTTTGTTGCAATTTTTTTTAACGCCATTTTTTCTAATTCGGCTTTTGAGTCATATTAAGAGTCAAATCTTGTTATTTTAATATTTCGCAAGTTTATGACCTGGTTTTAGCTTGGCAACTTTTTGAAATTCTATCATGAATAAATATAAGCAGTGGAGCTGCCGGAGGTTTTGGAATCGTACTTTTGTTACAGTAAATGAATTTATATAGTCGAAGTGAGATTTTATTTTTTATGCTATAAATTGCAAAGTTTATCAAATAATTCTTTGTGCTTTTGATTATGAAATAGCGAAGTTCTCCTGGACAGAACTACCAAAAACCCCAATTTAGTTCTATTTTGACTTCAGAAAGTATAAAGGATATTTCGTTTTTATTAGAATTAACCTGTTACATTACAATGATTATTAACGCGAGGTACAGTACAATATTCATAATTAATCGATAGGAAAAATAACAGGTTTTACCCATATATAAATTACAAAGATATGAAACAATTATATCGTGCGGTAAAGTCCATTTTCTTTTAGGTAGATGATATTATGTGTAAGTTGAGCTGGAGAGTCAAGGACTTTTTTGAGACATTCTTACAATCCATATTTCTGGCGATATGTTGTGTTATATGGACAATCGATGAGAATATGTCTGACGGCGATTTGACATTTGCAATGTTGGCATTCAGATGAGTTCTTTTTGGACATCAGGTGCCCATATACGTTAAGCAAGAATATCCGATCCGTTAGTCGACTGATGACTTGTATGTGTTTTCTGGGTATGGATGGGATTGAACTTATGCCGATAATACATTGAATATCTTTCAATTTGGAAGGAACTCTTCTCCCGTGTCGTGCTTGAAGAAAGCCTTTAAGACCTTGTGGAATTGGACTCTTTCTGAATTGATGTTAGACGTTATAGAGCGTTTTTGCTGCAGGAATTTCCCTCATGTGAAGAAACCCATAATATCGTTAGCGATACTACAGATGAGGTAAGTTAGATTCTAAAGAGTAATGAGTATAAATGTTTATGATAAAACTGACAGAAATCAGCAAATCTGTACAAATAACTGGACGGTTATATTCTGGTGATAAGGAATCTTTATCTAATCATTTTGCCTTGTGGATACTGGAAATGGTGGAATAATGCTGCTTAAGTAGCACATTTATTGCATTTTGAGGATTGGCGGATACTCTGGGTAGCATAATTTAACAGAAGTTGTTGTCATCTTAGCCAAATAGGTGGTTTGTTAGCTGCATAGAGACTTTCCGCTGGACTGGATCTAAAAGCTCCCAGGTATATCCTTAATGCAGTGGGTTCAGAGTTCTTAAGTTAGAGCTAGCAGAAGACATGTATATGAAGCTCCCATAGTCTAGCTTCGAACGGATTAAGGATCTATAGATTATAAGCAACACTTCTTCTTCTCTTTATGATATATATTTTTCAAGTTAATTTGGGGTCAAAAGCTAGTCCTAAGGTTTTATGACTTTCAACCATAGTTAGGATATATCCATTTATGATAACTTCAGGGTTTACTGTACTAGAAGTTCTTCTGTTGAATTTTATTATTTAGAACTTTGTTACAAAAAAGTTGAGGCCAATATCAATGGACCCTGCATACAGCTTATTGAAGGCATCTTGAACTAATATAGATATAAATAAGTGACTGAGGATGGTGTACACACTAAATATCAGGTGAAGAGTGAAAACGAGTACGTCAGTGTGTAAAATATATAATTTATTACATAATTTGGCTAAGCGCTTTCGGAAAATAAAGCCATCATCAGAGCCTTCCTAAAAGTTGTTAATTTACAATACAAATACAAATAAAAAAGAGTAAAACTTACGTCAAAACGATACCGAACTAGAAATATTTAAAAACATGACAACAGATTAAAATTAAAATTAATTGCAAAAAGCTAATAGCTGTTGCGAGTACAACAAATCTGTTTTAAGGTTTTTCTTTTATTCTATATTTTCTATCTAGGCTAGGTTGGGGTAAAATCTACAGAGAAGGCCTGAGGGGTATATTCACTTAGCTGGTTCCCACAAATTTAACATCAGTATCCTGGATTTTTTTTCCTTTAGTTTGATCCACACCCGTCTCCACTCGAGTCGTAGCCGAGGGCCGGAAAGGTTGAGACCAGGACAACAGAAGACATTTTTCGATTTTCAGAGGAAAAGTGGTTACATTTTTGGCCGAATTTTTTAATAAATTATACATTTTACACACTGACGTACTCGTTTTCACTCTTCACCTAATATAGAGTGACATTGTTCATCAGGTGGATTGTTTGTCATTTGGGTGGTATTAAAAAAAATATGTATGTAAAAAATAGTAGGTGAGTTAAAGCTAATTTTGGATAAAAAAATGAATGATTATTAATTGATATAAATTGTCAGATAAAAAATGTTTTGTTGTTATCAGATAGATTTTGGATGATGGGCATTTGTAATGCTGTATTTATATTAAAAAGGAGAAATAAAAAAAAATTAAAATAAAAGTAAGTAATATTTATTTTTAACATTAAAATGATAAAATACAAAAAAGAAGTGCAAAGGAGAAGAAGAAGAAGATGAGACGAAATATGAAGGTGAAGATTGAAGAGAAATAAAGAAGAATTATAAATTAATTTTTTTTTGTTCATCATGTTTAATATAATTTTTCATTTAGGAATATGGAACTCAACCCATATGAGAGACCATCTGTTTTATAAAGTATATATAATCCTTAAATAAAGGGTTTTATATTTCAATATATTTTGTTTGTTGTTTATTTTTGGATCACCTTGTATAATCAAAATAATATTAAAAATGCATATTATTTTCTTATTTATAACTTTTATATTGTTTGTTACTTGTCGTTTTATCTTTCGATGTCAGAGAGGTCAAAATTGACTTTATTTGGGGTTTTAGGTATATGAAAACATTTGTTCATCATCTCAAAATGTACAAGTTACCAAAATTTCATTAATTTTGACTGGGACCAGATTTACATTATAAAAGTGCGGGGTCCTTTTAGAATGAAAAAAAAAACAATAAATATACATTTAACATTTTACTATCAAAAATATTTACATTTGAAATAAGCTAGCAAAATTGTAAATATTTGAAAACAATAAATACTTACATAAAAAATAATATAAAAAATATAACAACAAATTTTCGGTATACCTAATAATACTTTTCAAATGTTATTTACATTTTTTTCTTTATATGTATAAAAAATATTAGTACTATATTTCTAAAGTAATACTTGTAATTTAGATTTTTTCAACCGCCCAATATAATATTTATTAATAAAAGTATATAAATGGCATGAACTATATATAAAATTATCTGGCATCATACATTTACACAAAAAAAAACCCGATATAATAAAAAATTTACATTTAGAATAACAAACATACTTCATAGTTAAAGTATTTCAATCTATTGAGCATGATTAAATAAAATCTATATAATACTTTTAGTAGTTATCTTAATTTTCAATAACAATTTACTTTCTGTCATAAAGGTGACCACCAAATAAAACTTGATCGGTTCCATGAAGCGGCACACCACCAGATGGCACTTGTACACCACCATTGATATCTTTCCATAATGATAGATCCACAAACGGTAAAGACTCGCATGCTACAATAGGATTGCTAAAAAACATAATTTTATTTTATTTCCCAATACAAATTAGAATAAATTAAAAAATGAGTTTGAAGCTAATTTATATAAACCACACCAAGCGCTGAAGAAATGGACGTTGTACAGTTATATTAAATGGAAAACAAGAAAACAAAAATTTGACTTAAATATAATTTTTTTAACATAAAATAACCAACCACCTCGTATAAAAAAGTATTTCGCATAAAATTCGATATTCCAGCACAAGCGAACAAAAAAAAACGCTTATAGTATAAACATATTTTTGCAACCAAAATATGTCAGTAAAATAGCTATGACAGTTCTGAAGCATTCCTTATGGGAAATCGCTAAGTCCATTCTGTTAATTTTGTTCAAATTCAAGGTCATTCGTGATCTCATCAGACCTCATTAGAGGAGTTTCGAACAACTTTTAACAGGCCTCGAACAGCTTTTGATCAGGTTTGATCCGGTTCTTATCTGGTTTTATCCGCGTACCTGTTAAAAGCTGTTCGAAATCTCTTCGAGATCTGTTAAAAGCTGTTCGAGATCTGTTAAAAGCTGTTCGAGATTCGTCTAATGGGGTCTGATGACGTCACGAGTGACCATGAATTTGAACAAAATTGACAGAATGGACCTTGGCGATTTCCCATGTTATTTTCCATAAGGAGTGAGCCATAACTGTCATAGCTATTCCACTTATGTCGAAATTGATAATAGGGTGATCCAGTTTTGGTCCGGTCAAGTAAACAAAAAAAAATTTTGAATCAACCCAAGTCCAAAAAACACAAGGTTTCTTTTTTTTTGACCCGCGTTACTTGGGTTAAGAACCAAAAAAAAAAACAAAAGAAAAATTCGGTCGAAAACTGCCATTCGTATCGGCGTGTGGCAGTTTTTTGATTTTAATAATTAATTAACAGTTATTTAACAAAATATTGACTTGGGAATTTAGTTTTTAACAATGTTAAAGAATGTCGTCGCCACTAACCAAAACCACACCTTTTTAACACTATACGTACGTTTCGCTAACTATGCTAGCATCAACAAGAATTGATGAAAAACTGAATAGAGCCAAGTTTATCGTAGAGAATTTTCTGTAGAATAAGACAGATTTTTTTTTTAATTTTATAAACGAGAATATGAAAAAACTTTATTCATAGAACGCGACTTTTATAGAAAAAAATCGTATATGTACGCATATTATATGTATAATATGTATATATATATATTATACTTTCAGCAGACATTGGGAAATTTTTCAATATTTATTTAGTAAAAATTCGTCCCAAATTCAATAAAATAAAATATAAAAGAATATTATTTTAATAAAAACAGATTTTTCTGAAAAAAGACACGTGTTGTGGTTGTTTTTTTTTTTTTTTAATGCATCAAATTTATGTTGAAGAAAATGTGAATCGCCAATATGAAACTGTCAAAATAATTAAACTTGACCACGTGAACAAATTAATTGTTTATAATAATTAAAGGCCAGCGCGGATTGAAAAAAAAATTAATAAACAATGTCAGGGCCATCTAAGGAATTCATTACAAAAGGTTTTATCCATATTGTTTCAAAAAAGTTTAGTACCCCTTTTATTTTCTGGGAGTTTAAATCGTGATGAACCGCAGGCCTATAAGTCTTTTATAACTATAAAATATAGGTTATCCATATCCCAAATGTGGTCAAGTGATCAATAAATGTAATGAAACTCAAAGTCATGTACCACAATGAATTTAACGAAAAAACGGCAACTAGTTTCGGCTAATTAGCCATCATCAGGCCATATAAGTAAAATGAAGTAATTGAATAACAAAGTGCAAAAATGCATAAAGTTGATGCGCATCAGAAAGGGTAGTGGAGTTTTCAGGTAAAATTTGGGGAGGAAAAAATTTGAGGGTACATGCAATAAAAAGCGAAAGGTTCAAAGGGAATGATAAAAATACTTAAAACGGGTGTTTAAAACACATCTAAACTAAGTAGAATGATAAAAATGGTTAAAACGGGTGTACACATTTTTATCATTCCCTTTGAACCTATCGCTTTTTATTTCATGTACCCTCAAATTTTTTCCTCCACTACCCTTTCTGATGCGCATCAACTTTATGCATTTTTGCACTTTGTAATTCAATTACTTTATTTTACTTATATGGCCTGATGATGGCTAATTAGCCGAAACTAGTTGCCGTTTTTTCATTAAATTCATTGTGGTACATGACTTTGAGTTTCATTACATTTATTGATAAAATATAGTAGTTTCCCAAAATTTTAGTGTCAATCAGTTTTTTTATTTGTACGTAATTATTCATACTGACATTTATGAATCTCATTTGGGGGTTATAAGAGAGAAGTATAAAGAAAGAATATGGGCATTAAGTGAGGGAAAAAGTTTTGACACTACTTAAAATAAGTACGCGGTCTTCAGGAAAATATTTAACTTTTGTAAATAGAAAATCTGCCTCATCCTATAATCCTAGGGTGTAGACCCTCCAACTTAGCAGGGGCTCGAACCACCCTTTTCATCTGGAGATTGAGAAAGAGTTCTGCCCGAGAAACACAGCCTATTTTTTCCGCTACCATTTATGGTCTAAGAAGACCATTAGCCCTTATTTTTCCCTCCTATGAGAGTGGTGACAGTAATGCTGCCGTTATATTGGTTTGATAATATATATTTGGGATGGCTTGAATCACAAAGTATATTATTAAATAAGTTGGAAACTTAAATTACACAAACAACCAAACATATAACCATTATTACACTGATAACTAGAAAGTTATTACACAGCACGATGCACAAGCTGCATCGTCAAGCGAATAAGCAACTGACAACTACACAAAGAGACTGTCACCAAAATGAAAAATAAAAGGAAACTGTTGTCTCAGATGTTACGTTTTTTTTTGCGCCACCCTGTATTTTTATTATTCTTTTATTCCTCTGCTCGGTATATTTAATTTCAGCTCGCTTAGTATCCCTTCTTAAGATCTCCCTCTCTTCTAGGTATTACTATAAAATGTCTTTCACATGTTAACAATTCTTTCTCTTTGCCTCTTCAGTCAAAACAATTGATTTATATATCGTCTGTGTTGCAAATTAAAAATTTGCATTCTTCCCCTCATTATATAGTGTAAGTTTCTATTATATTATGTTTTCACGATGATCCCCTGCTATCATTATTAATTATTTCGACGCTTTAACTTTTATTTACTGTTATTTTTAATTCTTTTTAATGCCGGTATATATTTTTTTGTTATATTTACTTAAAAGTTCATATATTATCTTTTATAACAATATAAATTATCTGATGCTTGTGTCTCGATTACAAAAAGAGAATCTATTTTTAATCTGTTTTTACAGATTGTCTTAAAATTTAATTCACTTTGATTTTTTTATATTTCATATTTTGATCTAAATATTCATGTATTTCATATTAATATTATCCTTGTTTTATATTCTTTTTCAAAAACAGATACCAAGAAATCTGGTAATTTATAATATTTTTATCTTATATTTATTTTATGTGAACTTTTAAGGTTTTTGGACCAAACTTTATTTTTGGAGCAAGTTTTTCTTTGGACTACAATTTTTTTTTTGGTCCAAGTATTTTCGGAGCAAGTTTTCTTTGGCACTACAAGCTTTTTGGAACAACATTTTTACTGAACAAGTGGAACGAGCAAGTAATTTTCCCTCCTTTGGGACACGTTTCTACTGATCCTAGAAACTTAAGAAGAAACTTCAAGAACTAAGCCAAGTTGGATTTCAAAAAAAAAGAAAAGTCTCTGAAAGTTATTTTTTCCCTTTTTTCCCCAAAAAGAGAGAAAGAATGGATTTTGAAATATATCATAGTTTATTTGTCAATTATTTCTAATTACATCAAAAAATCAATTAGACTGGCGTCCAAAAATTTTTTTTCGTGCAATCGTACGCGAAGTGTGTACTTTGCGTTCTCCACAGCGGCCGCGAAATTCAATTTCTGGGTGATTATAGTAAGTTAAAAAACTTAATAGAAGCCAAACAAGAAATTAAATGATATACCCACAAGTATCCAGATGAAAAACTGAATAAGCGTAATAAAAGGGCTACTTGGAACAACAACTAATAAGACAGTGGTAAAAGACCAAAAAAAATGACACTGAGTTATTGAGCCCAAAAATTTGCTAATTCTTATTCAATAAAACAGAAAGTTTATCGATGTTCGTTTTCCTAGTTATCAAAATTCATAACATGTTGATTTTACATCTTGAAAAAGTACTGGAAAATATAGAGCATACAGAATAATTTATAAAATAAATATATTTCATAATTTTTAATATTCTCACCTATGGGAAATCCTTTCAAATCCTTTAGGTTGCATAGCTTTTACACCATAAGAATTATCGCATAATAACCTAGAAATACTTGCTTTACGGATTTCGTTAAGTTGAGCCAAATTTAAACCGCTCGTGTCTGAATTTTCGAAGAAAAATCTATCTCCCTTTCTGGTTCTATAGAATTGCTCTGTTAAAATGCACAAGAATGTTGGTCCAGCAAGTGTTCCTGGTACATGAACTTCTAAAGATCCTCCTACTGTTAGATCTACGTCATTAGGAGATTCGTAAAGACTAGCAAGTTTTTCTACATTCTGAAAGTTATTTAATTAATATTTACTATTAAATTTATTGTTTAATTTACCTTTTGGTTTATTACATCTAAGAATCCTTCAAAACTGTGCGCTTTAGGTAAACCGCAGAACTCCCTGTAATCATTGTAAGTAGCCATTCCATGATCCCTATTTCTTTGGACATCAAATGCCTTAAGATCTGATCCAAAACGTTGACCAGCTCTAAATAGAAACTGAGTTATCTGTAAACGAATAAAGAAATTTTGAATTATCTTTTAAACAATTTTAATTCATTCTTACTTCACTAGTATGATATTGATCAGACGCTGATTCCGGTTGTGTATTAAGACCTCGTGCAAGTTGGTTAAAGTTATCACCTTCTTCTAAAATTTGAGGGCGATTGAACCAGTCACTAAGTCTTAGGCTTCCGTAACTTGAACGTTTTTCAGTTACCAAACTGTAATAAATAGTGTTTAAATAAATCATTATCAATGTAATTGTTACTTACTCTAAGTTTCCAGCTATCAACGAATGGAAATATCTAAATGCAGCTGTGGCATGTTCGTTTAATATAGTAGGATCAACATTTTCATCATAATCATTAACGAAATCTTTAGTATTAAAAATGATTTTATTTTTTAAAGAGTTTTGTAAACCAATAAAAATAGGAAGCCATTCGTAATATGTTATTTGTTGATGTTGAGCAATATTAATGATCCTAGCTTCTTGGAAAATGGTTTCGTCATCCCAGTGGGTATTAAGTTTTGATAAGACATCGGCTATTCTATTATGTTCTCTTAGAAGAATAATTTGAAGTAGAGTTAATTGTGGATTTTGATTAACTCTAGCATCCCCTAAAAAATAAAAACATTTTTATACTACACAATTTATATTTACAGAATTACTTACCAGCAAGATAACAAGCTTCTTGTTGACTCTGAATACTACAAACTCCTGAAGCATTTAATGATCTAGGTGGCCATTGTTGTCCTTTTCTCACATCTACCCTTAATCTTCCATTTTGGAATTGTCTAACTTGTTGGTTAACTTGATCTGTATTACCATATACAATAGAGAGATCCAAATAGTGGTTTACAGCTGTCAACTAAATAAATATTGTTTTTAATAACTTTATAATATGTTAATTTTTTTATTTACTTGTTCAGCAGGTTGATTTTGTCCGACGCAATTACGATCACGATCTGTGATGGTTCTAACAAAGTTCATACACCTGGTGTTGGATTGAGAATGTTGAGGGTCATGATCAGGTAATACTATGGGGTAACAGTGTTCTGGTATGTTTGCTAATTCTAGTAGTTGACCGTCAGAAGAACAACATTTAGTTGAATGAGGTTCTAAAATAAGAAAAAAAACAGTTATTTTCAACTACTCATTGATTTTACAGTCTTCGATGTAAATATTATTAATGTGCATTTGATTGTTTTTAAAATTCCTCTTGCAATTTTACAATTACTTTATTATCATAATTGGAAATTTCCAGTAGTAAATTTTTTACGAGCAACGCTGTATTGTTGTATCCCTAGAAAATTGGAATCAGTAAAATCAGTTTTTGGAAAGTGATGTCAAGAAGAGGATTATTTATTAAGAATTTAGGCATTAAAGGGAAGAAGAAACTACTTACGTGCTTGTGTACTACCGAGAATCATGCTCATGTCATGAGTAATGATTTGTCCGTACTGCATAGCGTTAAGAGTCCATATCGGATCTTCAATTGGAACATCTGGATATAGAACTAAACTGACCAATCTAGATAGAGGTAAATCGTTTCCACTTTTAGCTAGAGGTGGGTTACTTATACCTAAAAATAAGGAAGTTCAAATTACCAATAATCTATTTAAAAAAAATCTATTAAAATTACTGCAAATTGATTAACCGTTACTTATTCTAATCACATAATGATTAGCCTCGATTGTTACGGATCATTAGGTAATATAAGTATAAAAAAATGTTTATTATTCAGGTATTTAGTAGATATAAAATATTATAATAAAATTAATAATACACATTGTTTTATGGTTTGAGAATAAGATCAGGTGCAAAAGAGAAGTTTGTGTTTAACCTTAATTATCACATACAGTTTTTACAACGGAACTTTTCTATTACGTCACGATTGATATGAATGTGAAATAAATCGTAAATTATATTATTAATCAAAATAAATTATATATATTATTATTATTAAATATTCAGAAAGTTCATTTAGATTAATCCATCAATTCTAATAATTTATATTTTTTCTAGCTTTAGAAAAAAAAATTTTTAGTTACATATTGTTTAGCCCCTGTAACAAAACCGTTATTAAAAAGTGCTGAACGTACATAGAAAGAGAAAAATATATACTAACTATGTGAATATTTTTAAAATTTTAGATCAAAAATTGTGCTTGTAAGAATAGGGAGAGACCATAACTGTAAGAATTTTTTAGTTTTCCTCATTTTGGTCTCTTCCTTTTCTCAAGTTCAATTCTTTCTTAAAAATTTTGAAAAAATTCTCACCTTTAGTAAGTTTCATTATCTTTTTAATGGTGTTAAGGTAATTTTGAAATTTTTGGGGATAATTTAATTTTTCTAGCTTGGGAAACAATATGTTAATTAAAATGTCTAGTTTACATATTGTTTAGCCCCTGTAACAAAATAACTATCGACGTTATTAAAAAGCGCTGAACAGATACAAAGAGAAAAATATATACTACATATATGAATATTTTCAAAATTTTAGATAAAAAATTGTAATTGTGAGAATAGGGAGAGACCATAACTGTAAGAATTTTTTAGTTGTCCTCATTTTGGTCTCTCCCTTTTCCCAAGCTTAAAATTCTTAAAAATATTGAAAAAATTCTCACCTTTAGTAAGTTTTATTATATTTTGAATGGTATTAAGGTAATTTTGAAATTTTACGGATAATTTATTTTTTCGAGCTTAAGAATCAATATTTTAACTAAAGTTTCTAGTTTACATATTGTTTAGCCCCTGTAACAAAAAAACTGTCTTCGTTATTAAAAAATGATGAACATACATAGAAAGAGAAAAATATATACTACGTATGTAAGTGTTTTCAAAAGTTTAGATTTAAAATTGTGATTGTGAGAATAGGGAGAGACCATAAATCTAAGAATTTTTTTTATTTTCTTCATTTTGGCCTCTCCCTTTTCTCAAGCTCAGAATTCTTTCTTAAAAATTTTGAAAAAATTCTCATCTTTAGTATGTTTTATTATGTTTTTAATGGTATTAAGATAATTTTGAAATTTTAGGGATAATTTATCTTTTCTAGCTTAAGAAACAATATTTTAATTAAAATTTCTAGTTTACATATTGTTTAGCCCCAGTAACAAAAGAAGTGTCGACGTTATTAAAAAGTGATAAATATAGATAGAAAGAGAAAAATATATACTACATATACGAATATTTTCAAAATTTTAGATAAAAAATTGTGATTGTGAGAATAGGGAGAGACCATAACTGTAACAATTTTTTAGTTGTCCTCATTTTGGTCTCTCCCTTTTCTCAAGCTTACAATTCTTTCTTAACAATTTTAAAAAAAATTCTCACCTTGAGTATGTTTTATTATCTTTTTAATGGTATTAAGGTAATTTTGAAATGTTAGGTATAATTTATTTTTGCCAGCTCAAGAAACAATATTTTAATTAAAATTTCTAGATTACATATTGTTTAGCCCCTGTAACAAAGAATCTGTAGACGTTATTACAAAGTGTTGAATATAGATAGAAAGAGAAAAATATAAACTACATATACGATTTTTTTCAAAATTTTAGATAAAAAATTGTGATTGTGAGAATAGGGAGAGACCATAACTGTAAGATTTTTTTTGCTTTTCTCATTTTGGTCTCTCCCTTTTCTCAAGTTCACAATTTTTTCTTAAAAATTTTGAAAAAATTCTGACTTGTAGTATGTTTTATTCTCTTTTTAACATAATATTTAGTTTTCTTATTATCAGATATAAAAGGCACGTTCTTGTACAGTATTACAACGGATTTAAATATTTCTTTGATTTGGTATAAATTTGTAATCGAAGTGGAAAATAGTTTAAAAAATCAATAGTTAAGGTATTCAGAAAATTAAATTTTAATAAAATATGCTAGAAAAAATTATTTTGATAATAAAAAATGAAACTGTGCAAAAAGAAAAATAATTTTCGCTTTCGCAGTTAAGGTGTTAAGAATTAGAACTATCATCCAGGCTGACGTTGGATTTTAATTGGTTCAATATGTATTTTACATATATAATTCTCAATTTATAGATAATCTAGTATAATATACAAAAAAATTATATACTCTAAACATTATATTAAATTTTAGTGATTTTATTATAAAGAATGAAACAACTCCAGTCATATCACAAAATTATTTAATAATGATTTTAATTTTAATTTTACAATTTTGTTTTTTTACTAATGTAACATCATACCAAATTTTTTAACTGTTTATTCAACGTTTTGGATCAAATTTGTTACTATTAAGTTGTAAACATTATAATAATAATTTTTTTAATGTCTCTTCACAATGTCCTTTTTATTATAGGCCTGATGATGGTCGTGTAGACCGAAACATGTCGCTTTTTCAGACTGTTTGTCATTATTAAATAATTTTGTGGTATGACTTTGAGTTGATTTATTCTTTATTGAATAATTTACCATATTTTGTTCTTTTTTTTTATTTTATTCTATTGGATTTCATTCGGTATAACCATATTGATCAGCCGTCAAAAACAATATTCTGTTGAATATAACAGAAAAATTTTCTTACCGTCTCCATAATTTTGAGGTAATAATCTTGTATACGGTGTATTAGGAGTTCCAAGAACGGGATTTCTCAAATTATTGCAAGAACCATCATACGATCTGTATCTCGAATTTGGACAAGAAGCAGGTGGAGTACCACAGCCAAGTGTAGCAGGATCTGGATTTGGTTGAGGTATTCCATTCTGTGGCGGCGGGCCAGAAGGCACAAAATTGCCAAAGTAACTGTTCCCACTATAAAAAATTGAATTTAAATCAAAATAAAAAATGAAATGTATTCAGTGCTAAGCGCTCTGTAACTATAACCAAATTTGAGTCAGATTAAGTCAGATCTTCTGTAATATGTATAGAAGCTGTTTTTTCGATTATTAACTTTTGTATCTAATTAAAAATCATCCCGTCAAAATTTCCATTATACTGTAACCTTACCCAACTATTCCTTGTCCAGATGATTGATAAGAATTTGGAAAATATTGCAAGCCATTGTCGGTTAAATCTTGATGTGACTGCTGTAAGAATAGATTATAGGGGTGGGTTCCTGTGACCAATTTATGGGAAGCTTGTAAAACAAGTAAACTTGTTAAAAATACCAGCCTCATTATATTTATCTGAAATAAAAAATAAAATCATAAAACTTGGTATTTCTAGGTTAAAAAAATAAATCTTTCTGGCAAGTTTATGATTATTGCACATCCATGATAATATATAAAATTGCATTGACATTAAACTTTTATTGAGTAATTGTTTTTCCGATCACATCTCCATTAAGCGTAAAATTTGCAATTCATTCAACAACTCTGTTTTTTTTATACTCCAACGAACATTGAAATATATTGCAATAGTAAGAAAAATCAACGTTCCTGAATAGCATTTTGTAGTAGTGAAAGGTATAACTGCATCACAAGATCATAATTCTAATCTAAGTGAGAAACTGGTGCACAACTTTGCATATGTTAATTTTCGCAATACCTGTTGAATCGACAAAGGAATGACAATAAACCGGTGAAGGAAAACGCAACTTTTATTTTAGTATTGGTTAGTTTTATTAATGGTTTAATACTTTTTCGTTACAGTACATTAAACATCTATATGTAAATATAAAACAAACACTTTGTAGTTCTGCGATTAAATAAAAAACAATTTTAGAAAAGATATGTGATGACTTCTTTAAAGTTATTCGAACATTGAAAATCTACTCGATGTTCAAATTTGAACCCTCAGAAATGGATAAGATCAAAAAATCGGCTGTGTCACCCCAGAACTTTCCCGGCTCGGCTGTGTTAAAGAGGATTATTTTAATTATAAAATTTCTGAATAGGAAAGCAAAATGAAGTAAATTTCTCAAAAATTTGATAAGCGTTGCAAAAATACGTCAAAATTTTAATTAAATTGGAAAACAACAAAAGTTAATAAAAATGACAAAAAGTTATTGTAAATAGCAACAAGGTAACGCATTAATTTGAAAAAAAAAAGTTCAAAAACTAAAATTAATAAAATAAGATTGAAAATTGGCTAAAATAGGCAAAAACAGGAAAAAAGATCAAAAAAATCAATAAAAGTAAAAAAATGCCAAATATGACAAAGTAAAGGGAAAAAAGAAAAAAACACCAAAAAAGTAAAAAAAAAGTTTTAAAAAAGGCAAAAAATTGTTAAAAAAAACACATTAAAAAGGTTAAAAAAATTTAAAAAAAGAAAAAAAGAATTGTTAAATTTGAGCAAAAATTAAAACTAATAAAAAAAAGAGTGAAAATTTGCAAAAAAAAAGCAGAAGTAGCAAAAAGGAAAATAAAGCAAAAAAAGGAAAAAGGCAAAAAAAAGAAAAAAAGGTAAAAAAAATCAATAAGACAAAGCAAAGGAAAAAAACAAAAAAGTAAAAAAAAGGTTTAAAAAAGCAAAAAAGGGTAAAAAGTAGCAAAAAAAGGAAAAAGATTAAAAAAAAAACATTAAAAAGTTTCAAAAAATCAAAAAGGAAAAAATTTTAAAAATGATAAAGGGTTGTTAAATTTGAGGGGAAAAAGACATAACTAGCAAAAAAGGAAAAAATGTAAATAAAATAAGCAAAAAAAAGGCAAAAAGTAAAAAAAAACGAAAGAAGGATAAAAAAAATCAATAAAAAGTCCAAAAAAAGCCAAATACGACGAAAGTAAAGGGAATAAAGCAAAAAACGGCAGAAAATGTAAAAAAGCAAAAAAGTGTAAAAGAGCAAAAAAGGCAAAAAAGTAAAAAAAACATTGAAAAAAGTTAAAGAAAATCAAGAAAAGGAAAAAAATTAAAATTAATAAAAAAAGTGTGAAAATTGGCTAAAATAGGGGGCTAAAATAGGAAAAACGTCAAATAAAGCAAAAAAGGAGAAATAAGGCAAATAAAGGGGAAAATGTAAAAAATCAATAAAAAGTAAAAAAAATGCCAAATACGACAAAGTAAAGGGAAAAAGAAAAAACACCAAAAAAGTAAAAGTATTTAAGTCTTTAAGAATTTTTAAGGGTTTTTAAAAATTTTTAGGGAATTTTTAAGCATTTTAAACTATTTTTAAGATTTTTAAGGAGTTTTAAAATTTTTTTAAAAAGTTTGCGTGATTTTTAAAGAGTTTTAAGGATTTTAATCGATTTTTAAGCATTTTAAGGATTTTAAACGATTTTTAATGATTTTTAAGGATTTTTTGATTCTTAAGGATTTTCAAGTACTCTTTAAGTATTTTTACGGATTTTTAAAAATTTTAAACTAGTTTTAGGTATTTTAATGTTTTTAAGGATTATTTTAGGATCTTTAAGAATTGCTTAAGATTTTTAAGTAATTTTAAGTGGTTATATATTTTTAGGGATTTTTAAGGAATTTTTAAAGATTTTTTAAGGATATTTTAAGGTTTTCTAAGGATTTTAAAGTATTTTTAAGAATTTTTAAGATCTTAAGATTTTTAAGGAGTTTTAAAATGTTTTAAGAATTTTAGGGGATTTTTAAAGATTTATAAGAATTTTGAAGGATTTTTGAGTATTTTTAAGGATTTTTACGGATTTTTATGGTTTTTAAGGATTTTTAAGGATTTTTAAGGATTTATTATTTACCAAGAGCAGAGAAAGTATAATTTACAATTCAGAAATAGTTGATTCAACTCACATAAATAATTGATGGTAAATGTAAATGTCATTTTACTATAAACGTCAAAAAAAATTTCCAGTGTAATTTCTTGCTCCTTACCCCAAGGAGAAAAATTTCGGGAAATTTTTTTAGTTGTTATGGTAACGATACAAAATACAGGTGTGAAATTTTCAAATAAAATAGCTACAATTTTCCATTTACGGCTAATTAGCCCTCAACATGACACACCCCATATATGGTATATATTAACCATTTTTTTTATCGTTTATAACGATTTTAGATTTGAAATATTAAGCAACTTTTACTTCATTAAAAATATTATATACGATTTTAAATTGGCACATTTTTACCAATACAATATATAATTATTATTGTCCCGGAATGGCAGCCAGAACAAATAATTTGTGTCAAGATTGAAGAATTAGTGTTGCCATTAGAAATAAACACGTCGATTGCGTATATATGTATGCGGAAATTTTCTCGATTAAATATGGATTTACTTTTACTCCAGTTGTTGTAATGTCAAAAGAATGATTTGTTTGTCGTTTGTCTTACACGAGACTTACGCTATGCACATTTATACGGCTTAATCATAGCCGTATACGGTTTAATTAAGTATATGTTTATAATTTGGACGAACATTCTATAATATTAATTAGAGTAAGTACAATTGTTAGGTAAGAGTTTATTAAAAATATATTATTAGATTTAATCCTGTATTTTCATTTTTTCTCTAACAGGAATTAAGAATTGCAAAATCGTTTTATAAAAAAAATATTATTTCGAACTTACAGATTTAAAATTCCAATCTAAAGATCAAAAATGACCTAAAACTATTCCATTTTCCAAATGCTGTTGCTCCCGTTTAAATCTTACTAATAATACTGAAAATAGGTACCATATTAAGAAAGACTGTGCATTTTCTTTTGTTTAAATATTACATCTATGCCTCATTTCAATAAGTAGGGATAAAAAAGTTTGAAATAAAAAAAAATGGTATTAAAATAGTCACTAACAAGCTAAAAAGTTACTGACGTTGATTGCCCATAAAAAATTAGAAACTAAGCATATGTTTAATTAAATACGGATATTTAATAGTCGAAATAAATAACTACTATAATAAACTTTAATATCGATAATAAAATTATCTATGATTCACACATACTGTATTACAAAACAAGTATAAGAAGTACTATAAAATACAGTTAAGATGGTATTTCAAAAATGAATAAATCATTAAGGCCATAAATCATTTAATTAATAACAAAACATGTTATATTTAATATTCTATTAAAAATTTTATTTCCGCGTGCATTTTGCTAATGCATCTGTCCAATCGATTAATTCATAAATGTATATCATTTCTTAATTATTTACAATTCACGCAAATGTGAAAGTTGGCCAATAATTATCTAAAATAAAAACAAACTGCAAATAATTTATTGGAATTGAAGAGGTAAAAGCAATTATTAGAATTCTTTGGAGTTTTGCATAATACATCAATAAATTAATAAATTCCGAAAAGCAGTGTATATGCATATAAGATTGGAGTAAATATCGGGTTTGTGATCTTATGGAATAAAGTAAATAGACCAGGCAAATTTTAAACAAATATAGTGTGAAGTTTTTGAGGACATTTATTTTTTTGTTGAAAACGATAGAATTTTTTTTCATAGAATGTAAATCTAAATCTAAAAATCTCAAAAAATCGGAGGTGAGTTAAAGTCACCATTTAAAAAAACATGGCCGCTCGCGTTATTTTCAAATTCTAAAATATTTTAGTGCAGTCTGAGGGTTGGATTGTAAATTAGTTTCTATTTAACGTTTAATACGAGTTTCCTTAACTAGATTATTAAAGACTTTCTTAATTAGTATCTGTAAAATGGATAACATTAATGGTTGTGTGTTTTGCAAAAAAATGTTAAGTGACAGTGGGTGCAAGTAAACAAAAAGATTTTGGAGGTAATTCAAAATATGGCTCGTGACACGAAAGAAAAAATTCAAAAACTGAAAAAATAGTGTCTCTTCTTTATATTCTATGCCCATTTGCTTTGCATATGTTTTAAATGTTTATGGAATTGTAGATGGTTTAAAATACGGGTTTCATTATATCGTTCCTAATTTTTACATAATATAATTTGACAGCCGGTATTCGTAGATTATTTTTTGGTTTTATTTAAATGCGTCTTTAAGGCCTTAGCGCCGTCGTACGCCTCACGACCTTGCGCATATGGACGGCGCGTCCCTGATTTCAGATAACGTTGCACCTCAATACCAAATTCTGAGAAGAAATGGGAAGAACTTGAATTGTAGAGAAAATTATTTTCTACCATTTGTGTTAGCATTGGATTCAGTCTTATAGGTATAATGACCAATATACAACTTTTGTGTATCTTTTTTATTTTACTTGATACTTTTGAGTTGAATTATTAACGTTTATCGTGCAAATTTGTTTCTTGTTTTTTTTTCTTGAAAAAGCTCAAAAGCACTAGGATTTCATTATCTGGGATACGATGTTATAAAAGCGAATTTATACAGAGGTTACCATGTTGACCTTAAAGGACTCCATACACGCTAGGGCATGCATGACGGTTATAACCTTACAGGCATAACCGACATACAAAACCGAGTTCCATAGAGCTCACAGACGTTAGGTTTTGCATGAACAGTTAAACCATCGACACAGTTGAATTCACCGTGTCACCGACAATGGACGACGATGATGTAGCTTTAATCGGTTTGATCAATGAATTAAGAATTGCACCAAAAGATTACAAAAATTATTTACGAATGGATGAAAATGCTTTTTTAAAAGTGCTATTATTGATCACCCCTCTAATCCAGAAAAAAGATACTGTAATGAGAAAAGCTATATCTGCTCATGAGAGACTGTCGGTCACGTTAAGATTTCTCGCAACGGGAAGAACTTATCAGTGTCTTAAATATCCTGCCATAATATCACCTCAAGCTTTAGCCCAAATAATATGAGAAACATGTGATGCTATTTACAAAGCTCTGAAAAAAGATCATCTACAGGTAAGTTATTAATAAAAATGAGGGGTAATCCCACCCAACTTTCCGAACACTCATAGTAAAGTAATTGTTTAATCGATTATTTTAGTTTTTCTGCATTAAAATACATTAATAAAATTAGTTTACAGAAATTAAAAAAAAATTAACTTTTTTTAAAAAAATTTTTTAACTTTTTATAATTTTGTATAATTTCTACAAGTATTATTTTAAAATTATGAAATATTTCACACATAATATACTTTTTGATCCCTTTCGGATGTACTATTTACATTTTTCAATTGTTTTACCATTTTCGATAAAACAAAAGGACAAAATTTTTTTTTTTTATATTTTGTTTATAAGAATTACAATATTAAATTTGAAGAGACTAAAATATTTTCCAAATTTAGAGTTTTATATTACCTATCGAATGGTATAAATCCCATTTTAAATATCTTTAATATTTTTAAAAGTTATTCAAATTCTTTAATTTTTATTAAATTTCAAAAAAAAATTATGAATTCTACAATTTTTAGAATAAAATTTTGAAAAAATCGCAATTAAAGAGTTTTCTACTGCAAATTTGAGGGGGTTTTTTTTTAAATTTTTAATATCAATATTAACCTTTAAAAAAAATAAAACATATTTTTGAATAATTTTAAAATCGATAAATAATTAATATCTCATTCAATTATATTCAAAATGGGAAACATAGGTACCTTTTTTTAGATTTTCTGGATTAAAATGCACTAATAAAATTAGTTTAAAAAACGAAAAAAAATCAATTTTTTTGTCAAAAATTCATTGTTTTAACTTTTTACATTTTTTGCTATAACTTTTACAAATACTATGTTAAAATTATGAAATAATTTAAACACATAGCACTTTTGGATCATTTTCGGATATGCTATTTACTATTTTCATTTATTTTATACTTATTGATAATACTAAATTACAAAAAATTTAAAGAAAATTCTTTATTTTGGCTATAATAATTACAATTCTAAATTATAAGAAACTAAAATAGATTTTAAATTTAAGAGCTTCATATTATCTTTCGAATGGTGAAAATACCAGTTCAATAACTTCAATATTTTAGAAGTTATTCGACTTAGTTTAAAATCGTAATATAATTTTAAATGTTTCTTAGCCAATTTTTAAAAAAATCCACAATTTTTGTAATAAAATTTTGAAAAAAAATCATAATTATAAAATTAATTATTATAAATTTAAAGATATTTTTTTAAAAAATTTAATATTAAAATTGAACTAAAAAATAATAATTTAATAATGATAAAAATTGCTTAAAAATTAAAATAAAAACTATCGGCAAAACTATGCGGAAGTCGAAAAAAAAAATAAAGATAAAATTTGTAGAAAATTTTATGTTCTACAATTTTCATTTTTTGTAATTTTTCATAAAAATTCATATTTTTGTCTCAAAATCTAAAAAAAAGTCGCAAATGTCTATATAAATTTTTTTCACGCCCTCTAGCGGCGAAACTATGAGGAATTCAAAAAAACGGTAATGACAAAATATGTAGAAAATTTTATGTTCTACAACTTTTATATTCTGTGATTTTTCACAAAAATGCATTATTTTGATTATTTAAGAAAAATATGAAAAAAAATTACTTTTTCATAAATCTGGCAACAATGGCAAAAGTTTTTGAAAATTTTAATCATTTAAATTAAACTACTTATAACGTATAAAAAATATGTGTGTAAAACTTTATTGCCATCTTGTTTAGTAATGACGTCATCACATATAGCAACTGTCACTTCCGGTTGTCCGATTAGAACCAAATTCTATACAGGTCGTCTCCTTGCTACCCTAAATATGTATATAAAATTGAGTAGAATCCAGAATGGAAATCCCAGGTTAAGGAAACAGTAGAATGTCAATAAAACAAGCCAAACATAACTTCACGTTTACATAAATTTTTCGAAAAAGCTTCCTTTACAAAAAGGATTTTAAAATTTAGAAATAAAAATTACTTTCTTAATTTATTAAATAAAAGTTTCTCCAATCCAAATAAATTACAAAACAACTCGCCGTGCTCTTCTGATTTATAATTAATAGCCCCGTTTTTCTGTTTTCAAGTTTTTATATACACAAACCATCCGATTTTTCTAAACCATCCGATTTTTCTAAACCTTCCGATTTTTCATTAACGGAATACGAAACACCGAGACATAAACCATCCGATTTTTCTAAAATATTCCGAATTTTTTAAACCTTCCGATTTTTTCAAACCATCCGATTTTTCATAAACGGAATACGAAACACCGAGATCTCTCAACAAGAGCTAATCGGAATATTTCAAATAATCGGAATATTTACAAATAATCGGAGTATTTCAAATAATCGGAATAATTCAAATAATCGGAATCTTTTCAAATAATCGGAATATTTATAAATAATCGGATGGTTCCGATTATTTTAAGAATCGGAATGATTCCGATTTTTGTATTCGGATACTCCCATTCATTTTTGATATTCGATAGATTGCATGCACAGGCAAAGCTAAGTCAGGCAAAGTGTGCAGTTTTATTCCCACAGGCGCTAGGTTTTGTATGTCGGTTATGCCTGTGAGGTTATAACCGTCATGCATGCCCTAGCGTATGTGGCGTCCTTTAGGAATCTTTTGGGGAGGAATGTCAACCTAATAGTAACGTTAGTATTCGTAGGAAATTCTGGTCTACATTTTGGTATATGATATGTCGTGGATCTGTAAAAAGGTGACGGGGAATTTAGTTTTAACATGTAAATTCCCAAGTCTCTGTTTGGTAAAGATTCTTAATATTCCGTTTTGTAAAATTACTTATAAAAATGCGGACACAAAAATAATATCGACCAGGTGCGATTTTTTATTAGATATTAATCGCTAATAAATATAGACTATTATTATTTATTTAGACAGGTCTTGGTCGCGTTTATCTATCAATCAACACATATTATTAATCTTATTTTTTCTCGTGACTTACATTAATAAAAAACGAAAGTAAGCTGCTATTAAATTAGTAAATTTGCCGTAAGACCAAAACAAATTACAATTTGCCAATTTGTTTCGAAAATTAGGCAATGAAAATTATAATGTAACCGGAGGGTACTCAAATTGGTACAATTTAGATCATTTGTTTATAAAACCATTAGGTAATATTTCAAGGTTAAAGATATACTAATTCAAAAGTTTTTTTGCACTTGAAGTTTGATATAAATTATTGGATTGTTGCAAGTCTTATATTGCGTTGCGTTAGTCATGTAATAAATTAAGGTCAATTAATGTTTTGTATTTTCTTGTTAGTTACCAAAGCCTATTCTACAGGATTTCTATATATACCACATACCAGGCTTTCTAAATATTAAATAATATACAGGGTGTTTCATTTAAAAAAACAAAGATTTTTATAATTACAATTTTGAAATTTTAATCTTGTATTATAAACACCCTGTACATATTTAAATAATTAAAAAATATGGACGATTTACATCCATATCTAAACTAACTTTATCCAAAGTTTCATTTTCAAATTCGGAAAATACATTAATTTTAATAAAAATTTGAATATCTTGGCAACGCAGCATCCGATTTAAAAAAAATAAAATATTGTCATAAAGGCTACTAAAGTAGTAATCTAAAAATGGAAAAAAATGGAAAAATATATAGGGTGTGTCATTTAAAAAAAATACAATTTTTCTAGCCGCCCGTATATGGATCACTCTGTATAAATGAAAATATTTTCTAGTTGTAGGGATTTTTGAACCAAATAAAACAATTTTTTTTTCATTTTGATATCTTTATTAGTTTCGACGCCACAACCGCGGGAAGGTAATTGGCCCACCCTGTATATAATAAAATTTGAAATATTGTAGTAGGAGAAAAATAAGATAAATTTCAAAGAAAAATTTATTTTTAAACATTACATTTTTTATTTATATATATATCTGCCTTAATTAACTTTATTTTGTTTTTTTTTCTTCTTTTGGGCTTTTTTGTTTGTTTTTTACCCCTTACCCTTTTTTCCTTTTTTAACCTTCTTTATTTTTCCCTTTTTGTGCCTTCTTTTACTATTTTTGAATTTTTGCATGTTTTTGCCTTTATTTTGCCTTCTTTGGGGATTTTTTGGCTTTTTTAACCTTTTTTCCTTTTTTTGCCTGTTTTAAATTTTTTTCTACTTTTTTCTGGTTTGTTTACCACTGTTTTGACCTGTTCCAATTTTTTGGCCTTTTTGACCTTTTGTCTTTATTTTGCCTCCATTTTGCCTTTTCTTGATTTTTTTTAAACTTTTTTTTTATTTTTTTGGTATTTTTTTGCTTCTTTTCCTTTATTTTGTGTTATTTGGCTTTTTTGGAATTTTGAATTTATGTTTTTATCATTTTTAGTATTATTACATTTTTGGCGTCTTTGCCTTAATTAACTGTATTTTGTTGTTTTTTTGCTTCTTTTTGGCCTTTTTTTTTGTTTTTGATTTACCCTTTTTAGCCTTTTTTCTTATTGCCTTTTTTGTTCCTTCTTGCCATTTTTGAATTTTTTGCCTTGTTTTTGCCGTTATTTTGATTTTTTTGGGTTTTTCTTTTTGGCTTTTTTACCTTTTTCCTTTTTTTGGCCTTTTAACCCCTTATTGCCTTTTTTTAATTTCTTTCTGCTTTTTTTTGTGGATTTTTTACCACTGTTTTGCCCTTTTTTAACTTTTTTTATAGCTATTCCAATTTTTTGGCCTTTTTGACCATTTTTGCCGTTTTGGCCTTTATTTTGCATTTTCTTGATTTGTTTTTACTTTTTAGGTGTTTTTTTTTGATTCTTTAGATTGTGTTATTTGGTATTTTTTTTAATTTTTTGTTTTGTCATTTTACCACATTTTTGTTTTTCTGTCCATATTTTTCCTTGTTTTTCGTTATTAAGCCTTTTTTTTCTTTTGTTTTGCTTTATTTTACCTTTTCCTTGTCTTGCCTTTTTTTACAGTTTTTTGAAACTTGCCCCTCTTTGATCATTTTTACAAATTGTATTAAGATTCTTTCCCATTTATGATTTTTGCCTATTTTTACTCTTTTTCTACAGCCGAGCCAGGAAAGTTCTGGGACGACACAGCCGATTTTTTTTAAGAGTCAACAATGATTTTATGATCATTTTTTGAACCTTCAGGGTCATTTTTTTGTTAATTCTGATTATTTTTAACAGTCAAGAATTATTTTATGATTGTTTTTGGGCTTCAAGGATCAATTTTTGTTAATTTTTAACACTCAAGAATTATTCTGATCATTTTTATATGATCTTCTGAATCATTTTTTGTTAATTCATATTATTTTAAATAAATTAGTTATAATTCAACGGAGTGTTTAAATCCGAACGAACCCAAAGTACAAAAATATTACAATAAAAATATTATTATTTCAAATAATTTTGTTTATAAATTGTAGTAATGACTTTATCGGTATGAATTATTAGGTTACCTGTATTTGATATAATTATTTTTTACCTACCTGCAGTTTGTGGCAGAATTCGCCTACTTAATCCGTTGCAGAGTTCGATGTTTCCCAATTTCTTAACAAAATAAAAGAGCAGTATTTAATATAAATTTAAAGATTGCTAAGAAACTTGAGAAATTATATAAATTACAACATTAAAATTTGGATATAAGTAACTCATAACCCTGTAATTATAAACCTACTTTCAGTTAAGAATAATCTAAATTAGCTAATTAGCTAATATTTTTTTCCATGCGTAACTCATTCATCTTTGTGTCTGTATAATTTCTATTATTATGCTAATCAAATAGAACAGAATATATTTTTTCAGATTTTAGACAATATAGGTACGCTTATATCATAATTTAAAAAAATCAGACTCATTTCCATAGGTCAAGTAAAATATTTCACAGAAAATATGTAAGAATAATTATTTCGAAACAATACCGGAAGACTTGTAAAAACAAATAAAAGTAAATAGATAGTGTCGTTAAAATTATTAACATATTTGGAAATAACAACTTTATAAAGGGTTAATTCAGTAATTCAAGTTTATCAGAGCACAGTGGCAATAATTCGTTACACAATACTGACTTTCTCGTTCAATGCCATGTAGTATTATTATTTATTTATTATATTAGCTATAAGAATAAAATTCAAAATTTTTAATAATTTTTGAAGGAATATGTATAAAAAAAAGAAACAATTTCGTTAAAAAATTGCATCTATTAAAATTCGGATGAGCGCTTTTAGTCAACGACCATCATCAAAGTCTTCATCCAATAAATATCATCTAAATTAAAGTAATGAAACTCTAAGTCGAGTACCACAAAATTTTATTATTAAACAGAAGTTTTGGGGACTAGTTTCGGTGACAAGCCATCATCAAGTCTAGAATACATTAATTCTTAAGATAGGAAACATTATAGTAAAATCACACTTACCAGAGAAAGTTATTGTAATGACTGATATTTATTGCAAAAATTAAATTTAAATTTTATGACAAATAGATTGTAGAAATTGCCATTAGTATGCGCTCTCTGGGGGACATAAGGGAAGAATTTTTTTTTATCCGCGAACAGATGTTGTATTAGGAAGTTTGAAGGATTCATCGGTAAAGAAATACTTTCAAAACGTCGACGGCAACGTTAATATCGACGGCTGATGAAAAATCCTCCATATGAAGAAGTTTAAAAACTTTTTTGGCTAATAGTACCATTCGAGGTTATTAGCTGACCACAGAGGGTCCCAAAAAGTAGAGGTAAATTATACCATAAAAGGGGAATAAGCCCTTTAGGTATAAAAGCCCGTAGGGTTGCGAGAACAACTGAACAAATTATTAAAAATAGTATAACCTTTTTGGTGGCCAACCACGTAGAATTTCAGTAAATATCATCAGTTGGTCTTCTGTGAGATATCCTGGTTCAAAATTGCTAATTTTCATATAGTACTTGCAACAAAATTTCCGATGCATGTCATGAATGTCAATTTTTTTGTATCCATTCGTCCAGGTAAGTCATACTTGTTAATCACATCTCTTTTATTTCACAAGAGACACTTGTACCCCAGTATAAGTGACAATCAGTAGTGGCACTCTTTGAAAGTACAATTTAGAGTGACATTTGACATTTTGTGGCAATTTTTTTTAACCGACTTGGTTAGATCTGGTTAGCTTGTACGATTGGACTGTTTTAGGGATATTGCCATATCAATCTATTGTTGAGATACATGCTTGGCGTCAAAAACATAGTGTTTTTTTAGTATACGTATTGCGGTCTTTTGAAAGATTTCAATATGCCTAAGCATTTTAATAGACCTTCTAAAGAGCTAGTGCGGTCTCTAATTATATATTTTGAAACTGAGCGAGATAGCGGTAAGCTCTTGGTACCTATAAATGCAGTCAGAGAGCGTATTGCAACAGCACTAAATGTGAATATTTCCACATTCAGCGCAATTTTGCAAACAGTAAAGACAATCCAATTGTTATGGTCAATCCCAAAAAGACGACAACATCCCAAACATGTCACTGGAATGATTACATCCGAAAAATTATTTATGGTATGTATGAAAGAAAACAACAAGTGGCAGTTGCAAAATTACATACCTTTTAAAGGACAAGAAATTTTTATGGTATATAAAAGATCATTGTATACTGTAATGAAAAGTAGATATAGAATTTCGATGGAAAGACGATTATCCTTGTAGAGAACTAATGGAACTACCTGATGTCGCTTTGAAGAGATTTAAATTCATACAGATATATAAAAAAATTAAGGAGTATTCATTATATAAATTTGTTTTTTTGGATGAAAACTGGATTTTTCAAAATGGCACAGTAAGTCGCTATTGGCAAAATGAAGACAAGACTGTCAAATCGACTAAAGTTGACGGAAAAAGGTACATAGTTCTTCATGTTGGTAATGAGAATGGTTTCGTTGATGGAGCAGAGTTGGTATTTTCATCAAAGATTAAAAACCAAGATTACCACAGGGAAATAATTGAACCAAACTTTTTAAAGTGGTTTGACTAAGCCTCCAATAATTGTTTTGGAAAATGGGTCTTATCACAGTCACAGTATATTACTATTCAAAACTTCAAACAGTTCAATATGGTTCGAACATGTTTAAAATTGATATACTGAACATAATTTCTAGAAAAAAACCTAAAATGTTTAAAGTAGATCAACTAGCAGAGTAATACGGTTATGCAGTTTTACGTCTGCCTCCTTATCACTGTATGTTTAATCCGTTTGAAATATGGGTAATTGGAAAGAAACATATTGGACGGCAAGTCAATTGAGAGTTGTTTGAATATACAGAGAGAAGCACTACGAACTATAACCCCTAGGTCTGATCTAATTCTATCAGACATACTGAAGACTTAATTAAGAAGTATTGGGACAACGAAATCATATTCTATAGAGAGGACATTGCACCTATAATATTAACGAAGTAACAGTAATCCTTATTCTGAATAAAGATTGACTCCTGAAATAATTTTGATTACAATATTTTATATTTATTAAATGAAACTCAAAATCATGTATAAATTTAATTTTCAAAACTGATGTAGGAGGCAACTAGTTTCGGCTAAAAAGCGATCTTCAGGCCTAGAATAAATACATGGTTCGATAGGAATGACAATTATAAAATTAGAACATAACTTACAAAAATACAAATATGTAAGATTAGATATTAAAAAACATAGTGCTGAATTAAGGGTATCGCTACTAAGAAGTATAGGAGAGTGGTAAAAGTAAAGTAAACATATGAAAGTAAATTGAAATTAAATGGAATAAAATAATTAGTGTAATTAACATAAAAATGTTTGCCACTAATGCCCGTATTTATAAAAGGTACTCAAACTCGTACTCAAGGCGTACTCAACGAAGCATGAGTCGAGTCTCAAGTTCGCGTTGACTTTTTTAAACCAATCTCTGGCAGTGCTCGGTAGAGCAAGAGTATTTCGGTTGAACAACAATAGTTTTCATTTTCCACCAGTGGCAACACTGAATTTATCAGCGCACGATATTGATCCTAACCTTATATTTTTCATTTAGCGGGTTTCTTTTAAGTTTTCAGTGTCAGTTTTGGTGAATTTTTACATTATTGTTATTAAATTCGATAGATACAATATTAAAGTAATTACAGCTACTAAATAGTTCTAATTACTCTAATAATTTTTGTTTTTCTTACAAGATATTTATTGGTTTTTAGAATGAATAAGTCAGCAGTTTATACTGTTAAAAAGAATATGCTTCTAGTGAAGGAAAATGAGGTAGCTGAAAACAAAAAAACGGACGCTACTTCAGTAGAACAAAAAACTAATGCTTGGGAGAAAATAGCTAATGCTTTTAATTCCCAGCCTGAAGTAAGCAGCCCTCGCAGTTCATTAAAGCTTAAAAAGTTGTTTAACAATTTTAAAAATGCGGAAACAAAATACTGAGGAACGGTATAGCATGCTTTTAACGGGGGGTGGTCCTCCAAAAAAGCCTACACCTATAAAATCCTCTTGTTCTATCATGTTTATTTCCTTTCCAAATAATTCAAACACGAAAAACAAATTTGGTTATAAAGTGCAAATGTCAAATCTAACTTCAAACGCGTGCTCTAGGCGGGACTGAACCAACCTTAAGGCCGACTCACAGCTTCACTGGTACCAAGCACTGCCGGAGCACAAGTTTGGTTTATAGAACGGCAACGCGATCTCGACTTGTGCTCAAGTATTGAGAACGACTCAAGTACGGTTTATAAATACGGGCATAAGGGCGGTTAAAATACCTAGGAGTTAACTAATGGTAAAGTTAATAGGAATAGCACATTATGGGAACCTCAAATAGGGGTTCCACGAAAGCAGGAAACATCCAAGTCCGCAACGCAGAAATTCTGAACCAACTACACTCGATCAAACGGAGGAAGTCCAATCATGGACTAAAAGATGTGAAGAGCTCATTAAAGGCTCTCGCAAACAAGAAAAACATAATAACTACACTACACAGGTAAGTTGCATATACTGAGAAAATGGTAGTCGCAAGTCACTTGACAAGTGACAAGTGAAATAAACAATCAAAACCGGAGGTGAGGGAAGGGTTAGAGGGTAGGAAGCAGCTGCACACATTCATACGAAATAAGTGAGCAGATGTGTAATATCAGTGGCGGGATTCCTCAGTACTGTTGCGAGTATATAACATTATTTATATCATCAAAACATAGGAAAATAAGATGTATATAAATACAGATAATTAACTTATTAAATCCACTAACAACTAGAATTAAATCCAATAATTAAAGAGATGGGCCACCTTGCGGTTGCTCGGTAGTCTGGCTCCTTACGTCAATAATGATAGATTCCTTCAGAAGTTTTGCCAATACCGTGTCCCATTACATATAGATTGCGTTTTGTGTATTTGCTGCTATTCTCTAAAAAATACTTTGAGTTTAAACTAAGAGAAGAATTTCAATTTACGGCAATCGCCAAATAGGATATAAGTGACTATTCAAACACACACATTATAGTGACTGAGTAAAGCTCAAAACCGTTGAAAAGGACCATATAAACTACATAACCTTTGAATCAAACTTTTGAAAGACACTGCATTGATAAGTTATCAATGCAGAGTAACGTCATGTAAGTACGGAATTTTACAACAATCAGACACCATGTAACGTGCATCGGAAATTTTGTTTCAAGCACTTCACCTGTGCTCCTCCATTCCCTCCAAATTCTCTTCACCCTGGAAAACCAGAACCCAAGACTTACTTGCTGACTTTCGAAATAGATCAAAACTTCCAAACCAAAATACTGTTAAGATTCCTTTCACTTCGGATGATATAGTCCATCCAATATTTCTTTTAACTTTTTGACAATCCCCAGCTAAGTTGGAGAAAGAAAAAATCACTAAACTTACACAAATGCTGTCAATAACCCATCAAAACTGGTAGTGCCTATTGACACTATTTTAAGTTCTTACAATTTTTTAATTTTTTCCCAAAGGGAATTCTGTGGAGATAAGAGAGAAATAATGTTACTTTTATTAATTTAGTATTATTATATTATGTGAGGACATTTAAAGATGGACCAACTGCAGATTCTATCAAAAACATAAGGCTCAGTAGACATATCTAAACAGATTAGCCACGCTATAAATTTTAACATAAAATTACTAGTCAGTCTGAAGTCTGTCATTTTAAGAAGTATATAGTTTATTAACTGAGCAACAACTCTTATTTAACCAACGGTTTAGGAAATCCCAATCAATTAAATTTTCACAGCCCTGTATATATTATAGGTATGTAGCGGGAAAAAATAATATTCTTATAAAAAAAAGGAAGAGGAAAACGTTTCAACATCAAAAATTTTTATTGCTCTAATTCACTTTCTAAGTTTCGTCGACAAAATCATTTAGTAGTTTTATTGTTTCCTGACCTACACCATCAACGTAACGAAGATGACTCTAAAGAGTACGTCAATTAAACCAGTCTGATAGCAATTATCATCAACACTCATTTGTAACTGTAAATTATAGATAATTGCCGGTAACATAATGTTTGAAGACCGTAGCGAATTTAATTCAAGGCTTTTAATCGGTAGATGGTTAAATGAATGGTTAAAAATTTGACTATTGTTAAATATTGGTGGAATTTTAAATTGGGATTATTTAATCGTTAAAGTAGGTTAATAGTTGTGTGAAAATTATTATTTTTTTCGTCATGTATAATATGATTTGTTTGAACCGGTTTTATCCAAATTTTCACCAAAAAGTGTTGGTTCTAACTTTTTGGTGCCCATTGAGAAACGTTAACGGCAATGGAAATTGAATTAAATAAAAGGAAATGTGTGACGTCTAAACCTTAGAGAAGAAAATATCTTTCGAAATCAGTATCAAAATGAAGAAAGCTAGAAGTATATATAAAAATAAAGATAACTGAAATCATGGAATAAACATTATTTAAATAAAACCAAATTAAGATGATAGTAGACACAATAGAATAAATTTTTAGACGAAAACTCAATGTTAAGTAATAAAGAAAACAAAAATTAACACAAGATAGGAAAAATGACAGGATATATGAGGTAGACGACAATAGTAGTTATTTATTGTATAAATATTTTATATAGCATTTAATATTCTTAAGCAAATAAAATGTATCTAAAACACACATGCAGCACAACGTTTTATCCACAATCACCTCAATCCAAATCGCCGAAATTTTTCATCATAAAGTGATTTGACATTTTGCTCTGACAGCGACTATCACCTCCTCAAAATTTATTAAAATTAAGTACAAAAATATCGGAGTAGATAGTATCCCCCTTCAGAACAATCTCCCTAGAAAAGTTACTAGAATAGTTACTAGATTTTCCCCAGATTGGCCTTGAGACCCAGCTCTGTAGACGTCTGACAGAGATCTACAGAGGTCTACAGATCGCCACAGACGTCTACAGAAGACGTACTTCAGACGTCTACAGAGATCTACAGAGATGGGTCTCAAGGTCAATCTGGGGGAAAATCTAGTAACTTTTCTAGTAACTTTTCTAGGAAGATTGTTCTGAAGGGGAATACTATCTTCAATTATAAGGTGACTGTGAGTAAATAAATAAAAAAAATATGGAACAATATTAAAATAAAGTCTCCATGAATTATTATTAAACTAAAAAAATAACAGGAACTTAAATGCAAAATATCAACTTTTTTGATGTATGAAGAAAAATCACTTTTTGAATTAGAAGCAATTTCGACAAATAAATAATAAGAAAATTAGAAATTTTTATTATAATCTTATGATCCCATCATTTAGTTGTAATTTGTTTAATCTTTCAATTTCTGTTATTTTTTTTTAGAAATGGAATATAAAAATTTTCATTCTTATTAGAAAGAAATGAAAAGAAATTTTCAATTTTGTAAGAAAAAGATTTAAAGTATAGAGAATGCATGAATTATGATTTCTATTTTCGTTAAAGAGAAATGGGACAGTATTTTTTTAATTTTTATTAGAAATAAATAAGGAACAAATTTGAAAACTTCATTTATATCATAGATTAAAACCCAAAGTTATTTAATAATGTATTTACATTATATAAAACTGTTTAATAAAAGTCGTGAGATATATTGATACTTTTTTCTTGCATGAACCATTCATCAATAAACTTTTTGTATTCAATGAATAATTCTAGTTTTTTATGAAATTTGTTTTCTAATCTGTGTTTAGCAATAAAGAATGACTCACCTAATTTACTTAATATTTACCGTCAGAATACTTTTGTGGTTAAAGAGAAAATATCTTCAGCAAATTTTTCCACTGTAGATAAAATTTCTTCTAACGGTCAGACTTTTTTTATAAAACAACTATTACATGCTTAAATTTAAAAATAAGAAAAGAAAACATTCTACCAAAAAAAAATTACTAAATTTAAACGTACAATCATACTAACAAATATTCTTATGCATTGTCCTGGATGCACGCCACTGAGTGTTTTTTTTTCTTCTCGGACTCAACTCAACTGTATTGTTTATAGTCCTTTTACTGTTAACAAATTGCAATAAAAAAGGATGTTAAAAAAACTTGTTTCCTGTAATTGTTCCAGCTCTGCTTAGATTATAGTATTTTTTTATTTAAATAATAGTAATTTATATAACAAGTGTGAAACGAGTGAAATTTTTTGCATATTATTATAGTTAAGAAAATCGTATAATCTTCAATTTATTTTTAAATTATGCCGTTGAAAATAAAATAGAGATAATTCAGAAGAAGGATTTTTTAATATTCTTCATTTTGGTCTCTTCCATTTCTCAAGGTCGCAATTTTTGTTTAAACATTTTGAAAAAAATTCCACTTCTACTGTTTTTTATTCTCTTTTTAATGTTATTAAATTAATATTGCAATTTTATGGATAATTTGTTTTTTTTTAGCTTTAGAAACAATATTTGAATTACAAATATATTTTAAATATTGTTTAACCCCTGTAACAACAATAATAAAAACTGCTGACTGTAGATAGAAAGAGAAAAATATGTACTATATATGCAAATATTTTCAAAATTTTAGATGAAAAATTGTAATTGTGAGAATAGGAAGAGACCGATCTATAAGGATTTTTTAATTTTCCTCATTTTGGTCTCTCCCTTTTCTCAAGGTCGCAATTTTTGTTTAAAAATTTTGAAAAAAATCTTACTTCTAGCATTTTTTATTCTTTTTTAAATGGTCCTAAATTAATATTGCAATTATACGGAAAAATTGTTTTTTCTAGCTGTAGAAACAATATTTGAATTAAAATTATATTTTACATATTGTTAGCTCCTGTAACAAAAATAAACTGCCAACGTTATTAAAAAATGCTGACTATAGATAGAAAGAGAAAAATATGTACTATATATGCAAATATTTTCAAAATTTTAGATAAAAAATTATAATTGTTTAGAATAGGGAGAGACAGAAACTATAAGGATTTTTTAATTTTCCCCATTTTGGTCTCTCCCTTTTCTCAAGGTCGCAATTTTTGTTTAAAAATTATGAAAAAAAATCCTACTTCTAGTATTTTTTATTCTACTTTTAATGGTATTAAATTTATATTGAAATTTTACGGATAATTTATTTTTTCTTACTGTAGAAACAATATTTGAATTAAAATTATATTTTACATTTTGTTTAGCCCCTGTAACAAAAATAAACTGTCAACGTTATTAAAAAGTGCTGATTGTAGATAAAAAGAGAAAAAAATATGCTATATATATAAATATTTTCAAAATTTTAGATAGAAAATTGTAATTGTGAGAATAGGAAGAGACCGAAACTATAAGGATTTCTTAATTTTTCCCATTTTGGTCTCTCCCTCTTCTCAAGCTCACAATTTTTGCTTAAAAATTTTGAAAAAAATCTCACTTATAGTATATTCCTTTATCTTTTTTTTAATGGAATTAAGTTAATTTTAATATATTATTCAGTTTTCTTATTATGGGATATTTAAAGCATATTCTTGTATTACAATATATTTAAATAATCCCTTGAATTTCAGTTCCAATTTATAATTGGTACTTCTTACTTTATTAGATCACTTTTTGTAAGAAAGTTAAATTATATAAGTATTCTAGTTATTTACTTGTTACTTTCATTTAATTAATATTTTTTATTCCTACCTACGTTAAAGTGTAACAAGTTTATCGAAAGCAAAATGAAAGATTTCATTAAAAAAAATACTGTTTTTATTTATTAATCCAATAGAAATTTTATGGTATAATTAATTTTGTAAAATTTTGCACAGAATTAGTTATTATTTCGTTTTATTATTATCCACAATCACATAGTGTTTTCTTAGGTTTTATCCAATGAGAAAAAAGTACGGGAATATTCATTGTGGGTTTTTAATTTTCATGATATCAATTAATTATTTTATTTAAGTATTAATAAAATATTTCTTAGAATTTTTGTGACATATACTTACCACTAAAAGTATCACTTTTACTTCATATAAAGCAATAAATAACCATAATTAATAATCATTGTCTTAAAAATATTTCTAATAAAAATTGGGTATTTCCTTACTCATTATAGTCATTTAGATAATAAAATTTTATAAAAAAAAATATATGACGTTTTGATTTAATTTTATTTACCGGATATTATGTAAATGAATTTGGGTTATTCAAAATGGGTTTTCTGTAACGATAATCTTAATTTTCCATTTAAAAATTTTGTCATTAATGACATGCTTAAAAAAAGAGGGTAATTATATAACAATATTTGTAAAAATTTTACAAAATTCCAAAAAAATCCATTTTGAGGAAAAAGGATTCCGGATTGGATTTAGATATATGATAAAAGTAAAACCTAAAGAATTCTCACTTCCTAGAGATTAGGAAAAGATCAGAAATAATATAAATATAAGTCCAAATGGGGTCAACCCATGAGGTACCCTTTACCTTTAAATTAAACATAACCATTTAAATTTATCATATTCCCCATGATTACATTGGCCTGATGATGGCCGAAACTAGTCGCCCCCTCAACTTTAAAAATCTTAATAAACGTTAATGTCGAGTTTTATTACCTTCCCTAATATAAATATATTGTAATTATACGGAAATATCAATTTGGGGTGGATTTTGGTGAAAAATAATAAATATCATAAAATTAAAAAATCCGGATAATCTAAGCTAGACTAGCATGTTTCAAAAACAAAAGATTATCCATACTCAAATGTGGTGAAAATTATTCAAAGCATAATAAAAAAACTCGTAGTCGTACCACAATCATATAATTTTTAGGATCTTAAAAGAGAGGCAACATGTATCGGCCATTCGATGGCCATCATCAGGCAGAAATTATATAAGTATAATTAATGAAAAGAAAATTTTAACCAATTGTGGCCATACACATTTTAAATTTGAAAGTGATAACATAAAATATTATATTAAATATAAAAAAATTTTTAGAATAAATTCTTAAGTAGCCGCTCCATACTATAGAGTCGCCATTTTACAAATTGTATGTTGGATCGTAAAAAGACGTCCTATAAAATTAAAACTTTTAATTTGTCCTGTTTACTAACATATCTGATATTGCTTTTCTACTAAATATCTTGCTATCTTCTTTAGTTCACTGCTTCTTTTATTATTTAAAAATCCTGCTTCAACATACCTTACTTTTATGTCTATTCCCTCATTCCAATCCTTTGTAACATCAGTTTCCAAATATTTGTATCTTTCTACCTGTTCTAACCTTTCTCCATCCACACTTCATTTTCCACAATCTTCATTGTTTTTATATTTATTTTAAATCCATACATATTTTTCATATTTTCTTCAAAGATCACGATATCTACAAATCGTACCCTCGCGATGTTCCTTCCTCTGATTATCAATCCTTTAGCTTCGTTCCAAAATTCCTGCACCATATAAACGTTATTGGACAACTTTTCCAATCTCGAACCAATCTGTCCAGCTGGTACCTACTCCAAATCGTACCCTCGCGATCTTCCTTCTTGTGATTATGAATTCTTTAGCTTCGGTCCAAAATTCCTGCACCATATAAATGTTATTGGACACCTATTCCAATCTAGAACCAATCTGTTCAGCTGGTATCTACTACTAATGTACAATGTGCTGATAATCTTTCCTGTTCTCTAATTAACTTACATTTGTTTTAATATCTCCAACAATTCTCCCATAAAGCACCGTCTACAGGTCTACAAAGCAATGATAAACATTTCTGTTCTGCCTCTATGACTTTATAAAACCAAACTGCTCCTTAGCCACTTTCTCCTCCATTACTATTATCATACGCCTGTTTATTACCCCCAGTACGAATTTAGCTGCATGGTCACCTAAACTGATTGCCTTCTATTGTCTACTGCTATTTCATCGATATATTTCATTGTCGCTTGTGTAGAATTATGCCGATGTTATCTGTTGATACTTCCTCTTTTGATTCCACTGTTATGACCCTGATTTTATCCATTACTTTATAAACAGCGCCGCTTTAACGCTTAGTAGGATAGGCACGTGCCTAGGGCGCTAAAGATTGGGGCGCAAAAAATTTGAGGGCGCAAAAAATTAAAAGATATTTAATTTAAGTCTTTTGCATATACAAAACAAAATGAGCCTTGAACGAATTAGGAATATTGGTATTCATAACTGTTGAAAGAATACTAGGCTGCGAACGTGTTTAAATAAATTCTAGGATTTCGAAGGACCAAACTTCTTGGGTAGAAGTTAAGCCAATATGAATGTTAAAATAAAAATAGGATTTGAAATCGTATTCAATCACTTCACTCACTGTAAAAACTATTTACATTTTTTATTATGAAAAAATCAAAAAACTTTTTGGATGCGGTTAATTAAGCACCATGTTACTTATTTGAAGAAACTTTTTTGCTCTATATAATGCATGACTAAATAGGTTCACTGTCTGGATGCGAGAGATTGGATGTGCTCTGAATTTTAACGTAGAGGAGGGTTGGTAATTTTTTATTAGAAGGAGACATGTGATATGTAAATAGTCTTGATTTAAGCATCGTAGCGGGAAGAAACATATCTATGATTTTGGCCCTTATAATAATGGGATAATATGAAAGAAAGATTATTATTAATTTTAAAAGAAATATGAATTAGTTTGTATTTTCTGGATAATATTCCAGTGAAATTTATCCAAGCCTTAAGGAAAAACCCAGTGGAGCAGAGTACCCAAAAAGAGCAGCTGAAAATCAGCAAAAGGAAGAAAAGGAATTTAAAAAAGTTACTAAGATAACAAGTTTTTTTTTTCTCGTTAATTTATTGAAACTGAATCCTCACATTCCCAAACTTCTTCACCCGGTGGAAGTGAAACCCGGAATAAAATAATGATCATGGTCAAACATCAACGTCCCAGACTCTAACATTACTATGTCACTTGACACTCTTCGTGCTGGAGGACCCGGATTCCCGGAATATAGAAGACAATGTACTGGTAACCAAAATATTTAACTCATATTTTAATCAAGACTAAGTAGAAGCAGATTTTTCTCATTTTGAACAATATTATGAAGGCGTCAAACGCAAACTTTCAACCAAATTATTTTGCTGAGTTGAAAATAATTGTCAATTCTTTTGCTGAGTTGAAAATAATTGTCAATTCTTTTCTAAATGTCTTCTTACCTTCTTTGTTTCATTAATTCTAATTTTATGTATTGCTTTCTCTTTCTTTACTCTTCCTCTAAATATCTTCCTACCTTAATTTATTTACTGCTTTTCCTTAACTTATTTTAATGTATCTTCCTTAATAAAGCATGATTTTGTTATTTTTTTTATTTTTGTGAATTTAAATATATTTATTTTTGTTATTTGTATATAATTTATTCCATATATACCTAATGTTCTTTCAATACAATTTTTTTCTTTCAACATTATTGACTTTATTCTTTTTCATTTCTCATCTCTTCTTTTTTTAATTGTTTCTTACTTGATTAATTTACAAATTTTTTTCTTTTATAATCTTTTAACTATTAAATTACAAAAAACAATAATTCATACAAATTTTTTCAGTACAATATATACAGGGTGACCCAATTACTGAGGAGTGTACTGTCGAAACTAACAACGATATCGAAATAAGAAAAAATTGATTCTAAAATTCCTACAACTAGAAAATAGTTTTATTTGTTCAGAATTGTGTACCAAAAAAGTTTGTTACATTTTTAAATGACACACCCTGTATATTTTTACATTGTGACTTGCGGCAGGATCCTTTTATCTCCAAATTTTAATTCCGTAATTTCCAAAAAAAAAACTTTTATTTTGCTTAAATTAAGCGTTTACGAGATAAATATAGATTTTTAATTTAATTTCTCACAAAAACACTTAACGAACCGAATAAATTTGAATTTTTAATTTATCCATTTGACATTAATTAAATGTGTTTTATATTAGTATTTAATATTTTTCTGAGAAAATAAATTTGTTTGGTATAGGAAATATAGTCACCGGATTTTTCTATAATGATTAGAAAAAACAACTGAACCGGTTTTAACAAAATTTGAACCAATGGTGTAATTTTTGTATTAAAATAGATTTTTTTCTTACATATATGCCCCAAATTGAATATAAATTATTTGTAAATACGGTACTGATATTTCTTCTTAATTAATTATTAAGCAGTACAGAGACTGTTTTGAGCATAAAATATTATTATATCAACAATAAAAATTTTTCATTGTAATTTAGAAACACCCTGGTAATATTTAAGACATATTTTATTAAATAAAATTATTATATTAAAAGTCTTAATAACAATGATTATAATATTTTTAAAATTATGTGTAATTTACGTAAAATTATTTTATGTTACTTAGTAACTGCTGAAATGTACAATTTTAGGCATAATTAAGAAAAAATTAGTTTCTTAAATTTTTTCAACAAAATTATTATTTTTTTTATATATTCGAACTTACCAGCTCTTATGGAGGGTAAATCCAATATCGAACACACCTCAACTTCCACAAAACAATTACGAACTATAGAGCTTGCCACCCTAACTTATAACTTAAAATGAAAGAGAAAGTAATTGAGGTAGTTTCAAGTAGGCAATTGCAATTAGAATAAATCGTTCTTAGTTCTTAGCATAAATGGTACCACCGCTGGAAGGTACCACCTCCTCGATACAGTATCAGAAGGAAGTGCGCTTATTAGAGTACCCTTGGTATGTAGTTTTTTAGTCCTGTAATAGGTTGTACAGGGACGAATTAGGTTTTTTAAGGCTCGAATTAGATATACTATATTTATTTTAAGTGATAATTTATTGTTTATTTAATTTAAAATAATTTGGGCTTAAATGTGCAGGTGCAGACTCGGGTAATGGTAAATCGTAAATAGGCGTTGTTGTCGTTACATATTCATTGTTTTATGACATGAACCCAAAGAGTAAATTTTTATTTTTTCGCTGGGCCCGGGCTGCCATAAGCTCCGGGCCCGATTATGTGGTACCGCCTTGAACACCCTCTCGTCTGGCCTGACTACAACACAACAAATACTTGTTGATCAAGAATGACAGCTCCTGGTAGAGCTAGAACATTATATAAAATCATGAAAACAATTCAGATAAACTACCTGTCAACATATAGTCGAACGTACTGGCCCACAGACCCTAATAAACGTTCAGATCTTCTTGATTTCTTCATAAAAAAAGTAATTGCTTCTGGTTATCTGGCAATTGAATCAAACCTGGACCTCTACTTTAAAATACTAATTGGAAATACTCGGATAAAAATTTTCCCGATTTTGAATTATCAGTTAATCAGCCTGTACATGTGATGTGACTAAATTCGAAATTATCCGGATGTCGATTACATTTAGCTCAATCTTGGTACAGAAAAATTCAACAATGGAGAAGTTTCATGGTAGTGATAATATAATATGTTTTCACATTTAACTAAAATATAGTCAAAAACTAATAAATCGGTAAAAAAAAATATGAAATCGGTCAATAAATAACCGAGAAATATAATATTAAAGTTGTTGATTTTTAGCGCGGATTGTGGTGCGTGTGACGTCACATATCCGCATAGCTAAAGCACTATACTATAAAGCAAACTCTTTATTCTATGCTACGACACGATTGACGCATGTCTGACTTTAATTTTATTTTATTTCTGTCATCTTAATTTGCTAACTGTCACAACAAAATATAGTCCAAGAGCCAAGTACTTTTTTTTCCACAATCTTCTGCAGAAGAGATTTTATTGTTGGAACATGTTCAGAGGTGTTCGTTGAAAGTAGGAATCAATTTAACGCCTGCTACATTTTCATTTATATCTGGTTTAAAGTACCTCCACTATACCCTAGAATAGTAGTTTTAGAAGACAAAATTTTTTCAGTCTGATTTTCGTATTTTTTTTTTTTTTATAATTACCACAGTAGGAAAAGCGGTGCAATCATATTTAGTAGTAGGAGACGCTTTAAAAAGACAAAAAATACACTTTTGTGAAGTCTCGTGAACCCTGCATCGTACGAGAAAAATAGTAGAGATTATTTTATTCACCATACATTTCCGAGAATCTTATTGGACTATCACGTCTAATCAGATTGAATAAAATCGGCTGTTACCCTGCTGGAAAATATTCACCTAAAATAGTCACTATGCGTAACTTCAGGGCAGTCTCTACTGTCAAAATATTAAACATCAAGTTTGACATATAAATTAAAAATCTGATGTGGCCAGCACATGACCTATCGCCATTTTTGAATCAAAAATTTACAGGTTGACACAAAAAAGTATGAAAAAAAATTATATTTTTGTAAATCTGGCAACAATGGCAAAAGTTTTGAAAATTTTAATGAGATGAAAATAAACTATAGGGTATACAAAATATATGTGTAAAACTTTATTGCCGTTTTGTATAATAATGGCGTCATCACCCATAGCAACTGCCACTTCTGGTTGTGCGATTGGCACCAAAATTTAATCAGATCTAATCTAGGGTATCAGAATCCTGTATGCAAAATTTCAAATTTTTTTATTCAGTAGTTTTTGAGTTATCGTTACTACAACATCCATCCAAACACACACACACACACACACTAACACACACACACACACACACACACACACACACACACACACACACACACACACACACACACACACACACTAACACACACACACACACTAACACACACACACACAGACATCATCGCGAAAATATTAAAATCGTATTCTAGTGACCCCAAAACGTGTTTATCAATTGAAAACTCACTACCCAATTTTTAGCATGATTCCTATACCTCTCTTATCTGAAGGGCGAGAGGTAAAAGTAAAAAATCGAAAAAACCACAATAAAAATCTGATGTGGCCAGCACATGACCTCTAGCCATTTTTGAATCAAAAATTTACAGGTTGACACAAAAAAGTAGGAAAAAAAATTATTTTTTTGTAAATCTGGCAACAATGGCAAAAGTTTCGAAAATTTTAATGAGATGAAAATAAACTATAGGGTATACAAAATATATGTGTAAAACTTTATTGCCGTTTTGTATAATAATAGCGTCATCACCCATAGCAACTGCCACTTCCGGTTGTGCGATTGGCACCAAAATCTAATCAGATCTAATCTAGGGTATCAGAATCCTGTATGCAAAATTTCAAATTTTTTCATTCAGTAGTTTTTGAGTTATCGTTACTACAACATCCATCCAAACACACACACACACACACACACACACACACACACACACACACACACACACACACACACACACACACACACACACACACACTAACACACACACACACTAACACACACACACACTAACACACACACACACTAACACACACACACACACTAACACACACACACACAGACATCATCGCGAAAATATTAAAATCGTATTCTAGAGACCCTAAAACGTGTTTATCCATTGAAAACTCACTACCCAATTTTTAGCATGATTCCTATACCTCTCTTATCTGAAGGTCGAGAGGTAAAAATGAATCGGTTCGGGAATATCTAATTAGATTTAATTGACGACAGATAAAATGAAGATGGTTAATGAAGTAATCTTCCAAATACGACTCGAACTGAATAAATTAGCGTCTATTTGTTGTTTAAATTTTCCTCGTCTGCTTAACAATTTAACTCGGCCAAATTTTAATAATCTGATTGAAACCCTCGTGCTTACGCACTAGGGATTCTATCAGATTATTAATTGCGAATTTGGTCTCGTCAAATTGACAAACCGCACACTCTAAAAATTGACAGTAATAAATAAACGGATATTTATTCAGGTCTTGTGATATTACCTTTGATCATTTTTGGTAGATACAAATATTCTCTACAACTTTTATTTAATTTTTTTTTGTACAATGCATATTTTTACCTCTCGCCCTTCAGATACGAGAGGTATAGGAATCATGCTAAAAATTGGGTAGTGAGTTTTCAATGGATAAACACGTTTTAGGGTCCCTAGAATACGATTTTAATATTTTCGCGATGATGTCTGTGTGTATGTGTGTGTTAGTGTGTGTGTGTGTGTTAGTGTGTTAGTGTGTGTGTGTGTGTGTTAGTGTGTGTGTGTGTGTGTTAGTGTGTGTGTGTTTGGATGGATGTAGTAACGATAACTCAAAAACTACTGAATTAAAAAACCTGAAATTTTGCATACAGGATTCTGATACCCTAGATTAGATCTGATTAGATTTTGGTGTCAATCGGACAACCGGAAGAGGCACTTGCTATGGGTGATGACGCCATTATTATAGAAAACGGCAATAAAGTTTTACACATATATTTTGTATACCCTATAGTTTATTTTCATCGCATTAAAATTTTAGAAACTTTTGCCATTGTTGCCAGATTTACAAAAAAGTAAATTTTTTTCATACTTTTTTGAGCCACCGTGTAAATTTTTGATTCAAACATGGCGAGAGGTCATGTGGTGGCCACATCAGATTTTTATTTATAGCGCTGCAAACTTTTTACCTCTCGCCCTTCAGATAAGAGAGGTATAGAAATCATGCTAAAAATTTGGGTAGTGAGTTTTCAATGGATAAACACGTTTATCCATTGGTGTCAAACAGACAACCGGAAGTGGCAGTTGCTATGGGTGATGACGCCATTATTATACAAAACGGCAATAAAGTTTTACACATATATTTTGTATACCCTATAGTTTATTTTCATCTCATTAAAATTTTCGAAACTTTTGCCATTGTTGCCAGATTTACAAAAAAATAATTTTTTTTCCTACTTTTTTGTGTCAACCTGTAAATTTTTGATTCAAAAATGGCGAGAGGTCATGTGCTGGCCACATCAGATTTTTATTTTTTCTATTTACTTTAATATAAGTACCCAAGGTGAAACTGTTAGCGCAAGCAATCCGGCCATACTTTTTTTGAACCCTTGACCGTAATTAAGATTAACAATCGGCGCAATCCGGCCCTGCCCCGTACTTAGAATGAATCATCAGCCTTACAGGAAGACCGTTACTCGGAGGGTTCACGAGCTCTTGAACTATATTTTATGGAAATGCATCCTTCGTTCACTTTTCCAGAGGAACAAAAGCGTCTTTTTAGATTCTCTATATTATCTTGTGAATCTTGAAGCACGAAATCATAGATCCTCTAATTCGAATTGTTTTCTGGGTCTTGTGTGTCTTCTCATATCATAATTTTTTTGTTATTTGTAATTGGAACATGTTAATCTAATTTGGTATAAATTATTAAAGACAATGGGGCGTTGATATAAACAGAAATATATTATTTTACTAATCCGGTACTGAATAATCAATAACACTTGACACTGTTCAATTACTAAACAATAAATTAAAATTTTTTAAATTATTACGGTTTCCTATAATTTATGTACTTATGTCAACAGTGGAATTAATTAAACTTGATCGCAAAGCTTCAGTGCGCTTGGGTGTCGGCCAAATAATAATTGCACTAAGAATTCATTAAAATGACTTACATTTCATATATTAGATTTTGTCGAATGAGGTAATCTATTAGGTAAGAATATAAAGAACAAATATCTTTTCTATATGTTCACAGTTTCATAAGTTTTTGGGCGGGCACGGTTTATGGTTTATTATAATTTATTGAAACTTTTTATATATATTGGAGAAAGTGACTTTGTATATAGTTTTTGCGCTAGTTAAGAGTAATATTAACAGCATGTTTTATATTTTACACTTTTTTAGGGAATATATGAATAATGAGATTTATTATGTAGAAAGTATCACACGCGAATTAACATCTGCTTTGGAGAGAAGCTATAAGTAAATAATAAATATAACATCTGAAAGGAGAAGTTGTCCAGCGACAACGCTCCACCCTATAGATTACATAAAATAATTAAAATTAATTGACAACTTATTCAAGTTCATCAGTTGGTCATCGTCTTTTTAGTCTTCTTATAATGTTTATAGGAATCTATATTTGTCTGATTTGTTCATTTGGGTGATCTTCTAAGCGTTGTAGATAATTGTTGGTCAGTCTAGTTATTACCTCTTGTATATAGGACAATCCTGAATGTTAATGGAGGATTTTATTACTTACCTACAATGGGGCGTTATATATTTGCAATATTTTGAACTGGAGACGTTGGATTATTTATGTGCACAGCTAAAGAGCTAAATCCAGATTTTCTTGATAATACATTTGTAGAATAGAAGCTTATTGTTAGGTGAGAGTGATTTTCATCCAATTAGCCCCAATTCAATGAGCCAGTTCATCTGTTGAAGATTTTTTTTTTGCAATCTCTTTTTCATTATGTGGGATTTCCAAGGGTTAGACCAAGATATTTGATATCTTGCTTTACTGGCAACTGTACCCAAGGGACGCGCCGTCCATATGGGCAAGGTCCACCTCAGAGGCGCATTTAAATAAAACCAAAAAATTATCTGAAATTTTATTATGTAAAAATTAAGAACGATATCCTGACGCCCATTATTTAAACCATCTTGAAAAATAGATATGGTCTGTTAGTTTTATTTTAATATCTATAATTTCCTTAAACTTTTAAAATATCTGCAAAGCAAATGGGCCTAGAAGAAAGAAGAGAAACTTTTTTATTGCTTATGGTCATGATTTATTTTTATTATTTATTTAGTAAATTTTAATTATTATTAGGATTCAGATTTCAGTTTTTGAATTTTTTTGTTGATGTCGTGAGCCTATGAGCGTACCGAATATACGCATTCGTAAGTCCTGATTTGCTAATATAGTGATTATGAAAAATAATTAAAAAATAATGTAAGTAAATTCAGCTTTATATACAGGGTGTTTCCAAATGACGCTTAAGTTTGTCTGTAGATACATATCTAAAATTGGACAAAATGACATAAAGAATGAGAGGTCCAACATATTTACTTTTTGAAATACAGGGTATTAAAGTTATAAAAAAATCATTTTATTTGATAACTTTAAAATGAATAATAATAATAATAATAATAATACTCGCCCTACATTTCACCCCCTTACGAGTGAACCCCAGAAAGCCAATGGCTTGTGCGGGGAAGGGACGGCTGTTATTATTATTTGCCGTGGCGCTCCGGGGCGACTTACTGAGGATTGATGGTGCCATTTTGCTATAGGTGTAGGAAAACCCGGAAAACCTCACCACCATCATGAGTATATTAATTTGAAAGTTATCAGGTTTGTTTTAAATATAAAATTACACATTTCAATAAAAATACAAGGTTCCATTTTTGATCCAGTGGTGTGCATTGGGAAAAATATGTCACCTTTCCCCTCCCATTTTTTACACCCCCGATATTTGAAGCTATTTTTATTTTTTTTGTATTGCTCAATGATTTTCACATAAAAAACGCTTTTAAAAAATCACGAAAATTTACGTTTGTGGTCAGATTTATTAGAAAGATTAAAAACTGTTTTGAAAAGTAGCATTTCAAATTTATCGTTAAAACCTTTGTCAAGACGGTCTAGTAGAATTGATACAATAACTCCTCTAAGGTTAAAGTGGGGAGACATTTACGATGCTTTTTATAAAATTTTGTCTGGAAATAATTTTGATAACACTACAAAACATCTGGCTATATCTCTAGGTAAAAAAATTAAAAATTATGAGGTTGTACGTATGTTAGTCTTATGGTACAAAATACTAAATAATGTTGATATTGTTACTATGATTCTGCAAACTAAAAAATTTAGTATTTCACAGGCTTGCGAAAGTTTGAACAACCTGAATGCCTCTTTTTAAGGAATTATCGGTCAGATAAAGGCTTGAGTAACATGCTTGTAGATGCCAAAGATTTAGCATCTTGCTTGGAAGTAGATGCAAAATTCAAATGTCCAGAAATTTTAATGCCACGGAAAATCAAAAAATAATTTCCCTACGAAAGTGAAGATCTGCCAATTACAAACCAAGATTTAAAATTCAAAGTAAATTGTTTTTTGGAATACTACACATTACTCTTTTATAAAAATTCTAACCAAAAGCTTTTAATTTTTGTAAAAAACTTGAACAAGGTTTAACTGACAAAAATTTTGCAAAGCCAGGAACGGTTAGAAAATCGTGATATCATTTTTTAGTCTGATTTTTTAAAGCCGCTGGTATTGGAAATCTTATTAATGAATTTGCCAAAAATAAAGCTAAAAAAGTCCAATTTTTATAACATTTTCATTTTTTTCCATCATGTATATCTACGTGAAAATACGGGTATTCTAAATATATTTAATTTGACTTTTTGTTTATTGTTTTGTTACTGTTGTTTCATTGTGCAATTCAAATTTTAATAATATGTTTTTTTATGTATACTTACTATGTAGCTCACATAAAATATACATAAATAAGAGTTTGTCATAAATGTAAACTTTGAACTGCGCCGAAGAATACTGGGCGCGTCCCTGAGTGTACCTGGTTTATTGTAACTCGTGGACAATTAACACTCCGATTAGTGAAACTTATTTCGGCTGATTTTGCTTGGCTCACTTTTACTTGTCAGCAATTGCTCCAGTCTTGGAGTTCATTGAGGTGTTTTTGGAGATTTTGAGCTGCTGTTTGGGGGTTTTCGTTTGCAGAGATGATGGCATTATCATCTGCGAATGTCGCAGTGTTGGTATAATTTGTTGTTGGGATCTGGGCAGTGAATGTTAGATAAAGGAAGGGTCTTCTAGCACTCTAGATTTGATTTGGTGGTAGTCTGACATGGTTGTATAAAATTTGCTTTGTAAATAACAATCTGGAAAGTAGAATTTAATAATTAGATAATGGGATATAAAGGAGGGTAAGTTTTAGTTTGTATAGGAGGCCATCATGCCAAACTCGATCAAAATCGTGTTCAATGTCTAGGAAAGTAGCAGTGCATACTTTCTTTTCTTCAAGACTTCTGAATATTTACTATTCTATGGCTTTGTTACAGAGTTGAGTGTTGTTCCTGGAACCCAAATTGATATGATTCTTTTAAGTAGAAGTCTTTTAAATGTTTTAGACATGATTACTAGGAGATTAATTGATCGATATGAAGAGATATGATTAAGGGGTTTACCAGGTTTTTTTGGCCTTTTCTTGCTACAATTTTAACTGTATCCTGTACAATAGTGAGGGCTGTTTCATCAACACAGTTGCTCTGGATCCAAATTGTATTTTTCATAGATCTGTCGAAGGTTGTTAAAAAATGTTGCACTACTGGTTTGTTGAACCCCATTGCCCTATCCAAAGATGTATGCTACTCTAATGGACAACTCCTATCGCGTTTCATAAACCCATTAAACCATAACCTTCCAGCAGTACAGTCTTTTTTTTCCAAGAGATGTATATTTTTTTTTCATTTGCGACTGCAAAGTCGTACGCTAGAGTTGTCATGGTTTGTAAGTAATAAGCACGTCCTCTTCGTCTGGAAAAAATATTTGATTAACGCGGTAATTGGCGACTTCCAGTCAATAGTGTCTAATTTATCATTGCACTTTCTAATATATCTCTTTAACGTGGTACCAGGAATATTGTATCGACTAGCTGCGGCTTTAACTGATAATCTAAATTTACTTCATCAAGTATTGCACGGCCCAAAGTTTCTATGGAAGTTTTTCCTATCTCAACATTCTTGATTTTTCTACGTGGCATTTTCGTTAATATTATCTGAAATCGATAAATAAATAAAAATCCTGAACTTAATGTACACTGTACCAACTTTTAAAATGGCCACTATACCACCAATCACATGTTTGAAGCAACAACCCTATGTAATCAGATGGTCATTATAGGAATAAATACTTACATATGTCAAGTAACAGCTGTCGAGACTATTTCACTTCTTTGATTATCCATTTAGTCACTAATTATATTTCCACGTGCTTAACTCTTCTTACTCTTCTTCTTACTTATTACTCTTCGTTTCTTCTGCTTATTATCTTCCAAATTTTCTTCTACTTCTATGTTGTTCTTGAGTTACTGACCTTGAGACTTGGTTCTCCGTATCCTGGACTCAATCTTATAATCCTCTTACTTTAATTTGTATGATTATTAATTTCATGTATTATTGTTAATCAATACCCTTCAGGTTTTTTGTTTTTTGAAGTTGGCTTTCCTCATTCACATCATGCTATTTTAATTTGTTTGTCAGTTGTCACTTGTCACTGTCCGTTTAACAGTTGATATTTAACTAATGTTCGGGTCACCCGCACCACCATTTGTTATATCGCTGTTTTTACTACTTACTGCCCTTAATTGGTTCAGGATACTATAACTTATTATCATTTTAAACTCCTTCGAGCTGCCTTTGTGGGTTCGCTCCCCCAACGTATGTGTTCTCTCCTACCCCTAAGTGGGATATTCGACTGGCTCCCGCGCCGCACAAATATTTTTCAAATGTCACTTATGGCTTGGGTCAGGATTTCCCTGATCCTTCTCTCTTTGTACTTGGTACTACCGTGTTCCAAGATGAGACACTTTGTGTCCCCAAAAATTTTAATTTCCGATTTTTTTTTGCTTTTTAACCTTAATATTTTATATTCAGTAACCCGCAACTTTATTAATTAAAAATTTATTTTTTTAAATGTTGCAAATTATATTTTATTTCACTGTTTGCTACATGATGTTTATGGTAAGCTACTCACACTAATATTTTATTTTTATCTGTAGGCCTGATGATGGCGGAAGCCGAAACTAGTTGCCAACTTCACAATTGAACATATTTAACAAATATATTTCTGTGGTACTGGATTTTGTGTTTCTTTACTGATTTTTACTACACCTACCAAATTTGAGGTTAATTCAATTATAAAATGAAAGCGTAAAGATTCAAACAGGAAACTTTGTTAATATAGTGATGATGTAATTGGTATATTATGAGGCAGATGACAGCACCTGTTCTATTATATTTACAGAGTAACATCTGCCCTAGCAGCGTACCGGGGATTTACCGCGGACCGGAGTTGTAGACTGCCCTCTAATTCAGTTCAAAAACATACATGCTCCTGCTTCTTGTACCTGATGGTGGTGATTAATGATGTCCTAATATCCGGCTCGAAATATTTAATTTGAAATGAATTGGATTGTTCAGTTTTCGTTTGCTACTGGACCTGATTCCTTCGCTGGTTCAGTGATTTTAAAAGGACATCGGGCATAATTTATAAAAAACCATATTGAAGACAGGAAAAAAATGAATTTTATTTTTGACGGTTTCATATAAATTATTGATCCTTTTGTAGATTTCACTATTCAATGGAACACTAAATTCTAGCACAAATATTAAATTTCTGCGTTGTTTTTATTTTTTTTAACCAACAGCTTATTTATATTAATTCTATTATGCTTGTGTTGACTGGCAAGTGAAAGATCATTATTGCTACTGAAAATGCTATGATGATCTGTTCGGAATTCAATTTAAATTTTAAACAAGATATAAATCAATTGATAACACTTTCAGTTACTCTACATGTTGACATACTTGTAGTTATTTTTATTCAGTTCATCAATTATATAATCTAGATAATCGCAATACCTCTCTAACAATCTCCATTTTAGTAAAACATAAACCTTGATTACTAATTTAATTTAAACTAAACTAATTAATCTCTAGTGTCGAAAGCGTTAGGTTCCTACTTCAAAACAATAATAAAATTTTTCTCTTAGTATTATGGAACCGGTAGTGAGATTTAAGATTGATATGAATTCGTCGATTTCATGCCAATTATTTTTTATTAAATGTAATATTAAGTTACGTGAATTTATGTCTTAATTTGTCTAATTAATTGTTGAATTAATTAATTATTTACGCCAATGTGTATTTGTACTTTTAAGGAATTAAAAACCCTTTATAGAAGCACTAGCTGACTTCCTGTGCTTTTTTCTTGTTTTTCCCTATTTATCCCTTTTTGTTTCTATTTTTTTCTATTTTTACTATTTTTTCTTATTTCCCCCTATTTTTCGTCATTTCTATTTTTCTCCTGTTTTCTCTATTTTTCGATTTTTTTCACCATTTTTCCTGTTTCTTTCTTTTTTTCCTGTTTTATCCTGTTTTTACTTATTTTTTCATATTTTCCCTATTTTTCCCTATTTTTTACACTGTATTTTTCTATTTTGTACTACTTTCCTATTTGTTTCCCTATTCTGTGTGTCTGTGTGTAATCTTCCACGATAAATGCCGAACCGTTTGACCAATCAAACTGAAATTTGGTATGGAGGGTCGGTGTGTGCCTGGAATGCGACCATTAGATTTTGGTTTAAATTGGTACAGTAGAAGGTCCTCTAGACCAACATTGATTAAATACACATGTAACAATTTTTTACTTTTTTCAAACAATACACTTTAGTGCAAAATGTTGTAATTCAAAGTTTTAGATCATAAAATTCCCTATAACTTTTGTTTTAAACTTTTTCCAGAATTTCCAATAGTTGCGCCACTAGAGGGCGCGTAAAAAATGTGCATGTGGGTTTTCTCTAGTTTTCTTGATTTTGAGGACAAACAATGGCAAAATGTTGTAGTACAAAGTTTTAGAGCATATAATTCCCTACAACTTTTGTCTTAAGATTTTTCCAGAATTTCCAATAGTTGCGCCACTAGAGGGCGCGTAAAAAATGTGCATGTATGTTTTCTCTAGTTTTTCATTATTTTGAGGACAAACAATACACTTTAGTCAAATGTTGTAGTACAAAGTTTTAGAGCATAAAATTTCCCACAACTTTTGTCTCAAGCTTTTTCCAGGATTTTCAATAGTTGCGCCACTAGAGGGCGCGTAAAAAATGTGCATGTAGGTTTTCTAGTTTTTTTGTGCATGTAGGTTTTCTCCAGTTTTTCTTGATTTTGAGGACAAACAATGTATTTTGGTGCAAAATTTTTCTGGTGCAAAGTTGTAAAACATCAAATTTTCTTTAATTTTATGTTTAACTTTTTATTGAATTCCTCATAGTTTCGCAGGTAGATGTCGAGAAAAATACACATTTAGGATTTTTTATTTTTTTAAAATTGGAGGTAAATTATGCTCTTTAGTGCAAAATGTTTGAGTGCAAAGTTGTAAAGCATAAAATTCTCTACAACTATTGTATGAAAATTTTTCCCGAATTCCCTATAGTTTTCACACATGATTTTATTAGATCATAATTATAGCAGTGTGATATACAACATGCGCATGCGCAGCTTATGTCATTATCAACATCAATTCGGCTCTCTATTTTTAATGTGTTCCATAAATTAATGTAATGCTTAGTATTTTTTAATTAAAATAATAATAATAAATAACATATTATCTACGGTCGAGCCGGGAAAGTTCTGGGGTGACACAGCCGATTTTTTTTTTATTTTTCCCAATTCTTGCCTATTTTTCATTTTTTTTCCCTATTTTTCACTATTTTGCACTATCTTCCCTTTGCCCATTTTTTCTTATTTTGCCCTATTTTTCCTTATTTATCACTACCTATTTGCTCTATTTTTCCTATATCGTTCTATATTTTCCTGTTTTCCATTAGTTTTCCTGTTTTTCCTCATTTTTCCATATTTGTCCTTATTTTTCTGTATTTCTCTATTTTGACTTTCCCCATTTTCCTTATTTATTCTCTAATTTTGTTATTTTTCCAAACTTTTTTCCAATTTTTTTTAATTTCCCTATGTTCTCCTAAGTTTCCCTGTTGGTTCATATCCCCATTTTTCCTATTTTACCCTGTTTTTTACTATTTTTCATTATGATCAGAAGTCACATGAAAATGTTTTTTTAAATTTTTTATTTCTTATTGTTTACAAAAATTGTTATAAACAAATGCGTTATTTATAAGATAATTTAAAATTTCTTTTTTGGAAACATAATCTTTGATCCAAATTTTGATATTTTTTAAAAAAATCGTTCCTTAAAAAAATTTTTTTTTGCTTAATAATGTATTTGTTAATTAACAATTTTTTTCTATCACCTGTAATTAATATTAAGGAACCATTTTTTTATCATAATTTATCTTGGTCTTTCATAACGAAAAAGAATTTGTTTTTATTTAAATTTTCATTGTTTATTTAATAAACAATTTATTATAAATAATTAAATTTTTTCTATGTATGTTTTTCCTTTTTCTACATAACGAAACAAAAACAAAAAAATTATTAATATTGTAGAAAGAAATTGTTAATTATCAAATACGTTTTTAAGTATAAAAAAAAAATTTTAAGGAACAATTTTTTTTTATCATAATTTACATCAAAGATTATGTTTCCAAAAAAAAATTTAATTATCTTATAAACGATTAACGCATTTGTTTATAACAATTTTGTAAGCAATAGAAAATAAAAAATTTTGAAAATCATTTTATCATTTTTCTTTCAATGATTAATCAAGCTTTTTAATTTTTAACCTAAATAAATTATTAATAACAAAGTAAAAAATGACAATTTTTTCATTTTTCCAACGGGAATCTCTTCTGAGACCTTTCAAAAATAGGTCCAAAAAAGGAAAAAAAAATCAAATTTATTATTTAACAATTATCGCACTTAAAATGTTCATGTTCAATTGGGAAAAATTATCTAATGCATAATTAATAGAAAAATCGTGATAAAAATTTTTTGAGTGCGGATTATTGTTCATAAAGCTATCCAGTAGATGCCTGATTTTTTTCAATTTTTAATTTTTATATTTAATAAGATTAAATAATATTTATTCATTAAAGGTCCAAAGTGGGCAGCACTTACGCACACGTTTTTGGCTGAATTTTCAACACTCTATGAAAATTATAAATATTGGTCATACAGTTCCGTGATGTTGGGTTTTTTTTTTGGTAAATTTCCTCCTCTTTTTGAATCTTTTTTGAAATTTGAAAAATGTCAAATAGTTTTTGAGAGATTTGCAAAAAACCAAATCCCATTTTTATTTTTCAGTTAATTGTTTATAACTTTTGTAATTTTTGTAAGAGGCTCTTGAATTTTTTCAAACATCATCTATACGCTATTCCGAATCGAATGACACCTTGTTCATATTTTTCGGAGGCGGAGGAAATAGTTTGACCCAAAAAGCACTTGTTGACTAGACGACCAATCCCATTACTTATCTTCACCCACAAATCGGTCTTTATATTTTTTATCCCGTGGATTCCACAAACACTCTGCATTTCTGGATAATTCAATTAAATTTATGAACTTTCCTGTTGTTCATTTAAACAGCATGTTTTTTATTATTAATAAATTAAATCATGAAAGTTTACGCTGATATTTTCGACACACAATGGATAAGTTTATATTTTCAGGAACAAGTAACATCATGTACACACTGATAAAAATTCTTATGTGTTGCTTACGTAGCTTAATAGTTTTTTAGTAATAAGTGATCAAAACCCAGGAAACTAAAGTGGGACAAGACACCCAGTGGTAGTAGCAAAGTAATTGATGATTATCGTCTATTTTATTTATACAGTTCGATCGCATCATAAGAAAGTATCTGATAATTCAATATTACTTATTTGGTCAACACAAACCAGTGTCAAAGTTCGTAACAAAATCGTGACTGCTACTAAATAAAAAAAAATGTTTAATGATACTGTAATTTTATAGTCCGAAAAATATTGACTCCAATTTATCCATAATTTCGCAAATAATTTTATTTTATTTAGTATCGTACTAAAAGCAGAAATAGAAACTTTCGACTCATGAAATCACAGCAGGTCATAATTATTAAATTACCATTATTTTTAAATCATAAATACTTATATGATCTAAAAAAGGTAGAAACGAGTAAGATATATCGTTAAGCGATATATTAACATTTTAATTGAAACGAATTAACTATAAGGACTAGTTTAAAATTGATTCATGAAAAATTTATCACTCAAATTAAATTACATAATTTGTAATCTAAAAAAAACAAGAATTTAGAACACGTATGAAATTAATAGTTTTTAATTTCAACCTGTAAAAATTTGTCATTAAAAATAAAACCACCGTAGGTAGAATTCTAGATATATAGATAATACTTGATTTTTTTATCGAATAAATACGTAACACGAGACAAATTAAGTCATACATGTATATAAATTATAAAATAGAAATTTTATTTTTGGCGCACTTTTCGCTAGATTTTTTTCCCTACAGGGACACTAATCTAATTTTAAGTCGTTTCGAGGTAAAGTAGAAAAAATTAGTATAGAATTGACTTTTGATCATTAATTAACACCGTATTGAGGAAACAAAAATTACTTTTTCCTATTGCCCAGTTTCATTTTTTATTTACAGAATATTTTTTTTTAAATCTATTAAAATTTGATTTGAATTTGATTCTTCTGAACTCATTACCTATTTATTTTTTAAACTATTTTTCAGTTCGATTAAAAATTTACAACAACTCTAAGAAATATTTAAACACGTAATACTGCCCATAATAAGAAAACTAAATAATATATTAATACCATTCAAAAGTGAATAAAATATACTACATGTGGGAGTTTTTTCAAAATTTTTAGACAAAAATTGTGTACTTGAGGAAAGGGAGAGACCAAAATGAGGAAAAATAAAAAACTCCTTATAATTGTGGTCTCTCCCTATTCTCACAAACACAATTTTTTATCTAAAATTTTGAAAATATTCGCATATATAGTATATTTTTTTCTTTTCTATCTACACTTATCACTTTTTAATAACGTTGACAGTTTTTTTGTCTAAAAAATATGTAAACTAGAAATTTTAATTCAAATAATGTTTCTAAAAGCTAGAGAAAATAAATTATTCGTAAAATTACAATATTAACTTCATACTATTAAAAAGTGATTAAAACATACTAAAAGTATGAATTTTTTCAAAATTTTTAAGCACGAATTTTGAGCTTGAGAAAAGGGAGATACCAAAATGAGGAGAACTAAAAAAATCCTTTGTGATCTCTCCCTATTCTCACAAAAGCAATTTTGTATCTAAAATTTTTAAAATATTCGTATACATAGTATACTTTTTTCTCTTTCTATCTACACTTATCACTTTTTAATAACGTTGACAGTTTTTTTGTTACAGGGGCTAAACAATATATAAACTAGAAATTAAAATTCAAATAATGTTTCTAAATCTAAAAAAATTAATTTTTTGTAAAATTATAATTTTAACTTAATACCTTTAAAAAATGAATAAAACATACTAAAAGTGCAATTTTTTTCAAAATTTTTAAGCAAAAATTGTGAGCTTGAGAAAAGGGAGAGACCAAAATGAGGAAAACTAAAAAAATCCTTTGTGGTCTCTCCCTATTTTCACAAACACAATTTTTTATCTAAAATTCTGAAAATATTCGCATACATAGTATATTTTTTTCTCTTTCTATCTTTTTAATAACGTTGACAGTTTTTTTGTTACAGGGGCTAAACAATACGTAAACTAGAAATTTTAATTCAGATAATGTTTCTAAAGCGAGAAAAAATAAATTATTCGTAAAATTATAATTTTAACTTAATACCATTAAAAAGTGAATACAACATACTAATATTTAAAAATTTTTCAAAATTTTTAAGCAAGAATTGTGAGCTTGAGAAAAGGGAGAGACCAAAATGAGGAAAACTAAAAAAATCCTTTGTGGTCTCTCCCTATTTTCACAAACACAATTTTTTATCTAAAATTTGGAAAATATTCTCAGACATAGTATATTTTTTCTCATTATATCTACATTTATCACGTTTTAATAATATCGACAGTTTTTTTGTTACAGGGGCTAAACAATATATAAACTAGAAATTAAAATTCAAATAATGTTTCTAAAGCTAAATAAATTAATTCTTTGTAAAATTATAATTTTAACTTAATACCTTTAAAAAATGGATAAAACATACTTAAAGTGCAATTTTTTTCAAAATTTTTAATCAAAAATTGTGAGCTTGAGAAAAGGGAGAGACCAAAATGAGAAAAACTAAAAAATCCTTTGTGGTCTCTCCCTATTTTCACAAACACAATTTTTTATCTAAAATTTTGAAATTATTCACATATAAATTTTTTTTTCTTCATAGCACTTTTTAATAACGTTGACAGTTTCTTTTTTATAGGGGCTAAACAATATATAACAAGAAATTATAATTATTATTATTATAACGGTTTTGAATTTTGGATACTATTAGCTTGCTGGGTTTATTATATTTTTAATTTTTTTGTTATTGAATTTACATTTCAACTTTCAGGAACTCTGCTTATATTATAGGATAGAAATAATTAAAATAGATGTTTCCTTTTACAATCGAACAATTAAAAAAATATGCTGTTCATTAACAATAAATTCAAATACTTTCAAGGTCTACTATAGGAAAATGAGGTGTGTTTATTTGTACATAACGTCCTTGCATACAGATCATTGATAAATATATTTAATTGTAATAGTTTTTGGAACATAGTAGGTAAATAATAATTGATTACCGAAGTTCAATATCTCTTATTGGTTGTGAAATATGATTAATAAGTTGTTGCTTTAATTAACACCTACTTTAGCTATGAAACGAAAGCGAAATCGAAATAATAAAACTTGAGGATAAAGATCTAGACCACCAGCTTGATCTTTTTTGAATTATTCATTGTCAAACACTCGAAATAATACTAAAGTTAATTACTTAATTTCCCATAGGATAATTTTCAATAATAGAGTGTAAAATATTGACTCATAATTTCCAATTAAACTAACAATTTAATGATTAGAAAAAACTAACTCCAGTAGCCGGTAATCTTGTCGGTCCCAGAACGACCTTGTTTTCTTATTTGGTAAACACTAGATAGTACAAGCGATATATAGTTAAAATAAAATTAGTTGAAGATGGTAAAACGTTATACCAGCTTTTTTCAATTATGCATATTGTAGCAAAGTTTTGTAGTGTTTTCCAATTAGCAAATTTCATCAAAGCAACAATCTGCTAGTTCTTTTTTGTGGCGATTGGAAAAATGTTTCTATCGCTTCATAATCAGGCAGTTCGGATTCTTACCAACTAAAAATCCACTTTTAAGTCTGGAAGACTTCTCCAGAACAGCCCACAGCCATTATTTGAGTCGTAGAGCTTTTTCTTCTGTTTTTTCTCAGTTGTGCGTTTCCCGATTACTCGGGTGCTCTCTTTTGTTATTTTTCAGCATTGTACCTATCATATTTTCAAGCGAAAATTTCCTGTTGTCGCTTCAGCATTTCTTCTCACTTCTTCCCAGCGAAAGCATTCAAAAATTGTATGCTCCACAGCACAAGCAATTCCCTTTATCACTAACTTTAAATCGAAACGATATGCTTAAAAGCATCCAAGACCGGTTGGGAGAAAAAAGTTCACATCACCCCATTTTTTGTTCATCTTCTTGTCCAGGCCTTTGGTTCGTCGGATTATTTGTTCATAATCTTGAAATGATATATTTTTATTTGTTTGATAAAAGTGATTTAGTAATAAATGTGATTTAAGCTCAATTCTTTCTATTATGGGTTCGTTCCATGAATAGAACTTAAAATATATGGAAAAAGTAAAATATTAATTAAAAAAAATTTGGAAACCAGTCTAATTGATTTTTTGATGTATTTAGAAACAATTCACAAAAAAAACTATGGCATATTTCAAAATCCGCCCTTTCTTTCTTTTTATGGGTTTAAGGAAATTAAACTCAAATTAAACGTTACTTGTTTTATTGAAGAAAAAGAAACAAATGTTTTATTAATAATATGATTTCTTGAGAGGCTTTTCTAAATTTCTTTCGGAAAAATAGAACTTATCTAGTTTTTCCTCATCATCCAGTTGTTTCTTCCAGTTGTCTTCTTGATAGCAAAAGATTCCTGGCATCCGGGAGAAAAAAAAGCTAAACCAAGGAAAAAATGTTCTGGATCCGGCAGAAAAAAATATGTTTCCAGTCCAAAAGCAGATTCTGGATCCGGGAGAGAAGAAACTAAAACAAAACTAAAAAAACCCTATCTGTCGAGGGGAAGAAGAGAAATTTTCAATAAACCAATAAACGGCATAGAAGTTGATTTTCTTGACTAATGAGGTAAAAAAAGAATTTTTAACATGGGAAAGGCATTTTATACTTGGTATCTAAAAGAGAGGCAAATCAGGATAAGTTGAGAAGGGACAAAACACGAGTACATTAAGAAGGGATATCAAGCGCGTCTGAAATTAAACTATACTCAGCAGAGAAAGAACAGTGGCACAGGAAAAAATGTAACAATCTGTCTTGCTAGGCTTCTATTTACATTTTATGTTAATTAGTGTAACACTAATTATTACTTAAGTCGTTTAACTCAATCTCTAACTCTAGTAGTATTGATATATTCTCTGACTCTCTTGCCAGATTCTGCATCAAATTAAAAAATATATATTTATTTGACAATTAAATTAATTAACTGTTTTTCATCAATTCTGTTTGCTCTTAAATATGTTAATTTGTTTGTATATTTAGATACAGGGTGATTCTTTTAGAGGGCTAACTAGAGGTTTCCGGTTATACAAGAAGTTGGCATCAACTTCCTTATTTTAAATCGAACACCCTGTATATTTTTTGAATTCTACGAACAATTTTGGTAATATTTTATGTATTACACCTTATATCTAAATTATACTGTTTTTGAGATATTCACTATTTTTGAAAACAGTGCAATTTGTAAATACTTCAAAGTCAGTAAAAAAACAAATTTTGTGAATGGTTTCTAATTCAAAATGATAGCGATGAACAGTTTGTAAAAAAATTTATATGGGTGGATAAATCAAAATTTAGTAAAAATGGAATGTTTAATGGGCACAACAGCCATTATTGGTCATCAGAAAATCCTCAAATGGTTAGGCAACGAGGATTTCAAGACAGATGGAATTTGTGCAATAAAAGGTATGTTGATATCCGCTAGTTAAGAATTTTATACGATCATAATTATTTTATTTGTAGCTAGTAAAATAATATGCCTATGATGAAAATCTGAAAGGAGAGAGATATCTAGACATGCTTAACACTGTTGTTCAAACGGCGCTAAAAAATATGCCAGAAGAACGGAACCGAGCATGGTATCAACAAGATGGAGCAACACCTCATAGCAATGCAGAGGTGGGAATTATGTTGGATAGAATGTTTTAAGGAAGGTGGTTAGCTAACCGTGGTCCTTACCGGTGGCCACCCCGCTCTCTGGTTTTAACCCCTCTCGACTTTTTTATTTGAAGTATATGAGCATCCAGTAACATCAAAGGAGGACATAAGAAACAGAGTACTAACAGAGCTACGGTCGGGAGAATGTACAAGTGTTTGGAACAAAATGGGGATGTCTTTGAACATTTGCTGTAGTAATTTTTTTCTTTCTTCTTTATTTATTCATTTTTTTCTTCATTATCGTCCATAGGTTTTTGTCTTGAAATTTTTACTACGTAAGATTTATTTTCTACCATGTTTTTTAGCAAACTTGCATTAGTTTTGTTAGATGTAGTGAATTTAAATGCGGAAATCCCTCTGTAAAAACTCGAGAAGTTTTTGTCGCTATTTTAATAATAAATTAATTAAATCATGATCACACTAGTCTTATTTTTTTGAAAAACAATTGCAAACGCTTATTTAAAATAAAATCAGTTTCTGTGACATCTGATGAAATATAAAAAAAATTGGTTAAGAAGAAATATATTTTGGGAGATAATGGTTACAAAGAATGTATGAAGAAGAGAAACAATAATTAAGATCATAAAAAAATTAAGAAGTTAGAACAGGTAGGAATATTTCCAAAAATGGTCATTAAAGTTTAGATAAGAGGAAGAAGAGGAAATTAACAGAACACATAAAATTTATTAAGTATTTATAATTCTTGAAAATTTTTTTTTATTTGGATCAGAACCCACCACAAAATTGAGATAAAATATCAAACTTTTCTAATGATAAAAATGCAGATCATTATAATATACATGAAAATCAGGGAGAACAATAAATAGAAAAAAAAACAGCAAAAAGAATTAATAACTGGTTCCATTCAATTTTTTTACAAACTTTGACATTTCTAACTTTGAATCTAAACAATTTTTGATGAAAGTTTGGTTAAAATCATTTCAGTAATTTTTTCCAAATCGCTGACGAAAAATCCTCTCTCTCTCACACACGCATACATACATATTTTTGGAAAATGGTTTATTTTTGACTCAGGAGACCTGAAAATGTATACAAAAGTCAAAAGCTGAAATTTGCTTACCTGAAATTACAATACATTACAATACTACAAAACATGCATTTTACTCCATCATTTTAGGGACTAAAATGCCACTTTTACTTACTTAGACTAAAATATTTCATAATCTCTATATAGAGACTGAAGTGTCACTTTTACTCCCTTGGAACTAAAATATTTAATAATCTCTATATACTAGACTAAAACGTTAATAATTCGCGTGATTAAAAGCGGCACTTTAGTCCCTTAGTGCATAATATACTATTTCTTCCTTGTGTAAAGTATACTAATCAGCAGATACGAGATATCATTTCTTAAACGACGATATATTTAAGTATGCTACATATTTAGAAGAAACTTTCTGAACATCTAAAAATATACAGGGTGTTCCAGATAAAATAACAAAGTTACGCTATATCTGATAACTATTTTCCGGTATATTAACTTTCCAAGGCACTTGGAGAATTTTAAACAAATTTCAAGTTGAAAGGGTAATTTTAAATTAAAAGCTAAATAATAATCTCAAAAACGAATGCGTTTAGGTATAGGAAATTATATTCAGAATGTATCGTAGAAACTCCATGTTATAAAGAAAAAAATTAGTGATTGGATTTTTTGTAGTTTGAGGCAAAATTTTTTAAACCCTGTATAATTAACGAAACTATGTCTCATGCGCATAAAATAAAGATATGCTTTGTTTATAACTCTAAATAATGATTTTTGTTGACTTTTAATTTTTTACCGACTTTGAAGCAATGTTTTTTAAATATAGTGAATATCTTAAAAATGGTATAATTTATAAGTACAGGGTGTGGTACATAAAATATTACCAAAATAGTTCGTGGCATTGAAAAATTTAAAAGTATACAGGATATTCCATTTAAATTAAGGAAGTTGATATCCGAAAATCTCGTATCCCAAATTTTCAGATTTTAATTCAGGCTACTTCTCCTGAAACCTCTAATTAGCCCTCTAAAAGAATCACCCTGTATATATCAGATAAATTGTAACAATTAGATATAAGTGAATACTGTCATTGGGCTCGTCCAGTTTGTATTCCCTGTAAGAAATAAATAAATAATATATTATTTAAAGTTTAATATTTAGTTAAAACCAAAATAGAGCTTCCAGTAGAGCTAAACTGTAGTTTTTTTTTTTCGAAAAATATTAATATGTATTGTATTTTATATAAACACATAAAATCACGCGACCTAATGTAAAAAACACTAATAAAATTTTGTAAATAACTGCAAATAAAAATATTGTTTGTAAAAGTATTTTAAAAGAAAAAACATATATTTATCTCAGAGGGAAAAATAATTACATAACATATTTAAAAAAAAATGGCCTACGCCAAAGTCAAATCCTGAAGAAAAAAAATTTTTAGTTTATCATAAACTCCTGATGATTTTAACATAGTTACCGAAACGTACGTAGAGTTAAAAAAAGTGTTGAAAACCAAAAGTTCCAAATTCCCAATTCATGAAGCCTCTACTGGACATTAATTTGTATTAAAATATTTTTTTTATTAACCGCTCCTACTAAGAAGGAGTGTAAGTATGAAATAATTCTAATGAGCACTTTCAATTGCGTATTTTTTTCTTTGACCGCTCTCTGCACTAAAAAATATAGACCAAGTAATGGCTATTCGTGAGATCGTAGATTGTTTTAATCGACCGTAAAAAATAGCTGTGATTGATTCAATTTGAAATTATCGTAGTTGTTGAAATTTTGAAGGTTAATGATTTATTGTATCATGAAAAAATGATTAAAATTTAAGGCATGGCATAGATCCGTCATATTTATATACAGCCTTAGGGTTTCAAAATAGCACAAATTTCCACACAATATAAAAACACAATTGTTTGGCTACTGTTCAAAGCTTTCATTACAATAAAAGCTAGTGACGATTTTCAGGAAATAAAAAAACAAAAACCAGTACTGTTTTTAAGTTTATTTAATAAAAAATACAGCTTCAATTAACAATAAATAACTTGGTTATAACAGCCTTATCAACTAATAATTTTTTTATTCTAGTTTCAAAGTTTTTGGTGGTATATAATCCGGATCGCCCTCGTCCATAATTTCAGATGAAAGTCTTTTTTGGACCTTCCCAGGTAAAAGTTGTAGAGTATCCATAGAAGTTTTGGGCATAATTTTGATGTTCTTGAGATCGGAAGTAGCGAGATTCGGTTTCGGTACAGCTGTAGCTTTTATTTCATTTTCCAAATCGAAAAGTTCTAGAGTCGGAGAATTTAATTCAGATTTTAATATTGATCCTTGAGTGTTTAATATCTAAATACAATAAAAGAACAAAATTTAATAAGGATTTTTGGTATATGTATGTTAACAAACCTTTTTGACTGTTATTTCCGGAGATAAAGATTGAATTTTGGTTGTAGACGTTTTTATATCGTCCAAGTTGTTCTTTTTTGATGACAGAATTATTTTTGTATACTTGGGAGTCGGTTTATTAAAAGTAACTGGGCTTCCTTTTTTTATATTCGGCGTCAAAATGAAATTTGCTTGTCCTATGGACTGCTTATTGACCAACATATACTTGGCAGGAGTCACCGTTTGAATCGTTTTTGATATCTAGATTAAAAAAATCTCATAACAATACCCAATTTTTAATTTAATTTTACTTACCTGACCCACATTGGTCGGTGTTGAAACTCTAGTTACAATTGATGCTGGCAAATTATCTGAAGTACTAGGAGTATTAAGAATCTGATTGTCGTCAGCAAATATTATCGGTAAATCCATGATATCTTGGGTGGTTAAATTTGTCGGTGGTGGTAATGATGGTTCAATATTTGATGCTGGCATATAAACCGGTTTTTTGATTGGTCGAGGAGGTTTTTGATTCATTAATTGACGTTTGGCTGTTATATATTTCGGCCCCGTCGAGACTAAAAATATAAAGTCAATAACAAAGAAAACTAAATTCAATTTTATTTATTTAATTTTGCCGATCATGATTTTTTTTAAATTCCCTGATTTCTTCCAGGTTTTTGGTAATTTACAATAATTTTTAAATAATATATAAATAAATAATACACTAACTTTTTGGTGTTGGCTTCTGAGGACTTAGAGGTAGAAGAAGAGGGGTACCGCCAGTACCCTTTATGGCAGACCCGATTGTCTTGATTTTTCCATCAGGTAAAAGCAGTACGTTACTAACTGAAGTACTGGGCGTCTTTGATGAATTTATTAGAGTTATTTTTGATAAATCTATCGTTCTATTTGGAAGGAGCTTTCCTCCAGCGCTGCTGTTTAACGTTACATTCTCAAGAACTATAAATAAAATAGATTAATAACAAGGGGTAGCATCAAGATTGGGTGCAGGAAATCAAAGTGGAAAATGAGTTTTTTCTGTCCTGAACTTCTGTAATTTAATAATCTATATAAAAGTGATATGTTGCTAACAAAAGCTATTTTGTGTAGTATTAATGTAATTCTCTCTAAAATATTAATTGAACTTTCAATATTCTGAAAACAAATTTGGAAAAAATGAAGAATAGAGGCCGCAATAGGATATTAGTGAGATTAACTATCCAATCTCTAGAAAAAAAGGCCTTTGAAGTAATAATTCATATTATTTCTGATAGTGTATTCCAGTTTCGACTTGACTTGTACTTTTCTACAAAAACGCCGACTTTTTACCAACCCTGTAGGAGCATATACATATTTCTATTGAATTATTACCTTTTATTCCAGATGTAGAAGGCTTAGGAATGGTAGGTGGTATAGTTTTGATTCCACCTTGAAGTAAATTACTCACACTTGTGTTTCCTTGGATAGTATTTCTGTTCAACCCAAACGCGTGCATTCTTGCTGTAAATAATTGTATTAGATAATTAACTAGGTATGGCATATTTGTTCTATTTAAACTATTTGATACAGCCACTTGCATCGACTTATTTGTAAAGGACAATTAACTAAAGAGCCTTAAAATTTTAAGGAACCCTTAATTTTAAATCGCTTGCACCGACTCACTTTTTCAGAGCTTTAACTAATGAATCCTTATTTACGTGACAATATGTCAACATCATACGTATCTAGGGATTTATATCATTTTTAGGTGACATTTTCTACGTAGAGTCGGCCCGTTTAGAGAAGAACCCATTACGTCACACTTCACGCATCGACAACGCCTCCCTTCTTGGCAAAAAAGGAGGTGATACCGGCAACCAGTGGCTTGTACGTTTTAGAATAAAATTAAAACCTGTATTAAAAAGTAAATTATTTATTAGTGTCAATTGAACACACTAAAATTTCGAATTTTGTCAGTAAGCATCATGACGTAATGGGTTCTTCTCTAAACGGGTCGGCTCTACCTAACCTATGATTTTCGTTTAGTTGTTTACAAAAAAGAAGTTGTTAGCTTTATTATTGTGATAACAAAGAGTAAAGTGTGATAATGAACATAAACAGCGCTAGCCAAGAGACAAACCGAAAAAGAGGGCTAAATTTCAGCCCAGACATAAAATATAAAAATATTTTAGAAATCAAAAAAACAAAAGCTGTTGCGAACAGAGATAAAAAATAAGGCATGGGAAAAAAAACAAATGAATATAATGCCACTTCGTCTGACATCAATAGTAGATCAACAGACCAGTTAAAGAGATGTTACGATAACAAAAAACAGACTGAGAAAAAAATCCCAAATGTATTAAAAACAGGTGGGGGCTTACCAATAAGACGAAAAATTTGATGTCGACAATTTAGTTAATAATTACGACGGTCATTGTACCTTCGGGGAAAGCCAAAAGCAACAAAATGCATAACTTCGACATCATCTTCAAGAGCATCCTCTACCAGCTCATCTTCAATAAAGTTGACATATTCCATATTATTGCTTTTATTTGTACCAAACTGAGTGATTTTCAGAATGTCAATTTGAAGCGTCAAAATCAGAAAACGAAATATTTTTTTTTACAATTATCAAATATTACCCATATACCTAACCTCAAAATAGCTAAATTAACTTTAGGGATGGACTAATTGACCGAATTTGGCCAGTTAGCAAATGCAATTATAAAGAATACTTAAAAGACCATTAAAACTGGTGCAAGATAAAAAATCCACTAATGATACTTTAAAAGACCTTTGGCCAGGGCCGCCAAGAGCCATGACACACAAAAATCACGGGTCCCCTATAATGTGAAATTTTCAATAATTGTAGAAAAGTCGCAGTTTCTAGTTAATCTGGACTAAATAGCTAATATAACAAGAGCACTTAACTGTTCCTGAGCCATGGTAAACCTTAAAATATTTTTAATTTTAGAAAGATTACTGAAAGTTCGTTCTGCTTGGGCTACGATTACATGGAGAATCCAAAAAATCTTAAAGATGTTTGGAAACAAGGAATCTAGTTTTAATTTGTGAATTTTATTTAAAAAATTAAATGGGGTAATGTCAGTATCCTAAAAATTTGTAGAAAAGAAGCTTTTAAAACGTTTTATTTCTTTATTAAATTGAAAATTCATTTGCATCGTAATGATTTCTGTATCTTTTAAACTTAGAAATCTCCATAACACACTAAACATGTTCACAATATTTTTTAGCTGCTTCAAATCTTATTAATAAAATTAAAAAAACAGCATCTAAAATTACATCAAATTCTTTTACTTTTATTTGTTTAAATTAAGAAGTTAGCTTGCTGTGCTGGGCTCGGGCCCTAATAAACCCCGGGCCCCGGTATTTTGTACCGCCTTCAACACACTCTCATCGGATCTGCCTTTAGCCTAAGGGTCACTTAAGAAAAAGTCGGTGCAAGTGGCCGTTAGGGATTCTAAATTGTTGAAAACAACAAAATTGATTTTAACTCATAAAATATTTTCAAATATTTTTTCTGTTTTTGATCTTGTTGATTCAATTCAACACATTTTCTATCTAAATTTTAGCCAAAAAAATGGCAGTTCATTAAAATTAAGTCATTTAGCATGTCATTGAGTAACTCGTCGAATATTTAAAATGAAATATCACTGTGTGAAGAAAATCAGATAGAACAAATGCAGCTGAATGTCATGATCCCAAATCACTATTGTACATGATCAAATTAATTAAGCACCCAATACCAATCCACCTCCAACCTCACTCATCTACAACTAACCTGTTTGCGGTGGTTGATTCTTCGCCGGTGATAACTGTGGAAGATTTTTTACCGGCGAAGGTGTTGTTTTTGGCTCCGTGCTGACCACTGGCTTCAAGGTTTTAATTTTTTTGACAGGGCCAGGCGGATGGTCAGGGAGTTTGGGTGTTACGGAATGTTGAGACGGTTTCTCCGCTTGGGAGGAACTATCAGTTGATGAGGTGTCAGGCGTAGGTACAGTAGGATAAGTAGGAGGGGAATTGGGATCGGACGCGGTAGGATTGGCCAATGTGTTACCTTGCGCTATTTGCTGAGCCCATTTCGCTTCGAGCCGGTTCTTGCTTTTGGAGCCGGGAGGGCGACCTACTACAGAATGTAATTTATTAACAATAAGTTAACAAAATAAATATAAGTTTTCATAAGCGAAACAATATTAAGTTCTATTATTTTAGTGTATAAAATAGTTTGCAAGTTGTAGTAACTAATATTGCTCATCGTATGAAAAAAAAACACCACCACTCCAATGTACTTTTAAAAGACTTGAAAATCAGATTTTAAATACAGGGTGTTTCATATGTCAAGGGTGGATAGCGATCATCGAGGTGGTTCTAAATAACACATATTTAATGGATCTTGCAATCTTTATAACGGAGATACAGGGCGTTTTATCAATTTTGCTTAATTATTCAATAGGATATAAGTTATAAACCACCCCATATATTTTTTTTATATTCGACGCATATTTTGACAAATCGATCACCATATTAATGGTTGAATAAATCGAGGTCCGGCTTCACAAAAAATTAACAATATCTTGTACCCACAAAACAACACCCTATACATCATTTTTTTAAAAAATTGTTTAGATTAAAAAAACACACTTTTTCTAGTCGCGCATTTAATTCTACTTAAAAAATTTTTAACTAAAAATTTTAAAAATTTTAAGTTTTTAATAATTTAAAATTTAAAAAAACGTTTTTTGTATAGCTTTTAGAGAGAACAAAAATCTTTTACTCTAATGCGATTTAAAAAATCTATGTTGAGAAATAACTTTTCCCTTTTTATTCAAGTTTTTTTAGTGTCATATTTATTAATTTATTAAACAATCTTCGGTTAATGCAAATAAAGTTGACCGTGTAATTAAAATGGATATATTTTTGACAGCTAATGTTACAGTTTATGTCATAGTTCAAATAAATAAACAAATTTTATTTGTAATTTTTTGATAATTTCTAGTATTCAATATCTTATTATGCAACATAGATTTTCCAATCAAGAATACGCAGGTATTTTGTATGTTTATAGATTCTGTGATGGAAACAGACGAGCTTCGAGATCCATTACATATGTATTATTTAGAACCACCTCTATCCACCCTTGACGTATGTCCGTTTACCAATGAAACACCCTGTATAAAAATTAATCTTCTTAACCACAATTAAATTTTGATTTATAATAAAATACATAATGAAAGATATTAAATAATAAATATTTCTGTATTTATGTGTGATTAAAAAATTGCGTCCTTATATAGTCATGCTTTTGGCCTGTTGGCTCTGCCAGTGCCATTAACCTAGTTAAAAAAAAATATATAGTCATGCTTAATTAATTTGTGTATCAAATGCCTAATTTAAGTCTACTACTACGTTGTGTTAATATTCTAGATAAGCATTTACTCGCAGGTGGAAACTAGAGGGTACAAATTATATCGGATGTCATTAAAGACACTAAATTATGAGGAAGTGACTTCCAGATTTGTATGGGAATATGTAGAAGAACTAGAGACAATGGCGGACCGGTCATCAAGGAATTGAGGGGAATGAAAAGGTTTATGAACTTACAAAACAAAGGCTCAGAGTAGTGATGTGAAATACTTATGCATTTATAAGTCGAGGAAAATGCCCAAAACCCATAAATACGCGGGCATTTATCTTAAAAACAAAGTTGTTCTGCAATATTTTTCTAATGCCTCTCAAATGGATTTTTAGACATAGGCCAATGAATGTTTCATGAATGTTGATTTTGTAATTGGGGAAAAATTCACCTAATACATCTTTTGAATTCTTTAATGAGTTTGATAGTTTTACTGACAATAGAACTAATACTGAATATATAATTTATGCTATATTAACTGTGCAAAAATTTAACAAATTAGGTTGATATATTTTAATCCACAGGACAGACCCTCTTTTTAAAATTTATTACCACTCTTCTGTAAGTTCGTGTGCGGTTTCATTTTGACGAGTCCACCAAGTTTTCTATCTACCACAATTCTTGTAAGCGGGGCATTTTCTACTGCACAACCGCGAAAATCGTTAATTTAGTGTTGCTTTAAAAATGTGTGATCACAACTTTGTTTTTAACTTTTGTCCGACAAAACAGATGCGCCATTCAAGCGCATCCACCGCCAATAAATTGTCAAAATAACGACTTATAATAATTTTACTACTAACCAGCTGTTTTCGGAATTGATAAATTAATATATTTAAAATTAGAAAATAACATTGTCCGACAAATTTTGTGGACACTCTGAAAGTTTCAGATTCGTGATCACACATTCACTGATTATCACTTGTCGGACAAAAATTACATATGATGGTGAGTGTGTTTAGTGATTTTTTTATATGACAAAATTCCAGGTTAAATGAGTTACTCGGCATATAAAAGATTTGCTCATTTAATAATATTAAATAAACAATAATTACTAGATTTACTATGAAGTGGATGGCGATGGATTTATTTCTGTATTCGCAAATGATCTTTTTATATTGATGCCGATGATGGCTCGAAACTGTAAGAATAAAGTTATGTTCACAAATTACGTTGACATTTGAAAATATTTAAATTAAAAAAATGTTCTTAATTAATCGCGCAAAATTCGTTTATTATTAACAGGATCGACTGACGTACCTTTCGTTTAGCAAATATTTCTTTTTAACATTAAACTCCTTATAACAGGAAGAATGGTAACCTATCACTTCACAGTATTTTATGACGATGAAACTTCCCAGATGTTAAAAATTTGTTGCACGTAAGCCAGATTTCAGGAGTAAATTTTTTATTTTCTTCCCTTTTCGGGCAATATCGAGTGTCGCCATTAAAGATATTGCATAAAAACACTCCATAACTACAATTTGTGCATTACTATAGATGCGATTTTCTAAGATGACCTTTTATTACAAAAACAAACAGATCCCGTTTCTGTGACAACCAAAATAGTAGTAGGGTGGATTAGGATGTCTAAAAACCCTGGTGTATTCACTGATTAGATTTTGTTTCGAACTTTTTGGGAGTACCACCTGTTGCGTTCAATAGAACTTATCGCAGAATTCTGTAAGATGGCGCTTTTTAGAATTGTTTGAGTCCTCGCTGAGTTTGTCACATTTTGTGTGGACAGTGTAAAGCAGCAGATTCGAGCATTCGTCTGTATTCAGTACCAGATTATAAATACACCCTGTGTGATCTATGATTACAGTTTACTATGAGCGATGTATGCGCCATCTAAAAGTTTTAATCTGAAACTTTAGTAATCTCTCAAAAAATAGTCAAAATCAAGTAGGTAGAAATCTCCCAGTTTTGACCGAAACTTTTACAGTTATAAGTGGAAACACCATGATTTTTAGACATCTTAGGGTGGATCCAAGTGCAGCAATACTTATTTCTTTATTTATTTAATCACGATACAAGAAATGAAAAATCCTAAAATGTTTTCATTTTTTAGAAATATGCAGTGGATTATATACTTCATTTTAAAAGAAATAAAAAAAAGTAGATTGTTGGTAATCAGTGAATGTGTGATTACGAAACTGACAGTTTCAGAGCGTCGGACTAAAAATATGGCCCACAAAATTTGTTATTGGCAGTGGATGCGCATCAGTTTTGTCGGACAAATATCTTTTGGCGCTTATCATTTCATTATCTTTTAACTAAAGTTAAAAACAAAGTGGTAGTCATACATTTTTAAAGCATCACTAAATTAACGATTTTCGTGGTTGTGCAGTAAAAAACGCCTAGCTTACACGAATTTTGGTATAAAGAAAACTTGGTAGACACGCCAAAATTAAACCGCTCACGAACTTACAGAAGAGTGGTAATACATTTAAAAAAGAGCTATTTTAATTTGAAATTAATTATAATTTTCTGTATTGTGTTCTTGTATTTGTGTATCTTAATCACTTTCTTCTGTAAATTCTTCATCACTTTTTCTGATGAACTTTTAAGTAGTTCTAGTTCAGTTTCTTCTGACAATTCTGATTTTGAATTCTCTTCTAGGCCTATAATTCGTTCTTTACTGGATGTTGGGATTTTTTCTCCTTGTTCTAGATTAATCTGTAGTCTTTTCAGTTATTTTGTCGGGTTTACGCTTATATATTTTCCATGTATCAACTTCCAATTGTATACTAGATATGTTAAATTGACTGCCTATTGAAAGTCTTTTCTTCCTATGTATCCAGCAAAAAGTTCTAAAGGTCCGCTCGATGGCATAGCAGATGTAACATGTGCCCCAAGACTTTATATTGTTACTTCTGCCAGTTCACAAATTCTTCTCAATCCTTGCCACCACAATAAAGAAGTTATAAAATAAACATTATTTTCTTTAACACCCACTCGTTCTATTACAAATTGTTTGGACCAAATTCCTTTGTTGACTTGAATAATCCTATAATGTGTGCAGTGACTACAAGTTTATTTACGAAATGTAGCTTTGATTAATCGTTTTTATGACGTTTTAAAAACTCTAGTAACAATCCCAAACAGTTAAAAGATAAAACAATATTTTTTTAATAAATTCTCAGATTTCGGACGCCTAAAATTGCTCTAAGTAAATTCCCGAGCAAATGCCCATTTATAAATGTTCTGCCTACTGGGCATTTGCCCAGCCCACATCACTAGCTCAGAGGTATTGGCTACAGAACAGAAATGATCTTAGGGGCCCTATCTAAAAGTAGGATCTGAAGACCAAATTTCTTTTTTGGATTGTGCAATGAATTTTACATAAAAACTGTACAACCTATTAATGTGGTAAATGAGCCGTTTTCGAGATATTATTCCCCGTAAAACTACAATTCTGCGGGCTTAATTTGTATCAGAGATATATTAATAGTTAACAAAGTCAACACAATTTACACATTAGTTGCATACAATATTTTTTCTATTACCAAAAAATAAGCAATACTTTACGCACTAGTGCGTAAAATACTTTACTTTACGCACTAGTACTTCATTTTACGCACTAGTGCGAAAAGTTTAACTTTACGCACGACAAAGTATGTGTAAAGTTAGTAATTTACACACGGTAGTAGAAAAAGGAAGGAAGAGAAACGTTCACTGAGATAGTGTGAGTTGGTTATTGACAAAGATAGTCTCCCTTTCTTCGCTTTTAAATAAAATAAAAAGTATGACTTTTAATGATAACACAAATATAAAATTAGACTAAAAGCCTGCTTTCTACTGAGCGATTTGCTCTTCCAAAACCAATAAATGCAATCTAAAACCAAAAACAGTGAATGCTTTTCAAAACCTGGTCTATTAGTCCTAACTGGCGTCGGTGAAGGTGGTTCGCTGTCCAAAGAACTTGTGTTAGAGTTGTAGCGCTTGCGCTCGGGATTACCTTTTTTAATTGGGGTTTCGGGAGGAACGTGTGCAGGAGATTGTCTGATTTGCGGGGGATAGGGAGAAAGGATTAGGCCGCTTACGAATTCGCCGATCTCGTCCTGAAACAACAAATAAAATATTAGATTAATTCTCAAAACCAATAGAATTGTAGACATCTACAAAAATCAGCTTCACAATGAAAAATAAAGCATATATTTAATCATAATAGTAGTAGTATCGTTTATTGATATCTGTTACATAAAAATAAGTTTAAAGTCATTTTACAATGCAAAAAATCACTATAAACGATTATTAAAATAAAGTGAAATAAACAATATAAAATAAGTTCACATTAAAATTATTGTCAAACAAACATACATTTAACATTTACTCACATAAATAATTATTAAAGAAACATGATAAAAGTCGAATGTGGAATAAAGACAACGATGTAAATATAAAGTGAAAATCAATAAATATAGTAACAATGAGAGTTAAGTCAGTTTGTTTCTATGCTATAAAAACAATGAAGGTTAACCTCTAGTTAAAATAAGAAGCGTTTTTCAATTCAAATTGTACTTCTTATTAATTAACCTAAATTTTAAATTTATTTCAATCTGGCAACATTCTATTTTATGTGTACTGTGGTATTATTTGTTTTCATACTTGATCAAAACCTAAAAAGAGAAACCGAAATGGGAAAACTAAAAAAAGACCTTAGGAAACGTGGCGAATACTTTATTCTTGCAGAAGAAGCTCTTCTTATTAATGCTATAGAAAAATACAAAGAAATAATAGAGAGTAAAAAAGTGGTGGTACTTCTTGGCAGGAGAAGAAGGCTGCATGGGAAAATGTGGCTAATAATTTTTCTATGAACAGTGGGAATATTCGTGACTACCAAACCTTAAAACAAAAATATATAAATATGAAAAAAAGGAGCATTATCTATGAGTCTCACTGCAGCAAATGCCTACTACTTAATAAATCATGCTCTGACGAGAGGACCTGGAAGGAAGAGAAACGTTAACTGAGATAGTGTTACGAATTAGTTATTACACTTCTGTGTAAATAATACCATATACTAACACAAAAATGGCAGTTTGCTATCGGATAAATAGGAAGGAACAGAATTGCAAGTGGATAAAAAAATTGGATAAATTACGTTACCGGAGAAACGCCATTTACTGTTTGTTTATCAAGCGTTGCGCGTCGCATCGGTTTGACAATTGTAAATGACAAAAACAGAAAATAATATTCCAGTAAGTATGTCGAGATTTGGAAATATTTTCGAGACAGAAATAGTAAGGGAGATTGAAAAATCAACTCTAGAAAATACAAAAAAAAACTCATTCCTCCATTTGGAATCATTTTAGCGAATTTTGTAAACAACGAAACTTCAATTTGGAAGCCGAACAGTCAGTGGAAAATGTGGCAGGAATATTGATGGACTGGGGCTTTAATATGAAGAAAATGAATGGGGAAGAATATAAAGAATACTTATTGTTCTTTTAGTTTGTTAAATAAAGTTTGATTGAATTGAGTTTTCTATTCATGGAATTGTCTTACCAAATACCAAGCGAGCTCAGATTTTGGCCAGGATATTTTTTAAGTTTCTTTCTCATATTTATTTTCATTGGAAATTTAACTCGATTTGACAAAATCACGAGACCGTTATTTTAATGAGTGAATAAAAAAATTTTTATTTGGAGGTGGTCAATATGCAATTTAGAGACGGATCAAGGTATATACTTCGCAGGTTCTGATTTTGGGCACCATTTGTCTGTATTAAATAGAATTTATTTTGTTTTGTTTTCATTCAGTTTTAATTTATTCGCCAAGACCCACTCATATACCTGATATGATTATGTACAAATTCACTTACTACAATGCATCTATCAACAATGCTCTGCGTTATTCCCTCTTGTCGTTTTTTCTTTTTGCTTACTCTCAAATATTCATCAGCTGAACCAACTACTAAGAGACCTGTTTCGACTCTCATTCTTTCACGCATATCCTCTAGATCTTCTTGACTACAAATTATTAACAAATTATTTATTATTTTTTTGAAGATTACTAAGAATCCAATTCACTAGTGCAATTTTGACTTACTTTGATGTATTAGAGCATTGTCCAATTACAAAGAGAACAGGACACTGGAGTTCTAATGTATTATCGTCAGGTTCTCCTCTAGGACCTAGTAAATTAAATAAATATTGATTGTATAAATAACTTATTTAGAGACACTAGATACAATAAATATGAATAAACATATGGAGACTATAAGAATAATGATAGTAGGAAAGAAGACAAGAATTCTCACTAAAATGTTTGAGGTACCACAAAACTTTTATTTTTAAAATGAAGAAGATTGGCGACTAGTTTCGGCAGCAAACCATCATCAGGCCTAGAATACAACAGTTCTTAGGATAGGTAGGAATAAACATAAGTTATATTATAATGTTTATTCCTCCCTTTCCTAAGAACTGTTGTATTCTAGGCCTGATGATGGCTTGTTGCCGAAACTAGCCTTCATTTTAATAATAAAAACTTTGTGGTACCCGAATTGGAGTTTCATTACATCATTAATAGAACACATTTGAGATAATGGATAACCTTTTGAAATTTACTAAAATGTTTACCTACCTTCTGCAGTTAATAATGAAAATCCTACACTTATCACACAAAGAACTGGTTCAACCTGAGCAACTTGCAATGCCAGGGAAGCTCCACTATTGAATCCCACCAATATAATATTTCTACCTGGAAAATCATCTCTGGCATCTTGGATTTTTCCTCTTGTTATAGAAAATAACTGATCTAAAATGCTTGGCATTGTCATCCTGTGTCCAGTAGAACCTGTAGAAGTTTTAAAGTAAAACAAGTGACTATAAATTGTGTTTAAATTAAGTAAATGTTGCCACCTAAGAAAGGGAAGTAAGGATCACTCTATTTATGTACATTTTTCTAAAGCAATTTTTTATACAAAGATAAGAAGTTTTTGAAAATATTAACAGGAGTATTAAAAAAAATCTTATATCAAATATAACTAACTTAACGGAGATTTCAATTTGAGCTCCCTTAAGCATAATGAATCGAGCCGTCTTTTAGATTTACTAGCATCATTTAATCTTAGTCCTAGAATAGATGAGCCCACTTATATAACTTCCACGAGTCAAAATACCTTAGACCAGATTTTTACCAATATTTCTCTCAACTCAAATTGGAAAGTTTGCGATACTACAATATCTAGGCATCGTGCAGTACTCTTTGAAGTAGATAATAATACTAAGGGTGTAGTTACCAAAAACATCTATTCATTTAATCACGATATTTCTGACATGAATGTCCAAAATCTGAAAGCTGCTTTAATAAATGAACGCTGGACTGAAATGTATAGTTCTGAAGATTTAGATGTTAAATTTAATTCATTTTATGACATTTTGCAACATTATTTTAACCGTGAATGTCCCAGGAAACGAAAAATAATAAAAAAAGAACCTAAAAATTGTTGGGTTAATGACTTCGTAAGACTGTCTTCTCAAAAGTTAAAAGAGTTATATAAAATACAAAAACTTAAACCAGAACTAAAATGTAAGTATCTGAATGACAAAAATCAACATAAAATATTAGTAAAACAAACAAAAAATAAATACTATCAAGATAAAATAAACAATTCAGTTAACATTAATAAAACAACTTGGAATATCATTTCGCAAGTCACTGGTAAAAATACTAAAAATCATTCTGAGATCCCCCACTTTGAAGTTAATGGTATATTAACAAATAACGCAGAAATTGTATGTCACAAATTTAATAAATATTTTATTGAAGCTCCAGTTGAAATTATTAAAAAAATAAATAACAGTCATAACGCTAAATTAGCTAAAGCGCAATGCAGTGGCCTTAAAAACAGTCTATTTCTACAGGCTATTACGAGAGAAGAAGTCCGATATATTATTAAACACAAATTAAAAAATAAACATTCTTGTGGTCCCGATAATCTTTCTAGTGTTTTAGTTAAAAATATCTCGGAGGGATTAGTGGAACCTTTAACTCATTTAATAAACGAATCACTTAGCCAAGGAATTTTCCCTTCCGCGCTAAAAAAAACAATAATATCGCCCATATTTAAGAAAGGGAATCCACAAAAAATAGAAAACTATCGACCAATAGCTTTAACATCTGTTATCTCCAAAATTTTTGAGTATACCATACTAGAACAATTGCTCAGGTTCTTGAATCTAAATAATTTATTATATGACGACCAACATGGTTTTAGACACAAACATAGTACTACCACAGCAATTCATTCGGTTTATCAAAGAATTCTTGATGCCATTGACGCTGGCGTCGAAGCGACAGGGATATTCTGTGACCTTAGTCGTGCCTTCGACTGCGTTAATCACAAGGTTTTATTAGATAAACTCTCTCAATACGGCATTCGTGGTGTTCCGCAAAATTGGTTTGATTCATATCTACGGGATCGACCTCAAGTTGTGAAATTAAATCATATAAAAAGTAACTATTTAACGACAAATTATTCTACTGAACTAGTAAACAATAATGGTGTTCCTCAGGGTTCTATCCTGGGTCCAATATTGTTTACTATATATCTAAACGAACTACCTAAAAGCCTGATACAAGCTTTCACATGCCTGTATGCTGATGATGCAACAGTGCTCTTCACAGACAAATCTGATAAATATATCCAGACCAAGATTACTTCAACATGTGAAATACTTGTCGACTGGTTAAGCGATCATTCATTACACATAAACCCTGCTAAAACTAGTTATATGGTTTTTCACACCCAAAGGAGAACTAATGTACCCTCTTATGATGTCTCTGTAAATAATGAATCCATCAAAAAAATTAATTCCACTATGTTTTTGGGTATACATTTGGACAGCAATATGACATTTAACACGCACTGTAGTAAAGTAACAAAATCTTTAAATAGTATGTGTTATCAGATTAGGGTGTTACAGGAAGTCCTTAATGAAGGTGGGCTACGCTCATTCTACTTTGGCCAGGTGCAACCTAAACTTACCTATGCAATTACTATCTGGGGAAGCTCGTTGGGAGTTTATGACGTTTTTGTTGCTCAAAAACGAATATTGAGAACTATGTTCAATGCGCCACCTAGCTTTAGCTGTAGAAGTTTATTTAAAAAACATCAAATACTTACTGTAACGGGATTATATATTCTAGAACTGGTTACATATATTCACAAAAATAAAGAAAACTTTAAAGTAAATTCTACCCTGCATAACTATAATACTAGGAAAAAAACTGACATTCATATTCCGAATGTAAGACTTTCACTTTCTATGAAATCTTTTAATATTCTGGGGTCGCGTCTATATAATATGTTACCCACGCCCGTAAAAAGCATTACACCTAATCACTTATTCAAAAAAAAAGTAAAGTTAATCTTACTTGAACTAACTCCTTACGGGGTGCAGGAGTTTTATGACCATTTTAAACCATAACCTGTGATTCTATTTTAACCATTATTTGTATTGTTTATATTATTTCTTACTCTAATTTTCTATTTTTAATGTATATTTTATGTAACTTTTATCTGACTTGTCCAATGTCCTAGTGATTGTGTTTTATGGACCAATAAAGAATTGAATTGAATTGAATTAATTAAAAAAAATAACGTATAATAAAAAGATAAAATTTGTATAAATGTCATATTAAATGAATAAATAAGAGCACAATTAATAAAATTACTTTAACGAATAAAGGAATAAGAATAAATATGCTCAAAGTCCTTAAAATGTAATTATAGTTTATATTTATTCCTGTTTTTCCCCATTTTCTTGATTTTGTCGACATTTCTCCATTTTTTTATCCTACTTTTTAACTAATTTTTTTTTTTTTATTTTTTTCTATTTTTTCTTATTTTTTTCCTATTTTTGACTATTTTATCAGGTTTTTGTACATTTTTCCCAATTTTTTCCTATTTTTATTGTTAGATACCAACACAACAAATGATAAATTGAGAAGATTTATGCAATATTGTGACAGACAAATAATCCTTGTAAAAAATTAAGATTGTTCATCTTGAATGAGTAGTGACCTATTTTGTTCAATATTAATATTTAGGTAATAACAAACTAAAAAAAAACACTTTTTACTGCAAACATTGTTTTTAAAAGCAATAAAGATTATTATTCTTATTATTTTTAATAATAATAATATCATTTTTCCTATTTTTCTCGATTTTTCGTACTTTTCCCTTTTTTCCCTGTTTTGTTTTATTTTTCCCAATTTTTCCTATTTTTGCCTAAATTTTCCTATTTTTTCATTTTTTGCTATTTTTTTTTACATTTTCTGTTTTTTGTTCTACTTTTTCCTGTTTTTCCCCGTTTTTCTATTTTTTATTTTTTTCAAATTTTTTCCATTATTTCCTAATTTTTTCCTCGATTTTCTCAATTTTTCCCCATTTCATGTTTTTTTGTTGGTTTTTTGCTGTTTTTCATTTTTTTTTTATATTTTTCCAATTTTCCCTGTTTTTCTGTACTTTTCCTATTTTTCGTACTTTTCCCAATTTTCCCTGTTTTCCGTTTTTCCCTATTTTTTCTATTTTCACAATTTTTCCTATTTTTGCCTATATTTTCCTATTTTTTGCATTTCCTATTTTTCCCTATTAACTCCCATTCTTTCCTGCTTTTTCTACTTTTTCTGTTTTTCCCCATTTTTCTCAATGTTTTACCTTTTCCTAATTTTTTCTATTATTTCCTAATTTTTTCTATTATTTTCTATTTTTTTCTATTATTTCCTAATTTTTCCCCATTTTCATGTTTGTTTTTTTTTTGCTGTTTTTCTTTTTTTTTCATATATTACCCATTTTCAATGTTTTTCTCTACTTTTCCTATTTTTACTATTTTTTTCTATTTTTCGTACTTCTCCCTATTTTCCCATTTTCCAAGTTTTTTTTTTATTTTTCCCAATTACTCATATATTTTCCTATTTTTCCATTTTTCTCTATTTTTTACGTTTTCTATTTTTTCCCTATTTTTCTCCATTATTTCCAATTTTTCTACTTTTTCCCATTTTTCTGTTTTTTGTTTTTGTTCCTGTTTTTATCGATTTTTCGTACTTTTCACAATTTTCCCTTTTTTCTGTTTCTTCCCTATTTTTTCCAATGTTTCCTATTTTTGCCTATATTTTTTTTTCTATTTTTTACATTTTCTATTTTTCCCTATTATTTCCCATTCTTTCCAAATTTTTTTTCTGCTTTTCCCCATTTTTCTCAATTTTTTATTGTTTCCTAATTTTTTCTATTATTTATTTTTTCCTCAATTTTCTCTATTTTTCCCCATTTTCCGTTTTTTTTTTGTTTTTTGCTGTTTTCCCATTTTCACTGTTTTTCTCTAATTTTTAATATTCTTCCCTGTTTTTCCTATTTGTACCTATTTCTTCCTATTTTAACGTTTTTCATTTTTTGGAGTTTTTTCCTATTTTTTACGTTTTTTCCCATTTTTCGTGTTTTCTTCTATTTTTCGTACTTTCCCTTTGTTCCCTTTGTTCCACTTTTTCCCCGTTTTTTTATTTTTCCCAACGTTTCCTATATTTTTCTATTTTTCCATTTTTTTTCCTGTTTTTCTCTATTTTTTACATTTTCTACTTTTTCCCTATTTTTCTCCATTATTTCCTGATTTTTTTTCCTACTTTTTTATATCTTGTCCCATTTTTCCGATTTTTCTATTTTTTCTTTTTTTTCCTAATTTTTTACCTCATTTTCAATATTTTTTCCCATTTTACTATTGATTCCCATTTATTCCTGATTTTTTTACAATTTTTTCCTGTTTTTCCGATTTATCCTATTTTTTCCCATTTTAACTGTTTTTCTCTACTTATTAATACGTTTCCGTATTTTTTCTATTTTTCCCCATTTTTTCTATTTTTTACCCATCAAAAAATCGTCCAGTTTTCACTTCAAAAATAAAATTACAAGAAAAGTAAAAATGTTTCTAAAAAAAAAAAAAATTGGCACCTTTTATATTATCCTCTTAGACCATTCAGCCATTGTACCGATAATTAATAATGGTTGAAATAAACAATGAATGTTATATTATATTTAATTAATTTTTTTAATTATTTGTAACAAATATTATATAGCTTTCTGCACTCTTCCTGTATATAAACTTTAACTATGCAAATTCTCACTTATATACCGTATGCGCATTACGCTTAAAAATGGGTCCGAAGTTTTCTCTTTGCGTATTAATATAGATTATTAAAATAAAGGTATTTTTAAAAAGAATTTAACAAATAGAGTGTAGGATAAGGATAAGGTAAGGTTAAAACTTCTTACACTTAGGATTGTAACTGGAAAAACACTGACCAAAATTTGTTGGTATGGTGACTACTGTTGCCAAATTACTGAGTAACTTTATCCACTTATGTACCATTTTTGATGTTATCGGACCTGAGGGAACTACAATTATTATAGGATTTCCAGGTAATTTCTTCGGTTTGTCCTGCATTAGAGTTGTAGATACGGGATCCCAAGGTTTTTCCAACAAAGGAGATAAATTTGCGTTGTTTAAAGTTCCCATTCTTAATGATGAAGTCGATCCATGCATCATTTTGTCAACGAAAGTGGGAAGTTTTGATTTAAGCGTCTAAAAAATACAATCAAAATAATTTCCTATAGTCATTTATTATGTAATTCCTCACTTGTAAGATATCTAAGTAACAAGCCAGATAGTGCGGTCCTAAGTTATCTATTAACACTTGATGCAACCATTGTGTTAATTTCGGATCCCATAAGATTGAGGCAAGCAAACGTCGAACCCTTTGAACTGCATTATCAATAACAGTCCTTCTTAAAAGAGGTTCATTTTGTGAACCAGAATATGTTAACTTAGAGAGATTAAAATGGTTCAATATGTTCACCATGGCATTAAAAATTTTGTGCTGACTAGTTGTCCAATTTATTCTGTAAGCATGTAGAAAAATTGTATATTTATAAATTTAAAATAATTAAGAGGCGCCTACATCATATTTTAGCTTGCCTACATCATATTTTAGCTTGCCTAAAATCGTTTTTGGACGGGCGCTCCGTTAATATTAAAGAAAAGTTGCTAAATTTAAAAAAAAAGTGCCACAGACGCGTTCTTGTAATAAAATAAATAAATATCATGCAAAAAACCGCATATTTTTATTTACTATATTAAGGGAGATCTCGTCCAAAAACGAATAATTATGTTTTATTTCTGAATCGTGGCGCCCTGCTTTGTTTAGCGCGGATTAAATTGGTACCAGTTAAAGGATTTACTCTCTAGGTAAGAGGACGCCGAGCTAATAACATATTTTAATTAAAAAATGCAAAATTAACCCTTGTTTTAGCCGCCCGGAAGTTGGCATCCCAACTGCCGGAACCCTTTGATTTTTTCGGAGTTCTGGACTCGTCTCGAAGAGTTCTCGAGGGGGTGCAGATAAAGTTCTGCAATTTTTTTGCGGAATTTTTAAAAAACAAATAAATATCTCAGAAATAAAGAGTTCTAGAGTTCTCGGGAGGTTTTGGAAAGAGTTCTGGGAATTTTTGGAAATTACAAAAAAAAATAAATTTTGGAGTGCTAACTTCATGCGGCATCCTTTTTTATTTATTGGGTAGTTTTGGTCACTTAGGGCTGCTTTTAAATACAGCACCCCTGAGTTCTGACTCGAAAAAATACTGAAAATTATGAAAATGGACATTTTCAAGGGGTGCTACAAAGTTCCGATTTTTGTCGCTAATTTTTCGCCAGAATGTTCAAGTTTTTATTTACTTGGCAGTTTTGGTCACTTAGGGCTGCGTTTAAATAGAGCACCCCTGAGTTCTGACTCGAAAAAATACTGAAAATTATGAAAATGGACATTTTCAAGGGGTGCTAATAATGAATAAAGAATAGACGTTGGACTAAGGGGAATTTTTGTATGTGAAAATTATCCATGGTTAGCAGCAACACCTGATGGACTTTTGGGAGAAAAAAAGGTTAATTGAGATTAAATGCCCCTATTCAGCTAAAAACCTATCGATTATAGAGGGGATTAATAAAAAAAATAACGATTTGGAAAACAAATAAAAATAAACACGTGTCAATAAATACAGAACATAAGTCGTACTACCAGATACAAGGTCAGCTATATGTTGCAAACAAAGAATATTGGAATATTTGGAATACTAGAATATTTCCACATTTAAAAGTTTTATTTTAATTGCCTTCTTCCCGAAATTGTAGATCCTAGGTTAGAAAGAGGAATGGTAATTAGGGAACCGGATTATATTTTAAAGCCCATAGAAAACAATTAAAAAAAACTAAAAAGCTGATAAAACCAAAGGAATAAATAATTTTCTACCAAAGTATAAATTTCATATGGCCTTCTATTTTGTTCGAATTCTTTTTAAAATGCTATTGTACATAAATCATATATTTGTAAATTTACTTTTGATATTATGTATGTGAAAATATGTGTTATGTAGACTAAAAATTTATGTTTGTAATCGTCAAATGCTTTTTGTTAAACCAGTAAGGGAAAATCAAAATTATTTCTGTTTTTCTGTACCTACTAATATATTGTTAGAATTAAATAAATTGTTTTAATGAAAACAAACCGGTGAATTTATAGTTGTACAAAAAATGAATAGTAATAATAAAATTTTTACAAGTTTAAAAAATTAAGCAACATTTTTTAACTCTTAAAAAAATTATTAAAAAATTAGGTATTAACTTGAAAATCTTACGACATGTACTACAAGCCATTGCGATTTGTATGACAAAAATCCATTTTAATAAATAAATAAATTTTATATTATTTCTTATTATAAGTATTCAAAATGTCTCTATAATAATATTAAACATTCTTAAGTTGTATAATATATAAAAATATTAAATTTAAACAATAAGTCGCAATTTTTTAGTGTATCTCAAATCAAAGTCAGCCCGCTCGTTATCGCTGAAAAACTTATACTATGAAACCGGCATACGCGAGAGTCACGTGGGGTATGGGCCTCTTAATAAATGAAATGCCCTCGGAAATGCCCACAACTTTTTTAATTACCCTACCCTTAATTTCCTTTGACCCTTAATTTCCTTCATCACCTATTACATAGTTATTAATCCTGCTTTATACCCCCTGAATATTAATTTTTACTATTTGTAAACTTTATATATGGCCTGAAGACGGTTTTTTAGCCGAAACTAGTTGCTGTTGATTAAAAATTTTGTGGTACATGATATCGCAATCATTTATTGAAACTGGATCACATTTGTAATTTGGATAACCTTTTGTATTTAGAATTAGTTTACCTTGATATTTTTTCTTCCCAATCTTCTTCGGTATCTGTTCTAGCAGCAAAAGCATGTTTTTCGCAGTCTTCCATTAAATTTCTAGCTTTATTCACATCATAATTAGGTGCTGGTACTTCTACTTCCGTCTCGATATCGATTAAGTCTTCATTATCTTGAATAGGTACAGTTGAATTAGTTGTAGACTTAATGGGAACTAATTTAGGAACAAATAATGTTTTTGTAGGTCTTAAAAAATTAGCTTCTGGTCTCCAGTTCCACGGTCGTGCATAACAGTGGTCTGTAGAGACCGTCCAATTTTCTCTATCAAAACTATTAGTTAATTGAGTTGGGTATGTATATCTTGCTTCTTCAACTACCATATTTGACTTTGTACTTGTACTAGGTAATGCAAAATTGAATTCTTCAGATATTCTACTAAGAGACGATCTATTGGTTGTAGTTAACTAAAAATTATTTGTAAAATCGAAGGGAGAAAGTAAAAAACATTCACTACTAAACATAACCTAAAAACCAGATACCTCTATTGGTAAATATTGTTCAGATTCACGAAAACTTATATTATCATCTTCTATATGTAGAATTTCTTCAGACATTTCACTTGCACTTGAATCATCAATAAAGTATTTTTTTATTTACATTTGTTTAAATTTCAAACTCGGATTCACACTATTATAAATTAGAGATGGAAATGTATAATATACCATTCAACGGCTGGTTTGTCATTTCAACATCGAGCAAAGGAATAACTATTTTTTTGCATTAAATAACAATAAATGGATGAAAAATTAATAAAGTATTTATGCAATTTTTCATACATGATTATAAAATAAAATTTAATTTGATGTATTAAATTTTAAATTATCGAATGCTTGGACTACTAGACATATCCAACATACTGGTGACTACTGTATAATTCGATTTTAAAAATTATACCAACATAACTCAATAGCCGTGATCGTCTAGTGGTTAGGACCCTACGTTGTGGCCGTAGTAACCCAGGTTCGAATCCTGGTCACGGCAATGTGTCAGTCATTGTCACGGTGGGTTCTTTTTTTTTAATTTGATTCCAAACTTTTTGTTTATAACAAATAATTATAGGAATTTTTATGGGTAATTTCCTCAGATTAATAAATATGTATTTATTAATCTGAGGTAATTTCTATGTAGATTAAATATAAATATTTGAACAAATAAAAATATATTGTGTATTATGTGTTGCATACTTAAATAAAAGATGGTCGGATTAGAATCTATCTAGCGGTAATAGTGGTAACTCATTTATACAAGAGATTTGAAGTGTTTTATAAAAATTCCGATAGGTGGCGGAAGATTTTTAGTAGAATTTATTTTCTCACTCGTTTTTCGCTCCCAATTCTGGACCGATTGATTTGAAATTTTGTAAAATGACACAAATAACAAAAGTTATGTAATGTCGATATGCGCATCCAGGGAGTGTATATTTTAAAATAACCCCAGAAATCGATAGATAAACTAAATTTAAGAAAAAAATGTAGAATAAAGTTTTTTTTACAATCCAATACTTTTCGAGTTATTCGTGATTGAAAAAGTAGAAAAAAAAACCATGTTTTTAACAATTTTTCGCGAATAACTCAAAAGCTCTACGATTTATGAAAAAAAATATTTTTATCAAAAATGAGGCTTATGAATAAAAACAACGAAATTTGTTATTAATTTAATTATTTTATACGCAATAGAAAACGAGTTATTATGGCCAAGGACGTAGATAACTTTTTTCCTAGGGACTTTTTTCTGGGGCTGGGTAATCAAACTTTTAGACAAATATGTTTGTTCGTTTCTACATTTTATTTATATATTTTATTTCTTCTTTTCCTGAAATTTTTTGTTATCCTGGGGGGAGGTAATTACTCCATTTACCCCTCCCATATCCCTTAAAAGTTAAACGTTAAATAACGGAAAACGAAAAATTTTTCCGGGAAAACTCGTAGAACCTTTTTTAAAGTACTCAAACAGACCTCTTTAAAATTAGTATTGGTAAAAGTTTTTAGCATAAAATATCGAGGAGTTAAGAAAAATTGAGTGATCACTGACCCAATTTTTAAAATTTATCGTAACCCATGAATAATTCACTTTCCACACTTTTTATATGTTGTAGAAGTTTTAATTGGTTAGAAAACATAGATTTTAAAAAAAGTCGATTCAAATGTTTTTTTACTGAGAACAAAAAAAAAACATTTTTCAAAATAAAAGTAATGAAAATACGTAAAAAGTTGTTCTTAACAAAAATTTCTTTTTTTTTTCACTGAAAATTTTGCATTTTTTGAATTTCTGTAGAATAAAAATTAATGATAATGATCATTCTACAACCGTGGTGTGTTGGGGCCCAGTATTTTTTTTTCAAAAAGGATATTTTCTTGGAATGATGTTCCTTAAGGAGGATTGCGGTATAGAAGTTAACTGGCAGAAAGCGTCACGTAAGGAAAAAGCGTTATGCCTCTTCCAGGCGACATTGATCTTCTTTCTCTTACTATGTATAATTTTTTTATTTAGAATTTTTTTTATATTATTTATAATTATTTTTGATTTTTTCTTGTTTTTTTTTTCGATTATTCTATTTTTTCTTCTATTTATTTTTTGTTTTCTAATTTTTTCTTAATCCTCTGATTTTTTGCAATTTATTTCAATTCTTTCGAATTTTTTCAGATATTTTTTTTTTAGGTTACAATTTGTTTTTGTTGGTTGTTCTTCGTTTCTTTGCGATTTTTTGCAATTTTTTGGCGAAATTTTTTTAGGGGTTTTTGCGTTTTTTTTTCGGTTTTTTTACGATTTATTTGATTTATTCGTTTTCTCCTTATTTTTCAATTTAATTTTTTATTTTTCATTTTTTTTCCAATATTTTCTGTTTTTTTTTTCATTTTTCTGATTTTTTGTTTTTATTTTCAATCTTTCTTCATTTTTTTTCTGTTTTTTTTCTAATTCTCTTGTTTTTCGTTTTTTCCATTTTTATGATTTTTTTCAGTTTTTTGCTTTTTTCTGTGGTTTTTTGATTTTTTCTTCTGTTGTTTTTTGAGTTTTTCAAATTCTTTCAGGTTGTTCTCATTTTTTCTTATTTTTATTCTTCTGGTTTTTTTCAATCTTGTTGATTGCTTTCAATTCTTTCGAATTTTTTCAGATAAAACTTTTTTTAAGGTTAAAATTTGTTTTTTTTTGTTTGTTTTTTCTTTGCGATTTTTTGCCATGTTTTTTTGCGATTTTTAGGGGTTTTTTAATTATTTTTATTTTTCATTTTTTTTCCAATATTTTCTGATTTTTCTTTCAATTATTTCCAATGTTTTCTGTTTTTTTTTTATCTTTTTTTGATTTTTTTATCATTTTTTCTCATTTTTCTGATTTTTTGCTTTTTTTTTAATCTTTCCTCATTTTTTTTCATTGTTTTTTTTCAAATTTTTTTGTTTTTCGTTTTTTTTCATTTTTCTGATTTTTACTGTTTTTTTTTTGCTTTTTCTCGGTTGTTTTCACTTTTTCTTCTGTTGTTTTTTAATTTTTTCAAATTCTTCCAGGTTGTTCTCATTTTTTCTTATTCTTCTGGTTTTTTCAATTTTGTCGATTTCTTCCAATTCTTTCAAATTTTTTCCGATTAAATTTTTTTAGGGTTACAATTGTTTGTTTTTTTTATCGTTCTTTGTTTGTTTGCGATTTTTTGCAATTTTTTGCGACATCTTTTTGTGATTTTTAGGGGTTTTTGCCCTTTTTTCAGTTTTTTACAAGTTATTTGATTTTTTCGTTATTTCCCTATTTTTAAATTTAATTTTTTATCTTTCATTTTTTTCCAATATTCTCTGATTTTTCTTTCAGTTTTTTCCAATGTTGTCCTTTTTTTTAATTTTCATATCGGTTTTTCTCATTTTTCTGATTTTTTGCTTTTTTTAAATCTCATTTTTTTTCATTGTTCTGTTTTTTTTCCAATTCTTTTGTTTTTCGTCTTTCTGCCACCATTAAAGCATTGAAAATATTTTCCTCTATAAAATTTTATCGTAAAAGGGGTGGACTTTAAGGGTTTCATCTTTTTAACAATATATCATATATAATATGAGAAAATATTTCTTCTATCTAAATACCACAATAAAAAGCTATTAAATTTATCAATTTCGTTTTAGGGGATGGTTTTTAGGGGTACTCAAATCTATTGATTTTCAATTTTTTAATACAAGGCCTACAAGGGGTAGTTTCCACACCTTAAAAACTAAAAGTGCAAGCCGCGCTTGTACAACTTTTGAAGTTGTATAAAGATTTCAAAACCCAATTTTTATATTCAGTGACTGGGTTATTATATAGTTTGTAATTTAAGTATAACTTTTTACATGGGCTAAAATTATTCAATAAGGTAAATTAAAAAATAAATATTTAATTAAAACTAATTTTATTTTTATTTTAAGACTAGAGATTATTTTCTAACATAATATCTTCAAAAAGTGGTATTACATGTTCCTTAAATAACGAACTGGTTAAACCGTGCGTTATTTTTAATATCTCTTTTGCTTTTTGTAGCTGCTCTAAAGCTACTCTCGAACGGTTTTGGTACATTAATAATTTCGCTAATTTCAAATGCAGCAAACCGGTCATTGGGTGAACGTTTCCATAATATTCACTAAAAAAAAAAAATAATCAAATAACTTATGGCATCATTAAGTATCAGTAAATCGTCCCGAGCCCCTCGGCAAATCATACTATGAAATATAGATTATTTTCATTTAAATTTTCAAAAAGTTCTTGATGATCGTAATTTTAAAGCACTTTTTTAATGCATTACTAATCGCGAGCACCTTAATTATTAATAAAAGTGCTCAGGGCTCGAAACGTAAAAGCACTTTTTATATCAAAAATCATTACAGTGATTGGCCGATACCGATATGTATCGGTATCGCAAATTTAGCTGATAATCGGTATCAGCAAAATTTATCAATTTATATCTGCATATTTATGAGGCATGGGAAGCGCGTCATCAACTTCGAATTCCCTTCCGCTTCCTACCACTTCAGGTCATACCGAGTGGGTGTCTAATATTTTGTAGTAGGGCAATCGTTTACACATGACAACACCGCTTAAATTCTCAAATTATAATGTTATTGCTTTGGGGATATTCTAACCATTAAAAAAAAAATCACAAGTACCTAACCCGAAGTTTCTATTTTTAACTTTAACTAGGGTCGCCCAGTGGTCGAAATTTGATCGTAATTCATTAAAATTTAAAGTACATACCTATTTTTTTTATTTTTCCCTATTCTTTTTTATTTTTTCATGTTTTTTCTATTTTTCCCCATTTTTGCATATATTTTCCTGTTTTTCTCTGTTTTTTTCCGGGTTTGTCCTGTTTTTTTCCATTTTTCCCCAATTTTCTATTTTACCTTTATTTCCCTAATGTTCCTATTTTTTCCCATTTTTCTATATTTACAATATTTTTTTTACGTTTTCTTATTTTTTTGTATTTTTTACGTATTCCTATTTTTTCAATTTCTCTCCATTTTTTGCTATTTTTTTTCTATTTTATATTATTGTTCCCAATTTTTTTTCCATTTTTTACTAATTTTGAATTTTTTTTTATATTTTCCTCTAGTGTTCCAATTTTTTCCTATTATTTAATATTTTTTTCTATTTTCAACCATTTGACCTATTTTTGACTATACTTCTCTGTTTTTGCCTATTTTTTCCCATTTTTCTATATTTTCAATATTTTTTTTAGTTTCTCTTATTTTTTCCTATTTTTTACGTATTCCTATTTATTCAATTTTTCTCCATTTTTTACTATTTTTTCTTATTTTATATTATTTTTTCCAATTGTTTTTCTATTTTTTACTAATTTTGAACTTTTTTTTATATTTTCCTCTAGTGTTCCTATTTTTTCCTATTATTTAATTTTTTTTTTATTTTCAACCGTTTTGCCTATTTTTCGCTATACTTCTCTGTTTTTTCATATTTTTGCCTATTTTTTCCCATTTTTCTATATTTTCAATATTTTTTTACGTTTTCTTATTTTTACCATTTTTTACGTATTCCTATTTTTTCTATTTTTCTCCATTTTTTACTATTTTTTCTTATTTTATACTAATTTTTCCAATTTTCAAAATATTTTCCTCTTTCGTTTTTTCCCATTTTCCCTATTTTTTCTATTTCTTCCATTTTTTTACGTTTTGTATTTTTTTCTATTTTCTCCATTTGTTTTAAAAATTTTTCCCATTTTTCCTATTTGTTCTTTTTTTCCCTCTTATTTCTTTTTTTTCCTATTTTTCTTTATATTTTCTAATTATCCAATAATTTTCTGTTTTTCCTTATTTTCCCTATTTTTTCCCATTTTCCTATTGTTTCCTCTGTTTTTTACCATTTTCCCTGGCTCAAGTCACAATGGCGACGGTTATCAAGGCTCTTAAGATGAACTATTTTATTAGTTTGTAAATAAAAAAAATTGTTTTATTGTTTCGAACACATTATTTTAAAAATTAGATGAAAAATCAATAACTCGGCCGGGGAACTACCGTAATTTGTTTACGTTACGTCCGCGTTGATGCCAGGCCAGTACTTGACTTATCGATGCTTTTCACTTTACAGCGTTGCAACTACTGACAATTTTAACTTATATAAAATTATATTGCAGAGTTATAGATCATTTAAAAATATGGTGCCGATACCGATAATATATCGATATCGGAACTAAAATATCGGTATCGGCCGATCACTAGAAATCAATCAATTTAAAGACTCAAAGTACTTAATAAAAAAAACGCGTACTAAAAACTTTTAATCAGGTGGAGACCATATTCGGTGGCATCCTCAAACTTTCCGAATTCTATACTGCTATCGAATGCCAAATCCATGGTTTTAATATGTTTTACGTTATATTTATAAAAAACTCCTTTTTGTTTTTTGAGACACACTTTGCAAACGTCCAAATCTGTTATTTTGTTAAGAAATTATGGTGCACATTATAGTTCTTTTAAAAGTCCTAAAAAATGTCTAAAGCCTTTTTAAAATTCTAAAAAATGTCTAAAGCATTCTAAAAATTGTCTAGATTTTGACATACATATATTGTTTAAAATTGTATATACATGCATTGTCTTAAATTAAAATCGTCTACAGTCGTGAACGTTCATTTGAAAATTCTAAAAAGTTGTCTAAATTTTTCTAGAAATTTATCGAAATTGTCTACATTTGTTTAGATTTTTTAAAAATTGTCTAAATTGATTTAATATCATGAAGGTTGTTCTAAAAATTGTCTAAATTTATATTGCTTGTTTCAAGAACTATCTAAATTTGTTTAATTTTTTTTAAGTATTATCTAAATTGATTTAATATCATGAACGGTCTTCTAAAAGTTCTTAAATTATTCTAAAAATTGTCTGAAATTGTCTAATTTTTTTTAGATTTTTTCAAGAATTATCAAAATTCCAACATCATCGAGGTTCTTCTAAAAATTGTAAAACAATATCTAAATTCTTCTAAAAATTGTTTGAAATTGTCTAAATATGTTTAGCTTATTTCAAAAATTGTCTAAATTTATTTAAACAAATTAATAAAAAAGGATACATGTAGTTTCTTTCATATTATCCAAATGCATACAAGTCAGTTCCATGACCTCATGGAATGTCTGTATAAATTCTTCAGAAATCAGAGAAAGACATTTCGTGCACTGGTCACCTGGTTGCATGCTAATACTATCTATGCAATTATCACAATCGGTATTCGGACAAGCCGCTCCTGTCATTTCTACGATAGGTTCAGTTAATATACATTTTGGACAATGACACAGAAAATAGTAGGTTTGTTCTAATTCCGCTTGTCTTTCTCTTTTTGTCGCCAATACGTCAATGTAACTTATAAAAATCTATAAACCAAACATATTATTATATAAAGTACTTACTCGATTAATTTTTTTTAAAGGACTATTCCAGCTTTAATAGGGATTTTTCTCAACTTTTTATGTTGAATTTTAGACTAGTCAAAAAATTTTAACATAACTAAAATTGTTATTTTCATCATCATTGATTCTTCTATTTGTAAAAAAGTGAAATTAAATTAAAATAATCGACATTTAAAGGGGTCAAATATCTATTTTTGGATTAAAATTACATTGTACTCTCAAAATCTTCCTAATAAAGGGGTTAAAAAAATATTTGCCCTCAAAAGGTCGTTTAGGAATTCCAATCTTTTTTTCACAGGCATTATAGGTAAACCCTATTATGTACCCACCAAATATTTAAGATTTCTCTTATGGGGCAGGTATCCTTATTTAACTTTTAAAAATGTAAAAATAGTCAATAGTTAAAAAAAAATATTTTTCCGGAATTTCCCATCCAAGTAACATAATTGGAACAATATACCAGCAACAAGGGCATTAATACTAAAAATAGGGATAAATTACCATGGTTTTGCCTTAAAAAGAGTAATTTTTTTCCTTTGCCAGCTTCCTAAAACCTCAATGGACTTGGAACAATCTTAAGGTAGACCCAAATAAGAAAATAAAACCTCGAAAATCGTCTGTTTGGTACTATGTCTTATATAGGGAGGTTTATAAGTTTCAATTTTCACTTTGGACTAAAATGTTTCCTTCTTAGTTATTTTTGCTATCCCAAGTAATTATGAATGTACTTTTAGATATTATTCGTAAATTCTAAGTTCTTAACTATAGTGTCCATCTACTTATTTTGTACTTTGTACATCTTTTCTAAAAACTTTTTTAAATTTATTTGCGGTGTTTAATTTTACACATATTTTCTTTTTGGAAAATAAGAGCCAACAATTTTTTTCTGATCATTTTTTGTTAATTATGATTATTTTTAACAGTTAGGATTTCTTTTATGATAGTTTTTGGACTTCAAGGATCAATTTTTGCAAATTTTTAACACTCAAGAATTATTCTGATTATTTTTTCAGTATCATTTTTTGTTAATTCTAATTATTTTTTGAACCTTCGGGATCATTTTTTGTTAATTCTAATTATTTTTAACAGTCAAGAATTATTTTATGATTGTTTTTGGACTTCAAGGATCAATTTTGAATCTTCTGAATCATTTTTTATTCATTATAATTCTTTTTAAGAGTCAACAATTATTTTCTGATGAATTCAGGATTTTCGGGATCATTTTAATTAATTTTGACTAATTTTAACAGTCGATAATTATTTTCTGATCAATTTTGGAACTACAGGATCATTTTTTGTTAATTTTTACAACTCAAAAATTTTTCTAATCATTTTTGAATCTTCAGGATCATTTTTTGTTAATTATGGTTTTTTGGACTTCAATTAAGGATCATTTTTTGTTCATTCTAATTATTTTTAAGAGTCAACAATTATTTTATGAACATTTTTTGAACCTTCAGGATCATTTTTGTTAATTCTAATTATTTTTAACAGTCAAGAATTATTTTATGATCGTTTTTGGACTTCAATGATCAATTTTTGTTAATTTTTAACAGTCAAGAATTATTCTGATCATTTTGGAATCTTCTGGATCATTTTCTGTTAATTCTAATTATTTTTAAGAGTCAACAATTTTTTCTGATCATTTTTTATTAATTTTGATCAATTTTAACAGTCAGGAATTATTTAATGATCGTTTTCGGACTTCAAGGATTATTTTTTGTGAATTTGTAACAGTCAAGAATTATTTTGATACTTTGTGAATCTTCAGGATCATTTTTTGTTAATTCTAATTATTTTTAAGAGTCAACAATTATTTTTTGATAAATTCTGGATTTTCGGGGTCATTTTTTGTTAATTCTGATTATTTTTGACAGTTAATAATTGTTTTCTTATCGTTTTTGGACTTCAAGTATCATTTTTTGTTAATTTTTACAACTCAATTACAATTTTTGAATCTTCAGGATCATTTTTTGTTAATTCTAATTATTTTTAAGAGTCAACAATTTTTTCTGATCATTTTTTAATCTTCTGGATCATTTTTTGTTAATTCTAATTATTTTTATGACTCAATAATTTTTTTTATTTCAAAGAATTTTGTTTATAAATTGTAGTAATGACTTTATCAGGATAAATTACTAGGTACCTGTATTTGATATAATCATTTTTAACCTACCTGCAATTTGTGGCAGAATTCACCCATAAATAAGCCCCTATTTAATCCGTGGCAGAATTCGATGTTTCCCTAATTTACACTTCATAGTCGAAAATTCTAATTGCAGCAAAATTTTAGGCAACATGTACCATCCTGTTATCCTTTGAATATTTTTTGACAGGCCTATTTTTGGGCATAAATTGAATAACGCCTGTCCTAAAAGTTGCACTTAAAAGTTCGCAATGCCTAATTATATTTCCCTTTATAGCATTTAGGTCATCTGGAGATTCCAGTTTTTTGTATAGTGATTAAGGGTTGATGAAGGGTGAACAAAAGTACAATTAAAAAAGATATTTAAGATCATTTTGGGACAGGTAGGTTTGAATAAACGGCTGCCCTAAAAGTTGCACTTAAAAGTTCGCAATGCCTAATTATATTTCCCTTTAATCATTTAGGTCATCTGGATATTCCAGTTTTTTATATAGTGATTAAGGGTTGATTAAAGGTGAACAAAAATACAATTAAAAAAAAATATTTAAGCTTTTCATTTTGGGGCAGGTAGGTTTGAATAAACGCCTGCCCTAAAAGTTGCACTTAAAAATTCGCAATGCCTAATTATATTTTCCTTTAAGTCATTTAGGTCATCTGGATATTCCAGTTTTTTGTATAGTGATTAAGGGTTGATTAAAGGTGAACAAAAATACAATTAAAAAAAATATTTAAGCTTTTCATTTTGGGGCATGTAGGTTTGAATAAACGCCTGGCCTAAAAGTTGCACTTAAAAATTCGCAATGCATAATTATATTTTCCTTTAAGTCACTTAGGTCATCTGGATATTCCAGTTTTTTGTATAGTGATTAAGGGTGAACAAAAGTACAATTAAAAAAAAATATTTAAGCTTTTAATTTTGGGGCATGTAGGTTTTTTTATCTTTTTGTTAAAGACCCAGAAACCGGAATAGTCCTTTCCAGACATTAATTTAGCCCAGACTGATCATTTTAGACAAGACATCTGAGGTGGAAGTCTGTAATTCTACCGAAATTTTTCGTTAACGAGTTATTCATTTGTCATTTTCCGTCAGTGACGTATATTTCATAATCTGTAACACACGTAGATATACAGGTAGCGCGTTCGGCACAAAATTAATAAATTTTTCTAATTTAAACATACTATTTATAAAATTTTGATTTAATACAATATTCATTGTTTTGGGCAATTAACCCATTATTTCAGACCAACAGAAGATTAACTCTTTCATCACTGCAAGACAATTAAGTTTAAGCAGCTACTCCTTCATACACCAGTTGGTACTTTTTTAAATGCTAAATTTTGAAAAAAGTGCAAAATTTAGAAAAAAAAGGGGGTGATTTTTTGAAAAAGTGACAAAAATTAAAAAAAAGGGGTAATTTTTTTATTGAAAAATGTGGAAAATTCAGAAACAAGTACAACATTTAGAAAAAAGGTTGGCAATTTTTTGAAAAAAGAGCAAAATTGTAATAAAAGGAGTTATTTTTTAGAAAAATGCAAAATTGAGAATAAAATTGATATTTGAATTAAAAAAGAAAAAACATAAATAAAATTTGTGGGGGTAATTTTTCATTGGAAAAAGTGAAAAAAGTTAGTGGTAATAAAGTGTGAAAAGTGTACAAAATGAAAATTTGAAGGGGGGGAGGATTTTTTATTGAAAAGAGGAAAGAAGTACTTAAAAAGTGAGAAAAAAAGAGAAACAAAGAGTGATATTGATATTAAGCTGCTCTGTGTCAGTTGGAAGGGAAGAAGTAATTTATAAAGAAATTTGAAAAAAAATGGAATTTAAAAACAAAATTAAGAAAAGGGGTTAATTAAAATAAAATACGTAAATTAGGTGTTTATTAAGCTAGTTACAGGAAAAAGAGCAAAAAAGAAGGGGTTGCATTACAATAGCTACGGAAAACATATGAAAAAAAGAAGAGAAAAATGCTTAAAAAAGAAATGAAAATGTGTTAAGATTACTGTCTTTAGAGAAGAGTGTAGAGTAGTTGTAGATGCTGTCTTTAGACACGTTGTTACTAAAAAAAAGAGGTATTAAATCTGTTTGATTGCCACCTTTAGACAAATGTAGAATACATTCGTAGATGCTGTCTTTAGACATATTGTCGATCGCACTACTTTATAGTAGAATTTGTAATGGTCGCTTAATAAAAATTACGTAAATCATGTTCGTAGACACGGTCAATAATAAATCATTTAAAAAATCGACGACGCCATTGTTTATCCAATCTTCTCTGTGTATAATATGTCTTTTTATGTTAAAACAAACGTCAAGAACACCTCGGTGGGTTTTTAAGCTTCTCTGTAGTCTCTTTTAGCTATTTCACATTTTATATTATACATTCTAAACTGGAACTTCCGTTTGTTATTTGAATTAACAATGTACTTGTTAATTGTGTAGGTATATATTTATACATTGTTAAGAAAAACCCTTTAAGTCGTATATTTAAATTTGACCTACAAGCAATTATATTGAATTGAATTATACATACTCTATATTATATAAGAAATTATTTTTAAAATTACTAATATTATCTTACATATATTTAACTCAACTTTCCGAATTATTAAAATAAGTTATAAAACACTTATTATCCATCAGTATGCATTTTTGACATTTGGATTTAAAGGGTAGAATTCGTTAGCTAACATTAAAAAAGATCGGTTGGGTTGGAGCTACCGAATAAATTCGTTAGCAAAAATCCGTCACTAACGAAGTTTTATGGCTTACTTTGTTTTTATTCAAAATGACAATTGCTGACGTCTGTTAGGCAGAGTTTACAGACTGTCAATATCTAAAAATTGAGGGAATGTTAATTTCTCGTGAGATTCGTAAATTGTTTAGTTTTGGGCTTAAATAATGAGAGTTAGTTGCCCAAAATCATTGAAATTATAATAAATCAAAATATTATATATAAGTATTATCTTTATATTAGAAAAACGCCAAAACGCCAAACGCGCATAACTCGTTAACGAAAAAAATTCAATACCCTTACAGACTTCCATCTCAGATATCTGTTAGATGATATTTTCTGATCAATATATATGTAGGAAAAAACTCTGTAGTGAGGATGTGGTCACAACATACACAAAAGAAAGCTCTTTGTTTATAAAGTCGAGCTTTTGCTAATTTTTATTAGCTTTATCAAAATATCTACAAAAAAGGGAATACCTCAGAGTAATTATTTAACTTTAAATATGTCAGCGAAACATATTAACTCCCTTTAATTAGGAAGCTAAAATATGATAGTAAGACCTTCTTACTTAATTCTATTATAAATAACTTACTGAAACTAATGAATCTAAAAACGTAAAAATAAATTAACAAACACATTTGACGTTTGTTTTATTATATTTCATGCAAGTGAATGTATATAATGCTAGGGAATCTTGCACACTTAAACTGAATAACTTTTAGAAAAAAAAACCATGCATGTCTTAAATCAACAAATTAAAAATTCATGCATTTATTTATACCTAGAATCTAGAAGTAGTAGTTCTTTTATACTTGAAATCTGTTAAAATTAAAATAAAAATTAAATAAAAATATATTTTAACAATAAAAATTAAAAAAAGTATGATAACTACACCACTACTCTTTCAATTTGTTTTTGGATTAGAAATTAATGATAAAATAGAAAATATGAAATATATCTGCAAGAAATGTTTTATACATATTTATAAAATAAAGATAACTTACCTGTGTCCAATCTAACTTAGAAAATGTTTCTAAAGCACGCATAACCAAAGTAGTTCCTTCAAAAGTAACTACTGCTGTGGGTTTACAAGAATGGTCAACTATGGACGCTCCCAAATACATACCAGTACCCAAACTCTGCAACTCTTGATTACAGATGCTAAAAGAGTTTACACACATCTAGAAAAAAACCAAATTGTAAGAATTGTATGATATACAAACATTTAAAAATTATATAATATGAATTAAAATACATAGAACATTAAAAAATATAAAAAATACCCTGCCATATATGCCCATTAGTTCTGCAGAATTTGGAAGAAAATCACCTCTAAAAAATTCATAAAGAACTCCATATAATGAAGAAAAATGTTCCATTCTAGTTTGGTCATTTTTCAGATTAGGATAATCTGAAAAAATGCGCCTATATAAAAAAAAGCTAGCTAGAAAATAATATTTTCTAAAAACTAGATTAAATATCACAACTTACGTGACATCAAATCTTTGAAAGTACGAAATTTTTCATCTGTATAATACGATTTAGTACTGTGTCCTCCTTTTTCAAGAACTTTTATTAACCTAGCTAGCATTCTTCCAGCATCTGGTAGTATTCTGGGTGCAATTTGTTTTAAATATTGGCACTCTAATTTGTGCACTGACCATCCATCTCGTTGGCAAGCTCTTCCGCAATAATAAGTATTGCGACATACTGAACATTTTAACAAATGTCCTCTAAAAATAATTATAAAATATATTACAAATTACATGAGTTTTCCAGGATTGGCTGCCAAGTGGGTAACTCAATAAAACCCACTTTAAAAGACCTGCAGATTTTTTTAGATGGTATTTTCCTTCTTTCTTTTTTTAAACTTCTCTTTGTATACATTTTATATTTTGTAAAAAAAAACAAACCTAACACAAAACTAAGAAAAATTGGAACCAGAAAATGATATAACTATAACAAAACTACATAAAAAAAATTGGACAAAATTGGAGGAAACTGGAAAAAATGAGAGAAAACTGTGGAAACTGAAAAATGAAACTGAAAAATACTGGAGAAAACTTAAAAAATGAACAAAAAAAGAATAAAATGGACAAAAAGAAGAAAATGAACAAAAATTTTACAAAAAAATATAGAAAGCTGGATATATAAGTAAAGCAAAGAAGAAAAAACTAAACAAAACTGGAGAAATTGAGAGAAAACTGGAGAAATCTGGACAAAACAGAAAAAAAATTGGAAAAAGCTGGAGAAAACTGAAGGTATCTGGAAAGAATATGATCTAAAATTGTCAAAAATTGACAGACATTGATAAAAACATAGATAAAGCTGGATATAATTGAAGCAAACTAAAGAAAACTGGAAAAAATTAGAGAAATCTGTGGAAACTGAAAAATGAAACTGGAAAAAACTGGAGAGAATTCAAAAAAACTGTAAAATAGACAAAAATAGACGAAAATGGACAAAAATTGACAAAAAAATGTAGAAAGCTGGAAACTGGAGAAAACAGAAAAAAAATTGGACAAAACTGGAGAAAACTGAAGGAATCTGGAGAGAACAATATCAAAAATAGCCAAAAATGGACAAACATTGACAAAAAAATCGATAAAGCTGGATATACTTAACTGAAGCAAACTAGAGAAAACTGAAGAAAAATGAAAAAACTGATTAAAACTGGAGAAAAATTGAGAAAACTGGAGAAAATGAGAAAAATCTGGGGAAACAGAAAAAACACTGGACAAAACTGGAGAACACCAAAGAAAACTGGAAATAAAAATGTACAAAAATAGACGAAAATAGACAAAAAAATGTATAAAGCTGTATATAACTGAAGAAGGCAAGAAACAAGTAAAGAACAATTAAAAAATTAATTAAAACTGGACAGAGCTGGAGAAAACTGAAGAGAACTGGACAAAAATAGACGAAAATGGACAAAATTTGACAAAAAAATGTAGAAAGCTGGATATAACTGAAGCAAACAAGAGATAACTGAAAAAACTGAAGAAAACTGGAGAAAATGAGATAAAACTGGAGAAATCTGGAGAAAACAGAAAAAAATTGGACAAAACTGAAGAAAACTTAGGAAACTGGAGAGAACATGATCAAAAATTGTGAAAACTTGTCAAAAATGGACAAACACTGACAAAAAAAAATGGATAAAAGCTGGATATAACTGAAGCAAACTAGAGAAAACTGGAAAAAAATTGAAATGACTGATTAAACTGGAGGAAATTTGAGAAAACTGGAGAAAATGAGAAAAATCTGGGAAAACTGAAAAAAAAACTGGACAAAACTGGAGAACACTAAAGAAAACTGGAGATTAAAATTTACAAAAATAGACGAAAAAGACAAAAATTGACAAAAAAAATGTATAAAGCTGAATATAACTGAAGCAAACAAGAAAAAACTGAACAAAACTGATGAAAATTGGAGAAAACTGGAGAAAATGAGAGAAATCTGGAAAAAACACAAAAAAATGGGCAAAACTGCAGAGAACACATTCATTAAAAAATTGACAAAATGGACAAAAATGATCAAAAAATGGACAAAAAAATGGATATAACTGAAGTAAACTAGAGAAAACTGAAAAACTGATTAAAACTGGAGAAAATTTGAGAAAACTGAAGAAAATGAGAGAAATCTAGAAAAAAAACTAGAAAAAGCTGGAGACCATTAAAGAAAACTGGAGATAAAACTGTACAAAAAAGACGAAAATAGACAAAAATTGACAAAAAAATTTATAAAGCTGATATAACTGAAGCAAACAAGGAAAAGCCGACTAAAACTGAAGGAAATTGAAGAAAACTGGAGAAAATGAGAGAAAACTGTACAAAACTGAAGAAAAGTGGAGAGAACTGGAAAAAAAATGGACGAAAATTGACAAAAAAAAATGTATAAAGCTGGAACAAGAAAAAACTGAACAAAAATAGACGAAAATAGACAAAAAAAATATATAAAGCTGGAACAAGAAAAAACTGAACAAAATTGAAGAAACCTGGACAAAAACTTACTAAAAAAATGGATAAAACTGGATATACCTGAAGCAAACTAGAGACAACTGATGAAAAATTAAAAAAACTGATCAAAACTGGAGAAAACTGGAGAGAACTGGACAAAAATTGACGAAAATGGACAAAAATTGACAAAAAAATGTATAAAGCTGGATACAGCTGAAACAAACAAGAAAAAACTAAACAAAACTGAAGAAAATTGGAGAAAACTAAAGAAAATGAGAAGAAACTGAACAAAACTAGTGAAATCTGGAGAGAGCAGATAAAAAATTCTATAAAACTGAAGAAAACTGGAGAGAACACGATCAAAAATGAACAAAAAAAATAGACGAAAATGGACAAACATTGACCAAAAAAGGATATAACTGAAGCAAAATAGAGAAACTGAAAAAAACTTAAAACTGATTAAAACTGGACATAATCGGCGAAAACTGGAAAAAATGAGAGAAATCTGGGAAAACTGAAAAAAAAACAGATTAAACTGGAAAAAATAAAGAAATCTCGAGAGAACTGTACAAAAATAGACAAAAATTAACTGAAAATGTATAAATAGCTTCTAATAAACTATCTACATAATAAAAAAACATGTATTTCTACCAGTCATTTGAATCTGAAGATAGTAGTGAAAATACTTTAGTACTAATTTTTTTTATCAACAGTATTTCTTTTAAAATGATATTTTTGTACTAAAATCTGTATATAATTAAAAACCGAAAGAAACCAATAAAACCCACTTATAAAACAAAAAAAATCCCAGTGGATTGGATTTTTCCAACCCTTTTTTTCAAACAATGCAAATCCTTTTCAAAATTAAGATAAATATACACAATAGTTCATTAGATTTATTAACTTGTCAGCTATAGTAATTTTTCATTGTAAATTATGTAAACATTTATGTTTATATAAAAAAAATCAAAATAAATCATTAATAACACTTTTCAGCAGATTATTAAAATTTCAGAATTTCTCAATAAATAAACTTACTTTTGAAAACAAAAGTCACATCTTTCAGTCCTATATTTAGAACATAAAATGTAGACAAACGGCTTTTCTTCTAAAATAATTCCACCTTGGGGAATCTCTCTTCTAACTCTCATTTCTTCAGTAACTGAAGGTAGATCAGTTTCTGAAAATTACAAATGACTAAACTACTTTACAGTTAAATAGGTGAAATTTGGCAGCTGTTAAATTGTTATTTTTATCTTTTTATTGAACATTATTAATAGAACACTTCATGAAATAGTAAATAGGTATCTAAAAATAAAGAAGTGTTGGTCAACTTAGTAATTAGGTGCTACAGGTTTTTTGTTCTATATTTATTACTAAAAGTGAATACAACTTAAAATTATATTTTTAGAATCTATTTTTGTATTATTATGAATTAAAATAATTATTATTTGGCAGATACTTATTTTTTAGAGAAATAAAACCTACCTATACCGCTCATTGCACTGTAAAATTAATTAAATAGGTACAATTTCCTACTATTTAGTATTACATAGTCTAAGTATGTTTATTTGGGCTCAACTATTAAATATATATCATGGTTTTTTATTCAATGGGGCTCAATAGGGCTATATCTAAAGAATTTAAATTTTATTCATTTATTAACCTATAAATATAAGTTCAAGTCATACATAGAGAAAGTATAAGTCTTCTTCTACTTTTCATTCGTTGATTGGTCTTCACATCTTTAAGTCGACTTACCATTCTTCTTTTTCACTTCTTATTGGTCTTTAAATTATCTTACCCATTTATTTGTCTTCCGTGAAATTAGTTGCTGTGCCAAAATAAATGTTTAAATTCCTTAGATCATATAGGGCTAGATATATATTAGTTTGTTTGGTAATGAAGGGGAAATAAAGTGCCCGACGATATCTTATTGGTTGATTTTAAATACGCGACTAAAATTTGACAGAATTGACAGATCTGAAGAAAAGTAACCAATCAGAAGTAAGATTTTATTAAAATCATTATATTTCGTTAACGATATATTCTTGAAAGATCAATAGAATTTTGTACACATATTTTATCATTGCGAAAATAATGAAGCAGATTTTGACCAAAAATAATCCTTCCCCGTTGGTAGACATTTTTCTAGGTTGACAGCATTGAGGGAACTCCCCCATTGAGGAAAAAGATATTCTTACATCGAATATTGACGGAACTTTAGGTCAAATAAGTACTACTACTACTCTTAAAAGTTAATATTATACAAATAATAATATAACGGACAATTGTTATTCATTACATTTTTAGGAGAAACGAAAAATATTGAGAGGCTCAATTATTTATTACAAATTCTTACAATTTTCTTAATTCTCGTTTTCCCAAAGAGAATTATGTGAAGGTAAGAGAGAAATAATGTCACTTTTATTAATTTAATATCTACATATTTAACATTTTAAATGACCTCAATGTGTCTTCATTTCTTTCCATTTTATGTGAGGACATTTAAAGATGGAATAACTAAAGATTCTATTATATTACAGAGCATTATGTCTACTACATTTTAAACATGGTACTGGCCCAGTAGACACATCCAAACAGATTAGCCACACTATATATTTTAACACAAAATTACTAGTCAGCTTGAAGTGTGGTATTTTAAGAAAAAAATATTGGACAGAGTATACGAATCGTTTATTAATAAAGAACTAATAAAATGAGTAAATAGACAAAAAAAGCCAAGGATACATAATTAAATGACGAAATGTAAGTTCGTTGAAAATTTCTAAAACAAAAAAATAAAAACCCTTGAAAACGGCACGCTACTGATTCAGTCGCACCAGTGGTACCACCTCAACTTGCCTTTCCCGCATGAACCAAACAGGGAGTTTTTGGGCCAGATAAAATAACCATTTTTGTGGTTATCGTTATTTCTGAGATTGCGCAGTGAAGCAAAAGAGGGGTGGCAAACTGAATAACGATAACGACAAATTTTATTTACGGTGGATTGGAATACACGTTTTTGTGGTTATATGGACACTGAAGTTGTCTCTAAAACACAAACAACGAAATTTCACCAACTGCATTTGAACGTAAGTGACCACAATCCCATAAAATACAAAAAAGTTAGGTTACTATCACTTAACCAAAGAGATATTTTTTTGACGTTCCAAAAACTTTTTCCAAATCATGAGTCGTTGTCGTTATCCTTAATAACTATGCCACAAAAAAGGTTATTGTTTAGTTTCTTCAAAAACTCCCTATTGGCTTTAATGTCCTTGTCATGGTGATTAAATTGCTTGCACCGTTATTCTGATTTCTAATGTCAACACTAGAGGGCGCATCGCATTTTAGGATTCTCCAATTTTTAGTGATTGGCGACCCTGAATCTATCAAAATAATCTTGTCATTGCGTCAAATATTGACATTAGGCTCGGCTCAAAGTTCATGTTTATTTGTATTATTGTGGTGATTGAACGTAGAAAAATAGTATTATGTACAATGAAATGTGAACTACAATGGATGTAATAAATTCTATAAAAAACCTTGACACGGGCTTCGGAGTATTAACAAAATCTACATGGCTAGTCAATTTGTATTTACAATTTCAAGAAACCTATCAGGTATGCAGAATAACATTAAATTTACTTTTTAATAGATTCAATATTGTGTTGTAATACTCGAATTTACAAAGAATTAGATTAGTCCCTTATTGAGACAGGATCATATTATTATTTTTATTTATTGATATATCTCTTTATTACAGTTCTTCTACCTACTAATATTTGGAATAGTATTGATTGTTTTAACTCTAACCACATATATAATTCGAAGATGTACCAAAAAAGGTAAATAATTTGGACTTTGTATTTATGCTAATTTCAAGGTTTATCTTTATCTTAAACTGTCTTTTAGTGTTTACAAGAAAAGAGTCATTTTCACAAGAAACCACAAGATTTCGAAAACGAGACAAAGCACTTTTTTATGGAAGAAAGATGATACGTAAGGTAAAAAACATTTCTGGACAGGTTAGAAATTCTGGACAAGGAAAAAAGAGAAAATTAGTTATGAAATTTGCCAGGAAAATTTTGCAGCTTAAAAAAGAAACCGACCAAGAGCAACTGAAGGTAAATATAATATTTTATATAGGTTATTAGTATAGTAATTAAATTTTAGGTTCTTGAACCACCAGCAGAATATTTACAAGAAGATATTCTTAGTGATGAAAGAATGCCCCCAGATGCTTATTATATGTTACAGAGTATTAGGGTTTTTGGACATTTTGAAAAACCTATATTTTTAAAACTTTGTAAGCATACTGAAATAATAAATGTTCATGCTGGAGCTTATTTGTTTCGAATAGGTTAGTAATAATGTCATGATTTTTATTTTTCAAAATAAAAAAACCATTATAAATATTTTTTAGGAGATCCCGATGAAAACGTATACATTGTACAAAGTGGTAAACTAAATGTATCAATTACTGGTAATGATGGATCAACTACTTTAAAAATAGTAAAAGTTGGAGAATCAGTTACTTCTTTATTAAGTTTCACTGATGTTCTAACTGTAAGTAAAAATAATTATACAACTTTAAAAATATAAATTTGTTTCTTTTAGGGACATACAAATCCATACAAAACAGTTTCAGCGAAAGCTATCGAAGATTCAACAATAGTAAAATTACCAATGTCTGCCTTTCAGGATATTTTTCAGGAATATCCAGATACTTTTGTAAGAGTCATGCAAGTAATTATGGTCAGGTTACAAAGGGTTACGTTTACAGCTTTACATCAGTATTTAGGACTAAGTGCTGAGTTAGTTCGACAGGTAAGACAAATTAAATAAAAATATAATAAAGATTTTATTTATGTACAAAAAAATTGGCAAAATAAAAAAAACAGTATTACATTAGAATATAGATAATAACTAGGAAACTTTTATGGCTTTTGTATTTGATTTCTATCACAGTATTTATATACTTTTTTAATACTTGTATTTCTTAATTAAATTAATTTTTAGTAAGCCCAAAATATTTACAATTTAATATTGTCAGTCTGTAAATTTTTTGTGAAAGTTATAAATTCGACATTATACTAGGTGACATTTACATATTAATATAAAAATGTTAATATTTCAATTTTACGACTTGTGCCAGTCTTTTTCAGGGCCGAGGAATGAGAAATTAAAAAAAATTATATTATGTTGTAAAATATTTGTGTTGTATAATTTTATAACCAGTTTATTAAAAATAATTTATTATGTTTAATACATAATTTCAAGGTTACTTCCTATGTTTAAATCTAATTGTAGAAGACTATTTGATAAAAGTCAACAAAGAAATTTTTTTAATATCCAATTTAGATAAAATGCTTTCATTGAAATTTAAATGGATAGTGATTAGATTAAGTGATCAATTTTATTCATAAATAGCATTATTTAATTTGTATTTTAGGTTTTAAACCCATTTTGTTATTTTAATTTATTAATATACTTGAAGACTTCACCTATGGTTCGCTTTGATTAATAATAATGCTACCATAGTCTTAACGTCTGATTTTTTTTTGTATTGTAAAAAAAGAGGAGCATTAGATGAAGACATAAGAAACTGGCATTAAGATCTTTGAAGAATGAAATGCTGTAATGAATATAGCTTTTTTAATGCTTAATTATCTATAATATAAGCAGCAAAGTCCTGACTGATTGACTGGCTGGCTGGCTGACTGACTGACTGACTGACTGACTGACTGACTGACATAGAATCAATGCACACCAAAATCTAATTAACCCAGAGATATGAAATTTTGAGAGTATGTTCTGTTCATAATGTAGACACCCACTTAGAAAGGATTTTGTGAAAATATAGAATAAATATATCTATATTTTGACGCACTTACTCGAGCGGGTAATGGCAGTAGGGAAAAATAGATAAGAATAGGCAAAAATATAAAAAACAGGGGAAAAATACGCAAAAATAAGGACTTTGAGTGGCAAATAGGAAAAAAATAATAAAAAACAGTAAAAAATAGAAAGAAATAGGAAAATAGAAAAAATACTGAAAATTAACGAAATATAGCGAAATATAGAAAAACGTATGAAAAAATGGGGGAAAAATGGAGGAAATGGTAAAATGGAGAAAAAGAAAAAAAATAGTGAAAAAACAGAGAAAAACATAGACAAATAGGGGAAATAGGAAACAATACGGAATAATAAAAAAAATGGAAAAATAGAAAAAATAGGGAAAAGTGGGACAAAACAAGGAAACATAGGTAAATTAGAAAAAAACATGGAAACATAGGAAAATAGTGAAAAAGACAAAACTGGGGAAAAATGGTGAAAATAAGGAAACATGGAGAAAATGGGAAAAAATACGCAAAAATGGGGAAAAATAATAGAAAACAGGAAATAATAGAAAAAAATATAAAAAAATTAGAAAAATATAGGGAAAAATGGAGTAAAATAGGTAAAAATAGTAAAATTAGAGTAAAATAGGGAAGCATATGGGAAAATGGTGAAAAATATGGAAATTAGGGAGGACAAATAAAAACTGGGAGAAATAAGCGAAAATATGGAAAAAATATGAAATTAGGGAATAATAGGAAAAAAATGGAAAAACAGAAAAAATAGGGAAAAGTAGGACAAAACGGAGAAAAATAGGTAAATTAGAAAAAAAAATGGAAACATGGGAAAATAGTGAAAAAGGCAAAACTGGGGAAAAATGGTGAAAATAAGGAAACATGGAGAAAATGGGAAAAAATACGCAAAAATAGGGATAAATGGTGAAAAAATAAACAAAAAATAATGGAAAACAGGAAATAATAGAAAAAAATTAGAAAAATATAGGGAAAATTAGAAAAAGATAGATAAAATAGGGAATTAGAGATAAATAGAGAAAAATTAGGAAAACTAGGGAAGCATATGTGAGAATAGTGAAAAGTAGAGGAAGTTAAAAAAAATAGTAAAAACAGAAAAAAATAGATTATGAAAAACAGGAAAATGGGAAGAAATAGGGAAATTAGAGAAAATATGCAAAAATATAAAAACATACTGAAAAATAGAAAAGGATATGGAAGAGCAGGGAAAATAGGAGAAAATAAGAAATAATAGCGATAAATAGAAAAAATAAGAAGAAATGGTGAAAAATAAAGAAAAATAGGGAGAAATAGGCAAAATAGGAAAAAACAAAGAAAGCTCGGTCGTCAGCTAGTACTTTATAAATAAATAAAAGGTAATGTGCAAAGAAAACAACAGATCCATTATTATTTTATGAAATTTTAGAAAATGGTCATTTATGAAATATCTTAATAGTAGATGGATGAACTCAAATCAGGGTATTAACTATTTGAATTATTTATTTAAGTCTCCTTTTATAAGTTTCATATAACTGCAGAGACAAAATGAGAGAAAAAGATAAAACTTTTATTAACATAATTTATGACCAATAAATGCAGAGATAAAAAATCTTCCGACATAAATTTACATATTTTGATGAAAACTTTGCATATTAGAGCAACTCAAATCCCAATTGCCACATTTTTGAACTTGACAGTTTTTGTATTCCTTTATTTGTATTCAACTTTTTATTTGATAAAGATTTTTTTCAATTTATCTTGAGTTGAGCATACCTACGAATTTTTTACCATTTTTTACCACTTCTGTTCTAAGATTTAATATTTCGAATTTAATAAGAATTCTTAGCTTTGTATGTTTCTATTGATAATAATTACGTTGAAACTTTATTTAAATTTTTTGAAATATAGCACCCTAAACATAAACAATCCGTCGTTGGAGGATCTCCCATGAAAAGAAGGAAAGATGATGGTGGATTGGAGAATTATACTGATGCTACAACACAACCTATCCCAGTACCTGGTTCAATAATGGGTCATAAACGGAGCAAATCATCGTTAGAATCAAAATCGTTTTCACCAAATTTTGGAACTTTAGGAGAAACCGAAAGTTTACCAAATAACAATGTATGTTTAAGTATAATTTTTAGAGAATTTAACAACAAATTTTATTAAATATGAGCACTAAATATTTACAAATAAACTCGGGATATGCATGTATGTCAAGAATCTATTTATATTTTTTATTGAAGGAATTTAAACTTATTTAAAAAATTTTCACTCGCTGATTATACTGTTTTTCGTAAAATTTTATTACTGGTTGCGAGAATTCATAAAAAAAATTATATTAAATGCAAAAATCCCTGAAAAATTGGTTTACGTAAACAAAATTTATCTTATTCTAAAAATCCTTGACAAATAGATATGGTTGCAAGAATAATAAAAACAAATGTTAATTATATTCAAAAAAGTCTTAAAAAATATAATTTGTTCCTGAAAGAAATAAAAAAAAATAATAAAATTGTAACATTTCTGAAAAATTAATATCGTTGCAAAAAATTCTAAAAATCTATCTTTAATGCAATTGTTCGTTAAAAAATTTAATTCGGTTACCAGAGTTCGTAAAATTTTATTGTTTGTTGCGAACATTCATAAAAAAATTCTATTAAATGCAAAAATCACTGAAAAATTGGTTTATCAAAAAAAAAAATGTTATTCTAAAAATCCTCAACAAATACATGTAGTTGCAAGAATAATAGAAACAAATTTTAATTATATTCAAAAAAGCCTTAAAAAATATAATTTGTTCCTGAAAGAAACAAAAAAAATAATAATAAAATTGTGACATTCCTGAAAAATTAATATCATTGCAAAAAAATCTATAAATTTATCTTTAAAAAATTTAATTCCGTTGCCAGAATTCGTGAAATTTTATTATTTGTTGTGAGAATTCATAAAAAAAAATTCTATAAAATACAGAATTCCCTGAAAAATTGATTTATGTAAAAAAATTAATGTATTTCTAAAATAGATATGGTTGCAAGAATAATAAAAACAAATGTCAAATATATTCTAAAAAAACCCTAAAAAAAATAATTTGTTCCTGAAAGAAAAAAAAAATAATAAAATTGTAACATTCCTGAAAAATTAATATCCTTGCAAAAAATCTACAAATTTATCTTTAATGCAATTGTTAATTAAAAAATTAATTCTGTTACCAGAATTCGTGAAATTTTATTATTTTTTGTGAGAATTCATAAAAAAAATTCTATTAAATACAAAAATCTCTGAAAAAATGGTTGATCTAAAAAAATAATTTTATCCTAAAAATCCTTGACAAATAGATATGGTTGCTAGAATAATAAAAACAAATGTCAATTATATTCTAAAAAAAACCTAAAAAATATTTTGTTCCTGAAAGAAAAAAAAAATAAAATTGTAACATTCCTGAAAAATTAATATCGTTGCAAAAAATTCTAAAAATCCATCTTTAATGCAATTGTTCATTAAAAAATTTAATTCCGTTACCAGAATTCGTAAAATTTTATTATTTGTTGTGAACATTCATAAAAAAATTCTATTAAATGCAAAAATCCCTGAAAAATTGGTTTATCTAAAAAAAATAATTTTATTCTAAAAATCATCGACAAATAGAAATAGTTGCAAGAATAATAAAAACAAATGTTAATTATATTCAAAAAAGCCCTAAAAAAATAATTTCTTCATGAAAGAACAAAAAAAAAAATAAAATTGTGACATTCCTGAAAAATTAATATCCTTGCAAAAAAATCTATAAATTTATCTTTAATGCAATTGTTCATTAAAAAATTTAATTCCGTTACCAGAAATCATAAAATTTTATTATTTGTTGTGAACATTCATAAAAAAAATTCTATTAAATGCAAAAATCCCTGAAAAATTGGTTTATCTAAACAAAATAATTTTATTCTAAAAATCCTTGACAAATAAATATGGTTGCAAGAATAATAAAAACAAATGTCAATTATATTCTAAAAAAACCCTAAAAAAATAATTTGTTCCTGAAAGAAACAAAAAAAAGTAATAAAATTGTGACATTCCTGAAAAATTAATATCCTTGCAAAAAAATCTACAAATTTATCTTTAATGCAATTGTTCATTAAAAAATTTAATTCTGTTACCAGAATTCGTGAAATTTTATTATTTGTTGTGAGAATTCATAAAAAAAAATCCTATTACATGCAAAATTCCCTGAAAAATTGGTTTATCTAAAAAAAAAAAAATTTTATCCTAAAAATCATCGACAAATAGATATAATTACAAGAATAATAAAAAAAAATGTCAATTATTTTCTAAAAAAACACTAAAAAAAATAATTTGTTCCTGAAAGAAACAAAAAAAAAATAATAAAATTGTGACATTCCTGAAAAATTTATATCTTTGCAAGAAGATCTATAAATTTATCTTTAATGCAATTGTTCATTAAAAAATTTAATTCTGTTACCAGAATTCATGAAATTTTATTATTTGTTGTGAGAATTCATAAAAAAAATCCTATTAAATGCAAAATTTCCTGAAAAATTGGTTTATCTAAAAAAAATAATTTTATTCTAAAAATCCTTGACAAATAGATATAGTTGCAAGAATAATAAAAACAAATGTCATTTACATTCTAAAAAACCCTAAAAAAAAAATAATTTGTTCCTGAAAGAAACAAAAAAAAAATAATAAAATTGTGACATTCCTGAAAAATTAATATCCTTGCAAAAAAATCTACAAATTTATCTTTAATGCAATTGTTGATTAAAAAATTTAATTCTGTTACCAGAATTCATGAAATTTTATTATTTGTTGTGAGAATTCATAAAAAAAATCCTATTAAATGCAAAATTCCCTGAAAAATTGGTTTATCTAAAAAAAATAATTTTATTCTAAAAATCCTTGACAAACAGATATAGTTTCAAGAATAATAAAAAAAAATATCAATTATATTTAAAAAAAAAACCCTAAAAAAATAATTTGTTCCTGAAAGAAACAAAAAAAAATAATAAAATTGTGACATTCCTGAAAAATTAATATCCTTGCAAATAAATCTACAAATTTATATTTAATGCAATTGTTCACTAAAAAATTTAATTCCGTTACCAGAATTCGTACAATTTTATTACTGGTTGCGAGAATTCATAAAAAAATTCTATTAAATGCAAAAATCCCTGAAAAATTGGTTTATATAAAAAAATAATTTTATTCTAAAAATCCTTAAGAAACAGATATAGTTGCAAGAATAATAAAAACAAATGTCAATTATATTCTAAAAAAACCCTAAAAAAATAATTTGTTCCTGAAAGAAACAAAAAAAATAATAAAATTGTGACATTAATGAAAAATTAATATCCTTGCAAAAAATTCTAAAAATCTATCTTTAATGCAATTGTTCATTAGAAAATTTAATTCCGTTAAAAGAATTCGTAAAATTTTATTATTTGTTGCGAACATTCATAAAATTCTATTAAATGCAAAAATCCTTGACAAATAGATATGGTTGCAATAATAATAAAAACAAATGTCAATTATATTCTAAAAAAACCCTAAAAAAATAATTTGTTCCTGAAAAAAACAAAAAAAAATAATCAAATTGTAACATTCCTGAAAAATTAATATCGTTGCAAAAAATTCTAAAAATCTATCTTTAATGCAATTGTTCATTAGAAAATTTAATTCCGTTATCAGAATTCGTAAAATTTTATTATTTGTTGCGAACATTCATAAAAAAAATTCTATTAAATGCAAAAATCCCTGAAAAATTTATGTAAAAAAATTTATTTATATAAAAAAAAATAATTTGTTCCTGAAAGAAACAAAAAAAAATTAAATTGAAACATTCCTGAAAAATTAATATCATTGCAAAAAATCCTATTAAATTCAAAATTCCCTGAAAAATTGATTTATGTAAAAAAATTAATGTATTTCTATATTTTTTGACAAATAGATCTGGTTGCAAGAATAATAAAAACAAATGTTAATTATATTCAAGTCTCACATTTTTTATTTCCTTGCAATCTTCTAAACATTAAAAAAAAAATCGATCAAGGACTTTTTTGTTTATCCTCATGTTGCAATTTTTTAAATTTTTCTACATTTTTTTAATACATGTAATAAATTTAATTGTTTTGAATACATTATAGCATTTGGATTTCAATTCTCTTCAAAAGAAAAGACTTTCAATGCCCGATACCGTTAACGATGAAGAATTAATAGAAATGGCAACAGAAGCTTTTGTCAAAGAATTGGGATTAGACGATTTAAACGTTTTAAAAGGAAAAGTAGAAATTAGAGAGGTAACAGCAGGCACTTACTTGATGAAAGAAGATTCTAATAAGGTAATACGATAAAAATAAATCAAACACTCCAAAATTTGTTTACTGTAACAAATTATAAATAATTATGTGTAATTTTAATGTAAAAAGTAAGATAAACGGATTTTTTATGAGTACTTTTATATTTATATTTAGAATGCCAGAACAACATGTTTAAAACTATTGCTTAGCTTTTATCCAATTTTTTTAGATAGTTGTATGGACAAAAACGTATCTAGTACTTATATTCTAATCCCGTTTTATTTTTATTTAGGAGAAACCCCAAGCCGAGAGTATCTTCGTACTTGGTAATAATGCACAGGCAAAATAAAACAAATTAATTCTAATTGTCTTCAATATTTATTTTAAAAATATTTTAGGATGCTGCGTTGGTTTACGTCATATCTGGTGCTTTAATAGTGTCGCAGAGAGTTAGCGAAGGAGATGATGAAGTGCATATGTTTACTGCTCATCCTGGGGAAATTGTTGGTGGATTGGCTGTTTTGACAGGAGAACCCAGTTTTTTTACTATTAGATCCAAGCATTTCACGAGGATTGCTTTGATTTCGAAAAACACTTTTTACGCGTAAGTTTATCTTTTAGTTGTGAAACAAAATACAATTTTGAGAAATTTTTTAATATATATTGTTATTTACACTATCTCAATTTTGCGTTGGGTTCTGTAGAAAAATAATAAACATTACAAAATTTCGACTCCAATCCATCCTTGTTTTTTTCGCTATTTTTCATACCAAACCCCTTCCGGCGAGAATTTATTAAATTTAGAGAAACGAATATTTTTAAGTCGAGACGAACTTTGGCCATTTTTATTCGTTTACATTATCATAAATTCGTAGCTTTACCTTCGAGAGACACATAAAATTTTATTTATAAACTTTGACAGTTTGCGCTTATCCGGCTCCTACGATTTCTGTAGAGCATCGAAATTAGTTACTTTGCGACCCCTAGGCCACCCCTTATTGTTCTTTTCTTTCATTTAAATATTGATAGCGCGAAAGTAATACATCACGATAGAATATTTCTAACCAAAAAGTTATCTAAAAAAACATACATGAAGCATCGTTACCCATTTCAAATTTGTTTATATTAAACTCTAATGAAATAATTTTACTTAAGTCTTGCACTCCTTCTATATAAACTTTAACTATGCAAAATCTCAAACTCATCTGTTCGCGTAATACGTTTAAAAAAGGGTCTGAAGGTTTCTCTTTACGTATTAATATATAGACAATCGGGGGAAAGCGGCTTGAGCTGAAATATTTCACAAAGTTGTTGTCCGTCGACATCAGTTTTACGATAAATTTAAAAAATTGACCCCCTTTTAGCTCATGTCTTTCACACTGTTGCCGTCCATGGGCGATATTTATACAGGGTGTTTCATTGGGAAACGGGCATACGTTAACTGCAGATAGGGAGCACCTAGATGATTTTAAATAACTACCGTGATGGGTCTAGCGGTCTTTATAACCGAGATACAGGATGTTTTATCTATTTTGTCTATTTCTTGAATGGACTATAACTTACTATCCACTCTGTATATATTTTTTTATATTTGGGCTACACATTCTTCATAAGTTGCCAAATCGATTGAGACATTCATAAAAAACAAAATCTAGGTCCGACTTCACAAAAAATGTACAAATTTGGTCATCCCCAAAACAACACCCTGTATTCCTGAATTTAAAATGTTTGTTTCCATAAGCTTTTGGAGTTTGCGCATAATTTTGGGAAGTGAAAATGAAATCTACTGGATTGTTTACATTTTGTTTCATTTTATTGACAATTATCTTATCTTAAATAGCAAATATTGTGCAATTAGTATTAATTCATGATTTTTAGCTTACTACAAATTGAAATGGATTAAACGTTACAAACATGTAGGTAATACTATTTCAAACACCCTGTATCAAATAGTCCGTAACCTATTAACATAACGGTAAAATGCAATTTAACACAAGCTACTTAAAAAAAAACACCAAAAAACAATGAAACTCCGGACTTTTTTATACCGGAATTTTTGAAATCTTACATGTTTGTATCGTTTAATCCACTGCAAATTGTAGCAAGCTAAAATATAATGAATTAATAGTGATTTCTTAAGCCAAAATATCATGAATTAATACTGATTTCTTAAGCTAAAATATCATAAATTAATACTGATTTCTTAAGCTAAAATATCATGAATTAATACTGATTTGATAAGCTAAAATATCATGAATTAATACTGATTTCTTAAGCTAAAATATTATGAATTTATACTGATTTGATAAGCAAAAATATAATGAATTAATACTGATTTCTGAATATTTTCTATTTAAGATAAGTTAATTTACATTTAAATAAAACAAAATGTAAACAATCCGATGTATTCCATGTTGAATTCCCAAAAATTCTAATAAATAAGCAATTTGAATATAAAATTGAAGTAGTAAACCACTCCAAAATCTTATCTTTAGATTCAGTTTTTTGCGCTCTTTTTGAATATGGAAACAAACATTTTAAATTCAGGAATACGTTCTTTTGGGGATGACCAAAGTACACTTTTTTTGAAGTCTGACCAGGATTTTGTTTTTTATGAATATATTAATGGATTTGGCAACTTGTAAAGAATGTGTAGCCCAAAAATAAAAAAAATATGCAGAGTGGATCGAAAGTTATAGGCTTTTAAAGAAATAGACAAAATAGATGAAACACCCTGTATCTCGCTTATAAAGACCGCTAGACCCATCATATAGTAGTTATTAGGAATCACCTAGGTGCCTCCTATTTGCAGTTAACGTATGCCCGTTTCCCAATGAAACACCCTGTATATACACGAAAGAAAGCGGCCTGAGCTGAGAAATTTCACAGGGCTATAAAAAAATATAAATTTTATGTTTATCCTTATATTTTGCCTCTTGTTTTTTTTTATTTGCTTTTAAACCCGGATCTAAATTCTATTATTTTTTAAAGCCAAATCTCTTCCTACTTTCTTCTATTTATTGCTTCTCGAATACTTTTATATAATTTCTCCCAGTAATATTCTTGACTTAAATTTCTCTTCTATAGAATATTCTTTATATGTTTTTACTCCTTTACCTTTATTAAATAATATATGGATTAACGCTTTTATATTATTTTTCACATTAAAAATCTATGTAATTCATATAGTAATATTAAAACATCTAAAACTACAAAATTCCTTTAGTCTGACAATTTGAAAAAAATATTACACCTCAAAATTGACCTTTTGTTTATTATTTTTCTTGTCTTTTCAATTTTTTTACCACTTTGATTACTTAAATTTAATATATTATGATTCCAAAATTTCAATTTTGTTGTATTATCTTTCATTGTTTTAACAAATTTTAAGATTCTTATTTAACTTATTTAAAAACTCATACAAAGTGTATCATTACAATATTTATACAGAATATGTATTTTTTTCAGTTTAATGAAAGAACAACCTAAAATAGTTTTGTACATAGCACACATAGTTGTTCGGAGATTATCTCCTTTTGTAAGGCAAGTAGATTTTGCTTTAGATTGGATTTTTATGGAATCGGGTAGAGCCATCTATAGACAAGATGACGAAAGTGATTCCACATACATAGTATTGTCTGGTCGATTGCGTTCTGTGATAACTCATAAAAATGGTAAAAAGGAAGTAGTTGCTGAATATGGTAAAGGAGATTTAATCGGTGTGGTAAGATAATTGAAATGCCGCTTTGGTAGGAAATTATTAAATTTTATTTAGGTGGAGATGGTTACTCAAACGAAACGAAGCACAACTGTTATTGCTGTACGAGATTCGGAATTAGCTAAATTGCCTGAAGGTTTATTTAATGCAATCAAATTAAGATACCCGATAGTTGTTACCAGACTGATTAAATTATTAGGACATAGAATCTTAGGTATGGTTCTTATTAATAATTCATAAAAAACTAACAAGTTATGTTAATGATTCTTTAATATGTTGTAGGTACTTGGAAAACACCTACTTTAAGTACCCCTAGGACTACTGCAGCCGTAGATACGCGACCATCAACTTTAAATTTTTCTACGGTTGCTATTGTCGCTGCTTCTGATGATGTTCCTTTGACTGCTTTCACTTACGAACTTTATCACTGTTTAAGTGCAATTGGTGAGTAAATTAAAAAAAGAAGAAATTTAAATACTAATCCAAATAAATATGGTTCAAAATTAATATTTAGCTCAAGTCCGAAATCTTTCTTGAACACAAAAATAATGTACCACAATATAATTTAATTTTCAAAACTGAGGTTGGAGGCAAATAGTTTCAGCTAAAAAGCCACCTTCAGGCCTATATTATAATACCTTTTCACCATTTATACAGGGTGTTCCAACATTAAATGTACATATGTTACATGCAGATAGGGGGCACCAAAGCGAATCTAAAAACCCTACTGAAGGTTGGTACAATGTCATTTTTTACTGAGATACAGGGTGTTTAATGAATTTTTGCCAAAATTTCTTTCGCCCATGTTTCTGAAATCACCTTGTGTATTTTATTCATATTTGGCACTTATGTTTTACTAATTTTACTTGAAACAACAAACATATAATGAATAAATTAATTCCAGGTACGTACTCAAAAAATCATTCTATTTTATTTGTGTCAAACAACACCCTGTATATCAAAATTTTTAAAAACGATTAAAAGAATCGAAAAGCTCATGAAAAACTGAGTCTTTTTGCAAATTTTTAAGAATGCCAAATGCCACACTCTTAATACTTGACATAGATAGCAAAGTAAAATTATATGCTGATGACACTGTTGCCATATTTAGTGGATATGATTAGGAAGTTACTAAGGGTAAAGGGGGTAATTACCCCAGAATACCAAAAATCATATTTGTCCAAAAGTTTGATTACCTCCGCCCTCAGGAATAAATTACCCCCCCCTCAGGGAAAAGAGGGTTTCATCGCGAGGGTTAGGAGAAAATAATCAATGAGATAATCACTCTCGCGAAAGTAAGGAAAAAAACAACAAAATAAATAAGATACAAAAAAAAGAGACATATTTTTTAACGAACTACTATTTTTCTAGATTTTGGAAACATGCAGATTTCCCACTTTTAGTATGTATTGTAAACTACATTCAGTATTTATTATTTTAGGTTCAACTCTTAGACTGAATTCAGATGTAGTACGAAAGACACTAGGAAGTACGATTATGGATCCCAATAACGAGTATCGGTTGTCCTCATGGTTAGCACAGCAAGAAGATCAACACAGAATTTCTCTTTATCAATGTGAACTCACAGTTAGTGCTTGGACGCAGAGATGCATTAGGCAGGCTGATTGTATTCTCATTGTGGGACTTGGAGATAATCACCCATCTTTAGGTATTTTTTTATTTATCATCATTTGCCCTCTTTACATTTATTTGTTAAAATATTTAATAAAAAATGATTTGACAACACCATTTAGAATTTAGTGCTACTGCATTTTTTTCTATGAAAGTATACACTGTGTATTAAAAAGGCAATTCAATTTGGATCAAATAGAATTATTTTATTAAATTCTTTCTGTTCTAGGTAAAGTAGAAAAGGAAATTGAAAGGTTGGCTATCAGAACTCAAAAAGAGTTAGTACTTTTACATAGGGAAGATGGAAAACCTCAAAATACAATAGCATGGTTAAATATGCGTTCATGGGTATCATCACATCATCATATTTTATGTCAAAATAGGATGTTTGCTAGGAAATCTATTTATAAAATTGTAAGTACACAATAAGTGTAAGTACCTTAATACAAATAATGTTAAACGGAGAATAAGTATGACCAGTCAGTGTTTTTTTGTTTTATAGAATGAATTATACTCAAAAATATGTACAACAGTACCAAATGTGCACTCTGATTTTTCTCGGTTGGCCAGATGGGTCACTGGAAAATCTGTCGGTTTAGTATTAGGAGGTGGAGGAGCCCGGGGATCAGCGCATATTGGAATGATCAAAGCCATACTGGTAAATACAATGAAATATAATCAATTTTTTTCTTTTTGACACTATCTGTTTTTTTAGGAGGCAGGAATTCCTATTGATATGGTGGGGGGAGTAAGTATAGGTGCGTTTATGGGTGCTTTATGGTGTAAGGAGAGAAACATAACAACTGTAATACAGAAAGCCAGGGAATGGTCAAAGGTAATAAATCTTGATATAATTTAATTAAAATAAATCATAGAAAATTGTTTAGGCAAATTAAATACCTTCAAACGGGGTAAAGTTGATCAAAAATAAAGGTTTAATTTAGCATAGCGCCTTAACGATTTAATTTTTTTTAAATGAAATTAAAATGACCTTAAACATTAAGCCATTTGATGATCCCATTATTATTTTTTTAAATTTTACCATTCAATTTGTATTATAAAAAATAGGAAATAATATAGAAAAATAAAGAAAAACATGGTAAATAGGGACAAATATGGAGAAAGTTTGGAAAATAGGAAAAAACATAATATAGGGAAAAATCGAGGAAAATAGGGAAAAAAATAGCGATTGTGAAAAATAGGGATAAACAGGAAAAAATACAGCAAAATATTGAAAAATATGAAAAAACATGAGGAAATAGAAAAAAAAACAATAAAAAAACAAGGAAAAAATATTATGAAAACGAGGATAAAAATGGAAGAAATAGGGAAAGAAATGGGGAAACTACTAAAAATTTGGGAAAAATAGGAAAAAATTGGACAAAACAAGGAAAAATAGGGAAATTCGGTAAAAATGGTGAATAATAGGGAATACGAAAAAATTGGGTGAAATTGTAAAAAATTGGGTAAAATAGGAAGAATTAGGATAGAAATAGGGAAAATGGAGAAAAATAGGGGGAAAATAGAGAAAATGGTGAAAAATAAATAAATAATATAAAATAAAGCAAATGAACAAACAATCCGCACTTTTTCAAAAATATAGCACCTTTAGACAGAATTGACATTGACGTCTAACTAATATAACTCGCACATGCGCGTACAAATTTCGGTCCATGCAATTACTGTAGCCTTCGCTTCTTTATCGATAGGTATTCTTTGGTATTATTAAATACTCCGCACTGGACCACTTTTACACTCTTACTGAACCGGTGGATAGCTGTTAACTAGATAACAACGCTACCCTTCCATTTTACGCGCTATTTTCTTCACAGGGGCGTACTTGATCAACTTTGCCCCGCAAGATCGAAATTACTCCTTTTCATTTTTGATAGCAGATCATAAACTCATTATATTTTATTTGTGATAGAAAATGACTCAGTGGTGGCGTCAAATCTTAGACTTAACTTATCCAATGACGTCGATGTTTAGTGGTAAAGATTTCAATCATACCATCCGTGGTACTTTTGGAGATACTTATATAGAAGATCTTTGGATACCGTATTTTACTGTCACAACCGACATTACAGCCTCTTGTATGAGGATACATACTCATGGTAAGTCAATTTTTTTTCTTTGTCACAATATTTTAGTTTGAATAAAAATAAATGAAATAAACTTTTAGTAAATAAAAATCAATGAATTTTTTAGTATAATTTTGCAAACATATAGTGAGAAATGCTAGGAGTAAATTATATATTCTAAAGTCATTTTCACCCTTCTTGAAATAATCTATAATTAATATTCGTTTCTCTCTGACACACATAAGCGTAATTCACTTGTACGACTGACGTTTGTTATGCTAAAGTGTGATAAACATAATCTTGCCATTTCATAGCATTGGTTTTGGCGTGACGTTTGTCGGTTATATATAACTGGGTCTTAATAAATGATAAATATCTGACAGTGACATCCGTCTAAAATAAATAAAAGTGATATCGAATACATTTAATTAGTGTTAAGGCGGCATTAGCAAATGGATAAGCATAGGGTAATTTTTGAACATATATGACGGACTATCCAGGCACTAAATTAAGAAAATGGAAAAAAAATGGAATTGTGAAAGTTTAACCTCAAGAGATATTTCATTTTTTGCTTTCATTTATAAGTCTTACTGTCAGTAGATAGAACGTCTTTTAACTTTAAAGATTCAATAACTAAAGGTGATGACGTTTAGAATAAAATTTAACAAGTTGATTTCTTGTACAATTGTCACAATCTAAACGTCATTGTCGTTAGTTACAGAATCGTTAAAGTTAAAGGACGTTCTATCTACTGACAATTATATATTCAAAAATTTATAATTTGAACCATAGAACATCACCAAAAATACATCAGAGACCTGTTATTCTGGCAATTTTACAGTTCACGTACTTTTTTATAGATGGCTCCACCTGCAAAATAATTATTTTGGGGTATATAATTCATGTCTTCGTAACGCAATGTTGCCGTCATATTTTTAAGTAGCAGAAAAGAGGAAATTCAATATTTTAATAGAAAATTTATGTCTTTGTTCCAATATTTTTAAAATGCTGCTAAAATTACTATTTTAGTATAATACCTAATGAAAAGTAGTTTTCTTTTAGAATTAAAATTATGGTGACTGGATTTCAAAGTTCGAAATTCGAGACATATTTTTTTTACAAATAAGAATTAAAACAGAAAAAAAAACAAAAAATTATAAAAATGGGAAAAAAGAAATCGCAAAAAAAAAAACAAAAACCTTTGGAAAAAATTGAGAGAGAAATAAGAAAATATTGCGAAAAAAATGAAGAAATCAAAAAAACGGAAAAACACGCTAAAAAACAGCTAAAAATCGCCAAAACAAAAAACAAAAAAAAATGCCTAAAAAAATGAAAGAAATCGAAAAATATCACAAAATAATCGCAAACAAAATCACAAAAAAATGACATAAAAACACAAATTATCACAAAAACCCAATGAAATAAAAAAAATTAGAAAACAAAAAAAGAAAAGAAAAACCGAATGAGAAAAAATAAATGAGGAGATTAGAAAAAAAACCCGAGAAAAATTAAAAGAATCGAAAAAATCGGAAAAAATAATAAAAAAAACTAAAAATATCACAAAAAATCGCAAAACAATGGGAAAAACCGCAACAAAACAAAAAAAATCAGAAAAAATCAAAAAAAGAAGAGAAAAAAATTAGAAAAATGAGAAAAATCGAAAAACATCGCAAAAACTAAAGATCAACCAAAAAACCGGAAACAACTGTAACCATAAAAAAATTAAAAAAATCGAAAAAATTGAAATAAATTGCAAAAAATTAGAAAAAGAAAAACAGAACAATGATGAAAAATTAGAAAAAATCACAAAAAAACAGAAAAAACAAAAAAGTAGCAAAAATCGAAAGAAAAATCACAAAAATAAGAAAAAAACAGGAAAAATAAAAAACCTCTATAAAACAATTTCAAATGATATATAAAAAAAATTCTAAATAAAAAATCGAAAAAATCACAAAAAAACAAAAAAGTAGAAAAAATCGAAAAACCACAAAGAACAGGAAAAACAGAAAATATGAAAAATCAGAAAAAACTAGAAAAAATAAAAAAACCTCTATAAAATATTTTCAAATGATATATAAAAAAAATTCTAAATAAAAAATCGAAAAAAATCACAAAAAAACAAAAAAGTAGAAAAAATCGAAAAAACCACAAAGAACAGGAAAAACAGAAAATATGAAAAATCAGAAAAAACTAGAAAAAATAAAAAAACTAAAATAATTTCAAATGATATATAAAAAAAATTCTACATAAAAAATCGAAAAAATCACAAAAAAACAAAAAAGTAGAAAAAATCGAAAAAACCACAAAGAACAGGAAAAACAGAAAATATGAAAAATCAGAAAAAACTAGAAAAAATAAAAAAACCTCTAAAATAATGTCAAATGATATATAAAAAAAATTCTAAATAAAAAATCGAAAAAATCACAAAAAAACAAAAAAGTAGAAAAAATCGAAAAAACCACAAAGAACAGGAAAAACAGAAAATATGGAAAATCAGAAAAAATTAAAAAACCTCTATAAAATAATTTCAAATGCTATATAAGAAAATTCTACATAAAAAATCAAAAAATCACAAAAAAACAAAAAAGTAGAAAAAATCAAAAAAAAACACAAAAAACAGAAAATTATAATACTGTTGAAATATTGACAATGTACATTTTACTAGAGTCGAATCAACTGTTATTCGAGACGCCAAAAAGCGTGAAAATGACTTTAATTCTACATATAATAATTTGTTTTTTTTTTTAATTTACTAAAAGTGTTCTTATTTATAATATTCATCGTTTTTATAATTTGACTTTTTGAACAAAAATTTAAATCAATTTCAACGACTATTTTCATACAATTATTAAACTGAAACCATTAACTAAAACTGCACATACATTTTAAAATCACCAAAATATATAAAAAGTACTAAAAAACAATGAATTTTATACATTTTCAGTATTTTTTTGTTTTTCTAGGCAAAGATATAGGTTTTAATTGTCAAATCTACTTTATAAAAATATCTATAGTGATGTATATTTGTAAAGTCTATTATTTTGAAGATTAGTTACAATACTCTCCCTTCACACTTATTCTACTTACTATTAGAGTAATAATTTACTTCACTTCTCACCATTATTATATCCTATACGTGGGCAACTATGTAAGTGTCATTACACCAATGGGAAGTATGCAAGAAATGAGAGGAAATAAGAGTATAGTTGAGGCAAACAATGTATGAATCAATTTAAAAACATAGCTCGTTTTTTTACCCGCTACTATTCAAATTTGAGATAGAAATGGGACGATAAATTATTATTTATTAATTATTGTTATAATCTTATCCTAATGACAATCAAATTATTTGGAATTTAAAAGCTGCTATTAGATCCATTTGTTCATTAAGAAAATATAAAATTGCTTTTTTAGATTCTCTCAAAATTCAAAATTTAGGAAAATGGTTAGAATTGAACAATATAATTATACCTACAGTCTTATTTTTGTTTAGAAAAACAAAATATTATTAAACACTTTTCCACAAAATTACTGGTACAAAATATATATAAATTGTTTGCATGTCGTCTTTAGTTTTTTAACAGCTTTTTAATTTTTGCGTTAATGTTTGTATATATGATTTTTTTTTTATTTAAGTTGCTCTTTATATTTATATGAATGTATCAATTGTGATTGGTTAACTTCTGTGTTAGCACTAATAAATTGCGTCACACGTCAAAAAATGTTTTAAGTGAGGTAAAAAAATTTGACATATCCCATATTACTCGTGTTCAAGTTTAAAATTTTTAATAAGTATTTTCGTGTATGAGAGAAGAAGTATTATTCTTTGTTTAATTTCATCAATCATTTACAACCAAATCAATTATTTTTTTTGTTTTCAAAGGAATAATATTTTTTGTAAAAAGTAGATTCTTATACACTCATCATTCTACCTTTACCTCGGGTCTCTCAATAAAAATGTTAGTACTATTTGACAAAGTTTGATTTCTTTACTTGCTTCTACAATATTAAATGTATTTCACAGTTTTCTTGTGAAATTTTCAGTAGTAATTACAAGAGAGTATGATTTTGAAAAATTTCAGGCAATTTAAAGAAAGATCCAAAAGGTTACCATAATCTCAAATGTGGTTGATGAAGGAATAAAAGTCTAGTACCAACCACAAAATTATTTAATGATACTGGCAACTAGTTTTGGACATACTAATGGCATTATCAGGCCTATAATACAAATGTTCAAAATGAGTTATATAAAAGGGGGATAACAATATAGTTGAGACTTATCAAAGAATTTTCACATTATTTAGGAAAATTAATATTATTAGTTGAATCGATATACTGGTTGTATCGTTTAAGTTGATAAGAAAAATTTTAACCTAAAAGAATGCAATCTTCCCTTTTTTTTATTTAGACTCTTATCTTAGAGGGGAATTCGTAGGCTGGAAGCTGAGTAAAAGGTTTATAAACAAAAAAATGTGAATTTAGTAGTGGGCGCCAGACATTTTGTTGAAAAAAAATGACAAACAATTATAAACCTTTTCCTCCTGAGCGAGAAAAAAATAAAATAAAATGAATTATAAAGAAAATTTAATAAAATTATGAATTTAAATTTAACTCGGTTAAAATAATTTTAAAGAGAAAAAATTTTATATCAATATCTGTGGGATATATCATTCCGAATTGAAACAGAATCACCTGTGGGTTATTGCAGTGAGAGGGTGGCCATCGCAATTGATCCTGAAGTAAGGTTTCAAAATTTGTCAGGCTTCTCAAATTATTGTTCCTAATAGGTAGCTCAAAAAAAGCTCCAATGGTTTGGTGACTCCAAAAAAAACGTAATATCGTAACGGTCAAAAACGTGATATCGTAACGGCCAAAAATGTGAGATCATGACTGCCAAAATCTTGAGGTCCTATCGGAACGGCCAAAAACCCATGTATCAATGGGTAGAATTTAAGGGCACAATTTTTTATAACGTAAAATTGCCAACTTTATTCTTCGGCAGTTCAAGGCATAAAAGGCCGAAATTTCTCAAATTCGTAAAATCGTCGTAGATCGCGGTTGTTAAACGACATGCTTAATTCATATGCACGATTGATTTTGAAGAAATATAACTGAGCATATGCGTATCATGAGAATTTTATTCCAAATAAAATAAGCGGTAAATTAAACCGTAACATGGTTACAATAAAAAAATCGCGCACTTAAATCTAGGTTTTTTTATAAACAGTGTTTATTTAAAATTTATTATGTGGTACAAAAAAAGAAAGGGGGTACATGATTGTAGTTAACAATTAAAAAATAAGGGAGGAAACAAACCGAGGTAAAACATGGTTGAGGTACATCGCAAAAGTTTAAAATTTCTTAACAATCCTGACAGGAAGTTGAAATTCGAAAATAGTTCAGGATCCCGACAAGAGTGTGAAGGATCAAACTTGGTGTAGGAAAAGCAGGATTACCATTAACAATAATCGGCGGACCTCGTAATAAAGCACCATGCACTTTTCTTACGGCCGATTTTTTTAAAATTTTGTACACAAATATCATATAGATCGTTTTTGCTCATTGCACCATGACTCTAAAACTACAGGGTGGTCCATAAAAATGACTTTCAATACATATGAATAAAAAAAATGTAGAAGATTGACAAAACGGCCAAAGATGCTATAAAACTATTAAAAACTGTGAAAAATTATATCTAGCTTAATAAAAGCTAAAAATTAAGATAAAACAAGCAAAAATACAGCTCAAAAACTATTAAAAATTGTAGAAACTACAGCAGGTTTTAAATAATTCTAAAAAATTGATGAAACAGGCTAAACTTAGCTAGAAACCATTAGAAACGTTGAGAAATCTAAGCTAGCCTAAATAATTGCAAAAAATGGCAAAAAATTCTAGAAAATTTACAAAACAGGCTAAACATGGCATACATTTTTTAAAAAAACTACAGCAGGTTTTACTAAATTGTAAAAAGTTGATAAAACAGGCCAAACTTACCTAGAAACTTTCTTAAAATAATATTTAAAAAAAAATATACTTACCCTACAGACAAATTGTTTGAAGAAGCAAAAGTATTAGATATAAAACAACTTTTCTATTGTAGCATTATAGTCAGACAGCACAAATATAAAAATAATCTAGTGTCAATAAATCATAATTACGAAACAAGACATAAAGAAGTTTCATCAAAGGTACCAAAACCCGAAAAAACGATTTATCAAAGATCGTATCAATATTTAGGTCCAAAACTTTACAGCTCAATACCGATTGAAATTAAACATTTTGATCTAAAACTATTTAAAAAGAAATTTTACAAATGGTTTTCACAAATCCCTCGGCTAGTAGCGCATGCATTTTTTGATATTATTATATAAGTAATTTATAATTTGATTATATTTGTGTTGAGCTCTCTATATTCGAATGTTATGTTATCTTCAAATCTTATGTTATGTTCTTGAAGTACAATCTTATGTTAGGTTATTTATGTTCCTACATTAAATCACGTCTATATTATGTTCCTAAAGTAAAATCCTATACATGTAATTGACGTTCTTTAGGTAAATTACATTTTTCATATTACACCCTTATATTATATTAAATTAAATTAATAAAAAAACAAATAATTTAATAAACAAATAGAACCCACTTTCAAGGCTTGGCCTTTAGTGGAAGAACCATAATTTATATATTTTATATATTGTATAAACCTTCCTTGTAATCCAATTAATGAATAAATTATATTATTATTAAAAAAAAAACCATTAGAAACGTTGGGAAACCCAAGCTAGCATAAATAATTGCTAAAAATGGCTAAAAATGGCTTAAAAATAGCTAAAAATGACTAAGAAATGACAATGAGTATCAGAAAAAAACGGACTTAAATAGCTTAAAACTATTAACTATTAGACATTCAAGATTTCGTTTATTTTGAGCATTTTGATCAATAATTTTTATTACATTGATTTTTTATTAACGTACAGGATGATAAATACTTATTATTATTTTTTTATTATTATGAAATATAGTAAACATTGAATTTCGTGCAAACATACATAGTTTTTCATGGCGGATGGATAATATTGGATATCTGACAATAGTTTTCAATTATAATCAAGTTTTCTTAATAACAATTGTCGCTATTTTCAAAAAAAACGTACTTTACTTTTGAGTAAAATTCATATTTTTTGACACACCTCGTATACGGCTTAAAAAAATTGATATCTGATGGTTGTAATTTTGGTTTTAGACCATGCACAACTTTTTATAAAGAATAACTTTTTTTCATAAAACTAAGAATAAAAAAGTTTCCCATATGATGCCGACTTAATTGGACACACTGTATATACGAAGTGTATAAAAAGAAACTTGAAAAACAAATAATTATAAAATTGGCTCTAGTGTGAATATTTAAAATGGGACGTAGAAGAAAAATCATGCGCAGAACCAAAGACAAAAAGAGCATTAGGGACTAACTTTAGTATTAATATTCGGATTTTGATGGGACAACCGGTATTATGTATAGAACACTTCATACATGTGTAAAGTTTAAGTCATGTGTTACGTCATAAAAAAGGTCATGGGTCTTAATAGTCCATTGGTCAATTTGTACTAAGTTAGCCTAGATTTGGTTTTTGAAATTTGGACGAATTTAAGAACGTAAAAAATACAGGGTGTTTGTATTTAAACGCTTCGTTGACTATATTTCATGTTTTAAAATGAGTATTTATGAATAGAAAATTACTAACTTAATTAGTAGAGTAAAACCACAGTTAATGTATTGAATGCCAATCTTTTGAGCCACCCTGTATTTTTAGAGTCATGGTGCAATGAGCAAAAATAATGTTTATGACTCGAGAAATATGTGTAACAACTTTTAAAAAAATCGGCCCGGGACCCAATAATAAGAAAAGTGCTTGATCCTTTTGAATAAATGTTTATAAACTAGAGATTTAAGGAAAATTTACAGCCATCAATTCACCGCCGAAAAAAATTAAATTTTTTTTTTAAATTTAGTAAAATAGTAACTTGAATACGCCGAAAAATTTAATACTTTCATCCCAAAACACCCTATACATTATGTAAAAAATTTTTTTAAATTTTGTTCGCAGTGTCGGTGTATCAAGTATTAAATTTTTCAGCGGTGAATTGATTAGGCAGTGAATTGCTGATGCGGAGAATTGATGGCGGTGAAATTACCGGACACCACATAAACTAGACAAAGCTCAACTATATCACTAAATAATTTTGTAGTACTAGACTTTGAATTTTATTCTTCAATTTAAAGAAAAACTTACAAATTCTGGATATTTTTTTTCGATATATTAAGATTATTTTTTTACATGTAATTTGCGATTACATTGATAACAATGGTATTTGTTAAAACTAGATCTCACGTCAATCAGCAGATAAATATTATATTCGCTGTAGTTACTACTTGTTTAATAAACGAAAATATTTAAATCTTTAAAAAATACCCACTTCAAACCCAGCAAAATGATACATAAAAAATGTGAAATATTTAAGGATTACTAGCTGAATACCCGTGCTACGGAGTTTCTTTAAGAGTACATAAACAACCGAGCTTTGCTTGTTTATTCCGATTTTTGCCTATTTTCCCAATTTAAACCCATTTTTATCTATTTTGTTCAATTTTCCCAATTTTTCTCTATTTTTCACTATTTTACGCTAAATCCAATTTTCCCTATTTTTCACTGTTATCCCATATTTTTCACTATTTTTCTCCACTTTCTCTATTTTTTGCGATTTTCCCATTTTTCTATTTCTTTCGATTTGTTCCTTTTTTCTATTGTTTTATCCCATTTTCTTTATTTTTGCTTATTTTTTCTATATTATTTATACCATTTTTCCCCATTTATTCCTATTATTTTCTATTATTTAATATTTTTATCTGTTTTTTTAATTTTTATATATTTTTCACCATTATTTCTTTTTTCCTATTTTTGCCAATTTTTTTACCTTATTTTTTCCTATTTTTTTATATTTTTCCCCATTTTTCTCTAATAATAATAATAATAATAATTATAATACTCGCCCTACATTTTACCCCCTTACGAGTGAACACCAAAAAGCCAATGGCTTGTGCGGGGAATTATTATTATTTGCCGTGGCGCTCCGGCGCGACTTACTGATGATTGATGGCGCCATTTGGCTATAGGTGTAGGAAAACCCTTAAAACCTCACCACCATCAATTTCGCTATTTTTCCCATTTCCCACAATTTTTCTTGTTTTTCATTATTTTTTCTGTTTTTCTCTGCCTGTCCGTATTTGTCCCTATTATTATCTATTTTTTGATGTTTTTACCATTTTCTCATATATTTCTCTATTTTTCTGTATTTATCTCTATTTTCTATTTTATATCTTTCTCTGATTTTTTCCTATTTTTCCCTTTTTTCCACGTTTTTTCCTATTTTTCGCAAATTATACAATTTTTCCCATGTCTTTTCTAGTTTTCGCTGTTTTTTCCCAATTTTCCAAAATTTTCGATATTATTTCCCTATTTCTTCGTATTTTTCATTATTGTTTCCTGTTTTTTCTTAATTTTCCCAATATTGCCCTATTTTTTACTATTTTTCCATGTTTCCATATTTATTCTCTAATTTTCCTATTTTTCCATGTTTCTTCCTATTTTTTATTACTTTTCCAATTTTTCCCCACTTTTCAATATTATTCCCAAAATTCCCTATTGCTTATTTTTGCCCAATTTTCCCTAGTTTTTCCCTGATTTTCACTTTTTTGTTTGCAAATCTCTCTATTTTTCATAATTTTGCCCTATTTCTTTGTCTTTTTCCATCTTTTCCAATTTTTCACCATTTCTCTCTTTTTTTCCATATTCTCCCGTTTTCCCTATTTTCCTATTACTTTCTATTTTTTTCTGTTTTTAATTAATTTTTTCTTTTTTTTTACTTATTTTTCCTTACTTGTCCTTACTTGTAGTTATTTTTCCATATTTTGTCCCACTTTCCTCATTTTTTTCTTTTTTCGCTACTGTTTCCCAATTTTAAACTATTTTTCCCTATTTTTTCCAAATTTCCCATTTTTTCAATATCGTTCCTATTTTGCTCACTTTTTCTTATTTTTTCTTATTTTTTCCCATCTTTTCCCATTTCTTCAATTTTCTTACTATTTTCATTAAATTTTTTATTATTTTCTTCCAATTTTTTATCCATTTTCTTACTGATTTGTTTTCCCATTTTTCTATTTGCCCTAATTGTTCCTGTTTTTCCAATTTTTCACTATATTTCCCTGTTTTCTCTATTGTTTCCACATTTTTCCAGTTTTTTTGTTTTTCATTATTTTCCTATTTTTCCTTAATTTTCCCAATTTTTCCCTACTCCCATTACCCGCTCGAGTAAGTGCGCCAACATATAGATATATTTTTTCCACAAGCGTGCGGAAAGTTACAACTTTCCGCACTGATTTTATAAATGCTAAAATGATTAAAAATTAATTCTTGCTTGGTTACTATGATTACTTTCAGCCTAATGTTTTATTTATTAAGAAGCACTAAGAAAATTTTTGTTTAATGACAAAGAAATATTTTTGCTAAATATTTTTTTTAATTCTAGGCGCTTGTAGAAAAAATATTGTTCCTAACACTTGCGTAAAGTATCTTTTCCCCACTTAATTGCATGCGGAAAAGTATAACTTTCCGCAGTTGTTAGGAAAATAACTATATTCTATGTAAGCCATCGGTTTTCACCATTTTCTATCTCTTAAAATCAAAATTTCACAAAATCCTTTCATGTCTCTGGGTTCAGTAGATTTTGCTGTGCGTTGATTTTATGTCAGTTAGTCAGTCAATCAGTCAGGACTTCGCCGCTTATATTTACATGGTGTATTCCGAACACCAACTTTAGGAGAATAGGTTGGAAGAAATAAGCAACTTTATTAATAATACTCCAAATACTACAACTGAAGAAACCACAAAGACATTGGGAATACATAAATAAAGTTAATCATTATAAAATAATTGCTGAGAATTATTTAAAAAGAAGAAATAAAGGAAATAAGAAAAATGTAAAATTGAAAATGAAAAGAAGAATTTATTGACTATTGTAAAATTAATGGGACATGTCAAAATCTTTTGAGTCACCGGCATTTTGTACAGGAGATAGTGACGTATATCAAAATATTGCTTATTTTCAAGACACCTGCCAAAATATTTCAGTTAAAAAATTAAAGCGTTTGATTGTTTTTTCATATTAAAATATTTACTTTAGTCGCGCAACATCTATAAAGGTTAATGGGTATGTATGTAGTAGTTGTAGATATATTATTATTTAGAATGAAGAAAATATTTTCATATTGTTATCAAATTATATCAATTCAACTAAAAATCATATCATACCTATATTTTTCGCTTGTGCTAGATACATTTATATACAGCATGTCTATTTCGTAGGTTATTATTAATTAAACAACAAAAAAATGGTGGTGGTTAAAATAATTTCTGGTTTTTTTTTTCTGTGTACACACACCTATAAATAATACTAGGTGTATTATGAAATTTGAACATATCGAGTGAAAACCTGATAAGTCGATCAACATTGAAAAATGAGATTTTAATAACAACAAAATTAATTTTGGTGCCCTCTGTATTGATCCAGTCCAATTTGTGAAATTCCGTCTCTAAATGAGTTAAATAAAATTTCCAAACACCGATTTCTGGTAAAATTATAGGCAAATTCAATTTTTTTTAAAGTTCAGTTTTATTGTTTTAAGGCAAATTACATTTGTATACAATCATCAGTTTATAACACTAATAATTATACAACAAGCCGTTAATTAAGGATAAAACAAATTAAAATATAAAGTTACAATACTACAAATACATACAGTGGGTGAGGTGGAGGGGGGGGGGTCAATGTGGCTCAACGAGTGTACAGCTCTATGGGACCCCGAACTTGACCATTTGTCCAAATTTTAGGGCGATCGGATGAATATTTTTTGAATTACATTAGGATAGAGGAAATCCCCAAGTGGGCCCAGAAGACCTCGCTTCGAAATCACCATTTCAAGGTCAAATATGTATTCTAAAATGGTTATTTTGCTATACGCAGTACTATTGGTTTATTGTTTTCGTATTCAGCTCATCAAAATACATAGGTATACCATTTTACATGTCAAAATTCCAAATAGAAAATTCAATCTTGAAATCACTATTTCAAGGTCAAATATGCTACCTAAAATTGTTACACTATATTCAGTATATTCAAAACATAATATTATTCCCAAAATTATTCAAAAATATTGTGATACTTGAGTGGTCGAAATGTGACACCAAAAATAGTTGGGGTATATAGAATAAATTTTGAAACTATGCATTCCGACAAAGTGCCACTGAAGATTCCTATAAGGATGAAACATGTATGGTAATGGTCAGAATGTATAGTTTCAAAAACTTATTCTATTTGTTGTTTTTGAAATATCTAGCTCTTTGCAACAATCCTCTAATACAGCTTTGTGCATTGATTTACTCAAAATTATAATTTTTGGTCGGGCAAAAAGCAGACATCCAGGTATAAAATACCTTAGAAATGATTTTTTTTAATTTACAAAAGTAACTTACCTCTTAAATCTTGAATAACTATTAGACCATAGTTGCATTAGTTGTAATTTAATCAATATAGGTGTGATCTAAGAAAAAACTCCAATACTTCATTTCAGTGTCTACATAATTTTACCATACATAGGCACAAACATAACTCTAACCTTTGTTTAAAAAATGTATGATTAAAAATAAAAAAAATCTTTAAACATCTGTATCTCTTTTAACTAAATTTTCTTACTTATCGGGTTTTCGCTTGTATCACTCGATATTCTAGTTTCATTAAGCAAACTTTTACAATTTTTTTTACATTTTTTAATTGGTTTGATGAAAATTTAGCTTATAGTCTAGTCAGTAAGCGCTTTTTGGGTCAAACTTTTTTCTCCGCCTCCGAAAAATATGAACGAAGTGTGATTCGAATCGGATTAGCGTGTAGAAAAAATTCAAAAACCGCTTGCAAAAATTGCAAAAGTTATAAACAATTAACCGAAAAAAAATGGGATTTGGTTTATTTCAAATGTCTCAAAAACAATTTGACATTTTTCAAATTTGAAAAAAGATTCAAAAAAAGAGGAAATTTCCCAAAAAGAAGTTGTATCTGTCGGAACTGTAGGACCAATATTTATAATTTCCCCAGAGAGTTGTTAATACTTTGGACCTTTAATGAATAAATATTATTTAATCTTATTAAATATGAAAGTTAAGAATTGAAAAAATTCATTCATCTACTGGATAGATTTATTAACAATAATCTGCGGTCAAAAAATTTTTATCGCGATTTATCTATTAATTATGTATTACTGAACATGAACATTGTAAGTGCGATAATTGTTAAATAACAAATCTGAAATTTTTTCCTTTTTGGGCTTGTTTTTGAAAGGTCTCAGGTTGGAAAAATTAAAAATTAATAAACTTGATTAATCATTGAAAAAAAATCTTTTTTTCATATTACTATTGATTCGTTTTTTTATTTTCTATTGTTTACAAAATTCTTTTAAACAAATGCGTTGTTATAAGATAATTTCAGATAGTTTCTGAGGAAATTGAGTTCTTTTAAAAAATGGTGAAAGCGCAACTTCTAAATAATTCGACAAAGAAGAAGTTAAAAAAGAAAGTAAAAAGAAACAGACAGCATCCCTTAATTCAAATTAACTATCTATTTATACTACAAATTTCAGTTGAATCGGAAAGAAAAAAATCTGACCCGAAAAAACCATGATTTTTTTATTTTTTATTTTTTTTTTACTGTGTTTTTATTATATGCTAAATTTTACCATTTTACCACATACTGTTAACATTGAATTTATCTCCAAGATGCCTTATTAAACCTGTTACTATTTCTACACTTAATTTACGACAAACTATAGTAAGTTTTAATAATATTTTATTTAAATCACACATCATTTGACAACCTTTGTAATTTTTAGCGCCTGATGATGGCGCCGAAACAATTTCTACGATCATTAAAAATTCATGTGGTAAGACTTTGATTTTGATTCTCTTTCTCCTATACTCACTTCACCACATTTGGGAAATGGATAACCTAGTTCATTTTAATATTTATACATTAAAGGTCCGAAGTGGGCGGCGCTTACGCAAGCCAGAGCCCTGTTTTCGTCCCAATTTTCAACTATCTGGGGAAATTATAAATATTGGTCCTACAGTTCCGAGAGGTATAACTTTTTTTTGGTAAATTTCCTCCTCTTTTTGAATCTTTTTTCAAATTTGAAAAATATCAAATAGTTTTTGAGATATTTGCAAAAAACCAAACCCCATTTTTTTTTCAGTTAATTGTTGATAACTTTTGCAATTTTGCAAGCGACTCTTGAATTTTTTCAAAAATCATCTACACTCTATTCCGAATCGAATCACACCTCGTTCACATTTTTCGGAGAAGGAGAAAAAAGTTTGACACAAAAAGCACTTGTTAACTAGAATCTATAGTACACGAATTTAATTTGCCTCCATGCAGTTTTAAGCCATTAAATGCTTTTTTCCATAAATACACTAATAATTTGGCATTAACATTTAAATTTTCTTAAATTTAAGTACATTTTATTTTTAGATTTGTTTGTTTTTTACAATACATCCATACCGTTAAAACCTTTAATTTATGGAATAATCTTAAACAACAAATAAAGAGTCATATTATATCAAGTAATTATATATATATTTCATTTCATAGGGGCAATTAATTTTTTTGTAATTTTCAGTAATTATTTACTCTAATTAAAAATCACCATATATGTATATATTTGCATGTTATGTAGGTACCTTAATATTTGCACGATTTGTTCTGTCAATGCATGTTTAACTCTGTATAAAACCTTTATACTATTTCTTCGTAAAACTGAATAAAGCCACACGCTTATTTTGACTACATATTAAATCATTAAACCTTTCCCAAAACAAAAGAAACACGATAAAATTTTTTCTAATATTTATGACTTGACACTAACGTGCTACACTATATGAAATTTCTTCATGACACAGACCTTATGTCACACTCTTGATAAATCTATTATGTAAATAAGAGCATGTAGTTTAGCCCAGCTATTTCGTAGGCTCACTATGGCGCTATGTACGTTCATCAATGTCCCTGTCTGGGTATATGCCGCCGCTGTGCGATCCTGTAGACGGACATCTACTCCTCGATGGAGGTTACACTAACAATCTACCAGGTAACTCTTTCTCTTTTTCCTTTTTCCATTAAATGTATATTAGCTAAATCTCGTAACTCACTACTTCGAGGGATCTGTGCTAAATTATAGGCCCGTTCGTTAAATAACAACTGTCAACTATCAATCAAGCATCTTCAATTTCATTATATTAATTTTAAGATGTTGTTTTGTTAGTAACGAACTGACTTTTTATATATTGCATGTTGGTGACTTGAATTGTACTGAGGTAAGTAAGTTGTTACATAACCTTTTCAATTGTATATCTAATACGAAGAGGTTACGTTACAAAAAATGTATAAAGTATTTTTAAACAAATTGGAGGAAAATATGGAAGGTAACCAATCACAATGGAATTGGAAGAGAAGCGTGAAAGTATTTATTTTTTGATTTATTGGAAATGTTTTTTTAGGTAATTTTGTTTTGGTTTCTGATAAAATGATAAATAATCTTCTGCAAAATTATTTTTTTATAACAGTTATTTATTGCTTAAAGATATATTCAAATATAATTTTTTATTTTATTGTTTTATCTGTAGGTACTATTTAATTTTTATAAATAATAAAGTTTTTTGAGTTAGGTACATTTTTTTAAGTTTCACTGAAATATGACAAAATGGTAAATATTTAATTTGTATTTCGCTTGACAAATAATTTTATTTTAACTAAATTAACCCTTTAACTGCGGATGCTGTATATAAATGGTTTGGAAAAACTATCCTGTGATGTGGGCATCGTAAATAGAAAATTTTGATACTTTGTCATTTCCCTCCAAATTTTTACAAAATTTTACATATTTTACAAATTTTTTTCGAAATTTTCGAATGTTTTTTGAAGCTTCTGACATTTTCAATTAATCAAATATTTTTACTTTTTGTTGATTTTTTTCGATGTATTTTAGAAATTTTTGAATTTTTGAAATTTTTTACTTTTGAAATTTTTTACTTTTGAAATTTTTTACTTTTGGAAATTTTTTAATTTTTCGAAAAAAATAATGCAAAATTTCAAATTTTGAAATTTTCGTTATATTTTAGAATTTTTCCAATTATTTTTAAATTTTTTTTGAAACTTGACATTTATGAAATATTTAAAATTCTGGAAATTTTTGAAATATTTTTAATTAATCGAGTAATTTCACGATAACTTTTTGTTATATTTTAGAAATTTTCAAATAATTTTTTAATGTTTTTTGAAACTTCTGACATTTTTGTAATATTTAAAATTCTGGAAATTTTTGAAATATTTTTAATTTTGTTGAATCTTTCGATATATTTTAGAAATTTTTGAATATTTTGACATTTTTTACTTTTTGAAATGTTTGAAATTTTTTTTAAAAAAAAAAGTGCAAAATTTCAAATTTTTGGTACATTTTAGAAATTTTCAAATAATGTTTTAATGTTTTTTTGAAACTTCTGACATTTTTGAAATATTTAAAATTCTGGAAATTTTTGAAATATTTTTAATTAATCGAATATTTTTACTTTTTGTTGAATCTTTCGATGTATTTTAGAAATTTTTGAATTTTTGAAATTTTTACTTTTGGAAATTTTTTAATTTTTCGAAAAAAATGCAAAATTTCAAATTTTGAAATTTTCGTTATATTTTAGAATTTTTCCAATTATTTTTAAATGTTTTTTGAAACTTTGACATTTTTGAAATATTTAAAATTCTGGAAATTTTTGAAAGATTTTTAATTAATCGAGTAATTTTACGTTAACTTTTTGTTATATTTTAGAAATTTTCAAATAATTTTTTAATGGTTTTTGAAACTAACATTTTTGAAATATTTAAAATTTTGCAAATTTTTGAAATATTTTTAATTAATCGAGTAATTTTACGTTAACTTTTTTTTGTTATATTTTAGAAATTTTCAAATAATTTTTTAATGTTTTTTGAAACTTTAACATTTTTGAAATATTTAAAATTCTGGAAATTTTTGAAATATTTTTAATTAATTGAATATTTTTACTTTTTGTTGAATCTTTCGATGTATTTTAGAAATTTTTGAATAATTGGAAATTTTTACTTTTTGAAATTTTTGAATTTTTCGAAAAAAATAATGCAAAATTTCAAATTTTGAAATTTTTGTTATATTTTAGAATTTTTCCAATTATATTCAAATGTTTTTTGAAACTTCTAACATTTTTGAAATATTTAAAATTCTGCAAATTTTTGAAATATTTTTAATAATTGAATATTTTTACTTTTTGTTGAATCTCGATATATTTTAGAAATTTTTGAATATTATTTTGAAATTTTTACTTTTTGAAATGTTTGAATTTTTTTTTTAAAAAAAGTGCAAAATTTCAAATTTTTGTTACATTTTAGAAATTTTCAAATAATGTTTTAATGTTTTTTTGAAACTTCTGACATTTTTGAAATATTTAAAATTCTGGAAATTTTTGAAATATTTTTAATTAATTGAATATTTTTACTTTTTGTTGAATCTTTCGATATATTTTAGAAATTTTTGAATATTTTGACATTTTTACTTTTTGAAATGTTTGAATTTTTTGAAAAAAAGTGCAAAATTTCAAATTTTGAAATTTTCGTTTTATTTTAGAATTTTTCCAATTATTTTTAAATGTTTTTTGAAACTTTGACATTTTTGAAATATTTAAATTTCTGGAAATTTTTGAAATATTTTTAATTAATTGAATATTTTTACTTCTTGTTGAATCTTTCGAAATATTTTAGAAATTTTTGAATATTTTGAAATTTTTACTTTTTGAAATGTTTGAATTTTTTTTTTAAAAAAGTGCAAAATTTCAAATTTTTGTTACATTTTAGAAATTTTCAAATAATTTTTTAATGTTTTTTGAAACTTCTGACATTTTTGAAATATTTTTAATTAATTGAATATTTTTACTTTTTGTTGAATCTCGATATATTTTAGAAATTTTTGAATATTATTTTGAAATTTTTACTTTTTGAAATGTTTGAATTTTTTTTTTAAAAAAAGTGCAAAATTTCAAATTTTTGTTACATTTTAGAAATTTTCAAATAATTTTTTAATGTTTTTTGAAACTTCTGACATTTTTGAAATATTTAAAATTCTGGAAATTTTTGAAATATTTTTAATTAATTGAATATTTTTACTTTTTGTTGAATCTTTCGATGTATTTTAGAAATTTTTGAATATTTTGAAATTTTTACTTTTTGAATTTTTCGAAAAAAATAATGCAAAATTTCAAATTTTGAAATTTTTATATTTTAGAATTTTTCCAATTATTTTTAAATGTTTTAGAAACTTCTGACATTTTTGAAATATTTAAAATTCTGAAAATTTTTGAAATATTTTTAATAATTGAATATTTTTACTTTTTGTTGAATCTCGATATATTTTAGAAATTTTTGAATATTATTTTGAAATTTTTACTTTTTGAAATGTTTGAATTTTTTTTTTAAAAAAAGTGCAAAATTTCAAATTTTTGTTACATTTTAGAAATTTTCAAATAATGTTTTAATGTTTTTTTGAAACTTCTGACATTTTTGAAATATTTAAAATTCTGGAAATTTTTGAAATATTTTTAATTAATTGAATATTTTTACTTTTTGTTGAATCTTTCGATATATTTTAGAAATTTTTGAATATTTTGACATTTTTACTTTTTGAAATGTTTGAATTTTTTGAAAAAAAGTGCAAAATTTCAAATTTTGAAATTTTCGTTTTATTTTAGAATTTTTCCAATTATTTTTAAATGTTTTTTGAAACTTTGACATTTTTGAAATATTTAAATTTCTGGAAATTTTTGAAATATTTTTAATTAATTGAATATTTTTACTTCTTGTTGAATCTTTCGAAATATTTTAGAAATTTTTGAATATTTTGAAATTTTTACTTTTTGAAATGTTTGAATTTTTTTTTTAAAAAAGTGCAAAATTTCAAATTTTTGTTACATTTTAGAAATTTTCAAATAATTTTTTAATGTTTTTTGAAACTTCTGACATTTTTGAAATATTTTTAATTAATTGAATATTTTTACTTTTTGTTGAATCTCGATATATTTTAGAAATTTTTGAATATTATTTTGAAATTTTTACTTTTTGAAATGTTTGAATTTTTTTTTTAAAAAAAGTGCAAAATTTCAAATTTTTGTTACATTTTAGAAATTTTCAAATAATTTTTTAATGTTTTTTGAAACTTCTGACATTTTTGAAATATTTAAAATTCTGGAAATTTTTGAAATATTTTTAATTAATTGAATATTTTTACTTTTTGTTGAATCTTTCGATGTATTTTAGAAATTTTTGAATATTTTGAAATTTTTACTTTTTGAATTTTTCGAAAAAAATAATGCAAAATTTCAAATTTTGAAATTTTTATATTTTAGAATTTTTCCAATTATTTTTAAATGTTTTTAGAAACTTCTGACATTTTTGAAATATTTAAAATTCTGAAAATTTTTGAAATATTTTTAATAATTGAATATTTTTACTTTTTGTTGAATCTTTCGATATATTTTAGAAATTTTTGAATATTTTGACATTTTTACTTTTTGAAATGTTTGATTTTTTTTTAAAAAAATTGCAAAATTTCAAATTTTTGAAATTTTTATTACATTTTAGAAATTTTCAAATAATTTTTTAATGTTTTTTGAAAATTCTGACATTTTTGAAATATTTAAAATTCTGGAAATATTTTTAATTAAAAGAATAATTTTACGTTTTTTGAATTTTTCGATACATTTTAGAAATATTTGAATATATTGACATTTTTATTTTTTAACTTTTTGAAATTTTCGATATGCTTTTAAAGTTATCGAAATTTTTGAACTCAGACATTTTTATTTTTTTTCTGAAATTTAGAATTTTTTTATATATTTTTTTGAAAGTTTTTGAATTTCTTCATACTACCTACTCAGTTTTGTTTTAAAATTTTTGAAAAATATTAAAAACAAGTTTATTGAAGTTTTATTTAAATTGACTGAAAATTCAACTAATACCAAAATATTTTAATGTATTTTTCAATATTTTTGCACTGTAAAATTTTACCCGCAGTTAAAGGGTTAAAGACACAAATATAAAATTACAACATCAACAGATTCTCTAAATCCTTGACTCTTGAGCAAACTACAAAAATGTATTTATAATTTAGTTTATAGTCAAAAAAAGCAGTAATAAAATACATAAACCAAGTAATGTAAAATTATCACTATATCAAAAGAAAGAAAATTTTTGCAGAGTTTAACTTCTGACCATTTTCTTTTTATTAAATAATATTTTGTTTAAATTGTATAAAAAATAGATCAAACAAAAGTGTCATTTATCATTAGAACATTAGATTATAAACTTAATCGACAGGTCAATTGTGGAGGTATGTAAGAGCGAGTATGTCGATTGTGGGCATCTTTCCTCCAATCTGTGATACAACAGACGGACATTTGATAGCTGACGGTTGTTATGTTAATAACGTACCAGGTAATTAATTTTTTTTTATATTTCATTAATTCTGTACTACTTAGTAAAAACTTCAAGGGTAACGTTATGTTTTTTTCTGTGCTACCCTGTATTTTCATTATTCCTCTTTTCAGAATATTATAATTTTAGACTCGCTTGATATCCCTTCTTAATTTCTCCCTCTTCTCTTGGTATGACTACAAAATGTCTTTCCCATGTTAACAATTCTCTCTTTCCCTCTTCAGTCAGAATAATTGACTTTTATATCGCTTGTGTCGCTTATTGAAGTTTTCTTTTCTTCCAATTTTTTTTTCTTTGGGACCGAACGCTTTTATTTATAACAATTCTTTTTTTGCATTTGGAAAAAGTTTTTCTTTGGAACGTGACATATTTTACTGCCGGATCCAGGAAATTGTAGAAGAAACTCGAAGACACATTTATTGCTAAATTTATTACTAAATCACTTTTACCACCAAATAAAACAGTAACATTTCACAATTTGTCGCCCAACGAATTTCTTTTTTTTTTAAGATTTAAGAAAATATTAAAAAATTTGTAAAGGGTCTCATTTTGTTTAGAATTGTTAAAGAGACATTCTTTTTTTTTCTTTTAGACTTATATTTACTATATTTACATTTTATTGGAGACCTTGATTCTATTCATTCACTGATAAATTTTGATAATTTGCTTTTAACTTTGGTTAATCTTCAACATTTGGAACTGCCTTTAAGTATAAATTTTGGTATCGGTTAGCGTTTTTTTTCTCTCTGAGATTTTTCGATTTACTGTTTAAAAAAAATTATAATTTTGTCTTTGAATTCAATTTAATTTATTTAATTTAACAAACATTGTGAAACGTTACTTTTTTATTTGGTGGTAAAAGTGATTTAGTAATAAATGTGATTTAAGCTCAATTCTTTTTATTAAAGGTTCGTTCCACGAATAAATATATCGAAAAGTAATATATAATATTAAAAAATAAAATTGGACTCCAGTCTAATTGATTTTTTGATGTATTTAGAAACAATTGACAAAAAAACTATGATATATTTCAAAATCCGTCCTTTCCTTCGTTTTGTTTTATTTTAGAAGAAAATTTAATAATCCTTCACAGACTTTTTCTTTTATTTCTTTGGAAAATGTGACTTAGCTTGGTTTTGGGCTTGTCTTCGAGTTTCTTCTAAAATTTCCTGGATCCGGTAGTAAAAGAAAACTTCTTTCGGTCCCAATGGAGAAAAAAAACTTGCTCGTTCCAAAAAAGACGTTCAGTCCCAAAAAAAAAATTTTCTGTCCAAAAAAGACGTTCAGTCCCAAAAAAAATGTACTGTCCAAAAAACCCCCATATAACGAGAACAAGAAAAGAAAACTTCAATAAGCTATATAAATGTCAATTATTTTGACTCGAGAGGAAAAGAGAGATAATTGTTAACATGGGAAAGACATTTTGTAGTCATACCAAGAGAAGATTGAGTTATTAAGAATGTATATCAAGCGAGTTTGAAATTAAAATATACTGAGCAGAGGAATAATGAAAATACAGAAAAAAATGGCACAGAAAAAAATTAATAATGATACCACTAGTTCTCAGATTTGACCTAATATTTTGTATTTTCAGTTCTAGTATTTACTTTCATTCACTCGATCTATTTGACAAAATCACTCGTGATTTTTTTAAAAGAACTCGTTAATTCTTTTAAAAAAATCCTATATGAAAGTAAATGTGAGAAAGAAACTACAAAATCTGAGTTCGAATGCTACTTAATAAGACAATTCCATGAATCAAGAAATATGTAATTTATAATATAATTTAAATAATGCGTGTAATTATTTCTTCTTCCGAAATATTGCCAAATCGAGAAATATTGTTTTTCAAATTTAATATAATTTAAAATTTACCTATCAGTAGATAGGACGTTCATTAACTTTAACGGTTCTGTAACTAATGACAATGACGTTTAGATTGTGACAAATGTACAAGAAATCAACTTGTAAAGTTTCATTCTAAACGTCATTGTCTTTACTTACTCAATCTTTAAATTTAATGGACGTTCTATCTACTGATAAAAGTTTTAAGCTTACAGGCCACAATAATAAATAACAAACACACATCGTTACCGTGGCAATGTGGTATTATCGATTTTTTATCCAGTTATAGTTTCTCTTCCTTCCTCATTGGCTAAATATCCAATAGCAAACTACGATTTTTGTATTAGTATATTCTGTGAGTCGGAAAAACCTTGAAAAGTGTAAATATTTCAGAGCCTAACGAGACTAATTCTACCCCCCTCCGTTTTGTTATTCTGGAGTTTTTAGGGCTGCTAAATACGAATCCGGTGTGAAAAAAAAATAAAATAGGAAAAAAAAAATATATTAAAGGGACAATTATGTATTGGGACACTAAATCAAATAATTTTTTTCTTTTATCAAATTAAATAGTCGCTGAAACACCCAGTACAAAAGTTACAAGAATTTAGGCCAAAGATTTTTGGAACAAAGTTTGCTAATAAAACTCATAATTTTTAAATCATATTAAATTGAATTTTGTCGCTTGTACACGTTTAGCAACTAAACAAAAATTTGGCCGAGCGTGCAAAGGTCACATTTTGCTGGCAGAACACAGCCAATGAAAAGACCGGTGGTAGCGCGAAAATCATTAAGAAAGATGGTACGCCACGGTCGTACTTTTGGTACGTTATCGCTGGGCGTCACCCTGGACGTCGCGACGGGGTCAGGAAAGACGCGGTAACAGAAAAAAAAGGCAGTGGTGATCAAGTCAGCGCCTTGACAACTTCTTAGGCCGTCGATATATGCCCAGTTCGAAGGCGGCGAATTTTGATTTTTTTTTTATTAGCCACGGATAAATAGCTAGAGTTCAGTTAAAATTTTGAGTGAGAAAATAAAAGTAAAAATTCTATCGGTCGAATTCTGCAGACACAGAAATTTTCAAAAAAAAAATTGAAGAAAGGATTAGGCGCGAGCATCAAGGGGTAAGCGAATTTTACTTTTACTAACCTTTAGTTAGACATTGGCATCATTTTGGTTTTTTTTTGTTTGTATGTTTACCTCAATAGAGGGAGAAATCTCTGGTTTCTGGCGTCTTTATTAAAAGGAAAAAAATGGGGGTAATTGCCTCCCTTAATCATAGTAAAAATAAGAGGCACTAAATTAGGTTGTTCACATTTTGTATTTTGTTTATTTTTTTTTTGTGCTATTTGGCAACCTACTATTTTACCATTTAATTTCTGGGAGTGTATAGCGGACTTAAGAGTCTGCTATTATTTTGTGAATTTTTTTTTTGGGGTTAAAGTTTTGTTTTTGTGTGTTAAAGTTATTTTTTCTGTTAAAAGATTTTTTTGATATATATTTTATATATAATATAATTTTGTAAACCAATTAAATTTTTCTTTGTCAAAAAAAATATTCGTCAATTTTTGTAGAGCGCATTTTGTTAATATTCATATTTTTTATTATTAGATGTTCTATTTTTTTAATAAACTACGCTTACTGTAAAATCTTAAGTAAAATTCTTAAAGAAGCAATTCTTTTATTTTACGCTAGTTCTGGCACAATACAAGTCATGAATAATATCTTGTCATAAAAAATTAATAATCAACAAAACATAAATAAATAATTAAATCATCATAGCCGATAAACAGTATTGCCGGCTTCTCAGATTTTTCTCATTAACAAACTTTTTCATTAAACACTTACAAGGGGGGTTGAAAGGAGAAACTATAAAGAAAGAGTTAGCGATTTAAAGAGATCAAAAAGTCAAATATTTAGTAAAATAAAGTGACACCCTCCCGAACTCCAAATCCTGTCTGTAAGGTAAAGACTCTTCAACACCGCGAGAGCACGAACTACCCTTTCGTCTGAAGAGTGGCCGTTCCATTCCAGAGAGTTCTGCGTGGAAGCGCATCCATCTTTTCTCTCCTAGGAGAGTGGTGACAGTAGCGCTGCCGTTACATTTTGTTATAGGTAAAGTTTAACGAAAAAAATATCAGCAACACGTTTTGTGGGTTATTACAAACTGGGAGGACGCAGGTTTTAGTCTCATATATCTCTGAAAGATTTACATGTTTGTTCGACTCACAGAATCCACTAATATGACAGGCATTCTTTACATATGTATGGAATTGTCATTATTATTTCTATAAATTAGTTTTGCTTAGTAGAACAGAATTGGTAACATGATGACGACATTATGCTAATATAATAGTTAAATAATAATATTTTGCTATACAACGCTACCAAATATAGTTTTATTACTTTATTTCTATTGTTACTCTTTTGATGTTTAAATTTTCACCTTTATTTCAATTTCTAGTTATCTGTTTTTCTTAGATATCTATTCAGATCCCCTATTTAAGTTATTAATACTCGAAATATTTAAAAACACCTCTGTAATTAATTATATGAAATTTCTTTAGCTGACGTAATGCGTAGTCTTGGAGCCAATCATATTTTAGCTGTAGACGTCGGATCTGTCGATGATCAAGATTTGACGAATTACGGAGACGATCTTTCCGGATGGTGGTTATTATGGAAGAGATGGAACCCTTTTACTCACCCTGTTAAAGTTCCAAACTTACCGGATATACAATCTCGATTGGCCTACGTCAGTTGTGTTAGACAATTAGAGGTTAGAACAAAGAAATTAATTTGTCTTGTACTTTATAAATTTTTTATTGTCAATATAGGAGGTAAAAAATAGCGACTATTGCGAATACATTCGTCCCCCAATCGACAGGTATAGAACGTTGCAGTTTAGTAGTTTTGATGAAATTAGAGAAGTAGGTTATCAACACGGAAAAGCGTATTTTGAGGGTCAAATGCGAGCAGGTAACTTACCAATATTCAAAGCATTCATGGAAGACCACAAAGCTGATCACACCATAGGAAATTATACCTTTACTGATCTAGCACAGATGGTCTGTAAAGTATCAAGGTAAGAACATTTTTTTTATTACACTATTTTGCTTTAATATGATTTTTTTTATAAGGCCTTACGAACAAGAGGACTCAACATCAAGTTCTTCTGATGAAGATGATGAAGGTAGAGATGGATACGCCTCAGAACCGACAGTGGGGATGTCAGATGTAAGTTAAACTAAATTTGATCAATAATCTTTTATTTAGTTTCTATAATTTTACTATAAAAATTAATTATTTCGTATTTTATTTAGTATAAATTGTAAAATAAGCTTATATTGTGTATATTTTCTTTTTTTAACAAATTTAATCATTCTATTTTCCCTTTGTAGATATATTTGCTTACTTTTTTTTAACATATACTAAGTTATTCTTTCTTTTATTGGATCCACAAAATTCTTCTTGTTGTGTTACAGGATTTTTTCTAAATTTTTGAAAAAGTAAAAAATGATGTCCATGGATGTTGGGTTCATTAATGATCCCAATACCAGAGAATTTTGAAAAAAAAATTGTATTTATTAAACTTAATCCCATTAGTCTACCACGATCTAAAAATAAAGTTATATTTAATATATTTTTTGCTTTTTCATCAAACTTTTTAACACTTTAACTGCCATGTGTATCTTGAGTAGCCTGGACTAGATCGCCACGTGTATATTCTGGTATACATCAATATTTTGGGTCTAGGACATCTGGACGTCGTCGTTTCGGCGTGGCCATTTATAGAGTATTGTAATTAATATTTTATACAGGGTGATTCATTGGGAAACGGACATACGTTAACTGTGGATGGGGGTCACCGAGGTGACTCTAAAAAACCTCTATTCAACTCTTTATAACCGAGATACAGGATGTTTTATCCATTTTGCCCATTTCTTTCCTTGCTCATAACATTTGAACCGCCCGGTAGATTTTTTTGATATTTTCAGAATCTACAGTATTTTTTCTTATTAGTTTCCAAATTTGAAAAATGAGTCTTAATAGGTTATTTTTTTATACAACTTTGAAGATGACTTTTGTTAGATTTTAGACGCATTTTAGACTTTGAACATTTCCGAAAATTTTTTTTTCTCAAAATATACCTACATCGTTATAATTATTACTGTTGAAAAGACAAATAAAAAAAATGATAATACAAGAATTTTGAAAAATGTAAAATTTGAGATTCGAATATTCCATTTTTTTTCGGTAATATCATATAGACATTTTATTTTAGTCTTCCTTTCGACACGAAAACAGTTTTATTATTTAATTATAATAAACCCAAATTTATGTCTTTTTCCTTTTATATATTGGCACCATTGTTTCGTCAATACACAAGTTTTCGTCTGGTAGCACAATCCTCTTAAAATTTTCTTGGGTTTAGTTTTGTGCAGTCGAGATAAATCGTTTTCTGCGAAATGTCTCATCCGTAGTAAAATTTCAAACCCATTTCTCCCAATAATCAGTCAGTTTAGGTTTTTTGTCCAAACCCATAAATATCAAAATTCCAAAAAAACTGTATATTTCTCAAACGTCAGTCTCCTTCCACTTATTTAGACTTGAAAATAGATCAATTGTTTCATTAGTAATACCTTTCACAATAATTTGATCTGCGTATATATTGTTTTGTTCGATAATCATGTGAAAAATTTCGTCATCCACGAAAAGTCGAAAGTAAGTGAATTCATCTTTATTTTTCAAATTTATAACCTCTTGTGTTAACCCTATACCTTCTCCGAAAATAAAATTTTGTTTATTGCCAACCACTATTCCCTAATCATTTTTAATATGACCGTTCTCATTGGCAGACAAATTTTCACTTTCTATTTCAGACTGAGACCCTGATGGAATCGAATCATCCAAAAAATATATATAAAAAAAATAGAAGGTACAGCAATTATTTTTACTAAACTAAATACCTCTAGATATTTTTTGTGCCCTTTGAGGTAAACTATATTTACATCATCGTTCTCGTTATCAGACAAATTTATACTTAACAAGTACCTACTTTGATTATATTTCCGATGTTGTTTAGCTGGTATTGCAGTACTACTTGCGCCATTGGATGTTTCCAAGTCATACTCAGGATCCCCTACGGGCTCAATTTCATATGGATCGTCTTCATTCATATCTGAAACTGCTTCCCATAGTCTTTGCAACCTAGCTTGATCTATTTCGTATGATCCCATTCAGAAATTATAATAAAAACTCAAGATACTTAAACTTTACTGCACCATATTCAAACAAAAATGACGATTATTCATATATTGGCAATATGGCTGCATACAAAAATAAGCCTGCCTAAACTATGTATATCGCCATATACACTTGGCGTAAAATATATTTTTTTCACTTTTACGCCACGTTTATATTTTTTATACACTAGCATAATAACAACAGAACTAAAATATATAAGAGGGTGTTAGATACTCTTCTTTTTAATTTGGCATGGCAGTTAAAGTGTTAATATTAAAACAAAATCCGCAATAAATAATTTCTTTACTTCCAGCTGAGTTCGTAATTGTTTGCTAAAATCGTTTTGTAATTTATTTTTGTTTAATAGTTTTCACGGCAACAAAGTTGGCATGGTTTTGGAAGTTCTTCGACACCTTGATTAACATTTTGTCATAGCCGATTTGGTAATTTTTTTTTGTATTTTAGTTTTCGCTTTTGCTTTTGATGCTTGCTCATAACTGCACAAATTTGCTTATTTTTCTGCATAGTTTGTTTGCTATATTTTTAAACTTCCAAAATAGCAGATCTGGTTAAAATGTGGTCAATTGGGTATTTTTAAATAGAACAGTTTTTAAAATTAAAATATTTTTTTACAAGTTCAAACATTTTTCAGAACAATATTTTAACAAGAAGAGCAGGAGGATCGCTGTCCTTGTCTGAGAACGACGAGTCGGACATTGATTTTGACGTTAACCAAAGAAATTTCGAAAAGGTGCCACATTAATATTATTTTAGTTAGGTGTAAATTTGTGTTCTGTAGGTTTCGTTGCTCTAAAATATATTCTACTAGATATTTTATGCCAATTTGTACATATTTTAGAAAAATATATCTAATATCTTTCTATATATTTTCTATGGAATAAACAATTATACAATTTATTGTTTTTTTCATTGATAATCCTTTATGCACAAAAAATTAAATCAGCAATAACGGGAAAAAGGAAGTACGCAGAAATGCTATCAGACAAATTGAGGAAATATCGGATAGTCAGGCCTATCGAAAGGGTGTTGAATGCGGTACAAAATATCGGCTCGGGGCTTATCCCGAGCCCAGCACAGCGGGGCAACTTATTATTTTGTACAAATAAAAATTGACTAAATTTTTCGGCAAACCCATTGATTCTGCTGAACATAATTCGGGTAATTTTTTGGTTTTTTTTTATATGCTATTTTGCATTCAATAAAGAACCTCAATCATTGAAGTCTTAAATAATTTGAAACGTCCCTTTTAACATACGTAATTGAAAAATCCATAAAAATGCTTGAAAAATTCCTAAATGATCCTTAAAAATATCTTGAAAGCCTTTGCAAAATCCCTTAAAAAGTACTTGAAAACTTTAAAATATCCTCAAAACATACATGAATAATCCTTGAAAAATGCTTTAAAAATCATTGATAACTCCTAAAAAAATTCTTTTAAAATTCTCTCTTTGAAAAGTCACTAAGAAATCCTTGACTACTCCTTACAACATCCTTAAAAAAATCGTTAAAATAATATTGAAGAATTCATGAAATATCTTGCTGAAGGAAAGAAGCTTAAAGAAATCTCTCAAAAATCATTGAAACTGTCTTGAAAAATCAGTAAAGAAACCTTAAAAGATCCTTTCAAGCATTTTGTTTCTTTGAACAATCTGAAAAATCATTGAAAAATTGTTTTAAATTTCTTCAAGTCTGTGAAAAGACTCTTTGAAAAATAATAGACAAATTCAAAAACATTCTGTGTAAATCCTTAAAAATCCTTTTAAACAACTTAAAAAATTCTAAACAGTGTGTTTGAACAATCCTTAAAATGTCCCTAAACAATTCCTGATAAATCCTTGTAAAATACTTGAAAGAACCATTTAAAAAATAATTCACAAAAAATTCTTTAAATACTGCAAAAATAATCTTCATAAATACTTAAAAAATCATAATACAACCATATAATTTATTTAGATAGACAACAGAAGCTAAAGTATAACGTTACATTTAATGAAATCCAAAATGATCTAGGGGTACCGCAGGGAAGTGTGTTAGTCCCATTATTGTTTCTTTTGTACATTGATGATACCACATGTGTCGCAGGCAAGATGAAATAATTATAATAGCTTCAATAGGATCATAAAATCTTCAGGTAGATAATGCAATTGTTTTTACTTATAAATAATCAAAATATGAAAGAAATTTGAAAATAAAAATGAGCTTTAAAACGCCCTACGCGAATTAAGTACTTTTAATTTTATTTAAAAAAAAATGAGAAGGGGTTGCTACCCACATTTTTGATATTTTATGTAGAATTATATAAACAATCTTTCAACCAAAAAAATTAGCACCTGATAAAGTTAAAAATTTTTAAATTTGTAAACCAACTTTTTACATTGAAAATTAGGCTTTTTTATTTAAAATCGTATAAAATCGAAAAATATATTACTTTGATAAAATTACAGCTTATTTAATTCACAGACAAGAACATTTTCACCAAGTTTCATAATAAAAAAATATATATATTTTTGCTGCAGATAACAATTAAAAACGAAAAATAAACAGTTTTTAACGTTTTTTTTTCGATAATTTTGAAGTTTTTGGGAATAATGAGCAATACAAATATTTTAATTACCAGACACAAAAGAATACTTAAAATGTTGGTTAAAAAATAACTTAACATCAAATGAATGATTAAGGACCAGACCGTATTAAAATAAATTTTTTGTCAGTTTTGTAGTTTGCACTGTACAGTTTTTTAAAAAACTCGCAAAAAAATGATAAACATGTCGCAAAGTTCTAATCGATTTTTTAAAAAGTAGGAACCAAAGTTTAAAATTGCAATACGGTAGAGTCGTAGGCTTAGAATTTTCATTCACGTTTGTTTTTATTTTAGACTGATAGCTTATACCATTTTCAAAAACAAACTTAAACCTAATGGACTAAAAGATGACGGAGCAAAAATTTGTTTTAAATAAAACTCAAAATTTGTACCTTTGTACCATTGATAATCCACTATAGAAATAAATTTTCTTTTATCATTATTGGTTGACCATCAAATTGTTTATAAAATCAATAATGTTTTCTTTATTTTCACGTGTGCTATATTCTATCAAATAATCTTTTAGTGCTGTAAGTTCTTCATTAGTAAAATCAACAGTTTCTTGATTGAGTATGTTAAGAATAACTTCATATTTTTCTGTTAAATATTGAATAACTTCTACTTTTGCACATTTTAATGGTGTAAATCCGCCTTTATTATTTTTTAATAAAATCGTTTTGAAACTCCAAGGGTTGAGAATTTCGGTAAAGTTTAATAAAATTTTACTTGTCATATTATTAGTTTCCACGTTTCTACTTACAGCGTCATGTAGAGCATTATTTCCAAATTTATCATCTTTAAGTAAAACCTCTTGTAGGGCGTTAATGTCTATAGAGTCGATAATGAATTGTAATAACATTTCAAGTCCAGCTTCAGTACCAGAACTAGCAGTATAATGTACTATAGTTTTGCCATATCTATCTTCTTTAAATATTAATTGATTAATAATATTTCTGTTTACGTTGATGGATAAAAAATATAAAAATTTAGCAGCTGTTCGGTAATTTTTCCAAAAAAATGCTTCGTGTAATGCAGTGTTATCGCTTTCACAAAATAGCAACATATCAATTAAAATATTTTCCAAACCTTGATGTTCTTTAAAGAATTTCAAAAGAACTTCAAGTGTTTCATCAAAATCTCGTGCACAAACTAGATGTAAAGCAGTTCTTTTATCTTTCGAAGTTGTTAATAATATTCTTCTAAGAATTGATTGATCGAGGTTTTCGTTAAACCATTTTAATAAACATTCTGTACTTGAAGATTTTCCTTGAATAATGGCATTAAATAATATATTTTTATCCGGATTATTAGATATAATATCTTCAAAGATAGTGCCGGTGAAAGAATTTTTAAAAAATAATAATAATTGTAAAGTATTTTCACAAAATTCTTTATAAACTGCAATTTCTAATGCTGTAAATTTATAACCATTTTTAGCTGATACTAATTTTTCAATGATTTCATTATTGCAATTTTTCTCTAACCAAATTAAAAAAGGTCTTAATAATTTAGAGTTAGGCCTATGAACTAATTTGTGTAAAATTGTATTACAATCTTTAGAGTCAGTTTCCAAAACTAATTCTTCTAAATAATCACTGTTTTTTATGATATCGTACAATTTATCTAAAAATTCTATAAATAAATCTCTTGAACACATGGAAGCAAAATTTAATAGACCAACCTTGGTTGATTTTAAAATTATTTTTAACACTTTTGAATTTTCTTTAACATTGTTTAAAACAGTTTCAAGTAAATTTAATTTTTTACAGGCAATTATTTTTTCAATAATTGTAAATGAAGTTTGTGTGCCGATTAAAATTAATCCATTGGTTTCAGTAGTCTTAGTTAAAACATTCTCTAAGACATCTAAATGTCCGTCAAGTTTATTTATAATTGTTTTTATTATTTCATGATTAGATTTTGATCTTCTGACTGGATGGTGTATAATTTCATCAAGTATAGGTCCATATTTGCCTGTAGCTAATAAAAGATTTTGAAGAATATAAGGATATTTTAATATTTTGTCCATTAAAAACTCTATAATAAATATATAACCTTCATGTACTACTATATGTAAAACATTATCGAATCCATTTCGGATTTTAATTCCGTTAACAGCATCTTGTGATAGTTCAATATTTTCCAAACATAATTTTTTTCGTTCCAATTGACTATTAAAAAATTCACGAATAAAGTTATAGCTATCTTCCATTAACATTTTTTCTAAAATTAAAATTTGCATTTTGGTAAAAGAAAACTTTATTATTGCATATTCACTCAAAAAGTATTCAGCAAAACTTCGATGAATAAAATCTAGTCGTGTTCCTTTTAAAATTAGAAGACCTGTTCTTGCTAAAGGAATTTTTTCGTTATCCTCAATATCTCCCCCGTCGTTTTTAATAATTTCTTCTATATTCTCATCCGGGAATATATTTTGAAGAGAAAGTATATGAAACATTTTTCTTAAAGTATTTGTGTCTCTTGATCGTATATCATTGGATCCTACTGTGTTACCCAAATTTTTTTTTTCGTCATAGAAAATTTTATACTTTACCTCTACAAAATCGTTATATAGATCAAGTATATGAAGATTTTCTATGAGTTCAAAGTTTTTATAAAATACAATTTCAGCTAACATCCGTAAATGTAATGGAACAATATTGAATGTAGTATCATTGTTCATTTTATTCATCCATTTATTCAACAATTTTTCAGCAAAATCTTTAAAATCTATTTCATTTACGGTATTTCTTAAAATATCTTTTTCTGCTAATAGTGAAGGATTAGATATATTTTTTATTAACTCCGGTACATCATTTTTAAATATTGATTTAATTTTTTCTAAATAATCGAGCATTTTTTTAAGTAGAACTTGATTATCTTCTTCTTTAAAAAATTTTAAACTGAATCGCCAGAATTTATCTAAAAATTCGATTTGTTCCACCGTTTCTAATTGCTTTAATACAAAAGCAGACGTTTGTAATTCTTGTTCAAGTAAACTCTTTTCATGAAGACGAGTGCTTACAAAAATTTGAGACACGTTACTTTGACTTAAAGCTTTTAATAAAGTTATTGTTTGATTTGAATATGTCGGACATATTTCATCGAAACCATCGAATAATATCACCACATTTGGTACTTTATATTCTTTTTTTGTCACTTTTAAACAAAATTTTAACAGTTGTTTTTCGAATATACTATTATTCACGGTTACTAATTCAGTAAAGTAATTAATGGCTTCTTCAATGTTGTTTTCTTTAAATGTTATATCATTTAAAGATTTCATCTGATTTCTGGAATCATTTTCAAGTAATCTCTCTTTATCAAACCCGAAATCGTTTAAATTAATTCTAAATACCCACAAGAAATCTTTTTTTTTTAATTTTCTAGCCAAACTTGTAAAAAATGTAGATTTTCCCATACCAGTATCATTAGCTATAACAATTATTTTTTCGTCTGAGCTAAAATCATCTTCATGAATGTAATTATTAATATTGTTATTATCTGTTTTAATATATTTTAATAAATTAGTATAATTCCCTTTTGATTGTTTCCAGTATAAGTTATCGTTTTTATATTCCAATAAATGAGCTGTTTGTAAGTTAGTACATATATTTTGAAATATATTTTCATTTTCAGATTGATCACACCATACAATCCCCGTTGTATATATTTCGTTATCTTTATATTTATAAATACGTTCTTTTACTACTTTTAGATTTATTAACCGATCATCATCAATTCCAGTAATAAAAATTAACTCAATATTTCTATCTGTCAAAATATCAATATTAATTATTTGTCGATGTAAATTTCTATCTATATAATACTCTTGAATGAAGTCGTTAAAGAAAAATGGTTCATCATTACCAATCTCTAATAATTTATCTTCAATAATAAGATTTAGAGAATCTGCATTACATATTTTTGTAGCAGTCTTATAATTAATTAATTGATTAAGATTAATATCAGTACCTTGAAAGCTGCATTTTTTGTTTAATAAAATCTTTTGTGATGCTGAATTTAAATTTTTAAAATCCATTTTAACATTTTTTACTAGATGCTTGATGGAACTTTGTATTGTCTTACTAGAAATTATAACTAGTTTCTTTATGGTTTGTTCATTAAGTATAATTTCTAGTTTATTTATCAATTCATTTAACTCGTCTTCTTTTATAACTGATTTTTTTTGGAATTCGATTATTAAAAGATGATGCCTATCTGGAGATTTAAAAGATTCTAGTAAAAATTTTTTTTGTTGAAGAAGCGTCCTATGCCTTACAAATATATAACTATCATGACGATTATATTCTTCATGATATTTTAAGGTTTGGAGCATATCAATGGCAGTTAATCGTGTAATATTTGTAATTAATACTAAACATTGTACTTGTTTTAAAATATTGTACCACTCAAAATTATTAACGAATTGGAGTCCAAATGTTTTTAATTTTTCAGGATATGCTTTACTTAAACCAGAAACCATTAAAGTATTGACTTTGGATTTAATTTCTTTAAAAAACCTTTTAGAGTCTTGTGATGTTAAAATGCTACTTTGTCCTTTGGAGTAATCTTTTAGCCAGTTAAGAATATCCTTTTCAAATGAATTTGTTACCAAATCTGCGTTTAATAATTTGAAATCATCTCCCAATTCTATACGAAGACATTTATTTAATTCATCAACATTTGGATAATTTGTTATTAATTTAAATTTTTCAATAAATTCTTTTAAATAAGAATTAAATAAATTTTCTTTCAACAATAATTTTATTGCAACTAACTCTAAAATTGCATTTTGTAGTTTTTCTTGTACTAATAGTTTAACTTCATCAAAATTGGAATTATTTTTAATTTTTTTTAAAGAGTCGTCACTTAAAAAATTCTCGTATTTACTATTGTTAGCTTTTATCTGGTCAATTGTGGAAAAATTTTTAATATCACTTAAAAAATTTTCTGCATCTTTTTCAGCAGTACATAATAAATTTATATCATCGTTTAAATCTTTACATTTTTGAGAGTTGCTATTTAAATATTCATTAAATTCGGTTAATTTCAATTCTATTTTTATGATTATCTTATTTAATTCAATTTTAACATTTTTTAAAGCTTCATCTAATAACTGATTTACTTTAATGTCTTTTTTATTTTTAGCTGGACATTTTTTTAAATTATTATTTACATCGTCTAAAGGTTTAAAATCATCATTCGTTAGGATATCTTTTTTTAGTTTTAAAAATTTGTCAACTAATTTACAAAGTGTTGTTTTCTCAAGATTCGGATTATTTTTTACTTCATTTATATTTACCATAATCTTATTTTTATTAAAATAACATTTATATAGTTCTAAGTACTTAATAATTGATTTATATTGTTTTATTTTTTTATGATCTACTTTGTCTAAAAACATCTTTTTAAATAAAATACCTAATTTACTTTCCGCGCATTTATCGAAATTATTTTTTTTTATTTTTAGTTCTTTATTCTGAATATAAAGAATTTTGTCATTTTCTATATCGTTAAAATTTGAAAAAATATCTTTCCATTTATTAACAGATTCGTTATATTTGACGGCATCCTGTGTAAGTTCGTCATTATTTTTGCGTTTAAATCTTAATTCAAAATTTAAACTAGTATTTGTGCACAAACTAAACTCTTCTAAAATTGCATTTTGTATATCAGAATTTGCCTTGATTTTACAAAAAGATAAAAAATACTTTTGCAAACTGAATTCTCCTTCATTATAAGTTATCAAATCGTTGACTGTGATCCTTTGTTCTTCGGTATTCAATTTGTGTTTAGCTTGAAGGAATCTCCAAGTCCAAGGATCTTGTTCCGTTTTTCTATATTTAATAACAACATCATCGAATTTTTCAGCTATATCCATTTCTGTTGCTAGTTCAAAGAACTGATATTCGTTTCGTGCTTTATGGACAAACAGCATTAGTAATTGTAACTGGAAAATGGTTCCATGAATAGAAGTTTTTAAGCCAGATGAAAAATATTTTGAATTTTGATTTACAGAAGTTTGGGTAACTGAAAGTTGTTGAGATACTGAATTGTTATCGAAAATTTTAATCTCTCGCCATTTTGGATATTTCCTAATATTTCGTTTAATTAAATTACGTACTCCTTTTAGTAAAGAATTATCTTTTTGAAGCATCATTTTAGTGATTTCTAAATGATTATTTAAAATTGCTAAATGTAAAGGAGTATTTCCATCTTTATCTGTTATATCTATAACAGCATTATTATCTAAGAGTAAACCAACCATATCTGATCTGTTAACTTGAACGGCTTTATGGAGTGGAGTAATTTTCTTATCTGTTGCTCTATCATTGATTTGTTCTATAAAAATTATAGCTTTTTCTTCATCACCTTTTTCAATTGCTTGAAACAAATCTTTAACTTCTTCTTCACTATCTCCATTTGAATCTGAGTCACTACTATTTTCAATAGATTGATAATCCATGTTTGAAGCTAAAAGAAACTTATAGCTTTGGTTTCATTTGATTAAAGTAATGATGAATGAAAATGTATACATACCTTATTTTATTTCGGTATTTTTACTTCACATCACACCTAATAAATTTATATTTGTAATAAACCGCAAAATTCATAGTTTATTTTTATATTTCTTATCATTGATAACAAGTCTATCACCTGCTAATCTTTTAAGAAGGATTATCTTATATCATATTTATATCGATTTTTTGTTTATGTTTGTTCCCTTAAAGTTTAACAAAAAATCACTTGTGAAATAAAATTGCATTGATAATAAAAAATAATCTCATTTTACGGAAATGTAAAAAACATAAAAAATCTATTGAAGAACGTTAAATTTACTATTCTAGATGAGCTAGATAAAAATATATGTTGCTTTAATTTCGTGCTCTACAAAAATGTAAAATCAGAAGATCAAATATGTCAACAGGAAAAAGTTACAGACATCCAAACAGACATGAATGAACTTCTCACCTAAACTCAATAGGTTATTGAATAGACTTTACTTTGGGCAGCTGTTTTAGCTCTCAGCAAAAATTAAACTCTTCTCACCTTATTATCTAATATAATTACTTCTCAATAACAGTATTAACCTGAGCGAATACAAAAAATATGTAGTAATTGTACCAATAATTGCAAATAGTGTTTTAGTATTAAGATCAAAAAATCCACCTGCTGTATATGGAATCTTGTATACTTTCACCATGTAGGCTAAATTTAATAATTCCTGCTTTTCAGTGTTGAACATGTGCAGCTTTTCTTGATATTTGTAACATAAGGAAATTAATTTTGCTATTTCCTGATTCCTCCAATCGCATCCCAGTATCACCAAAATAGGCCACATCTGAAAAAAATATTATCAACAAGCAACTATCCACAAAGATGTTTTAAATGGGACGACTACGATCCCCCCTGCCCCGTTTTTTCAGCATAAACATTTTTGGCACACAAGTTTAAACTTCGTCGAGTAGAGAAAGTACTATGCTTATATTTTTGCTATCTTTTATCTTTACCTATAAGGCGCGGATAAATGCAGTACAAGTTATTAGTCTTACATGAAGTTAGTTCTGAAATTTAACCTAAAAAAAGTATTTATTTTATTAAAAGAAGTCTTAACTATCTAGCCTCTGTTAAAAAAAATAAAAAAACTTGTACTGCTTTTAGACGCTTTTTACCTATACCTACTCGTCTACTTCAGAAAAAAAAATTTGTGCGGTCGAGGGACCCCCGTCAGGAACTAAGTTCCTTACATAGTTTAATCTTTCCCTCTCTCTCTATCTCTCTATTTCTCTCTCTTTCCCTCTCCTCCCTCTCTTTTTCCCTATTTTTCATTATATTTTTTCTTATTTTCCAATATTCTTTTTCCCCATTTTTTATAATTTTTTTTACTATTTTTCACTATTTTTTCACTGTTTTTCATTATTTTTCTCTCTATTTTTCATTATTTTTTCCCTATTTTTCATTATTTTTCTCTATTTTTCATTGTTTTTAATTCTTTTCCTTCCTTATTTTTCATTACATTTTTCCCATTTTTTCAATATTTTTTCCCTATTTTTCATTATTTTTCATTTTTTTCCTTATTTTTATTATTTTTTACCCCTATTTTTCGTTATATTTTACCCCTATTTTTCGTTATATTTTTCCTATTTATTTCATTATTTTTTTCCCTATTTTTCATTAGTCTTTTTCATAATTTTTCCATTTCCTACAATATTTTCAAGTACAGCAAAAAGGTACTCTTGACATTTTTCGATATTCCCGCTCGTTTCCGAGGTTTTCGGAATTTAATTTCAAAAAATTTCTTTTTTTTTTATTTAATTTTTTTTTTCCCAACTTTCTCAATAAATCTTGGAAAAATACTTCAAATAATACTTGTTGAGTTATTTCAGTCCTACATTTACGTATTTTTTTGTGAATATCTTTTACGGTTTCAGAGATTGTTAAAAATAATGGCATTTTCGGAAAATCAACCAGGGAAAATCTACAAGAAATTTTCCGATAATTTCGATTTTCAATAGGCTCGTAACTGTACTTTAAGGTATAAGCGGTTTGATCAAAAATTACGACCTGCAGCGGCTTTCCTGTGAAACTAGAAAAAAAGTGAGAAAACCCCGGAAACCACCTTTATTCATCTTTTGATTCCGCTCATTTTCTACTAAAATGTAATACTTGTGAGTCTTAAAAAATGGTGAAAATTTCTCGTCGATACATTAAAGCATTCAAAAGTTATGGCATTTTTAACACAGCTTCCAATGGGGAAATTTTTTCCTAAAATTCTTCCAATGAAAACGAAAGTAAAGAAAAAACACATATGAAGTACAAATTTTTACAAAAATGAAAAAAAATTTAGGAGAAAACTCTATAAAGGAATAGAAAAAATCACACATGAATTGGAAAAAACGCATGAATAAATTTTTACACAGTCCAATTTGAATAAAAAGAAGCAAGAATGCATTTTTTCATAGTTAAATTTGAAAAAAAAGATCAAGAATACATTTCTCCACACTCGAATTTGAAAAAAAAGCACGAATGTATTTTTCCACAGTTTAATTTTAAAAAAGAAGCAAGAATGCATTTTTCCACTGTTAATTTGAAAAAAAGGAGCAAGAACGCATTTTTCTATACTCGAATTTGAAAGTCAACTAAATAGTTAAAAATCATCAAGAAGTAAGTAAACGGTTATTTTAATAAAAAAAAACAAAAGGAATTCAATATTTCTTTGTTATAAAGAGGCAAAATTGTTATAAAACGGTTAAAAAATTGTGATAAAACGGTTAAAAAATTGTTATAACTTATAATTGTTATAAAACGGTTAAAAAATTGTTAAAAAACGGTTAAAAACTGATATAATCGTTTAAAACTGATTGTAAATTAATTTTGATATTGAGTAACAGCCAAAATAACGATGTAAAATAATCCGATTTAAAGTTGATAAAAACGGTTATAAACTGCTATAAAACGGTTAAAATCATTAAGAAGTTATTAAACGGTTATTTTAATAATAAAAAAAAATTAAAAAAAACAAAAGCAATTCAATATTTCATTGTTATAAAGCGGTAAAATTGATATAAAGCGGTTAAAAAATTATTATAAAACGGTTAAAACCGCTTAAAAATTGATTATAAATTAATTATAATGTCGAATTACAGGCAAACATAAGGCTGTAAAAATAATGCGATTTAAAGCTGTTAGAAACGGTTATAAAATGCTATAAAACGGTTAAAAATTCATTAAGAAATAATTAACAACAAAACGAGTTCAATCTTTCATTGTTATAAAGCGGTAAAATTGTTATAAAGCGGTTACAATATTGTTATGAAACGGTTAAAAACTGATATAAACGCTAAAAAATGATTGTAAACTGCTATAAAACGGTTAAAAATCATTAAGAAATAATTAAAAAGGGATTTTAATAATAAAAAAAAATAAAGCAATATTTCATCAAATACGCTTAAAATTGTTATAAATCGGTTAAAAAATTGTTATAAAACAGTTAAAAACTGATATAAACGCATAAAAATTATTGTAAATTCAGTTTAGTTTTACCTAAAAGTGTAGAATAATATATGAAACTCAGTTGGAATATTTTAAATGATTAATAAACAAGTTAAAGTTGTTATAAAACTGTTATCAAATGTTATGAAAGGGTTAAAAATCATTAAGTAATAATTAAAAAAAGGTATTTTAATAATAAAAAATTAAAACAAATTAAATATTTCATCACACTTAAAATTGTTATTTACCGGTTAAACATTGTTATAAGGTTATAAGGTTAAAAAATGATATTAAGACTTAAATGATTGTAAATTCATTTTAATTGAACCCAAAATGTGTTAAATATTATATAAAAATGAGTTGAAATGTTTTTAATGATTATTAAACAATTTAAAGTTGTTATAAAATTGTTATAAACCGCTATGAAACGATTAAAAAAATAATCGAAAATGAATTTTAATAATAAATAAATCAAAAACAGTTAGATATTTCATCAAATGAGCTTAAAATTGATATAAAGCGGTTAAAAACATTTACAAATGATTATGCATTAATTTCAATAGTACCTAAAAAGCGTTGAATAATATATGAAAATCAGTTAAAATGATTTAAATGATTATTAAAGTTGTTCTAAAACTGTTATAAAATGGTTAAAAATTATTAAATATAATCAAAAATAAACTTTAATTATGAAATTAAAACGAAATAATTCCGTTAAAACGGTTAAAAATTATTATAGAGAAATATAGAGAAATATAGAGTAATATAGAGAAATATAGAGAAATATAGAAATATAGAGAAATATAGAGAAATATAGAGAAATATAGAGAAATATAGATAAATATAGAGAAATATAGAGAAATATAGAGAAATATAGAGAAATATAGAGAAATATAGAGAAATATAGAGAAATATAGAGAAATATAGAGAAATATAGAGAAATATAGAGAAATATAGAGAAATATAGAGAAATATAGAAATATAGAGAAATATAGAGAAATATAGAGAAATATAGAGAAATATAGAGAAATATAGAGAAATATAGAGAAATATAGAGAAATATAGAGAAATATAGAGAAATATAGAGAAATATAGAGAAATATAGAGAAATATAGAGAAATATAGAGAAATATAGAGAAATATAGAGAAATATAGAGAAATATAGAGAAATATAGAGAAATATAGAGAAATATAGAGAAATATAGAGAAATATAGAGAAATATAGAGAAATATAGAGAAATATAGAAATATAGAGAAATATAGAGAAATATAGAGAAATATAGAAAAATATAGAGAAATATAGAGAAATAGAGAGAAACAGAGAGAAATAGAGAGAAATAAGAGAGAAATAGAGAGAAATAAGAGAGACATAAGAGAGAAATAGAGAGAAATAAGAGAGAAATAGAGAGAAATAAGAGAGAAATAAGAGACAAATAAGAGAGAAATAAGAGAGAAATAGAGAAATAATCTCAGTAAATATATCAAAAAATAAGCCAAATTTACCATTTAAATGGTGCGGGGTCCTTTACTTTGAACTGTTATAAATGATTCACCCTCTCTTAATTGGAATTTTTGTGGGTTACAATATTTCAAGATTTGGTTGCATTTCTAAAGAATTTAGAATTATAATTTTGGTATAAAAAAACTTACCATGGCCATTGGTATCAGTCCAATAAGCGTTGATATTCTTGTATATGTAGCGGCTTCTGATTTTGCGTGCCAAAAATCTCTTTCTTCTGCAGCTAAGTAGTTTAAACAAATAAGAGCACTTTGAAGAATACTTAAAAATATAGAAGTACCAAATATTTGGTTAAATTCTTGTACCAATTTTCCCAGTTGTCTATAGAATCTTTCAAATACTTTTATAGATAGATCGTAGTTATGTTGTCTATATCTTATTATAATAAAATTATTTAATTCCTTATGAAGATAATAAATAATGTATATGTAACAAAATGCTAGAAATAATTTAGCATGTTGACAGAGTAGGAAAAAATATTTGATAAAATATTTAGTTTGTAAGTAAAAGCCTGAATTATCTACCCAAATGTAATTAACACCTACTATAACCGAGCAACATACTAAAAGATCAGTAAAAAGTAGTACATTAATGTATTTAATAAAAAAATTATTGTAATTTGGAGATAAATATCGCTCTAATTTACTACATTTCTTACATAATTTACTCCATTTATCTATATTCCAATAAGCCCCACCTAGAGTCGTTATAATACTTTCAAAAAGATTAAGTATATTTCTTGACACTTCTGTTATAATACATCCTTTAAGCATTTTTTCAAAATCCGTTTCTCCAAATGTGTACATTCTTGATAATGAATAATACTGTGCTGATACTACCACCAAAACCCATACTACAGCGTATATTTTGAAAAATAATTTTTGTTTTACTTTATATGTTTTAAAATCAATAAGAGGAGCGATAGCAAAAACATTTGCTAAATAGAAAGCAAAATAAAATTTATCAAAGAGATTTTTTCTCACCACAGACATCTTCGATATGAGAAACTATCGCTTTGTTAAAAGGAATAGAAAATATTTCCTTATATATGTTTTATTTGAACAAAATGTTTACATAATATCGTGTCCATATTATGTTAATATTTTCGTTTAATTTCTAAAGTAATAAAAATAAACATTTTTTTATTTCAATTAAATTTTTATATAATGAATTATCCAACATAATTGTTAACTTGAATAAAAACAAAACAATATGTAGTGATAGTACTAAATAAGGTAAAGAGTGTTTTAAGATTAAGATCAAAAAAACCACCAGCACTAAATTGAATTTTATGCATCTGGACTTGGTAAGCTAGTTGCAATAATTCTTGTTTTTCTACACTAAAAATATGGAATTTTTCCTGATATTTGTAGCATAAAGAAATAAGTTCTTCAATTTCATTATCCCTCCAATTGCACGCTAATAAAATTAGAGTTGGCCACATCTTAAAAATATTATGAATTAGATTTTATATTTAATAGAAAACAATTAATGACTTACTAGAACCAATGCTATCATCAAGAATAAATTTAAGATTTTGATAAATTTTTGTGGTCCTATCGTCCAAAATAGTAATTTTTCTTCCATAGAAAAGTTATTTATGCAAAAAACAGAACTTTGAAGAAAGTTAAAAAGTACAGTAAGACCGAATATTTGATTAAATTCTTGTATCAATCTTCCAAGCTTTCTGTAATGTTTTTCAATGAAACTTATAGGAAGAATAACATGAATTCTTCCAAACCTTCTTTTAATTAAATTATTTAATTTTTTATGCTGATAGTAAATTACATAAACGTATTGAAATACTAAAAATAGTTTAATGTGTTGACATAGAACAAAAATATATTTAAAGAAATATTTTGATTGAATATAAAATCCAATATCCATTATCCAAATATAATTTACAAATACCAATACGATAAAGCATATAATCACATTACAACAGAATAATAAATTCACGTGTTTTATAAAAAAAGTATCGAAATCTGGTCGCAATTTTTGATCTATTTTTGCTATTTTTTTATGAAATTTGAACCATTTTTTCGTAGTCCAGAAAGCAGGTCCTATTATTGAGAAAATTGATTCACCAACATTAAGGATATTTCTCACATGTTCCGTTATAATAGCGCTTGTAAAAAAAGTCTCAGCGTCAGCTTCCCCTGCAAAATATCGTATCCCTGAATAAATTTGATTGGCTATTATTAATAAAAACCAAATTATTGCATAGAATTTGTAAAAAATTACTCGTTTTATAGTTGGCGCGACAGCGAAAATATTAGCAACGTAAAAAACAAACTTAAAATTATCAAGTACACTTGTCACATACATTTTACTAATAAACTAATACAAACAAGAAGTTTTTATTGATTAGTTTGCACTTCATATACTTTTTATTCGATTAAGAATAGTTATTAATTTAATTAATGGACCGGAAATAACAATAACAATAGTTGGTAAAATGTTAGATATTTATTATATGATTAATGTTAACATGGAAAATATTTTTTAATATATTAGAATATACCTATTTTTTGATGTTACCAATTTATTAAAATGAAATTATTACGTAAACTCGAATTGTAATAAATCCAATCGATACAGTTCGACCAACTTTTATAGCTACCCCTGTAGAGACCGAGAAACGTGCTCAAAATTGATAAGCATCTCCCCGAAACATAAAATTTGGTTCCTCCGACCACCCCGTTGCCCTTCAGGTGTATCTGTTCAAGTAAATCATGCTCTAAAAACTAAGAAATAAAGTAGTGCAATAATAGGTAGACAATAAATACTTGGTAAGCAAATAAAATTTTTCAGCGCACTAATAATGGTAAAATAAACCATAGGTTTCTGGTTCATATCCGGCTCGAAGGACCAAAATGTTTGGGGTGATTCAGTTTATTGAATCATTTTTCTTCGATAGTTTGAAGGACCACTTGGCTGTAAGATTAAAAACACTTAATTACATAAAAACACATTAAACATTTTTTTATTGCACATAAATCTACATTAAACACTTTTATCAAAATGGGGTCTTGAACGCCGTTGACGAATATCAATTTTCAAGTCTAACTAAACTAATATTTTAAGTGGAGATATACTAGAAACACTCAGTTGGGAACTATGGGTTATTCTGTGTAGATTTGGACTGTAAATTGTTGGGATAAATCGAGTAAAAATATTTATTAATTGCAAATTTCTTGTCTGAGTCTGTGTTGTTAGTTGTCGTTGTGTGTAATGAACTCGTCCGGTCGACGCGCTCCGTCGGAAATCATACGAACTAAAATATTAGCCGAAAGGGCTAGGTAAGTTTGTACTGGTCGGTTCTGCACCTCATGTGCAGATGGTGCGAGTAGTTCCGAATACAGATATAAATGTTAAATAAAATTCCAACACCTTTATTAAAACACAAAATTAATGTTGTAAAATATTTCCAGAAAAAATTGCAATAACAGACTTCCGGTTCTTTTAAAAAATAACCTGGCAACACTGAAAATAAGATTCAACCATAGAATGGTACGCAACATACCGGGAACTGACGATTAGAGGTGCAAAATCCGTAACGTTATTTTAAAACCGTTACAGTATGTTAGTGTGTCTGTCTGTCAGTCAGACCTCACAAGGCCGTTCTACTTTACCGATTTGCTTCAAACTTGGTATGTAGATTTAACATACCTCAATCGAGTTTAAATTTTAGCGCTGTAGGTCAAAGTGGAAGGGAAATATGAGGTCACAATGTTACATACATTTCAAATGACAAAATTCTTTGATGGTTGATACTTACTCAGCATCAACAACAAAGCATGTCATATGACAACATACAACATTTATCATCATTACTGTACAGTACTTTGAAGTAAGTTTCTCTTCAGATGTCTGATTTACGTTATTTTATGGCCCGTTTAAGGAAAGAACGTCCAAGGACCAAAATAAAACGTTCTAAAACCGTTTGAGACAGAATGTTTTTAAAGGGGACATAAAAACGACCAATATACGTTAAAAAACAACGTTTGTTACGCTATACTACTAAGCATTTTTTTAAAACCTACGATAAAAAACGTCTAGTACCTAAATGGTTTTTTAACATCCAGGACAACAGGTTTTTTTTTATAAAGTCACACTAGGGACTTTTTTGAGTTACGTTATTTTGACCCAAAAGAATCACGTGAAATTAACTCAGATATAAGGTGATTATGTCACAGCCCATCGACGTCATACAAATGACGTTTATAGACGGCTTCCAAAGCACGTTAGTATTCTAAAGGACGTTGGTGGACGTCTTCCAAATGACGTTGGTGGACGTCTTCCAAATTACGTTGTTGGACGTCTTCCAAAGGACCTTGGTGAAAGTCTTCCAAATGACGTTGGTGAATGTCTTCCAAAAAACATTTTTGGACGTTTTCCAAATGAGGTTGGTAGACATCATCTTCCAAATCACGTTGGTTGGCGTCTTCCAAAGGACCTTAGTGGACGTCTTCCAAATGACGTTGCTGGACGTCTTCCAAATCACGTTGGTGGGTGTCTTCCAAATAATGTTTACGGACGCCTTCCAAATGACGTTCGGGACGTCTTCAAAATGATGTTAGTGGGCGTCTTCTAAACAACGTTGGTAGCGATTTAGAAATGACGTTATAGTTAAGTAATTATTTTGAAAACGAAAAAAATTGGGTTATTGTAAATTAAAATTTGACTGATGGAATTTAACCGGTCGTAATTTGAGATGGAATTTTTTAATTATTAGAACGAATTTCACACAAATCAAAAATAAAAAAATTTAACGAGGTTTTTGAATAATGTGAATAATTCTTGATGTCAGACGTCAATATAACGTGGAAAGTAAAAATTCAAATTTTAGGTTACATATGCCACGTTATTTTGATGTCATCGAAACGACGTCTTTATATAGTAGAAAATCTAACGTCTGATATACATCGATCTAAAGTCATTGACATCATTTACCAATAACGACCTTAGAAACACGTAGATAAAACGTGACCTTAGTCAGAAAGTTACGTTTTTAAACGTTTTTGTAAGTCGTTTTTATAACCAAAAGACATCTAAATAACGTATTTTGTCGAACCATTTGTTTGGTCCATTTTGAATCGTGCTTTTTTGACGTCTATATGACATTAAAAGTTGTGACATTTTCACTATAGAAAATCGTTATATAAACGTTCTTGGGTACTTTAAAGGATATCCAAAAAATGGTTTTTGTTGAACCATTTAATTAGTCAGTTTAGAAACGTTTTTGAAACGTCTTTTCTCTACGTCTATATGGGGTTAGAAGTTGTGATATTTGTACTGTAGAAAAACATTTTATAAACACTCTTGGGTACTTTAAAAGACGTCCTCTAGTCGTTTTTAAAGAAGTCAAAAAACGTCTTTTTTCAAGCTATTTACTTAGTCCGTTTTGAAACGTCTTTTTCGACGTCTATGTGAAGTTAAGATTTGTAATATTTGCAATATAGAAAAACGTTTTATAAACGTTCTTGGGTACTTAAAGGACGTAAAAACATCTTTTGTCGAACCCATTATTTAGCCCATTTTGAAACTTTTAAAAAAATCCCTTTTCGACGTTTTTGGGTACTTTAAAGGATGTCCAGTAGAAGTTTTAAAAGACGTCCAAAAAATGTCTTTTGTCGAAACGTTTATTTAGTCCGTTTTGAAACGTCTTTTCTCGACGTCTTTGTGACGTTAGAAGTTGTGCATCCGCATTTTAGAAAAACGTCTTATAAACGTTCTTGGGTATCTTAAAAGACGTCCAGTAGACGCTTTAAGACGTCTCAAAAACGTCTTTTGTCAAACTATTTACTCAGTTCGTTTTGAAACGTTTTTAAAACGTCTTTTATGTGACTTTAAAAGTTGTGATATTTGCACTATAGAAAAACGTCTTACAAACGTTCTTGGGTACTTTAAAGGATTTCCAGTGGACGTTTTAAAAGATGTCAAAAAAACTTTTTTTGTCGAACCATTTATTTAGTCAGTTTTAAAACGTCTTTTCTCAACGTCTCTGTGATGTTAGAATTTGTGCACTATAGAAAAACGTTTTATAAATGTTTTTGGGTACTTTAACGTGCATATTTAAACCGTCCAGATGGTCGGACGTGTACGGTTTTACGACGTTTTTTAAACGTCTCTGTGCTATTAGGAAAATAAAATTTCTTTTTCTTTTAAAGTCAATTTATTTATATTTTCCAAATTTATTTTTACCGTTACAAGGTTATAACTTTCTATTAAAATTTTTTAATTTTTCCCTGATGAGTTTTTTTCTTTTTTGTTTTATTAATCCTAGCTTGATCCAACTTTATTTTATTTATATAATTATAGCATGTAACTATAAAGAAAAAAATTGTTTCTATTGCCGATACAAAACTAAATCCCATGAATAATCCAAGTAGTCCTCCATAGAAACCTAAAATAATATAAATTTTAATTATACATATTTAATCATGTATATTGCACATTTTTATCATCTAATAGCTCGAAAATTATTTATTTCTTATTGTAAATATTAATAATATCGAACTTACTAACCTAATAAAGTATGCCAATTAAAACGAACACTTCTTCTTACTCTTGTACCAACAAGATCGTTGAAATACACTCTAATTAATGAGCGATTTAACACTTTAAGGCCTTCGCTAAAAAAAATAAACATACGTAACTACTGGGTGAATTTAATTATAATAAAAAATATGGGTCGTAACAAACATAAGACTTTTTATTGAAATTTGATCCATTCAATTTTTTTCTACAAATTTTGTGAGAAATATATTCTTATCGAGAAGAATTGTCCGGGAAGGATTGTCCAAGAAGGATTTGTCCGGGAAGGATTGTCCGGGAAAGGATTCAAACATTTTGTTAAAATCGGTTCAGAAATACATAAAAACGTATTATATAGGTACATACATTTTGTAAAAAATGTCTTTTTGGACCTGAAAACGTAATATAAAAATTTAGAGTTAGGTTTTTTACTCATTTACAAGTATACATTATGGTATATATTGCGGGGAAGTAAAAATAAATCAATAAAATGCATGTTGACTTACTATAACGAATGATGATTTAGAGCGAACTTTCTTGAGAGTCTTTTGTCAACGGCTTTAATGAAATAATCTGTCAATAAACAATCTGGAAAACAGTTGCATATTCTTTTTTCATTACCATAAGTACGATTAGGTTCTAAATTAGAAAAATTGTATCCTGGTACTGAACTTATTATTAAATCTGTAATGTAATTATAGTTATTATGTAAACTAAAATGTAACTTATTACTTACTTGAATTTATAAATAAACATGGTATGTCTCTAAGATTGCATATTCTTCCAAGTATTTTATTAACTAAAAAAAATAAATATTTAATATTTAGATAAAAGTATTTATGACAAATTTTATCCATTATCTCAACATCTCATATCTCTCGCACGCGACGGAAATTATTTATATAAAATTATATCTTAAAAACGATATATGTACCAGTCGAATACTGTTACGTTTTTTTGTGCCACCCTGTATTTTCATTATTCCTTTACTAAATATATTTTAGTTTCATAGTCGCTTGATATTCCCTTCTTATTTCTTCGCGTCATGTCCCTCTCTTCTCTTGGTATTCTTATAAAATGTCTTTCCCATGCTAATAATGTTCTTCTCTTTGCCTACTCAGTCAAAATAACTGATTTCTTTTTTTCTCCCCCTCATCTTGTAGGGTAAGTTTTTATTATATTTCCACTAAAATTCTGTGATATCATTATTAATTATTTCGACTTTTTTCTCTGGACGTCAATTAGTCCTTTGGACTTCGTTTTCTTTCTTGGACTACAGCTATTCAGTTTGGACCAAGTTTCTTGGACTACATTTTTTTTGGAGAAGTAAGATTAAAGGAACCACAAGAAAATCAAAGTTTTCTTTTATGAAAAAAAAGGAAAAAATGTCTGGAATTATGAAATAAACAAATATAACGTTTAATTTGAATTTAATTTCCTTAACCCAAAAAAAAAGGAAGTACGGATTTTGAAATAAATCATAGTTTTTTTGTCAATTGTTTCTAATTACATAAAAAAATTAATTTGACTGGCGTCCATTTTTTTTATTTTATATTCTACTTCTCATTTCGAATTCTATTCGTGGAACGAACCCATAATATAAAGATTTGAGCTTAATCACATTAATTATTTATTATCAACAAAGTAAAGTATCGTTTCAATACACATTCATTATATTTATAGCAACGAATCAAATTAGATACTGTTTTTACCAAATTTTCAATTAATTAGAAATTATAAACTTAGAAATATCGAATACGGACGTTAGTAGTAAATCACTTGAGCATACATTCTCCGATTTTTCCCCAGATCTGGGGAAATTTATAGAGTAGATCTGGCAACAGCGCACCCTATATCCACCGTGTTAAGTACGGGAGATAATTCACTAAAAATACCTACAAATTGGATACCGAATGGCAACAGCGCCTCGTTAAGCCACGCCCCACTGGCCCGTTCCTATGAGAGTTCTACAATCAATACCCTAATTTTTACATGTAAATCTCCATAAGAAAATCAAAGGTCCGTTATTTCAATTTTAGCTCAAAAAGTGGAGGGGGTAACGCGGAGTTGAATAAATCACAGATGCCTACAAAGGTCTACAGACGTCTACAGATCACCACAGACGTCTACAGAAGACGTACTTCAGACATACTTCAGACGTCTGTAGACCTTTGTGATTTATTCAACTCCGCGTTACCCCCTCCACTTTTTGAGCCAAAATTGAAAGAACGGACCTTGGATTTTCTTATGGAGATTTACATGTAAAAATGAGGGTTTTGATTGTAGAACTCTTATAGCAACGGGGCAGCGAGGCCAGTGGGGTGTGGCTTAACGAGGCGCTGTTACCATTCGGTACCCAATTTGTAGGTATTTTTAGGGAATTATCTCCCGTACTTAACACGGTGGACATAGGGTGCGCTGTTGCTAGATCTACTCTATAAATTTCCCCAGATCTGGGGAAAAATCGGGGAATGTGTACTCAAGTGACTTACTTACTACTGACGTTCCAAGATTAACTTTTTAATCAAGCAGTTATTTGGATTCAATGCGATTATTTCTTGTTTCTAAATTTTTTTTCTTTACGTTACTGGATCGCAGTAGTATTTCATACTATTATGTTACTATAATTACTATAAAAACAATGATATTATAATATTTTTTCAGTTATTTAATTGGCTTTGGTTCATTAAAAATAATCACTTTATGAAATCTGTAAATTTTAATATAAATAATGTAATCGTAGAAAAAGTATAGTACGCAACTCGAAATTTAATCCAATTATGAACTCCTTTTGCTGGTAAGTTACTTACCGCTATCATGAGGCACATAAAAAAACGGAACACATTGGCACAATTCCAAAGTTAAATTCATTCGACATTCTATAATACAGTTATGAAAACTGTATTGAGTGAAATAATATAATTGATTTTCATGAGGAAACCAACACATTCTATTTTCAATTGGAATATTGCTAACACTTTTTTCGGAGTAAGTACATCTTGGTTCGATACCAATAAAGTTTATTGTTTTTAAAGGGATTAAAGATGACTTTGAGTTCCAGTCTGGATAATCGTATGGACTGTGAATCATAATCTAAAATAAAAAAATAGAATTTTACATCTAATACAGGTCAAGTTCAACATAACCTTCATTCGTACGCTTGACTTAACATACATATTCAAAATGTGATTATTTTTGCACTTTCTAAAGATTAACTTGTTTTATATACATGTATTTCAATAACACCCTATATACTAAATTAGGCAGAGTTTGTTTAACCATCCTCTGCCGTTACGTCATATATTGTCCAACGTTATCTCTCAATCATGAAATGGATGAGACGGAATTATGACGTCATTAAGGTATTTCTTAACTAATGTCGACGTAAATGTTATTTATTACTTTTGACAGTTCAATTAATTCTTATTATCAAAATGCCTTCCGGGTATAATGAGAAAGAGCTTTTACCGCTTTTACCGTTAAATGTGGTCTACAACGTTTGGGTTCACCCCAAAAATATAAACGTATAATACATTTTTTTCGCCATTTAAACACTATTCGATCATTCGTGATTTTTTTAATTTAGTGAAAAATCATGCTTAGGAACATCCCCAAGCTAGAAATTTGAAACAAATCAGTCAAAAAAAATCTGAGGTTTCAAGTTAAAAAAAGTTATTAAATTACCAATTTATTCATACAAGCAGACCTTAACATGCGTCATTGAAAACATCGATTATATTTTAATTTTTAGGTTATGTGTAAAATAACATTCACATAAGATATGACAAATGTAAAATAGCAGAAAACGTCACCGATTATGACGTAACGGTGGGGGATGGTTAAACAAACTCAATAAGCGCTTTGTATTATTTTATTTAATGCTGCAATAAGAAAATAATTACCTGATGTCCAATAGATGGTATTAGTGAAGCAAAATAATCACTCTGCTCATTTTCTACCAAAACTTCTAAACCTGTTAGATAACCACATGCAGAAACTCTCATTGGTTCTTTTGGTGTTTTGGAAGCCATAGTCCTAAGATTTTTATTATTCCATCAAAATAAGTTTTATATTCATTATAAAAAAAATTAATTATAAAATAAATTGTCAACATCCTTTATGATATGTTTGTAACAGAGTGGAACAATATTCAGTAAAACATTTTTTTAAGCAGTTATCAGAAAAGCATATTTATACGATCAATTCGAATGATCAACAAAAATCTGTTTAGTTAAGCAACTTATCTAATAGATTGATTTTAAGTCTTATCAGTTTTTGGCAGTTTTCTGATATAAACAATGAAGTCTCGTTGAAAACCAAATGACGAACTGCTAGAGTAGATAAGCAAAGAATGACAAAAGGACATTATCGTCAAACTTCGTTATTAGTAGTCGGATTTAGATGGGACGAACGGGATTTAATGTCCTTTTGTCACTACTATTAATTATAATTTTTGTTTTTATATTGCCATTTGTCCCATCTAAATCCGACTATTAAAAACGAAGTTTGACGCTAATGCCCTTTTGACATTCCTATTATGAATAAATATTTTTACATATATATTCTACATCACATTTATAATACAGTGCCATTTGTCCCGTTTAAATCAGATCATTAATAACGAAGTTGGACCCTAATACCCTATTGTCTTTTGTTCTGAATATGATTTTTGTTTACGTATGTATTCTCCATCTCATTTATAATACAATGCTGTTTTTCGCGTTTAATTTGGACCACGAGTCAAGGAGATAAACCCTAATGCCGTTTTGTTCTACTTATAATTTTTGTTTACATATGTATTCTACGTCACATTTCAAATATACCGCCTTTTTCGCGTTCAATTTGGACCAATAATAACGAAGTTTGACTTTAAGGATCTTTAGTCTTTACTTCTGCGCATGTTTTTTGTTTACATATTTATTCTACGTCACATTTATAATTCAATGCCGTTTGTCCTGTTTAAATCTACTTACTAATAACGAAGATACCTCTTCATACTTTCCCCCCGTCCCAGAGACACCCGCGGAGGTCCACTGTTCCAGGTCTCTCTTAGTTTATCTACTTGCTAGTCTTTCTTTGGTCATAAGAGGATTCAAATTATCATCTGTCATAGCTGATGATATCCAAATCTCTGCCACACCATCCACGAGAGCTCTGAACACCAAAACGCAATAACTCCTAAACTACTTCTCCCAATAGCAACTGGAGGATTACTCTTAAAAGACCCAACTGATCATTTTCAAACAACCCAACCACACCCTAAAAGCTAACCAATTCCTCAATGAGATTAACCTTAGGCTTTGGGGAGAGAGATCGTTCTCTTGGAAAAGGTCACCTATTTGGGAGTGTGCTTCACGCGCATCCTCAATCGCGCAACTGAAGTCCAAAGAACTCTTGACAGAGTTAGGAAATGAACACTTCTCATCGGAGCACAGGGTGTTCGAATTGGAAGATGTAATCCTCAAACGCTGCTACACACCTACAAAACCTACATCCATTTCATAATCGACTACAGAGCCCTTAACTTCTCCATCCTTCCTCCTCCTATCTTACACGCCGTTACGCCAACCGAGAGGAGGATCCTTAAGAAATACTCCTGCGTCCCCTGGCGTTCCCCATCCAACCAAATCTATAACGAAACTGATTTTCCTACCAAAGTATCCAGGCTAAAAACAATCTAGGGAAGATACTTCAGGAGAAGATTGAACAGCTCAAATTCCCATGTCCAGGACACACTATGAACGAAGTGGACAGATGAAAGGAATAGACTAAACGACCAAAGAAGAAAATCGCCCACCCTAATCTAAGGATTCTAAAAGAAGCGAAGGATCTTCCGGACGAACTCTAGATCTCCTAGACGATGCACCTCTAAGCATCAGATGAGCTGTTCCCCCACAGGTTAGATTTAGATAGTAATATAATAAATATTTTTTTTACGTCAATAGAACACTTAAACCTGGTAACAGCGGTGGGCACTCGAGTTGAAATTGTGATCTAGACGCTAGTGGACAAATAACCGAGGGAAAAAATACTTTACTATTACTTACCCATGAAGTGAATGATTTTTAACTGCATAATAATTGAAACTACAACAAAAACCATAACTCGTTGAAATTGTCTCAAAAATTGATTCACATCTTTTTTCCTCTTCTTTCCAGGTGCATTTTAATAAAATATCTTCACATCTTGTCGTCAAGATAGACATTGCTGTATTTATTGTAAGATAATTTTCGTCAAATAGATTTTGAAGATAAGTCAAATTTTCAAAATAATTTTCATTTGCTACGTTATAATGAATAAGATACATTAGATTTTTTATAGTATTTAATATTTCTTTATCGGTAGATGATTTGCCTCTAAAAAAATATTATTTTATGTAATGTAATAAAGGAAAAAAAACAAATTATTAACATACAAAATCACCCTGTTTAAAAAATTATTAATTATTTTATAATTCAATAAAACTAAAAAAAAAAATACTAAAAATAGATAGTCAGTAATTTTTAGTAGCACAATGAAAAAAAAATTCTAAAGGAAAAATTAATATAAATCTATATTGTTCTACTTACAACCTTTCTGCCAAACGGATAGCTCCTTTTTTTGAAATTATATTTATATTACATATTGTTACACTTGGAAACGGATAGTGCCATATAGAATGGTCTTTTGAATCAGTTACAGTTACAACTGGGTTTTGACTATATTCTAACCAGGCCATAGAAAGCAAAGTCAATGCTGTTACTATTGAAATTAAACAAATTACCACCCATATACACCTACAAATATAATTGAAATTAAATTTAAAGTATAACTTGAACAGGTACATAATTTAACTAGAATATGAGAGAAAACTTTCGAAAGCAGCAGTTTAAATAATGTAAGAATATAGTTGAAAGATGATGAAACGTTATTTAAAAAATATATACGCTATATTAAGCGGCTCTTGATCTTCAATAAGAAAACCTTATATAGTAGTTTGTGCAACAAGTGTGGATATGATGGCCATATCGCACGCGGACGAAATTTGAGCACGGCAGTCAAATAGAGTTGAACAGGACATTTTTTCTACAACCCACGAAAGTAAAAACTAAAACATATAAAAATAAGAAAAAGGTTACAGTCACAGGGTTTGAACCGAGGACCTTCATATCTCAAAGCCAGATCGTTAGCACAGCGCTATCACGGACTTATTTTCACTGGAATTACTAATTTTTACAAATATTTTTCTGTATTAGTATAAAATATTCTGACAGTTGTTTTGACAGGTTTATTTAAAGTAAAAAAAAATCGGTTGTGTCGCCCCAAAACTTTCCCGACGAGTATCCACGAATACTTTATCAGATATTTAATGTTAAAGTTTAACTTTTGACATTTTTTAATTTTTGACAGGTGACAGTTGGAGAAATAATTTTGACTGTTTTGAATAGAATTTTTCAAGGGCTTTCAAACGATATATTGTATGTCCAATTCCGTGACATATTGCATCTGTCATTTTTTGAAAGTGATACTTCCGTTTGACAGCTCTCGTACAAAAACTAACTGATTCTTCCGACAGATAACCCAAATCCATATACCAAATTTCAGTTCAATCGGATTAAACGTGTGACCTCTATCGTGGAAGAATACACACACACAGAGACCGACAGACAGACTTCCATCTGGAAATGGTCTTAATCGTCTCAGGGGACCCGAAAATGGGTATTTCTGTTTTTATCTCGAATTTTTTTTTTTAGCTCGTTCACAATACTTTCCCTTCTAGGAGGTGGGTCGGGAAAGTAAACATATGTGGTGGGTTACTAAATGTGAACTCTGATTGGTGAATTTTCATATCTCACCATAATGAAATTATAGAGTGATATTGCCTACATATACATTCTGTAAAGTGTGCGTAGAATCGACAGTATCAATGTGGGTGTAGAAAAAAGTTTTTTCTATTTTTAAAAATTAAGGTGTTAATTAAAAAAAATGAAAATCGCTGATTTAGGTTTTCCCCAAATATCTCGGAAACCGGTCCTGATATTTTAATTTTGAAAAACCATTCAATACGCATATTTTTTTCCATTTAACCAACTTTGTATCTACAACAGTTTACGAAATCTCTTCAATTAAATTTGCGCCACCATATATCTTTAGCCGGTAGAGAGCCCAGGAGCTGAAAATCAATCACATAGATTGACTTGACTTTACGTGTCTGTGTACCAAATATGAAATCAATCCGATGACTAGAACGGAAAATATTATTAACTTTCTTCTTCACTATCGAAAGTTGATAAATAATTCCAAGATAATCTACAGTTAAACATTGTCGTCAGTAACACAAGTATAGAGGAAAAAAATACTGCTCTGCATCCTTAGAGGACGTGAGCCAGGCTTTCGACAAAGTCTGGGATCTATCATTTATAAAGTGTTTACAGTGTTTTAAAAAATTATTTGCTTGTAATAGCTTCATATTTAGAGTTAATAAACTGATAATTTTACAAAAGTGTATTCTATCAAATTATTAAAAAAGCAAACATTTATTATACCAAAATAATGTTTCATAAAACCCTAAAAAATCGAATCGTATTATAACAAATATTAAAAAACCAGATAGATATTTTCTCAAATTACTAAAATAACAAAAAACTAAAAGACCAGATCTTTAATAAATAATTAATACAACAAAAACGTAAAATACTACCGTAGCGAAATACCAATAGATAGAACTCTTCTAAATTCAGAATGCCATTAAAACAGAACGCTATATTTACGTAATCTAAACAACGTCAAATATTAATGAAACAGAATTTAAAGAGTAAGATATAGAAAAAGATGGAATCGTAAGACATCGAAACAGTAAATTTTCAAACGAATTTCAAAGGATGTTGCCAAATCTAAATTATCGCCTTATACGTGGGGATACAATGTAACATGCTCTATTTATCGTTATGTAACATACATTACACATGATTTCATGGATTCTTTGAATTAAACGATTCTTATTCATTCTTTTACGAACGTTAATTCGCTTGTTTTTATTCAATTTCATATAACTGGTTGAAACGCAGTAATAATAATAATATTTGAACAGTATGAGTCCCATACAAGGAGGACAATTTAAGACCTTCCGAATACTAGCCGATGCACCACAAACAAATTGATACATCAACAATACAAGAGACACTACAAAAAAGAAGCCGTAACTACTACCTAAAGCTGGACACCCACCTATACCACTACAGCGTCTAACCCAAAAACCAAACAACAGAAAACTGAAACAACCAAGCTGGTTAATTGATCGTAAATAAAGTGTAAGAAACCTTCTCACTGGAAAAATCTGATCAGGACATTCTTAAACCAACTTACGGGTCTTATAGCCCGCAGAGTAGCTCATAGGATCTCTGTATTTCTGATGAAGAAAATGATTAGAAATTCACTTTTCCAAGTCAACCTGACTTAGGAGCCTTTGCAAACGTTGTTACATGCTTATTCCGCTTGACTCCCAATAACTGTAATTATATTGTTTATTTTGATAACTATTATACAGGAATTCCGTTGATGGCATACCTATACTCAAAAGGAAAATCGATTGCCGAACTGTAAATTTTTTGATAAGGCTGTCAATAAAAAATCACGTTGTTATTTTGAGGAATATGTGACCTCATTTCAAGATGCTCCTATTGTATAAGTATTATGGCTTGATAACAAAGCTGTTACACTACTTCTCACATGCATATGGGGTCTCTTACTATTCAAGAAGTGAAAAGGTTTGATAAAAAACAGGGGAAACATGTCGAAGTATAATGCCCAAAGATAGTGTTGGCATACAACAAACATATGGGTGGGGTCGACCTTTTTAGTATTTTAGGACGGTACAAAATTACAATGAGAAGCAGAAAATGGTACTGCAGAATTTTTTACCATTTAGTGGACATAACCATTATCAATGCATGGCTTCTTTATCGAAGAGTTGAAAATCAAATAGGGAACACAGCAACAATGTCCATGGAAAAATTTGGTGATGAAATTGCCAATTGCCTTTTTAACGTAGGCAATGCTGTGAAAAAAAGAGGAAGACCATCTTCATCACTGGACCGAAATTTAGATCAGAAAATGAAAAAGAAGAGTGCTGCTATAAGTCCTCCAAAAGAAGTGAGATTGGACGAATTCGGCCATATTGGTCAGTATTCCGTTCAACGCCAGAGGTATAAAATGCCTGGATGTAAACGGTGTTCATTTGATTTTTTTGTGAGAAATGCAAAGTTCGCCTTTGTTTGAACAAAAATAAAAGCTGTTTTGCTAATTTTCAAAAATATGTTAATATTCGTAAATTAAAAAATATGAGAATAGTTTTTTTTTACTATTTTTTTCTTCATTTATAAGAATAATACTTTACCAAAAATATTTTTTTGTGCAAAAAAATCATGCATTGTAGGGTTAAAATAGTTTTAGTTTAGCTTGAATTTCAAATTTGAAACTTTTGGTTTTCAAAAATGTCGTAATCGCTAATTAAACCTACATTTTATTACATAATACTCGACGTACGTTTCGCTAAGTATATTAGCATCACCAGGAGTTGATGATAATCACCTTGTATTAAGCCGTGACCATGTTTTTTTTAAATAAGCTTATACAATGGCCGCGTGAAAACAACACCCTATTTTTTTCTGTATTTAAGTTTAAGGTCTTTTTTATTATTATTATTATCATCAGAGGAATACTATTATTGTCAAATATGATTCAGAAATGTTGTATATCATTTTGTTACCCCCTAAGGACACACAGAGTTTGATTTGATATATATTTTTTTTATTTCTTAAAATCATTATGTCTCTTGATTTGTTTATAAGGGCTATAATTTCAATAAAGTATAGAAGGTAAAACTTACCGTTCCAGAAGTATTCTTTTTCGAAGAACTATAAATCTGTAACCATGAAGACCAGTACTTAGACAAAATTGTATTGCTACTTTTTTAAACATATTTTCGAATATTTTAACTTTTTTTTAAGAATTAATATTTCATTCACTTTACTGTCTATTTAACATCTAATATTCAAATTAAAAAGTTTTAGAGCATAGCGTGATTGCCAGTTTTTATGATTTCATAGGTATAAAAGATATGTTTATGAATTATTAATTAAACATTGAAACGATGTTCTTCAAAATTACAAAAATAATTATGATTTCATTAAGCACGCTACATATTCATTTATTACTTTAAATCTCATTAATATAATTATGCGTTTACTCACAAAAATATTTTTTCTACAACCACTATACAAAACGCTTTTCTATAGAAATTTTAATATCCGTTGAAAAAGCAATAATTTAGAGTGCTAAAAGTACACGCTATGGTACTCTTCCCCACGAAAATGTCACAGCTATGACCTGTCAACTTTTTTGACAAGTTACTGTTTTTCTATCATTAATAAATGTGGTTGTATAGAAAAAATATGGTGTACAACTTGTACGGAAAGTACTTTTCCCTTTCCCTAGATTTGATTCATTCGCCTTACGGCTCGTGTCACAAACTTCTGAGTTCGTAGAAAAAGTGACGCTTTGCGTACTTGTTGTATGACCTACAATTGTTTATAATATTACTAGAGTTTGTTTAACCATCCTCTGCCGTTACGTCATAATTGGTGACGTATTCTGCTGTTTTACGTTTGTCATATTGTCTCTGAGCATGATTAAATGGAGAATTATATAATATATATTAGAAATGTATTATAAGATTATATTTTTGGGGTGAACCCAAACGTTGTAGACTACATTTAACGGTAAAAGTGGTATTCCACCATCTCCTTTTATTGAAAAGTAATTAATCAAATTCAAAATTTGTTAGATACGAATTCCCTTTGTTGTTATACAACTTTTATTACTTTACTTATCTGACTGATAAATAATTTTTAATTTTCTTTTATAGTTTTTAATTATTATTATGATAGAAATATTGATTTTTTATATTCTTTAGTTTATTTAGTTATTACACCAAGTAAACTAGTTTAATTACGAAAACCTCGCTAACCCCAATCAAATTTATAGAATTACTCCAAAAATATTTTATTTTGTGAAGCTCTCTTTCTGAAATATATCTATAGTAAGTTAGCAGTTTAATACGAACAATTAAATTTTTTCTCTGAAATTTTAGATACAATAAAATCACCATTGCACATACCGCTACGAGCCATAATTCGCGGTATTTGGTTATGTGTATAGTGACTGGTGACAATCTTTTTTATTAGTTTTGTGTTACAAAAGCGTGGATTAAAAATGGAATTTGAAGTATTTCTGATAGAATGGGGAATTCCTAGACCGCTTTAGAGGTAAGTTTTACAAAATCGTATTACAATATTCTCTAACTAGTTTTATCTTGTATAAACAGAAATTTTATTTTAAATACGTAAATTTAAATATACATCCTTATTTTGCGTTTTGTGTTTTGTTCAGATAAATTAGATCATTTGGACATTAATATTTAAGGTACCTACATTATATCCAAGACACAAATAATAAGAGAATAACGTATGATTAATTTGTAAAACTTACCTCTAAAGCGGTTCCGGAAATTCCCGAGAAGTACCTCAAATTCCATTTTTAACGAAATGGTGGAAGTTAAAGTTAAATTATTGTACCACCTAATAGCAGGAAACATTAAAATCCGCATTATTGTTAAGAATGATCTAACAAACTGGAAAATCTAGTGCAAAAACTTTTTCATCAACTTGTTTCAAGGATAGAGGCTACATACAGGAATAAAGAGATAATCCTGGCAGTATTATCTAAAGCCAAGTGTCATTTTTATCTTCTTCTAACACACTCACTTTATATTTTGTCTTTAAAATACACAATTTTTAAGGCATACTTAATATTATTTCTGAATTTTTACTATTCAAATTTTGAACTAATATCTTGTAATTTTTTTTCAAGTGCAATAGCTGGCTTCAATAATGGTTTGTTATTTTCCTGGGTATCTCATTTCCTAATCAAAATAACACAAGCTAAAGAGAACTACGACATCACTGAAGATGAAGCTTCATATTTTCAAGCTTCCAATTTGTAACATAAAACTAATAAAACTTGTTACCAGTCACTATACAACTGATTTAATAATTTTTTTAATTGTGTTAAGTAAAATTATTAATACTCCCAATAATTTGGATTTCTAAGGTGATTCATTTTTGGTTACTAACAGTTACTGTTTTCTATTTGTTATTAAAGTGTTTAATTAGTTTAAGTTGACTAACCCTTATTATTAGAATTAAAGCCCTTTTTATTGTCATAATTAGATATTTGGTGAGTCCTAATATTACAATTAAATTATTAATAATACTGAATAAACTTTTTTGTCAGTGTATGGTTTCTTCAGAATAATTTTAGTTACTTAATTGTGATTAGTAAATAAAAGCATTTTTTTAACAAATTCTTGAGTGTATGTATTTTTATTTGTTTTTACGAAAATAGGAACAAGTCAAGTTCAGATTTTTCCCTACTTAATTGTAAATACGACCCTGAATACAATATATTGATACACTGTGGGAACCGTATGAGTAGAAAAACGAATTCTATTCTAAATTCTTGGTGCACGCTTGCGCATTAGTCGTTTCGCTCTAATTGGCTTTTATTGTACGTTAACTTGAAAGTTTGATTATTGTTACATTTTTTTGTGCCACCCTGTATTTTCATTATTCTTCTATTCAATAGATTATATAGTTTCATACTCGCTTGATATCCCCTTCTTATTTCTTCGTATCATGTCCCTCTTTTCTCTTGGTATTCCTATAAAATGTCTTTCCCATACTAATAATGTTTTTCTCTTTACCTACTTAGTCAAAATAATCGACTTTGTGTTTCTTACTGAAGATTTGTTTTTTTTTCTCCCCCTCATTTTATAGGGTAAGTTTTTATTATATGATATTGCTAAAATTATTTGATATCATTATTAATTATTTCGGCGCTTTTAACTTTTATTTAATGTTATTTTTAATTCTATTAATGCCGGTATATTTTTTTTATTATTTACTTAAAAGTTCATATTTTATCATTTATAATATTATAAATTATTGGATTTCTGTTTGTCTCATACAAAAAAGAGAACCTACATTTTTTTTAATTTGTTTTTACAGATTGTCTCAAAATTTGATTCATTTTAATTATTTTTGTATTTCATGTTTTGATCTAAAATTCATGTTTCTCATTTTAATATTATCATTGTTATATATTCTTTTTCAAAAAACAAAGACCACGAAATCTGGTAATTAATAAGATTTTAATCTTATATTTACTTTATGTAAACTTTTAGGGTTTTTGGTTTTTTTTCTCTGAAAATTTTTTGGTTTTTTCCTCTGGAAAGATCTGGTTCTTTTTCCTTTATTATGCCAAGAAGTTTGTCCACTTACCTGAGACAAGAGGTTGTTCCTTTGGAAAGTTTTTTTTCCTGTGCAAAGAAGTTTACTTGGGTCAAGGAGTTTGTTTCCTCAACCAGAAGAACTTCCACTGTTAATAAAAGTTTTTATTAAAGGAAAAAAGAAAAAAAAACTCCGGACTTTATTATCGTACAATAAACAAATATAACGTTTAATATATCGTAGTTTTTTTGTCAATTGTTTCTAATTACTGGCGTCCAAAATTTTTTTTTCATTTAATATTTTACTTCTGATATATTTCAAATTCTATTCATGGAACGAACCCGTAATATAAAAATTTTAGTTTAATCACAATAATTTTTTTATTTTTTTTACGAAATAAATGGAAGTTATATTTTATTTATTTTTTTAAATACACAGTTTAGATTTAGATAGTCAAGATTTCTTTCAATAAAACAAATAAAAATACACGGGTTAGATTCAGATAATCAAGACTTCTTTTAGTAAAATAAAAGCAAAATAAAATAACAAAGTTGAATTCGTGCACTAAGAATAGAATTCGTTTCTCTAGATGATTTTTTCTATTTGTGTTTTTAATAAACAAGGAAGAAAAAGCACAGTTAAAAATCAAATTTATTATATACAAATTAATTTATAAAAATAGATTTTCTATAAAAATAACAATAATTATTAACATAAAAAAATAAATATCACATTTTAAACAGGAACATACAGATGCCTACTATGAGATAATATTCTTGTAACTCTGAAAAATAAACAAAAATTTGAAATTAAAAAATCATTTTCAGAAGGGTCTATAGATATGAAATGATTGTTATAGGAGTATAAGTATTTTTCTTATTTCTAAATAATTTTTTCCACTACTAGCTTATAGTTTACCATTATTGTTATTATTTTTATGTCCTGAGAAAGTATTTTTCTTTATCTATTCATTATCCTTTATGTAGTGAATATAGCTTTTTTCTTGTACATTAAACAAGAAAGAAAAATTTTTATTTTGGGGAAAAAACCGATGAAAAAAATTAATAACCAGATGTCATGAATCTTTTTAAAATGTCACAATAATTTATAGAAAGGTGTAAAAAAAAAGAAATTATTATGGGAATTGTATACCAATAAAAATACTACTGTTAAACTTAAATCGAAAAAAATTTATAAAAAAAATATTTTTTGTTTTTTTTTTTATAATGTTTATTATTTTAATTTTTTTATAGAAACCACCCGAAAATCGATATTTGTTTAAATAATATATGATTACAATAAATTAATTCATACCTGTTCAGCAACGCTACATAGATGGTCTGACATAGACTTTCCAGTTTGTTTGACCAAACTATGAAAAATTCCTTCTTGATTTTGAAGAAGAATATAAGGATGATTAAATTCAACAGCGGATCCTGCATCCATTACTAAAACCTTATCGGAATCCATTACTGTATGTAACCTAAAATTAAGAAAAAAGAATTAATACCAAAGATAAATAATATTTTTTTTACACTTCCAGGACTAGAGTAAGTACCAAAGTTGGTATTATGTTAAAATATTTGTAGCAGAAAATTAGTTACACTTACCTATGAGCAATTGTAAGTACTGTACAACTGGCAAATTTGTTTCTAATTGTAGATTGAATCAATGCATCAGTATTAGGATCCACATTGGCAGTAGCTTCATCTAGTACCAAAATTTTGTTCTTTCTAAGTATAGCCCTTGCTAAACAAACCAATTGGCGTTGACCAAGACTGAAATTAGATCCTCCTTCGCCTATTTTGGCGTCCAGACCCAAGGGCATTTCAGATACACATTCTGCAAAAATATAATAAATTCAACTCAATATAAAAATTGTAGTATTAAATTACCTTTTAGAGCAACATCATCTAATGCGCTCCATAAATCCCAATCCATGTGCTCGTCCATTGGATCCAAATTTGATCGTATCGTACCAGAAAATAGTACAGGTTCTTGAGGTATAATGGCAATTTTTGATCTTAAACTTTTTAATGGAATATCCGATGTGCAAATTCCATCAATTAAGATTTTTCCTTCTATATTAACAAGTCGGAATAAGGCAGATATAAGTGTGGATTTACCTGCTCCTGTTCGTCCAACTATTCCAACTTTTTCTTTCGACTTTATTTTAAACGATAAATTGTTGAGTACATATGGTAAATTAGTGGCGTATCTCAGATATACAGACTGGAATTCGACGATACCGTGTTCAGGCCATCGTTTTGGTGGTTCTTTATGCTTATTGTGTATTTCTTGATCAAGTTCGGTATATTCTAAAACTCTTTCTACCGAAGTCATTGAATTATCTAATTCGCTCCATTGACGCATACCCCATTGAAACATACCAGTTAAACTTATTGCTTGTGTTATAGCTAGTCCAACATTTCCACCATAATCTTAAAAATAAGTGTATTACATTATGTTAAATATTCTAATATTAACTTACTGCTTCCAAAGATGAAGAAACTAAATGTAACCATTCCAATGTATAACACACATAAAATATCTAACCAGAATCCAAATGTTCTATTACAACACAAAAATAGGTAATATGCAGAGCTATGCAAATCTTGATGTTTATCAAATTCTTGCCTCAAAATTGATTGTGCTTCAAATGCCCTCACTGTTGTTAAACCTTGTAAGGATGCATGGATATGTGAAAAAACAGGACTTTTTGCTAAAAAAAATAATTTACTTAAATTGGTTTTGGACAACATAATATATAAAATCTTACTTGTTGCTTCCATCCTCTTTAAATTTCGACTTGAAGCGACATAAATGACTTTAAATAAATAGAATAATACACCTATACCAAATGTTGTCAATAAAATCCAGGGGTTAACTGTAGCAATAATTATATTAACAGCCAATACATTTAACGCAATCTAAAAAAAAATAATAAATAATTATAATAAGCGGATCACTTCGGTGTTGTTATAATTTAAATTAATTCACTCGAAAAAGTTTTGCGTAGAGACACAAGGCCGTAGCCAGAAATGATTTGGAGGGGTTTGATTTGGTGGAACAGTAGAACAACATAAAATCGTTTTAATAAAAGAAATAAAATGGTGTTACTTATCATATATATTTATTAGAAAACCATTACAGAAATATTAACACCTTATTACAAACTTAAATTTAGTCTTGTAGCTTTCTTTGCAGCGAACAAATCAATTCCTGGCCTGTGTAGTGTTGCCAAGATCTTTAAAAGTTTGTGAAAAAGTGACAAAAATTGAGAAAAAAGAGGGGAAATTTGAGACAAAAAGTGGCAGTATTCGAGAGAAAAGAGGGGAAATTTTGAAGGAAAAGACATTATAACGAAAATAAGGGGTAATTTTAGAAAAAAGGGTGTATTTTCAGAAAAGTGACAAAGTGAAAAGAGGAAAAATTTCGAACACAAAAAATGAACAGCATTTGAGAGAAAAGAGGGAACATTTATTTCGTAAAAATATATATCAGGATTCGAACCTGGAACTTTCATATGTAACGTCTACACTCTACCACTAGACCACATCGTTCACAGTGACGAATAATCAAACTTTCAAGTTAACGTACGATAAAAGCCGATTAGAGCGAAACGAATAATTTTAAATTCAAAACCAAAGAATCTACTGAAATCTACTAAAAATTATCAATTCTACTAAACACCCTCATTTTTCTTAAAAATCTACTAATTTAGTAGGAAATCTACTGAAAACGGTAACTCTGTCGACGGCTCGCTTGTATATTCCGCAAACTCGGCGCAACGAAACATCGAGAATAACCCGCAACGTTGCCAACTGTATTGCAAGCTGTTATAGTACGGGCACTTAAATTATTATAGTACATTGGAGAACAATATAGTACAATAAAAAAGAAACAAGAAATATGTAACGACATCAAAAATAACAAATACTAATTATCTCAATTAGGTATCTGAGTTAACTCAATTAACTCTTTCTGGATTATAAATTATACTTCCTTTGCTCTTGGTAGATAATAAATCCTTAAAAATCACTTAAAACCCTTAAAAATACATAAAATTACTTAAAAATCCCAAGCAATTCTTAAATATCCTAAAATAATCCTTAAAAAACATTAGAATCCCTAATAGTTTAAAATTCCTAAAATTTTTTTTGAAAATCCTTAAAAATCATTAAAAATCCTTCAACATCCTTAAAATCTTTAAAAATCCCTTAAAATTTTGGAATAAATTTTAAAATCCTTAAAAATCTTAAGAAAATCTTAGAAATTCTTAAAAATACTTTTTAAGAATTTTAATCCTTAAAATATCCTAAAAAGATCCTGAAAAATCCTTAAAAATTCCTAAAAAACCTTAAAAACACTTAAAATTACTTAAAAATGTTAAGCAATTCTTAAACATCCTAAAATAATCCTTAAAAAACATTAAAATCCCTAATAATAGTTTAAAATTCCAAAAATCCTTAAAAGTTCTTGAATGTCCTTGAAAATCCCAAAAATCATTAAAAATCCATTAAAATCTTTGAAAACCCCTTAAAATTCTGAAATTTTTTTTAAAATAGTTGAAAATATTAAGAAAACCTTAAAAATTTTAAAAAATACTTTAAAATCGTTAAAATATCCTTAAAAAATCCTTTAAAATCCGCAATAATTTTTAAAATTGCTTAAAAATCTTGAGAAATTCTTAAAGATCCTAAAATAATTATTAAAAATCATTAAAATCTATAAAAATAGTTTAAAATTCTTAAAAATCCTTAAACGTCCTTGAAAATACCAAAAAATGCTTAAAAATCCTTTAAAGTCCTTAAAAATCATTAAAAATCTTTAAAAACCCCTTCAAATTCAGAAAAAAATTTTAAAATCGTTAACAATCTAAAGAAAATCATAGAAATTCTTAAAAATACTTTAAAATCCTTAAAATAACCTTAAAACATGCTGAAAAAATTCTTAAAAATTCCTAAAAACCCTCAAAAATACTTTAAATTAAAAATCTTAAGGAATTCTTAAATATCCTAAAATAATTATTAAAAACCATTAAAATCCCTAAAAATAGTTTAAAATCCCTAAAAATCCTTAAAAGTCCTTGAAAATTCATAACAATCCCAAAAATCATTAAAAATCGTTTAAAATCCTTAAGAATCCTTAAAAATCGTAGATATTTCCTGTTGGGTGGATGACTGAAGACTGTCCTAACAGATATTTTTGAAATTTGTCATTGATTGATCATGGTATATTGTTATGATTTGTGAAAATATAAAATTATAGTACATAGTGCGTACTATATTTACTTTCAAATTTTATAGTACATGAAGTTGTAATTATGGTACAAATACTATAATTATAGTACGGTTGGCAACGCTGGTCGAGAATAACCCGTCTCATTCTATGCTTATTGAATATTCCAGAAATGCAGTTCGAGTATAGGTACATCCCCGAAGTTGTGTTTTTTGCTTGTGTAGTTGACGTAGCACGTAGTTTCGCCGCTCCCTAATAGATGTCGCTGCACCGCTTTTTAAGTATCGCCGTGCGAATACCAAGCGAGAATAAAGTCATACATAATAAAAATAACAGTAGGTAGAGAATTTAGTTTGTAGTGATTAACTATTATGTTGTGTATATAACTGCAGTTTCATTAATACTTATTATAAGTCTAAAATAAATAGTTATTTTATTTCGGGGATGAATCAATCCCCCTTGACCGCCCCCTGGCTACGGCCTTGTAGAGACAAATGAGAATAATTGAATTACTGTCATAGTCATACGTATAACATGAGTCTGGCAAAGGCGACCTTATGCTGATTCTACCAAAAAGAAGAGGATACTTCAGTACACACACTGTGCTACTGGGAAGGTCTATTAAGACTAGGGATGGCTATTTGATACTGGAACTGATCCTATGGAACAGGTTCGGTAACTTGGACTAGTGGAACTGATCCCAATCGATGTTCGAAACAGATACGAGTTCTAGTCCAGAACCGAACAGAGAACTGAAAACATATTTTGTGAGACTGCGGTGCGGTGTAGACTGAGGTGAATCCCAGTTTCCACTCCAGTCCGCCAGCGCCAATGAGTTAAGAAATCGAATATCGGGTTATATAATCGAGTTCGAGTTTAGCTCAACCATGACAACAGCGAACTGGACTAGAAACTGGAACTGATCCATTGGACTAGGTATTCCGCTGGATCAGACTAGTTTGGAACTGATCTATGAAAAATGTTGGATCAGCCATCCCTAATCAAGACTGAGATTCCTTACAGTTGGAAAGAAACCAAAGACAATTAGCTACACACGAGAGCTACGATCAAAGGACATCCACAACAGATCTAAAAAGCTAGAGGTGGAGGTGGCTACAGTCCTAATTAAATCCAATCAATGAAAAACTCATAAAATTTGTATACTTTATAATTACCTGAATGGTATCCACTAGAACATTTGGTAAATTTTCATCTATACAACCCATATCTTTTGAAAATCGGTTTAGTATTCTACCCGAAGGGTTTGTATTAAAAAAGAACATCGTTCCATTACAAACTTTAGCAAACATAGTATTGTGAAGTCTGATCGATGCTTTAATACACATTTTATAGAAAGTTATTGATCTTAAGATAGTAATTATAATCACAGAAGCGATAATACAGCTATAGATGTAAATGCAATGTTTAGTAGTAAGAAATTTTGATGTTGTACTTTCTGGTATTGGTATAGTGAAATTAAGTAGTTTCGTATAGTTTTCTTCCATTTGTACATCATCCATAAGAGCTTGAAGCATTAATCGGTCTCCTTCTTCATTTTGATATCTACGCTGTTCCAAATTAACCCTAAAATAAAAGTAATAGAGATCAGATTAAATAGTACTTAATAATAAATATATACTTACCACTCCTTAACAAAAAAATCAGATCCACTTGCAGAAAATTGAGTCAATATGAATAATATAAGCACATAAAATCCATAACACCAGCCTCCAGAATATTTCAAATATCCAGAATATATTCTAGTTGAAATATTTCCAACATTTTTTTCTTCTTTATTTTCTAATGGTTCTTCATCGGACATGCTATCGAAATACTTTGATTCCGATGTCTCCTCATCGATTGTATCATCACATTGCTCCTCTTCGATGTTATGTTTAAGTAATTTCGCGAATTCACTTGATGAGTCACATATTTCTTTGTATGTGCCACTAATTGCAATTGTACCACGTTCCATCAAAAAGATTTTGTTAACATTTTTTAAATACTGTAGTTGATGAGTTACTAATACAGTGCATTTACCTCTCAAAAAACCACTAATACAGTCTTCAAAAATTTGTTTGCCTACATGAGCATCGACAGCAGATAGTGGATCATCTAAAATATAAACATCGGCTTCTTTATAAACAGCTCTAGCCAGGTTGATTCTTGCTCTTTGTCCTCCGCTTAATGCTACTCCTCTATCTCCCACTGGACTTTTGTCACCGTAAGATAAAATTGATAAATCTTTTTCTAATGCACATACTTTAATCACCTTTTCGTATCTCTTTGCATCCCATGGTTCTCCGAATAATATATTTTGTTTAATTGTATTAGCAAATAGCCACGGTTCTTGGGAAGCATAAGATATTTTTCCAACAATATCCTTATTTCCTTTACTTAAAGGTAATTCCTTCATAATTGTCTGTAATAAAGAAGTTTTTCCAGAACCAACTGCACCCATAATTGCTACTAATTGTTGAGGACCTACATTAAAATTAATATTGTGTAAAGTATTTTCTTCTTGAGTATTAATCCATTTGACCGAAACATTCTCTAAATATATACCTATTGATTTTTTTTTACCGGATCGGTAAATAAGCGGTGTATGTGTACTAATCTTTTTAACCTTATAAGTATCTTTTAAAGGATCTTGGTATACTTCATCGAATTGAAGAAATTCTTCTATTCTTTGTATCGATACTAAAGCTTCGGCAGTTTGAGATATAGCTTGAGGAAAATCGTTACTTATAGCCGATTTCAAAATATTATAAAATGAAGTTATTACATATACGAAGTCCGCATTCACTCTGTTTCCCATAAAAGTATATACCATTATACATATAAATACTGATGCTCTTGTGATAAATTTGTTGAACGACATATGGAGTGCTCGAATATATGAAGTTAATCGAATTTGGTTCATTTCAAAGCTAAAAATAGATAAAAATTGTTAAAGTTATGAAAAAAAAAACATGAAATAAGTAAAAATAAAACATAATGATAAAATAATCGACATCACTTTATTTGTTACTAGTAAGAAATTTGACGATACCATGATATGTTGATGGTTTATGATCCATCTCGCGGTAAAAGTAAAAGATTAGGTATAAAAAAAGTTATTAAATAACAGTGAACAATAATTAAATAATCTACCAGAAACAATTAACGCAAGATAATCCAGCGATATTTTATTCAGTTAATGAAAGTAAGGAGAAACTCCTAAAAACCACCATCGAGGTATTAAAGGTGAGAGCGAATATATTACCTGAAGGAAGAAGTAAACTTTTTAATTTAAGGGCTGGTTTGTATATTTTTATAGTTTGTAATTGTAAAAAAGAGTGGGGAAAAGAAAAATAAAGTTTGAAAGAAAAATTAGAAGAAAAAAAGGAGTGACGGAAAAATGAGAAAAAGTCTAAAACACAGAAATTAATATAAAAGGGCGGGAAAAAAGTTGAAGTAACAAGTAGGAAAAAAGAATTGGAAAAAGTCATAAAGAAATTAGTAAAATAGTGGAAAAAAAGTGTGGAGAAAAAGTGGAAAAAGTAAAGTGGGAAAGAAAATATTTGAAACAAAGAAAACCGTTAAAAAATAACAAAAAAGAGTGGGGGTACGAAGTGAGAAGAAGTTTGAAACAAAGAAATTAATATAAAACGAAGGAAGGGTGTAAAAAAAATGAAAAAAGAAAGTTTCAAGCAGAAAAAAATTAGAAAAAAAAAAAACAGTGTGGGAAGAAAAAAGTATTTTTCGTTTCAACTTATTTTCAAGAATATTTCTAAAAGGCTGTTTAAGAAGTTTTTTAAGGACTCTACAAGAGTATTTTTCAAGGATTTTTAAGGGTTTTTCAATGAATTTTCAAGTAGTGGGGGAACAAAATAAGAAGAAAATGTCTAAAACAAAGGAATTAATATAAGAAAAGTTGGAATAAAAAGTAGGACAAAAATAGACAAATAAGTTTGGAGCATTGTTTTTAGGTTAAAGAGCAAAGTTCGAAGGACCAGTTGAAGAAGCAACAAATATTATTGTAATAAATAATTACAGTTACGATTGAATAAAACTACACTTTTCTATTATTAAAAAATCTCCCCCACTCCAACCCGAACAAAGAATGGCACAACAGATATAGATTCAAAGTTAGAGGTGGCAACATCGCGATACCCCTCGACGATAGAGTTTTTCAAGGGCTTTCAAATGACATATTGCATCTGTCATTTTTTGATAGTGAGACTTCCGTCACACACACACACACACACACAGACAGACAGACTTCCATCTGGAAATGGTCTTAATCATTTCAGGTGACCTCAAAATGAATATTTCCATCTTTATCTCGAAATTTTTTTTTAGCTCATTCACAATACTTTCCCTTCTCGAAGGTGGACCGGGAAAGTAAAAACTTAAAAAATGTCAAGTGTCAAAAAATCTCAAATGTCAAAAAAATCTCAAAAATTTTTTAGACGCTTCAAAAACATTTTAAAAATCTCTAACAATTATTAAAAAATCTAAAAATTCACAAAGAATCTCAAAAAATTTGAAACGTCAAATCTCAAAAAATCCAAAATAGCAAATACCTTAAAAACTCAAAAATTTGATCAAAAAATCTCTAAAAATTCAAAGAAGTCAAAAAATCTCAAAAACTCAAAAAACCTTAAAAAATTTCAAAAATAAAATCTGAGTAAATGTTAACAAACCTCAAAAAATATCATAAAATCTCAAAAAACCTCAAAAATTATCAAAAATCCCAAAAAACCTCAAAAATTCTTTAAAAACCTCAAAAAATCTTAAAAAAATTTAAAAATTCCATAAAACCTATAATTTCTCAAAAGAACTCAAAAGATACAAACAGTCTCAATAAACTAAAATGAATTTCATAAAAATTTCAAAAAATTTTTAAAAATATTTAAGAATCACAAAAAACTAAAGAAATCTAAAATAAATCTCAAAAAATCTTAAAACACTTCAAAAAATTCTCAAAAATCTATAAATATTTAAAAAATCAAAAGAGTCCCGAAGAATCTCAAAAAATCTCAAAATGACCGCAAAAAATTTCAAAAAATCTCAAAAAATCTCAAAAAATCTCAAAAAATCTCAAAAAATCTCAAAAAATCTCAAAAAATCTCAAAAAATCTCAAAAAATCTCAAAAAATCTCAAAAAATCTCAAAAAATCTCAAAAAATCTCAAAAAATCTCAAAAAATCTCAAAAAATCTCAAAAAATCTCAAAAAATCTCAAAAAATCTGAAAAAACCTAAAATAATCTCAATAAAGCTCAAGAAAATCCAGAAAACTCAAAAAATCTCAAAAATCTCAAAAAACCTCAAAAATATCAAAAAATTTCAAAACAAATATCAAAAACTATTAAAAAACAAAGAAATATTAAAAAAAAAAAATTGGACAAAATTGGAAAAGATTGTAAAAAAATTGTAAAAATTTAAATAAATCCACGAATACTTTTTCAGATATTTAATGTTAAAGTTTCAAATTTTGACATTTTTTTATTCTTGACAGGTGACAGTTGTAGAAATAATTTTGACTTTTCTGGATAGAGTTTTTCAAGGGCTTTCAAATGATATATTGCAAGTCAAATTCCGTGACATATTGCATCTGCCATTTTTTGATAGTGACACTTCCGTTTTACATATATCGTACAAAACTAATAGGTTCTTCCGACGGGTAACCCAAACCAATATACCAAATTTCAGCTCAATCGGATTAAACGTGTGGCCTCTATCGTGGAAGAATACACACACAGACAGACTTCCATCTGGAAATGGTCTTAATAAAAATAAAATCATTAAAAATTAAATTACTTAATGAAGAAAGTAAACAATTAATTCAGGAAAATAATGTAAAAAGAAAACCAATAAACCGAAAATTATCATAGTTGATGTAATTGAGGAAGACGAAACTGAGGACTTCGAATTGCCAGGAGTCAAGTTCGTATATTGATTAACAACCAGATATTCAAGTCAGAATATGAAAGATGATGAAAGTAAGGAGAAAACACAACAAAGAGATAAAATATTGTAATAAAGCTGTGCAAATAAATAGTCAAGCCAAAATAAGATATAAAAATATATACTTTATATAAATATAAATACTTACTTTCTTACCTCCTCTATAAGACGAGAAAATGATTTTTCCCACGTGTACATTTTAATAACTTGTATTCCGCAGATAATTTCACTCATTAAAAGCACTCTTTCATCGGTTTTTATTGCAGTTTTTTGTCTAAACTGACTGGTTAGTTTGCCCATAAACACTGAAATCATAATATAAGTGAACAAATATGATAAAGAATCGATAAATGTTAAGCAATTTTTGAATCACCAACCATGCTAATGGATTTTAATACAAAAAACTAGTAAAGAAAGGGCATTATTTTTACAACTCTATAAAAACTATCAAATTAAATTGTTATCACTCACTTTCACTGTATACAATAAATACATTATGTTGTGAAATCTTAGAACATTCTAATTAATTATTTAATAAAATAAGGGTGCGGTTATGCCGCCATGTTATCGAAGAGCTTTCATTTATTAATAGACTGTTCGATCAGAGAACTGAGAAGCTAATGAATATCAAATATCAATTATCGCGTGAAAAGGGATGTTAGACCGTATGGGTGATTTTAACGGGGTTTTTGACCTTGTAACTTTGGCCACTGTGACGATGGGTAATATATCTGTTTCAGTCACTCTTACGAAGATAAAAATACTAGAAGAGCAACAAAATTTGACATGTGTTTATTATTTTGCAGAAACAGTACTTTATACCGAGACAATATTGTTATAAGGGAGAGAAAAATGATATGAAGTAAACGAAAATATGTTGTTTTATAGTACTATTCGTTTAAATAATAGTAATGGTTAGGTTTGTAAATAAATTTCAGTGAAATTTATCCAATTAGGTTACTAATTATTCTAAGGTACTTACTTTGAAATGGAATAAATAGTAGTAAAATTATAAATCCTGATAATCCTGTGAATCCTGAAACCTCGTACAGAAGATATATGATGATAAGACTTTCTAACGGTCCAACCCATAAATAATGGAAATATCTAAAAATATTATCGAAACGATTTACATCGTTAGATAATAAATTAATCATTTGACCGATGGTTGTTTTTACTAAAGCTTTTTTGCTCAATTTCAAACTTTTTCTGTAAATCAGGGAGCAACAGGCTATTCTCATTTTCATTCCAAGATGCTGCAACGCTAATTGATAGTAGTGGCAAACTATTACATATAGTAAAGAAGTAAGAACCAATGCTACAGAATAAAAATATGCTTCTTTCAGTGTTACTGACGTTTGATCTGGATTGTAGTATTCTATTAGTTTTCTTAAAAAAATTGGTTGTGGTAATCTAAAAAAAATATCACAATATATACTTGCCTAAGAAGAAAGTGAAAAGTTAATAAAAATAGAAGCATGTCTTACTTTAGTTAACGAAATATTGATTGGAAAAGTTTCAAATATTTTACTTATAAACTATTAAAAATCTCATTAATAATAACAAAATAATTGAACAACTAGCAACTGATTCAGAATTTTTTTTTGAATAGTTCAGCGTACAACAAATCACCAATTAAAATTCGCAGATGCAAAATGGAACTTAACTGAACAAATAGCTATAAAAATGGTCAAAATTATATTAAAAATATATATAATTACTTTAAAACAAATTCTAAAATGAATGTCCAAAAGGCGTGAATTATGATATCCTTCTTGAACAACTTCCATAATGGACGTGAAAGACATGGATGTGAGTTTTCTAATTTTTCTATTTTCCATAACGATTCAAGTTGATCTCCCAAATATTGAGATTCGTGTTCTTCAAACGGCTTATATAGATCGTCCTCATTTAGTTCTTTTTTCCATCCTTTGTAAAATAATTTTAAACCCCAACTGGAAAATAAAAAATTATTGTATTCAAAACACAGACACTGACAGCAACTTATAGATATGGGATTGGAACTTTCAAGGAAATGATACCATTCTATGATTGCAGAAAAATTAAGAGAAACTAAGCTAATTATGCCATCGGACACCTTTTAGGGTAAACATACCTGTGAGGGACAGAAAGAGTGAGGTCAGAAGAATCAGTCTGGTATACGGACGAGTCCAAATCAGAAGACAGCACAGGTGCTGGATTCTATCATATGAACTCATAGAGAACATACATTATAAACCTTAAGCAGAAATGACTGTGATAAATGCTTGTGATGTTGCACGAAGATCGTAGAAATATGAGAATCCTTATACTCACAGATAGCCAAGCATCCAGTGGCGGATACAGGAAAAACTCAAATAGAGGGGGCGCAAAAGAGCAAAAGACATTTTGCAGATATGGGTTACTATTATCGTAATAACAAAGTAATCAAGTTACATGCAAAGTTTTAATAAAACTGATTTAACACACATACCATAAAACAATATAATCTTATATAGGTTTGTTCGTGTTCTTTAAAATAGAACCGTTCTAAAATTGCGCAGAACTAGTTGCTCAGTAACACAAATTTAGAATTCTTCAGAACAGTTTTGAATTAAGATATTAGGGAGTTTTTGGAACGTCAAAAAAATATCTCATTGGTTAAAGTGATAGTAACCTAACTTTTTTATATTTTATGGGATTGTGGGCACTTACGTTCAAATGCAGTGGGTGAAATTTCGTTGTTTGTGTTTTTTTCCTTAAATATGAATTAAAATATTAATAAGAAAAAGGCAGTCAAATATTCAGTTGATTTGTAACGTTTATTCCAATCCGCCGTAAATAAAGTTTGTCGTTATCGTTATTCAGTTTGCCTCCCCTCTTTTTGATTTACTGCGCAATCTCAGAAATAACGATAACCACAAAAATGGTTATTTTATTTTTCCCAAAAACTCCCTATTAACACGAACACCTCAATAATCAAGTGTCAATGTCAATTGTCATTCATGATTGCTCAAATTTGTTTGGGGTACTTTTAATACTAGAAAAAAAAAATATATTTATTGTGAATAACATGCAGTTTTCCCTTTTGGTTAAGTATTGTGTGAATTCTTATTTCATACAATGTGTTGATAGTAACGTTAAACCTATCAGCCACATCTCGAAAAGATGAAAACTGATGTCCTCCACAGTATTGTTTTCTCTCATGTCCTGTATCAAATTTAGAAAATAATCTGATTACTGGAATTGAGTTGCCAAAATAATCATAAGGAATTTTCTTCGATTGAAGAAGATGAACTTTGAGCTTTCCCAGTCGAATTCCAAAAATTCCATATGTATATAATCTCAGATAATCAAAATAAATAAACATAACCTTAAACCTTGTTCTTTTATAAATGGCTTGCAATGCGCATGTGCGACCAGAACGGTAATTGCCAGTTCACACTTTTAGCTAGAATCACATAGAATTACTTGAATCGTTCTAAAAACACAGGATTTTTAGTTCAGAACTTAGTTCCAGAAAACACGACCACTTTTAGTCTACTACGCATGTATGGAATTGTTCTGCACAAGCAAAACTAAAAACACGTACAAACCTGATATAAAAAAGTAACAATTGCGGTTCTCTTTTCTCTTTTTTAAACGATACGCCTATTCTTCCTGACAAATTGGTTAATTACATCGTTGATAGGATAATCAATGTGAAGGTGAGTGTTCAACAGAGCTAAGCCATCAAGTTGATCCTCCTTCATTGTCGATCTCAGTCATATCTTTGTATGCCGTAACGTTGAAAAACTTATTTCCACTATAGCAATAGATAAAGATAGATAAGCAAATATTTTGTACAGCGTGTACAAAGTAGAATAGTCAGATCTAAGTCAAACATACAACGCCATAGAACAGAATCAAAATCATTAAGAGCGTTTATGCTCATTTGCTTGTATTGAAGAATCTCTCCCATTAGTATCTTTTTAATCGCAAAGGGTGATTCTTGCAAGAACGGTATTTCAGTTAAGCACTGATTCAATTTTTGTGCTAGATCATTACCGTCATGTTTTAGTAGTTGTGAGGACAAAAGTATGTTGAATTTTAATTGATAAATATTTTCTTCAGCTAAAGGTTCTCTCATGCCAGTGGTAACATGGTCCAGTGTTGGAATAAAAACAGTTCTTTTCCAATATGTGATAGTATCATTATGATAGTAGTTTCCCTGTGACTTTGTCTGACTGTAAGACGAGGAACACAACTAACTCTTGCAGAACTGCTTCGCCTCTTCAATAATACGAGCAAAGTAGCTATTAGCATTAGTTCTCATGATGTCATACACCTTGAGCGTCGAATCTAATTTTACTTTTGTCATCGTGGCGTCCAATTTAGGGTTTTGTAAGAGTTGCTACTTGGATATATTATACTCATAATATTTTGATGAAGTGCTGGGTTTTGCCTGTACATCTGGTGCTGTTTTTGCGGATGAATGGTGACAGGGATATTCAAATGTTCCTACTTTCTTTTTATTAAATAACAGTCCATTTTATTATATTTTAACTGATAAATTACTATGAATTATTATTATTATTAATACTTGACAATCGGTCATCTGATCACTTTTGACTACCTACATCTATCACCATCTTCATTCTTGCTTACTACAACTAGGAAGGACTTTTCACTTTTTCATTCTTGAGACTTATTTCGGCTTCTGAATGTAAACTAGCTTCCTATTCAGCGAACAGTCCGTATTTATTATGCTATGTATCGAAGGTTCTCTGTATAATACAAGAATACAATAGAATGTTCGCGACTTTTCTTGAACAAATGCCGGACAGAATAACGCATCGAGATCACTAGAATACCTACCGCGACTCTTTTCGTAGGAATATGCTATATAATATAAAATACGATGACGCATCCCTTAAAGCAATAAAAAGGGTGGAAATACAGTCCAAACTAGTAGTAGACTGCCTAAAAATCTAAATACCCTGTCAGAACAGAACAGAACCTTTAATTGGACCACAAACCACATGTGGTATTTCCTACCAACATGTAAAAGGTATGCTGGAGAAGCATAGGGGGAAACACAGGGAATACTGGATGGAACTAAGACAGTCCAAAGCACTTATAGAAGGTCTACCTAAGATCAGAGACAATCTGCTGTTATGCCTAAATAGACGGGAACTTAAAACTGCACTAGGTGTTTTGACTGGACACTGCGGGCTCAGAAGACACTTGAACCTCATTGGGGTATCAGAAGATTCCCCATGTGTATATACTTTTACTACGGCCCGCCAATACTTCACCTTTGGCGAAGTGGCAAACCGTAGTATTGAAATCGTGCAAAAATCTCAATTTTTTTTTCTCCAAATGACTTAAAATGTCATGAAACGTGGAAAAAATTGATTTTTCGCGAAAAAAAAGTCTGTCTCTGTGGATGTGTGGCTGTGTGGATGTCTGTGCGCACGATAACTCGAGAACGGTACGGCCGATCCGGAAAATTCTTTCGGCCATCGGTTTTTATTCAAAAAAGAAAGGCTCTATCAGAAGATGAGCAATTTCGGGTCCGAGGATCCCGGTCCCGACTATTAAGTGAAACTTCTATTCGAGATATCTCGATAAGGAAAGCAAATTTGTCGATACTGATTTCTATTAAGGTGTTGTGTAAGTCAAGATGCGTTGATTAATATCCATATCCCATCCGGATGGTTGAAAAAAAAAAAAAAATGTTGGAAAAATTCCGATTTTTTTAGAATCGGACTTCCGTAGTCTTGAAAAATCGCACAGAGATTATTCCTTTTACTAGTTTATATATTGTGTTATTGCCCGGACCTGAACAGGGAAAGGGTATGGCACTTTAAGGTACAGTATCCTGAGATAGTGAAATCTAACATCAGAACTATTCTGGACTTTGTCAAGAGTACTGGTCTGATGTGAAAACTGGACGGACACAATAGGCACATGCCCGATTCAGAATAGGATGGAATAGTTCTTTTTTCGTCCCTTTTTAAAATAATTTTAAACCCCAACTATAAAAAAATCATTGTACCGGGTGTCTATTTATATATTCCCCTATTTTATCTGCCTATAATTTCAAAACCGTTCAGGATAGAAATATGCGGTTTTCATTTAAATGTTTTATTTTAGTACACGTTTTGTTTGAAATTGATTTTAATGTTTATATCGCTTTCGATAACGTCAAAACAAAAATCTCGGATTTTTGAAATTTTTTTTGTAGACTTTTTTAATGGAACACCCAGTATATTTTTTGTAGTTTGAAAGAAGTGACCTTCACCTAATCAGCGATGCAAGATTTATTAAAATCGGTTTGCAAATGACTGAGTAATTTTTCCCAATTTTTTAAGTAATTATTGCCATATTTGTTGTGACGTCATCAAAATCGATAAAAAAATTTAATCTATTCATACAAAACTTATCCTAAAATAAAAAAAAATTGTAAAAACCGCATCTTTCTATCCAATTAAAATAGGGGAAAATATAAGTGAAATTAAAAACCATTGGATATTAATACCAATAAAAAAATATTAAGGTAACATTTGAAAAAAAAATAAAGGTCGTTTCTAAGGGATAAGATAAGTAGGGTATATTATTTAGATTTTTTTTTTCAGAATTTTATGTCATCTACTGGGAACAAAAAATTGGGGCATCGTATCGGAAAAATATATAAAATTATAATAAAAATAATTTTTATGAGTTTTGAATGTTAAAAAAGTTAAAGGGAAAGTATATTAAAAGAAAATTTTTCTGTAGAATTAATAGGTAAATGGCAAGATAGTCAAAAGTGATTGGAAAAAATTATTTTTATTAATCAGGTAACAAAACATTATTATTTTGAGGGAGAGAACAGTTGAATAAAAAATAATAATAAACAAGTCAAAATTACAAAAAAAAAATTTTATGTCAGGAATATTAAATAAATAAAATTATACACTAGTACAATACAAAATGTAATTTAACTAAAAATAACAAAAATAAAGTTTGTGATCCATATAGGAAGACAACTACAAGGGAAAAACCCAATAAAAAAACACGTAAGGAGTATAGAGGTTGAGAAGCTGAGACCAGGAAAATCGGATTAGAGGAAGTATATTGAAAAGTGGCTAGTCAAGGTAAATTTATAGAATCCACCCTAAATTGGTGTAAATAATGTAAAACAGTACAATATATATTAGAGAAATTAATGATTGATCAAATATGATCAGAATTTATATTTTGAACATGTACAACGTGTTTCAAGAGTCTGGAAACAGTACTGAGTGTTTCAAAAGTTTTTAAACGGTCCTGGAATTTAAATCTACTAAAGATAAATTGTCCAGATTCAAAAAATTTAAGATGGTCACCTGCAGCAAAAACAAATGAATTTGGATAATTTATTTTTGAATTTCAGGAATGTTTCCAGACTTTTAAAACATGCTGTGTATGTATAAAAATATTTACCAAAAAAATATATTCGATACGAAGTTGGAGTTTAATTGTGGATGCTTGTTCTTATTCTTCAGTTCATCGTGGTTACCATTATCCATATTTCATCTACCAGCGATAATTTATCCTTTATCTTCTCCGTTTAATCTGAAACTGAATAATTTTTATAACTGAAAATGCTTTTTGGATTGTTTTATATACAGAACTTAATTCATATTCATAAAATATTACTTTATATTCTATTTAAAATATTTTTTTATATAAATTTAATCCTTGTTTAAAAGTAAATTTATTAACTTGAAAAAAACAAGTAATGATGGTTGATAAAAAACAACAATTTCTATACATATCTTTACCAAGTACAATTAGACTTGCTATTTTAATTTTTTTTCATTAATAAATAAGGATAGGACTATTTCACTGATGAATAAAAAATATTATACAGTTATTTCTCCCTACTAACGAATAAAAAATTTAAATGGCAACAGGGGCGGATCGATAGCTCATCTGAAAGGGGTTTCCTGACTCTCAAAGACTTATTTTTGTCAATATCGAAAATTGTTATAAGGAAAAGTTAATTAGAATTAAAAAATACGTTCAGATAAGCAATCATATCAATTTGTATTAAAAAATAAGATTTTTTATTTTTTTAAAATTTGAACATAATGACATTTTAGTTTTATGTTAGAGCGAGATTTGATGATCACATGTTACTTAGATATACGTGGTTTAATTTTTAATACCCAGTTTTCAATTCTAAATAATAGTTCTTGATAGTGTGTCAAAAATAATGGTATACATTTTTCGACACACCTTGTATACGTCTAAAAAAAATCTATATGTGATGGTTGTATTCTTTATTTTAGACCATGCAGGACTTTTTATGAAGAATACATTTTTCCCATCTTACGTAGAAACGCTAATGGATATTATTATTTTTTATAAAAAAATGGTCGAAAAATTTGAAGGTGGAGAAAATAACGATTCAATAAGAAAATTAATTTTTGTAATTTCCAGAATTTTATAATTTAAAATATTTAATTAAATAGTGGATTAAAAAAAATTATTAAAATTTGGAAGAAAGAAGTCAATTAAGAAGAAAGTTACAAAAATCTAAACCTGGTGGAATTATAAAAAAAAACTAATCAAGAACAAGTTATGGAATAAAGAATTAAGTCAAGAAAATATATAGAAAAAAAGATAAAAAGAAAGAAATTTGACGAATTTGAGCTACCAGAAGATATAAAAATTATTTAAGAGGCCCACACACCACGTGACTTTTGTGTTTGCAGGTTAGAGAATTACCCAAGGAAAATATGCTTGTATTCTAATAAATTTGATGTAAAAATTTTTAGTATTTTCCTGTTAATGTTAAATAATCCTGCCCTCTAGTCCATTTTTTTCTATTTTTTCCAATTATTTCCTACATTTTATCTCCATGTTCCCTATTTTTTCCCATTTTCTTTTTGATTAATATTTTTTCTGCTTTTACCATATTTTCCTGCTTTTCTTATTTTTCTTATTTTTTTTTTCTTACAATTTTACCCATTTTCCATATTTCTCTGTTTTTTTTGTTTTTCAATATTTTTTGTTTTTTTTTTTAATTTTCCCAATTTTGTCAATATTCCCTATATTTACCATATTTTTTACAGTTTTTGCCTATTTTCCTGTTAATGTTAAATAATCCTGCCCTCTAGTACAATTTTTTCTATTTCTTCTTATTTTCTTCCTATTATTTCCTACTTTTTATCTCCATGTTCCCTATTTTTTTCCCATTTTCTTTTTGATTAATATTTTTTCTGCTTTGACCATATTTTCCGGCTTTTTCTTATTTTTCTTATTTTTTTTTGTTTTTACAAATCTTTCCCATTTTCCATATTTCTCTGTTTTTTTCTGTTTTTTAATATTATTTATTTTTTTTCATTTTTCCCAATTTTGTCGATTTTCCCTATATTTACCATATTTTTTTCCAGTTTTTGCCTATTTTCCTGTTAATGTTAAATAATCCTGCCAGTGCAATTTTTTCTATTTCTTCTTATTTTCTTCCTATTATTTCCTACTTTTTATCTCCATGTTAACTATTTTTTTCCATTTTCCTTTTGATTAATATTTTTTCTGCTTTTACCATATTTTCCGGCTTTTTCTTTTTTTTCTTATTTTTTTTTGTTTTTACAATTTTTCCCATTTTCCATATTTCTCTGTTTTTTTCTGTTTTTCAATATTTTTTGTTTTTTTTTCATTTTTCTCAATTTTGTCAATTTTCCCTATATTTACCATATTTTTTTCCAGTTTTTGCCTATTATCCTGTTAATGTTAAATAATCCTGCCCTCTAGTCCAATTTTTTCTATTTCTTCTTATTTTCTTCCTATTATTTCCTACTTTTTATCTCCATGTTCCCTATTTTTTCCCATTTTCTTTTTGATTAATATTTTTTCTGCTTTTATCATATTTTCCTGCTATTTCTTATTTTACTTATTTTTTTTTTGTTTTTACAATTTTTCCCATTTTCCATATTTCTCTGTTTTTTTTCTGTTTTACAATATTTTTTGTTTTTTTTTTCATTTTTCCCAATTTTGTCAATTTTCCCTATATTTACCATATTTTTTTCCAGTTTTTGCCTATTTTCCTGTTAATGTTAAATAATCCTGCCCTCTAGTCCAATTTTTTCTATTTCTTCTTATTTTCTTCCTATTATTTCCTACTTTTTATCTCCATGTTAACTATTTTTTCCCATTTTCCTTTTGATTAATATTTTTTCTGCTTTTATCATATTTTCCGGCTTTTTCTTATTTTTCTTATTTTTTTTTGTTTTTACAAATCTTTCCCATTTTCCATATTTCTCTGTTTTTTTCTGTTTTTTAATATTATTTATTTTTTTTCATTTTTCCCAATTTTGTCGATTTTCCCTATATTTACCATATTTTTTTCCAGTTTTTGCCTATTTTCCTGTTAATGTTAAATAATCCTGCCAGTGCAATTTTTTCTATTTCTTCTTATTTTCTTCCTATTATTTCCTACTTTTTATCTCCATGTTAACTATTTTTTCCCATTTTCCTTTTGATTAATATTTTTTCTGCTTTTATCATATTTTCCGGCTTTTTCTTATTTTTCTTATTTTTTTTTGTTTTTACAAATCTTTCCCATTTTCCATATTTCTCTGTTTTTTTCTGTTTTTTAATATTATTTATTTTTTTTCATTTTTCCCAATTTTGTCGATTTTCCCTATATTTACCATATTTTTTTCCAGTTTTTGCCTATTTTCCTGTTAATGTTAAATAATCCTGCCCTCAAGTACAATTTTTTCTATTTCTTCTTATTTTCTTCCTATTATTTCCTACTTTTTATCTCCATGTTCCCCATTTTTCCCATTTTTTTTTGATTAATATTTTTTCTGCTTTTACTACATTTTCCTGCTTTTTCTTATTTTTCTTATATTTTTTGTTTTTAAAATTTTTCCCATTTTCCATATTTCTCTGTTTTTTATGTTTTTCAATATTTTTTGTTTTTTTTCATTTTCTGAATTTTGTCCATTTTCCCTATATTTACCATATTTTTTTCCATTTTTTGCCTATTTTCCTGTTAATGGTAAATAATCCTGCCAGTGCAATTTTTTCTATTTCTTCTTATTTTCTTCCTATTATTTCCTACTATTTTTTCCCATTTTCCTTTTGATTAATATTTTTTCTGCTTTTATCATATTTTCCGGCTTTTTCTTATTTTTCTTATTTTTTTTTGTTTTTACAATTTTTCCCATTTTCCATATTTCTCTGTTTTTTCTGTTTTTTAATATTATTTGTTTTTTTTTCATTTTTCCCAATTTTATCAATTTTCCCTATATTTACCATGTTTTTTTCCAGTTTTTGCCTATTTTTGTCCATTTTCTCTATTTTCTCTATCTTTCCATATTTTATTTTTCGTTTTTCTATTTTTATGTTTTTATCCCATTTTCCTATTTTTTCATCTTTTTTCTACTGGTGCCAATTTTATCTCATTTTTCCTATTTTTCTTTATTTTTTCCTATTTTTCTTGTTATTGTCTACTTTTTTCAATATTTTTTACCATTTTTCATATTTTTTTCTATTTTTTCTATTTCTTATTTTCTTAATATTATTTCCTACATTTTCTCCATTTTCCCTAATCTTCCCATTTCCCATTTTTTCCTATTTTTTTCTTTTTTTTCGTATTATTCGTAATTTTCTGTTTTTACAATTTTTTCCTATAATTTCGATTCTTTCCTATTTTCCCTGTTTTCCCCATTTTTTTATATATTTCCCCATTTTTTCTGTATTATTCGTATTTGGAAGAGAAAATATTTATGAGAAGAACGCGTGTGTGCTACATTTTTCAAATTTGTCTAGAGAAAAAAGTTGATAGTCGTATCGCTTTTACTAAAATTATTTTTAAATAAGTCCCACAGACGCGCTCTAAAGAATTAACTACAGAATCGATTGGTGAAAACCGCAGCTTCCTATCTTTAATATTAACGGAGCGCTGGTCCAAAAACGGTATCAGGCAAGATAACATATGGTATTGGCGCCTATTAAGAGTGATTTAATACTTGTAAAATTTATTTGTTATTTTCTGATTTCACAGAATCCGACCTTATTAATAGAAATAACATAACAATTTATAAAAAAAATCAATAATTAATCTTAAATGGTCATTTTTAAATACAGAGAAATTATATTTATAGCACACTTCTTATTTATAATCCGTATACTATTTTTTCGCCAATTTATCACTAATATTAATAAACAAGTTGTTTTTAAATGTTTATTATTTAAAAACATTGTAACAGATGGATTTTTCATTAAACAGCATTTGTACCAAACGTGGTTGATTTATAAGGTAAAAAAAGTAAGATAATTACGTAATAGTGATATTGTTTATTTATTTTTTTTATGTACTCTTCCCGCCTACTCCACGTCACTGGCATAATTTTTATTATTTAAATAATTTTAAATTTGCTTCTTTAGTTAAATTTAAAATGTGAAATAACAAATGAAATTAAGAATTTAAATTATTATTACATATTTATTTTTTTTTTTTAATATTTAGAATTATTGTTCGATTTATAAGGTAAATTTAAAAGTAAATTAATTACATAATAGTGAAATTGTTTATTTATTTTTTTACATATTATATTCTTCCCGCCTACTGCACGTCACTGGCATATTTTTTATGATTTAAATAATTTTAAATTTGCTTCTTTAGTTAAATTTAAAATGTGAAACAACAAATAAAATTAAGAATTTAAATTATTATTAAATATTTCTTTTTTTTATTTAAAATTTAGAATTGTTTGATTTATAAGATACACTTAAAAGTAAATTAATTATATAAAAGTGAAATTGTTTATTTATTTTTTTACATATTTTACTCTTCCCGCCTACTGTGCGTCACTGGCATATTTTTAATTATTTAAATAATTTTAAATTTGCTTCTTTAGTTAAATTTAAAATGTTAAACAACAAATAAAATTAAGAATTTAAGTGATTATTATGTATTTATTTTTTTTTTATTTAAAATTTTGAATTAAAATACTTGACTAATATAAATAAAATATTATTTTCGTTAGAAAAAAAATCTAAATCTGACGACGAATGTGGCAATTAAAGTATTATACCTGTTATTTTAAAGTAATTTTAAACGGGTTTTATTCTGGTAATTATTATTTTACCAGTTTAAAAATAATTTAGTTTTATGCGAAGAACAACAAAAATTTTTTAAATAAATCATGTTTTATGTAAATATAATTCAGAGTTAGTGCCCTGGGTAGAAATATTGGAAAATGTAAGCTTGACAATTTTTAATATAAAATTCGGACTGGATTTTTGATTTTTTTTATACTAAAACCAAGTTTTAAGGATTATTCATTTCCAGAGTAAGGTCTGTCTGTGCGTCTGTGTGTAATCTCTACGACAACTGCCGAACCGTTTGACCAATCCAAGCTGAAATTTGCTATGAAGGGTTGTTGCGACCATTTTTGGTTTAAGACGTTGATTGAATACACATGTAAGAATTTTTGACTTTTTTAAAATTTTAATGACAAATAATACACTTTGGTGCAAAATATTGAAGTACAAAGTTTTAGAGCATAAATTTTCCTGCAATTTTTGTATAAAACTTCCAGAATTTCCAACATTTGCGACCCTAGAGGGCGTATAAAAAATGTGCATGTAGGTTTTCCGTAGGTTTTTCAAATTTTGAAAACAAACAATGCACTTTAGTGCAAAATTTTCTTGTGCAAAGTTGTAGAGCACGAAATTATCTTTAACTTTTTTCTAATTTCTCATAGTTTAGCCGCTAGAGGGCGAAAAATATAGACATTTAGGCTTTTTGTCTTTTTTTTAATTTTGAAGAAAACAATGCGCTTTAGTACAAAGTTGTAGAACATAAAATGCCCTACAACTTTTGTATCAAACTTTTTCCCAAATTTCTAGTAGCTTTCACCCATGATTTTAGGATATCCTAATTGTATAAGTGTGCTATATAATGTGTCATTATCAACATCGAAATATCAATTCCATAGGCCTATTCACCATGGGCTTGCTATTTGTTCTATAAATTATTGTAATGTTTAGTATTTTGTAATTATACTATTCTCTACAGCCGAGCCGGAAGAGTTTTGGAGTGATACAGCCGATTTTTTTTTTTAGCTGTTTTGGACTTTTTTTTCATTTTTTTGTCGTAATTTTGCCCTTTTTTGTTTTTTTTGATTTTTACTCTTTTTTGGTGTTTTTACTCCTTTTCTACTTTGCTTTTTTTAACTTTTTTTTATTCTTTATAATTTTTTGGACTTTTTTCCCTTTTTTGCCTTTATTTTGGCTCTATGTTGTCTCTTTTTTGGTTTTTTTTGCTTTTTACCTTCTTTTGGTATTTTTACAACTTCTTCTCTTTTTCTTAGGTTTTTTTTAACTTTTTCATTCTTTTTATTTTTTTTGACTTTTTGGACTTTTTTGCCTTTTTTGCCGTTATTTTGGCTCAATTTTGCCTTTTTCTTATGTTTTTTACCCTTTTTTGTTATTTTTACTCCTTTTCTGATCTTTTTTTTTGTTTCTTTTTTACTTTTTTACAGCCGTTTTTTTTTAGCTGTTTTGGACTTTGTTTTCCATTTTTTGTCGTTATTTTGCCTCTTTTTTTGTTTTTTTTTTTTTTGCTTTTTACCCTTTTTTGGTATATTTACTCCTTTGCTGCTCTTTTTCTTTCCTTTTTTTTAAACTTTTTTTCATTCTTTTTAACTTTTTTGGACTTTTTTCCCTTTTTTGCCTTCTTTTGTTTTTTCTTACCCATTTTTGGTATTTTAACCCCTTTTCTACTCTTTTTTTTACTTTTTCTCATTTTTTTTTTAATTATTTTGTACTTTTTCTCTTTTTTGTTCTTTTCTCTTTATTTTGCCTCCATTTTGGCGAGCCGGGAAAGTTCTGGGGTGACACAGCCGATTTTTTTTTAGCTGTTTTGGACTTTGTTTTCCATTTTTTGTCGTTATTTTGCATCTTTTTTTGTTTTTTTTTTTTGCTTTTTACCCTTTTTCGGTATTTTTACTCCTTTTCTGCTCTTTTTCTTTTCCTTTTTTAAAATTTTTTTTCAGTCTTTTTAACTTTTTTGGACTTTTTTCCCTTTTGCCGTTATTTTGGCTCTGTTTTGCCTTCTTTTGTTTTTTCTGACCCATTTTTTATATTTTTACCATTTTTCTGCTCTTTTTTTTTACTTTTTCTCATTTTTTTTAATTATTTTGTCTCTTTTTTGCTCTTTTCTCTTTATTTTGCCTCCATTTTGGCGAGCCGGAAAAGTTCTGGGGTGACACAGCCGATTTTTTTTTAGCTGTTTTGGACTTTGTTTTCCATTTTTTGTCGTTATTTTGCCTCTTTTTTTTACTTTTTCTCATTTTTTTTTAATTATTTTGGACTTTTTCTCTTTTTTGCTCTTTTCTCTTTATTTTCTCCTCTTGGCGAGCCGGGAAGGTTCTGGGGTGACACAGCGAATTTTTTTTAGCTGTTTTGGACTTTTTTTCCATTTTGGCTTTTTTTGCCTCTTTTTGGGTTTTTTTTAGCTTTTTACTGTTTTTCGGTATTCTTACCCCTTTGCCGCTCATTTTTTGCTTTTTTTAATCATCTTTCATTTTTTTTTAACTTTTTTGGACGTTTTTCCCTTTTTTGTCGTTATTTTGGCTCTATTTTGCTTTTTTTTTTTTAACCCTTTTATGCTCTTGTTTTATACTTTTTTTACTTTTTTCAATTTTTAGATTGATTTGGACTTTTTTCCCTTTTTTGCTTTTTTCTCTTTATTTTGACTCTATTTTTTGGAGCCGGGAAATTTCTGGGGTGACACAGCCGATTTTTTTTAGCTGTTTTGGACTTTTGTTTCCATTTTGGCTTTTTTGCCTATTTTTTAGTTCTTTTGCTTTTTACCCTCTTTTTCTATTTTTCTCCTTTTCTGCTCTTCTTCTTTGCTTTTTTTTTTACTTTTTTCATTCTCTTTAACTTTTTTGGATTTTTGCCTTTTTTGAATTTATTTTGGCTCTATTTTGCCTTTTTTTTGTTTATTTTTTACCATTTTTGATACTTTTACCCCTTTTCTGCTCTTTTTTTTGCTTTTTTTAACTTTATTTTTTTCATTTTTTTAACCGTTTTGGACTTTTTTTTCTCCCTATTTTGCCTTTTTTTGTTTTTTTTACTTTTTACCTTTGTTTGGTAGTTTTAGCCATTTTCTGCTCTTTTTTTTTAACTTTTTTGATTTTTTTAACTCTTTTGGGCTTTTTTCCCTTTTTTGGGTTTTTCTCCCTATTTTGCGTTTTTTTTGCTTTATTTAAAACTTTTTTGGTGATTTTTTGCATGGTTCCTTAAGTTTGTCTTATTTTGCTTCTTTTGGACTTTTTGTTGATTTTTTTACACCTTTTCCTTTTTTTACCTATTTTTTGCCTTTATTAATCCTCTTTTCCTTTTTTGCTTTATTTTACCTTTTTTTTTCATTTTTTGAATATTTGCCGCTTTTTTCTAATTTTTATAAATTGTATTAAGATTCTTAACCTATTTTTGATTTTTGCCTATTTTCACTCTTATTTTATTATAGTTTTTATTTTTGCAGAAATTTAGCAATTCTTTATCATTTTTAACAATTTTTTTAAAATAATTCGTTACCTTGTTGTTATTTATAATAACTTTTGGTCATTTTTAGTAACTTTTGTCGTTTTTTATTTTAAATAATTTTCCCTATTTTTGCAATGTTTACTTTTTTTTTTCAAAAATTCTTATAGCTTTTTTTGTATTTTGTAATTAAAATAATCCTATTCTCCACATCCGAGTCTTGAAAGTTCTGGAATAACACATCCGATTTTTTTTAGGCTCATGAATTTTTTTGGTCTTGTAAATTTTTGGAAATTTTGTAATGCAGTCTTCAGACCAAAATACATAACTTTTGTGAACATGTCGATACCAGATTTTTACTCTTTTGGGGGTGTTTTTAGTAAAGAATGAACTAAAAAAAGTCAATTTTTCACGTTTTCTGCATCAGCACGACTAATTTTGTTCAATAGTACATTACACACCAAAATTCACCTTTCATCATGTCTTTTTTATGCTAAAATTTATTTCGCATATTTCTATCTATTTTATGAAAATTCAAGATTAGGAAAAAAGCAAAAAAAACGTACTTTTAATCTATTTCCATAGCCGCCCAAGAAGTTGATGGTTCAATAGTCGTTCTAATTCATTATCTGAATCTGTATAATCACCATCTGTATTGGTTTATTCCGAATTAGTTTAGTATTAAATTCAAATATTAGTGAGATAGTTTGACATTCTTTGAAATTCTTTACAACGATCAAAAGAACTATCAGAATCGATTGTTATGGTCGAAAATGTGAAAAATAGCATTTTTCAGTTTTTCTTCACTAAAAACATCCCGAAAGAATAAAAATCTGGCCATGACATGTTGTATTTTTGGTATGACCAACATTTTTTTTGCAGACTGCTTTGAGAAATTCCCTATAATTTACGAGATATATCCATGCAAAACCAAAATTTGAACAAAAAAATTGTTGATGGCAAAAAAAAATTTCGAACTGAACTATAAATAGGGGTTTGCTAGTTTGGATGGGCATTAAAAATGTATAATTGATATCACTTGAAATTTGGTTTTTTACTAATGTAACATACCAAAAAAAATTTTTTAACTGTTTGTTCAACGTTATGGATCTAATTTGTTAGCAGTAAGTTGTAACATTATAATAATAATTTTTTTAATGTCTCTTCACAATGTCATTTTCATTATAGGCCTGATGACGGTCGTGTAGACCGAAACATGTCACCTTTTCATTATTAAACACTTTTGTGGTATGACTTCGAGTTGTTTTATTATTTACTTGAAATTGTATTAAAAAAATTAGTATAATTATTTTCAAAAATTAAAAAAAATAAAACAACCCTTTTACTTTAATTAAAAATTAAAAAACAAAAATCATAATTTTTAAAACAAAATAATTTTTTTTTTTTTGGATATTGTTGAAGTTTTTTATTTATATTTTAATATAGTCACATAGTAAATAAAATACACTTTTAGTATAAAAAAATTCAAAACTTTGTTACCGGAATAAGTATTTTTTCATTAAATACACTTTCTAATTTTTATTTAAATTTAGTAAAAACGGAAAAATACTATATTAGCACAATTAAAAAAATTTGTACTTACTATAAAAATTAACACCTAATAACTATCAATAATAACCACAACAATTTTTATCTCCAGTATCCGCGTATTGACCGATCAACAGTAAAACAATAAATGGCTAAATATTTCAAAAAACATTTACACGTACCGGCAATCGGTTAAGGTCGATTCATTTTTTTTTGGATACTTTTATCGTGTTTTATGTGTCTTTCTATATAGATCGTACATACCGAATCAAGTAGTGTGATTAGCATTTAAGTAGTAATGATAATAATACTTATTTTAATAGTAATATAGTAAAGACAATGTTTAAACTTTTCCATATATCTCAGTTTTTAGGAAATACGAGTTAGCAAGAATTAAATTACCGATTGTCTTATATTATTATAAGAATTTAATTGTTGTAGATGGGCAACTAGTTTCGATAACTAACCATCATCAGATCATTATTAATGTGACTTTTTTTTCCATTTTCGTTTTTTTATCGTTATTTTGCCTACTTTTTAGTTTTTTTGCTTTTTACCCTCTTTTCCTATTTTTCCCTTTTCTGCTCTTTTTCTTTGCTTTTTTTAACTTTTTTTCATTCTCTTTAGCTTTTTTGGAATCTTTTTCCTTTTTTGCCTTTATTTTGGCTCTATTTTGTCTTTTATTGATTATTTTTTACCCTTTTTGGTATTTTTACCACTTTTCTGCTCATTTTGTTTGCTTTATTTTAAACTTTTTTATTTTCTTTTAACTATTTTAGACTTTTTTCCCTTTTTTGTTTTTTTCCGCTATTTTGGCACTATTTTGCATGTTTTTTTGTTTTTTTTGCTTTTTTATCATTTACATTAAGAATAGTAGCGTTCAATTTTTCTCCTATAATATTATTAATAATAACCTGATGATGGTTAGTTACCTTTCTGAAACAAATAAATTCTTATGGTACCTGACTTTGTGCTTTATTTGAACAATAATAATTTATCAATTATATAAACAGCAATAATTATTATTAATTAACTCATTAAAATATGTAAAATTGGATTTTGACATTTTTATAACAAAATTTTTAAAAATATAATATTCTTAGCGCTTAACCGATTTAGATCAAATTTTGCACACATATTTAAGCCTTCAACTGCGGGCAAAATTTTGCAGTGCTGAAATTAATAATATCAAAAATATATCAAAAATATCAATGATTTCAAAAAAACATTAAAAAATTATTGTTAGAAATTTTCACAAATTGTAAAGATTTTAAAAACCCTGGAAATTTTAAGAAAAATTGTAACAAAATGTAAAAATATATAAAAATAAATAAAAATATATAAAAATATATAAAAAATATATAAAAATATATAAAAAATATATAAAAATATATAAAAATATATAAAAATATATAAAAATATATAAAAATATATAAAAATATATAAAAATATATAAAAATATATAAAAATATATAAAAATATATAAAAATATATAAAAATATATTAAAATATATAAAAATATATAAAAATATAGAAAAATATAGAAAAATATATAAAAATATAGAAAAATATGTAAAAATACGTAAAAAGATAAATACTGATCCCAGAGACTTGAAATTTTGACAATATAATCTGTTCATAATATAAGAAAGGATTTTGAGAAATTTTGATTTATTTGAAGGGGTAGAAAAGGGAAAAAAACAGTGGCTTCCATAGAATAACTATATATATATATATATATACGACGGTATAAAGGTTTGTTTTTTTAGGGCAAAAAATAGGAAAATGGGAAAAATTAAGAAATAGGACAAAATATGGGTAAAACACGCAAAAATAGGGACTATAAGGACAAATAGGGAAAAATAAGAAAATAGAAAAAATACGAAAAAATGGCGAAATATAATGGAAAATAGGGAAAAATATTGAAACGGATGGGAAAAGAGTGAAAAATATGAAAATGTGAAAAAGAGAAAAATGTTGAGAAATGAACAAATTATGGAAAAATGGAAACAAAAGGAAAAATATGGAAAAAGTACTGGAAAATAGGGAAAAATAGGGGAAAATGGAAAAATTGGGGAATAATAGGAAAAAATAGGGAAATTAGGGCGAAATACGCAAAAATAGGGACTATAAGACACAAACAGAGAAAAGAAAAATAGGAAAAAACAATGAAATAATACATAGAAAAATAGGGAAAAATAACGAAAAACAGATAAAAATGGGGAAAAGTAGTGAAAAATAGGAGAAAATATGGAAAATATAGCAAAATTTAGCAAAATATGGAGAAATAGAGAAATTAGAGAAAAATAGAGCAAAATAGAGAAATAAAGAAACATGTCAAAATAGTGAAAATAGAAGAAAATGGGGAAAATGTAGAAAATATGGTATAATGGAGAAAGAGAAAAAACTAGGGAAAAATGAGAACAAATAGGGAATAATAGAAAAAAAGGGACTATAAGGGACAGTAAGGGACAAATAGGGAAAAATAAAGCAAAATAAGGAAAATAGGAAAAAATAATGAAAAACAGGCGTAAATAGAGAAAAATAGGAATAATAGAAAAATAGGGTAAAATAGCGAAATATAGAAAATGTTGAAAATTAGGAAAAAACAGGAAGAATAAGAAAAAATAGTTCAGAATAGGAAAATTAGAGAATAACAGAGAAACGGGATAATAGTGAAAAATAGGGAAAAATAAGGACAAATGAGGAAAATAAGAAAAATGGCGAATAATAGAGGCAAATAGGGACAAATTATGAAAAACAGGAACAATATGGAAGAAATAGGGAAAAAGGGAAATTAGGGAAAAATAAGAAAAAACCGGGGGAAATATGCAAAAGTAGTGAAAAATAGAGAAAAAATTGGAAAAAAGGAAAAAATTGGGAAACATATAGAAAATAAGGAAAAATAGTAAAAAATAGCTAAAAATATGGAAATTTATGCAAAAACAAGAAAAAACTATGATCAACAAGAAAAAATAATGAAAAACGGAAGAAAATAGGAAGAAATACGAAAAAGAGGAAAAAATGTAAAAATAGAAATTATATGTTAAAATAAGTAAAAATATTGAAAAATAGGGAAAAATAGCAAAAATTAGAGGAAACCTATGGAAAAATAGGTACAAATAGTGGCAAAATAAAATAGGAATAAATAGGAAGAAATGGATAAAAATAAGAAAAAATAGGAAAATAGGAAAAAAGGAAAAAATAGAAAAACTCCGTAGCAAAGAACGAGCTACTTTTATATACAATATACTTTATTTTCGTATGAATAAACTTTTATTGATAACGTAAAGTCAAAATATCAAAATTATCAATAGCAAAAAAAGCTACAGACATCCAAACAGACAAAATGGCGGACTTCCGGTTTCTTTAAAATTTGCGTAAAAACTAAATTTTTAAACGGAACACCCAGTATATTTATACATATTTGGATTCTACTAGTCAAATTACGTATAAGATTTTGGCTGTCAGAAATAAAAATAATTTATCTCGAAGTTGTATTTTTAATTCACAATATTTTTTAAAAATCATTCTGACTTATGCATATCATTTTATTTATTATTAAACCGCTAAATTTAATGACCAAATGAACTTGCAATTTTTTTTAAGAATTCTTCAATGATCTTTCAAGGTTTTTTTTTAGAATTTCACTGTTTGAGGATTTTCAAAAATTGTTAAGAGTTGTTTTTCAAGCAGTATACAAGGATTATTCAAGGTTTTTTCAATGATTTTTCAAGTGTTTCTCAAGGATTTTTCAAGATTTTTTCGAGGATATTTCAAGATTTTCCCTTAGGATTTCAATTTTTGATGATTTTTCCAAGCAATATTTCAAGGGTTTTCAAAGATTTTTTAAAGATTTTGCAAGGTTTTTTCAAGAATTTTTGAAGGACTTTTTAAGGATCTTTCAATTTTTCTTTAGAATTTTTCAAGCATTTTTTAAGGATTTTTGAAGAAGTTGTAAAGCATTTTTCAATAGAGATTTCAATGTTGTTTTTTAAGCAGAATTCAGGGATTATTCAAAGATTTTTTAAAGAATTTTCAAGAGATTTTCAAGGTTTTATTAGAATTTCAGTTTTTGAGGATTTTTCAAAAATTATTAAGAGTTGTTTTTCAACCAATATTCAAGGATCTTTCAAGATTTTTCAAGTATTTCAAAGATTTAAAAAAATTGAATTTTTCATAAAAAACGACTGTGAAGTAATTAAAAAAATAATAAAAAGAAAAATATGCCAAAATAATATTCTTTAGTAACATTTGGTCACCTTTTTAAAGGTTTAGACCAAGTAGCAACTTCCTCGATTAAAAATAATATTTAAAAATAATTTTTATTTCTGACACCAAAAATCATTTTTGACATATGAATTATAAGTAATTTGACTTGTAGAATTCAAATATGTAAAAATATAGTGGGTGTTTCATTTAAAACTTCAGTTTTTACGCAAATTTCAAAGAAACCGTAAGTCCGCCATTTTGGATTTTTATATCATGTAATTCAAATTTATTTCTAGAATGACCACCCCAATTTTAAAATAATCCGTTTATTCGTTCTGAAGATATGAACTTGGCCCGATCCCCTAAGTCACCCGGTATACATTAGTGCTTCAGGCCATAAAGTCTTATGACTTCTTTATCTTGTCTATTATTCCTATCTTTTTTTTGTTTTTTGTTGTTGTGGGGGCGGGATTCTTTTAAAGACACCTCACTCTAGGTTCTATGCGTGAGGTAGTGCAGGACTACCCGGATCGCAGAGTCAGGAGCTAAACCCTCCTCGGTTACTTGTCTTGGTATTGGCCTGTTCCTTGTACCCTGCTGTAGGAGTAATTTACTCCTTTTCAGGGATACTTTTTAGATTTTGCGCTGAAAAAAAAACTAAGATATTTGATAGTAGAGTATTATGGTTATGGATACTTACGAGCCTCCCTAGTGGGAGACTTAACGCGAACAATGGAGTCCGTCGAAGTCAGTGGGAGACCAGTTCATCTGATGCATAGAGGTGCATCCTTGAGAAGATTTAGGAGCTCGTACGGAAGATCGTTTGATTCTTTTAGAATCCGTAGATTCGGTTGAGGGAATTTCTTCTTTGGTCGTTTTGAGAAGGCTCCTCTGTTCCTTTCATCTGTCCTGTGCCTAGGAGTTGGAGCTGTTCAATCGTCGCCTGACATGTCTTCCTTGCAGATTTTTTAACCTGGAAACTATAGGAGGTATATTAGTGTCGTTGGAAATTTTATTTGAAGGAAAGCGTCAGGGGAGATTTCCTGAGGATCCTCCTCTCGGTTGCCGTGACGGCATGCAAGAGAGGAGGAAGAAGGGTGGAGAGGATGAGGGTTCTGTAGACCATTACTGGACAGATGTAGGTTTTGTAGTGCTCCGTTGAGAGCGGTTCGTTTCCTAACTCTGTCAAGAGTTCTTTGGATTTCGGTTGGGTAATTGAGGGTGCGCGTGAAGCACACTCCAAAATAGGGAACCTTCTTTGTACTGCTCATTTTCTTCAATATCATTATACAACTTTACAATATCCTTCATAATATCAAGTTGTGTTCGTATTAAATCTGAGGATCCTTGACTTGAGGTTGTTATTGTTATTTTTTGGACGAATTGGCAGCAATGGAGATTCTAGACTAATTTTTGTTGATCAGATTAAATGAAATGGACAATGTGTTTTTTGTTAAGAGCTATATTTTTTTTTTGTTTATGAATATTTCACTTTTTCTTCTATAAGATTGATGTTTTGATTTAGCAATAAATTGTTTTCCATAAGTATTGAATATTTGTTATCTTTTTTTTTTGAGCAACTGAATTTCTTTTAGTAAAATATTGGTATTATATACCTTTAGAAGGATTTATCCGTTGTTGTGCAGCATCTTATCCGGGGTCACATATTTTATCGCAATTTAGTTTGTTTTTAATTACACATGATAAATGGAAAATATTACTACAGTTCACACATACTAGGGTTTATAAACATTTAAATAAATTGTTTTTCACAAAAGTTTTGTTTACTAATTTGTGAGAATATATTTTTAACTGATTCGCCAGTAGGCACCATCTTAAAATAAATTTTTTAATACGACATCAAGAATACAGAAGAAAATAATACTGTAATACAAAAATTTTTATTATATTATTGGAACGATTACACTCCAGATATTTGGCAAATAAGAGCTAAACCAAAAAAAGTCACGACTGTTACAGCCATGCATGTAGTGCAGTGTAGTTATATCTGTGTGCTTGCTTTATTTTTTTAAAGTTTTTTTTTTGAATTTACACTTTGTTAATTTATTCCATTGTGTCTGTTTTACTTTCCCGACCCACCTCCTAGAAGGGAAAGTATTGTGAACGAGCTAAAAAAAAAATCGAGATAAAAATAGAAATATCCATTTTCGGGTCCCCTGAGACGATTAAGACCATTTCCAGATGGAAGTCTGTCTGTCGGTCTGTGTGTATGTGTGTATTCTTCCACGTTAGAGGCCTCACGTTCAATCCGATTGAGCTGAAATTTGGTATAGAGGTTTGAGTTATCCGTCGGAAGAACCTGTTAGTTTTTGTACGACATTTGTCAAACGAAAGTACCACTATCAAAAAATGACAGATGCAATATGTCACGGAATCGGACATGCTATATGTCATTTGAAAGCCCTAGAAAAACTCTATTCAGAACAGTCAAAATTATTTCTACAACTGTCATCTGTCAAAAATAAAAAAATGTCAAAATTTGAAACTTCAGGATTAAATATCTGAAGAAGAATTAATCCGATTAAGCTAAAATTTGGTATATGGGTTTGGGCTATCTGTCGGAAGAATCAATAAGTTTTTGTACGAGATCTGTCAAACGGAACTATCACTATCAAAAAATGACAGATGCAATATGTCACGGAATTGGACATGCAATATGTCGTTTGAAAGCACTTGAGAAACTCTATTCAGAACAGTCAAAATTATTTCTCCAACTGTCACCTGTCAAAAATAAAAAAATGTCAGAAGTTGAAACTTTAACATTAAATATCTGAAAAATTATTCGTCTCTGGATACTCGTCGGGAAAGTTTATGGGCGACACATCCTTAAATGGGGTTTTTATTTCATTTTTTTTTGTAACAAACTCGCGAACAAGCTCTAAGAGATCTAATCTAGATATTCCAAATCCCCACTGCTCCATAGTTTTTAGTCCGTCAGCTAATCTGATCTCCTCTTGGAGTGGAATCGCTGGAACTCTACCTTGTGAATTGCTTTTTACTCATCGAGCATCAGGAGCTTTGTAAAATAAAGTGGTTTTGGTATATCGAGTAATCCCCTCTATTTATCTCTTCCACTGTATGTTTTAAATCGTCTTGCGTTTGTATTTTCTAACCATAATTCAGTCTGAAATTGAAAATTAATATTATTATTAGCGACAAACACAAATTTACAGTTGCCCCAGTACACGTATTCACATTTACCTCATTGCGCAATATGAATCAGGTAAGTGTATAAACTATTTACTTACTACGTATTTAATAATCCCTTCGGACAAGTGTAATTGTACTAACAGCCGGTTCCATAAATATCACCAAAAGGTTCCTTTATGAAAAGAGAGCTTTATCTTAAAGTCGCTTTAAAATCGATCCTAAACTGTGGTCAATTCCATACTGAAATTAAATCCTTCTTTTGGTAAACGAAGTTTTTTCGAAATATTTATATGTTGGCAAACCTGAAACACTACACGTGATGTTAGATTTTGCTTGTTTGCGAAGAATTTTTGACATGTTTAATCTCTTACATTGCTGATGTTTTGTAAATTTAACACGTGGGGTTAGTAAGTATATAGTTGTGTTTTGTGTGAAAAATAGGAAGACAAAAGTGATTTGGATTAAGATGGATGATGCAAACAAAAGTAAATCTAAATGGAAGAGATTTTTTGCAAACAAATAAAATTACCATACAGGAAAAGATACTGTAAATAGATTATTTATGAATTGTGGCTTTATGCTAGAAATGTTACACGGAATGGCTTAGATCAGGATGGTAGTCACCATAATGAAGGTTCAACAGAATACCGCAAATCGGACCAACTAAAAGTAAAGTTCGATAATTTAAAAACAAAACTAGAAAAATATTAGCCCAAGATCGAACACATTTTTCCTCCATTTCAAATCCATTCATTTTCTTCCTCGCTTTCTGACAAAGAACTTGAACTGGTGACCAACAAACGATTTAAATTCATCCTGATCGCGTACCCAAACACAAATATCATTCAACTAATTTTGTTAAGAAAAAATAACAGAAACGTCAAATTTTTTGTAAGGTTAGAATTAAAACATAAAGTCGAGTTTTTCTCCAAAATACACCAATTTCGGACTCTACACTAAAGTCGACTTTTGCGTAAAATGACCATTAAAAATCGATTATAGAACAAACATGCTACTATAAAGAACCCTTTAATCGTTAAAGGAAGCTTTAATTTGATTATTGTTGTAACATAAACAACCTATAAAATATCACATTTTCTTTGTCTTGTAGACTGGTTTACCAAATTTACTTTTATTCATACCTTACAAAGAACTACAGCCCCCTCTATCGTAAAATTTTCAGAAAATAATATATTTTTAATCCTTGGAGTACCTCAAATCATAGCTGTAGACAATGGTAAACAATTTACTAGTAATTTATTTAAAGATTTACTGAAAAAGTACGATGTTCAACACATTTGGTAGAGTTTGTTTAACTATCCTCTGCCGTTACGTGATACATTGTCCAACTTGATCTCTCAATCATAAAATGGATGACGTCATTAACGTATTTCTTAACTAATGTCGACCTAATTGTTATTTATTACTTTTGACAGTTTAATTAATTTTTCATTGTCAAAATGCCTTTCCGGTATAATGAGAAAGAGCAAAGTTTAATTTTGAACTTGATTAAATTACTTTTCAGGAGAAAGAGATGCTGGAATACCACTTTTACTATTAAATGCAGTCTACAATGTTTGGGTTCACCCCAAAAATATAATCGTATGATACATTTTTTAATATATATTATATAATTCGCCATTTAATTACGCTCAGGGAGGTTAAACATCCCCAAAATAGAAATTTGAAACAAAACAGTTAAAAAAAGCTACTAAATTATGTAAAAAAGTACGCAACGCATAAAGAAAACTACAATTTTTAGCATTACCAATTTATTTATACAAACACACACAAACGATATATGAGAAACGTAAAACAGCAGAATACGTCACCGATTATGACGTAACGGCAAGGGATGGTTAAACAAACTCTATAACTCCAATTTTACACCACCAGCAAATCATACATAACAAGTAAATAAATCTATAGTTACTGCTCTTCGTTTTTACTGCTTCACAGATCATAGAACATGGGAAGTCGAAATCTATAAAATTGCTCATAGCTATCTAAGCTTAAAGTCACTGAACTTCCTCTAGCTAAACTTCGTTTTTAAACAGTTGGCTATCTCAAGAACTAAAGTGTCTACCCACGAGATGCCGTCAGCATCAATAGAGCTTCACACGAGAACGATAGTTTTCTCGTCTCGTCTCTTCTCGTCTGAAAATTATTTAGGCGATACCGAGACCACATACGGCGAGACCCGAGAGTCTCGTTTTTGGTCTCGTTCATATTTCTTCACAATTTTTTTTTTAAATTTATGTGAAAAATAAACTAACAAGCAGTATAAACATTTAAATTTTTTTATAATAAAAAAAGGTCTGCATAGGTTACGATACATTTACGAAATCGAAATTCTGGAAACCATCTGTGAAATATTTTATTTTATAATTTTGGACTTCAGGTGCTGATAATGTTAACCCTAATAAAAGGCCGAGGCCAGATGAAAGTGACGATACAATAAAAAATATTTCGGTGGCATCAAAATTAAAAAAAATAAAATCAAATTTAAAATAATTAAAGATGAGAAAAAAGCAATATGTTTAGTGTCTGAAAAATCTAGAATAAGAAAAATAATTAACAGAAAATACAATACTATGACAGGAATGAAAAGACATTTATTAACTGCTAATCCGAAGGCCTACGAAGAAGAATTAATAATTAACTCGTTTTGTACAAATAAGTTCTAGCAATAAGGATATTTGATGAGACGAGACGAGAAAAACGGTTACGATACAAGACCGAGACTGAAACGAGACTTATTTTTTCTCAACTAACTAGACCGAGACGAGATTTTTGAAGTTCTCGCCTTATCTCATCCCGTGGGAACCCCTAAGCATCAATATACGGCAGTAAATTTTATATGTGTAGTCACACTTATCCCACAATCACGTTTATCCAATTTTACCATATATCAACAGATTCAAGAGTGGATGGAAAATTACAAAGATCCGGACGACTCCGGAAAAGTATTTATATGCCTGTCGCCTGCGAAAATGATCCGACACCGTCAAGTTTGCTTTTGTAAAACTGTTGAAAGGCTTGTGGTTATCGAAAGGTTTGATTGAAATTCTCTCCAATTTTCAGCAGCTACGCGTGCAAAAATATCGAAAAATATTTTACCTTGGAAGAAGATGACGATTTTCTTAACGAGGCATTAGAAAGAGATAATGAATACGAAACTGTCGAAGTAGTCCATACTATACAAAAAAGAATAAATTGACATAAGTAAGTTACAATATCTGAAAAATAATAACTTGAACTTCTAATGCGAAAAAAAGTCCATTTAACAAGCCAAATTACAATAAGTTGTAAGCTTATTAACAGAAAACAATAACTTCAACTACTTTTATATTTTTAATCATAAATGAAAACCCAAAATCATGTACCACAATAACATTTATTAAAAAATTTTTCTAAAGGCAACTAGTTTCGGTTAAATAACCATCTTCAGGCCTATAATAAATATATATCGTGTTTGTGAAATGAATACAAATTAAAAGAACAACTTACCAAGATCCTGTTTTAATTTTTTCTATCATCCTAATATTCAATCTGTTCTTAGTATTATTTTTGTTTTGTTTGTTTTTGTTGTTTAAGTTCAATATAACCTGACTTTTTCTTCTTTTCGTAGTTACTGTCAGCTGTTACCAGTCATAATTTCTTTTCTTCTATCTTATGGTGGCCTGTACCTAATTTCCCTTAGTGTTAATGTGTTCGGAGTACCTATTATTTTTCATTTGACTTAACCCCTTCAAAATTTCCTTTGTCTGCTCCCACTACTTATCACTTTTTAATTTTTAAAATTTTTTGAAGTTTGTATTTTTTTTTATATCGTTACTATTATGAATGCTCGTACTAATATTTCCACATTATGCTCCCTTTAATTCTCCTTCCTTTTTCCCCCTTGATTTTAAATATATAAATAACTGTCATTTGTCAAATCTATTTCCGGCTTTACCTGCCATTTTGTTTAGTTACTGTTTCCCATTGATGCTGTCATAAGTAAAGTTTTCATTAAGTTTTAGAGCGTTTAATGTTCGCTACCCTTCACTGTGTTATTTGGTGGATTTTCTTACTCGCCAATTGCCGTGGTTGTGGTTGGCAGAAGGATTTTTCTTGTACAGTTTTCCGACAATGCACATATGTGGTTTTTCCTATCATTTGAGGTTTTCCTTCCTGAAACTCTCCTCTTTTACCCTGTTCCGGCTCTTTCTGAACGCCCTATAAGGCGTCTTACTGTGACCTACCCACCTGGGTTCATTTTTTATTTTTCGTGTACCCCATTCTCTCCTCATTATACCTCCCTCCCTTACTTAGTAGCGGCACATTTTTTTTAAAATATGCTAAAATTATTTAACATTTAATTCCTTCTGTTTTCTTGGCAAGTTGTTCTTTTACTTTGTATTAATTTTACCAATACGATGTATATTTATTATAGGCCTGAAGATGGTTATTTAACCGAAACTAGTTGCCTTTAGAAAAAAAAAAATTACATGATTTTGGGTTTTTATCCAGTATTACAGACTGCGAATACTCCAAGTCTGTGAAGCTCATCAACAAATTAATAAAAAGTTACACACCAATACTAAGGAGGATTGGTCACCAAATATTCTTTAACAAACCAATATTTTTTAACTTTTAAACTATTAAAGATATTAAAATGAAACTTGTACCATTTGAAAGATAATATAAAACTGTATCCTGATTTATTTTAAATTTTTGTGATTGTCAACTGTATGATAATTGTTGCATTGATTTAAGCAACTTGTTTCTTAAATATACAAGAAAATATTGTTATAAATTGCGGGAAAGTGTTGTGTTGGTCTAAACCCATTTAATTGCATAAAGTGCGTTATTTCTTTCTTAATTTAAAAATCGATTATATCGATAATCGATAATTACACAAGTATCATGTCGCAAGTGCGATTTGAAATGAATATAATGAAATTTGACCTAAATAGGTAACCATTTAATTTTTTAATATTATTTGTTGGATTTATTTCACTGGTTTTTTTTTTAACAATAAAAACAATTTTTTTATTACGACATCAAAATAAATTAATTTTATTACATTACAAATGCTGAAAAAATTACATGTGTTTATTTAAAATAATAAATAATAAAATGCAAAACTAAATGTTTAAAAAATATTTCAAAAATCCGTGCAATTATATGTTTTGAAAAAAATAATAGTAATTTTTTATTTGGCGTCAATAATAAAGTTATAATGGAATGCGTATCATTATGGCCTTCATAATGGTCCGTTAAAGTCAAATCTGTCTCGAATCATGACTGCATTGAATCTGAATCTCAAATAATAATATTTATTTACAGTTACAAATAAAAAAAACTATGACATACATAAATGTAAATAAATACAGAAATTGATATAAGTGACTGAATACTTGTTTTAATGAGTAAACTATTAATAATTACCCTATAACTATAAATATCATTAAACATAAAATACATATTGTAATGATATTTACACTACCTCAAATTTGGTTGGATTATAGTCAAAAACTAATAATAAACATTACAAAAATTATAACAAAAAAAATAAATTTTAGTTTTATATGCCTCATGTATTTTTCTTATGTATAAATTTCTAAACCATGATTCCTTCTTCCTCCAAATGTTCTTATTTCATATTTCCTATGACTTCAGTTCGTTCTCCCAGTAATACTTTTTGCCTGAATATTTCTTTAATAAATTTTTTGTAATTTTTAATTTTACAAAATAAAATAAATTCATTATTATTATAATTGGTATATACTCTTCATTTTTATTTATATTTCTACATTACACAACCTTCAATAAAACACTTAATTGCCATTCCATATCATATTCAAAAATTTTTATTTATTTATTGACAATATTTTGTTTATTATCTTTTTTTCCTTTCAAATTTTTTAACCGCTAGATTTAGGAAGAAATAGGGCAAAATAGGGAAAAATTGGCAAATTTGGTAAAAATAGTGAAAAGTAGGGAACATTTGGAAAAATAAGAAAATTTAGGAAAAAATATTGAAAAATTAGGGAAAATATTGAAATACTAAAAAAATAGAAAACTGGTAAAAATAGTGAAAAATAGGGAAAATTGGGAAAAATAAGAAAATTTAGGAAAAAATATTGAAAAATAAAAAAAAAAGATAAAAATCTGGAAAACAGTGACAAATGGGAAACTTTTAGTGAAATATTGAAAAATTAGGGAAAATATGGAAAAATTAAAGAATAACGTGGAAAATACTAGAAAATAGGAAACTGGTAAAAACAGTAAAAAATAGAGGAAAGTAGGGAAAAAGAATATCTTGAAAATTTTGGAAAATAGCAAAAGTGTAAAAAAGGAAAAAATGGGGAAATTTGCCAAAAATAGTGAAAATATAAAAAATAAGGAAAAATTGGAATAAATAGGAAAAAATATAAAAATAGGCAAAATGGAAAATAAAAGGAAATAATGAGGAAAAACAGAAGAAAAAAATGATAAACAGAAAAAATATAAAGAAATCCTGATAAATAAGGAAAAATAGTAAAATTATAGAAAAATACCGAAACATGCAAAAATAGTGGAAAATAGGAAAAAAAGTGAAAATAGAAAAAAGCAGAAAATAATAGGGATAAATAGTGAAAATCAGGAAAAAATTATGAAAACCTGGAAAAATATATAAAAATGGGAAAATAGGGAAAATTGGGGAAAAATAAGTAAACCCAGGGAAAATAATTAAAAAGAGAAAAAGTAATGAAAAATTGTAAGAAATAGTGAAAAATAGAGCAAAATAATGAAAAATAAGTACAAATAGAGACAAATAGGAAAGAATTAAGGAAAAATAGGGAAATTAGAGAAAAATAGGAAAGTGTATGGGAAAATAGTTAGAAATAGGGAATAATAACCGAACATAATGGTAAAGGGAAAATGGGAAAAAATAGAAAATAACAGAAATAAATAGGGAAAAACAGGAAAAATATGAAAAATTGGGAAAAATACAAAAAAATACGCAAAATATGGAAAAAACAGCAATAGAATAAAAATATCAGAAAAATATAGAGAAAATAGGGAAATTAGAGATAATGGACTTATCCAGTAGGAACGAATTTATTGGTTTTATATTAATGAATGAATAGCTTAAAGAACCTAGTTGCTTATATTGATTATCATTGTTCTTATAATATTCATTAATTAATAAAAATCAATAAAAAGTAATTAATATATTTTGAAAATCGCGCTGCTCCTTGACCAATAATTAACGTTTTACTTTCTACAGCATTGCCAAGATTCTAGCTTTGTTCGTTTGTAGAAGAAATTGACAATAAATAATATTTGGCACTTTTATTTCTAACCTGAATTAATCTTCTCATTTTCTCCATGTTAATCACAATGACATTTAATATACATATGTATATGACGTCATTAGTTAATCATTTGGACTAATTTACAGATATTCCATTGTTGCCACAGTGTGTCGTTCGAATTAAATTCGTTTATGTGAATTTATAAGGTACAGTGTTTAGATGGTGAACTACAAATCAAAATATTTACGTCGAAATTAGTTAAGAAATACGTTTATGACGTCATAATTCCGACTCATCCATTTCATGATTGAGAGATCAAGTTGGACAATGTATGACAATGTATGACATAACGGCAGAGGATGGTTAAACAAACTCTATTTTAGTGTATTTTCTTCGAAGTTGACGTTTTTCGGTATATAAACAAATCTCAATGTAATCTTATTAAAAATGTTGTTAATTGTATTAGCATTCATGTTTATTTCTCTATTTCGTGTAGTTTCTTTGTGTTTTTGTAATTCTAAAGGCGGGGCTCCATCAAACTGCGCTAGCCTGGCGGCACGTGCCGCCAGTATAACCCACCGGTTTTTGCCAAAGTAAAAATTAATAAAAAATATGCCTTGATGCCGCTGGTATCATTTTGTTCAAATGACAATAAAGATCAAAGGAATTTCTGTGGAAAAATCTAAGAGAATTGTCTAACACATAAGGGTGTAGCGCCAAGGTATCATTATTTAAGATAATACTACACATTGGCGACAACACAATTTCTAGCAGCAGGTCTGCCAAATAACTGAACAAGAGATTTAGATGGATTTCTGGATAGTAAAACTACATCTTCATTAATTTTATTACAAGCATCCGAAGTGTTTTCTTCTTTAAAGGAATAGTATAATTGCTTATCATTAGCGTACGTATATATCTAGCAGGTTTTTAATGGGAAGTATAAATAACAATATAAAGTGGACTCAGTATTGACCCTTGAGGGATGTCTGAGAAAGCATTCACAAAGTTGAACAGTTTGTTGTTCAATAAGGTAGATTAGAATCGATTGGTTAAAAAACTTTATATTTTATATATTTCTTAATTTTAAGCATAAAACTAGTAAAAGGAATAATCTCTGCGCGATTTTTCAAGACGACCCGTTTCCGTCAGCGGAAGAAAGTCCGATTCGAAAAAATCGGAGTTCTCCATTAATTTTTTTTTTCAATTTTTTTTTCAATGAGCCGGATGCGATATGGATATCAATCGATGCGTCTTGACTTACACAACACCTTAAAAGAAATCAGTATCGACTAATTTGCTTTCCTTATCGAGATATCTCGAATAGAAGTTTCACTTAGTAGGCGGGAACGGGATCCTCGGACCCGAAATTGCTCATCTCCTGATAGAGCCTTTCTTTTTTGAATAAAAACCGATAGCCGAAAGAATTTTCCGGATCGGCCTTACCGTTCTCGAGTTATCGTGCGCGCGGACATCCACACTTTTTTTTTTCGCGGAAAATCAATTTTTCCCACGTTTCATGACATTTTAAGTCATTTGGAGCAAAAAATTTTTTTGAGATTTTTGCCCTACTTCACCAAAGGTGAAATATGGGAGTGCCGTAGTAATAGATCTAAAATAGATACTCATTGAAGCACGAGGATTTATAATTTGCCTTATAATTGATATATAAAATTCACTAAAAAAATTTCCCTTTTTAATTCAAATATTAATTTAATTATTATATTAATAAATATTTAAACAATGAAATAATTAAAATAGCAATTTTATTGAAATAAATAAAATAAGGAAGTATGAACTGAAATATACAAATGCCGGTCAGTCACATAAAATATAATGAACTTTATGTCCTTTTACAATCTATTTGCAAAAATAGAAATCCTTAGAAATACTGATAAGAGAATTATAATTTTGTTAAAATAATCAACTGTCCACGTATACAGTGATACAAAAAATTGTAATCTTTCATTAAGGAAAATTCAGATTACACACACTGATATCAAGATATAATGAATTTAATACAAGTCACAGTAGTTTGCACTAATCAGAAATTAACTGATAATTAAATAATATCTAGTTGACGTTAACTAAAAATTTAATTTGAAATATTTATAGTTTTCAACCCTCTGTGTTATGTGATTATTTCATTCATCTGCAAAACCATTTATTTCCTAGAATCTGATTTAACTATCATGTCCAATCAGATTGAATAAAAAATAGTCACTGCGCATAGCTTCAAGCGCAGTTTCTACTGTCAAGGAAATTAAACATCAACAATTAGCGCCTATTTATTGTTTAAATTTTCCTCGTCTGCTTAACAATTTGACTCGACCAAATTTTGCTAGCAGACTCGGGATTCTACCAGATTATTAATTGCAAATTTGTCTGTATATAAACCAAACGTAATGAAAGCAGTTTTTTGTATATTTAGTGATAACTCCTTCATACGAAGCCATTTATGTACTAATACTTAGATATTTATTCATTCTATCTTTAGCCTTTTCCCATGATATGGGACAGTATCGAAAACCTTGACCAAAACAATGAAAATACCAAGGACTTTTTCATTATCATTTATTCCATTGTTATCTTTTGTAGTGAGATAAAATATAGCGTCATTACTACCAATATTCTTTCTAAATACAAATTGCTTATCAGATATCAATTTTTGCTTATCTAAGATATTATATAATCTGATATATATTTTATTAACTTACTTCCGAGCTTTTTAGAGGTTAGAAAGTTATTGAGATCATCCTGTTAGTGTGTCAATGTGTTACTGAGAGCTCTCACGGCCGTTCCGTTGGACCGATTTGATTCAATGTAGATACCTTAGGGTGATAAGATTAAATTTGAGCTCTGTAGGTCAAAGTGAACCGGAAATATGGGGGTATGAGGGTCACAAGATCACATGCATTTCAAATGAACAAAAATATACAGCACTCATCATTATTACAGCACAGTACTCTGAAGTAAATTTTTCATCACAGGTTTACACTTCTCTTGTTAATTATTTATTTTCTAGCTCTAATTATAAACAAGATATCTAGGACACCCTGTATATTATCTTTGTTAAGAAACTATAGATGTTTAAATGGGTCAAAAACATAATTTTTTCATTGTCTCATCATAATCTTTATTGGCATGATTATTTATTGTTATTGTTGTTGTAGACATCTTATAGTTCAAATATTATCGCATCCACTTTTGACCTATAAGTCACTAGGAACTACTAAAGTTTAATAACATTTCTTAATTCCGCATAAATGCCATATAGGCAAAACTTGTTTATTTAATTAAGCATATTTTAATAGATAAAAATTTAATTTCAAAATCTTTACTTTTCCGTTAGATATATTTAAAATAACGGTTAAAATAACAAAGGATTATTAATTATATATTATTCAATATTATCCTCAAAATCGAATACCTAAGATTTTATACACTAATTTATAAAATAAAGAGGGCAGAATTGGACACCACCCGGTAAACACAACAACGTTGATTTAACGTTTTTTATAACCAGAAACCATCCAATGAAAACGTTTATTTGGACGTTGAAGTCACGTAAAATCGTTGCCCAAAAAAACGTTATTGTAACTACACGTCAAAACCGGTAGTAAACGTTGTCAAATTGACAAATAAAACGTTTATTTCAATATGATGATTCCTCTCGATACAATATATTAGCCACGGGCTATCGACGTTATTTATACGTAAATTTAATTCGCTACAGCTACGTAAAAATATAACGTTAAAATTACGCAGAATTGTCTATGAAAAATAACATTTTTATATACCACTTTCGTCTAATGAAATATGTTCTCCACGTTATTTATAAGTAAATTTATTACGTTAGGGTTGCGTAAGAATATTAACATAATATAACGTTATGTTACTGTAATTTTCATTTGAATACAACGTTGCCAGTCTACGATATAATCAATTATAAATAAAATTTAACTTATTATCAACGTTTTAAGAACGAACTAAAAACACGTTTTTTATTAACGTTGATATAACCTTAATAGGACGAGAGGAAGTCACAATTGCAAAATTAAAAAAAAAGTATCCACAAATACTTTTTCAGATATTTAATGTTAAGGTTTCAAATTTTGAAACTTTTTATTTTTGACAGGTGACAGTTAGAGAAATAATTTTGACTGTTCTGAATTTATAATTCCAAAAATTTCAAAAATGCCGTCTTAAAAATTTCAAGAATTTAAAAATTTTTATTATTATAAATGTTTCAAAAATTTCTAAACATTGTAAAAACGAATTTCAAAAATTTTAAAATTTTGAAGATTTCAAAAAAAATTCCTGAGCTTCCTAAATTTCGAAAATTTAAATATTTTATAATTTCAAAAACGCAAAATTTCATTATTTTCTAATTTCAAATATTTTACAAATTTCAAAAATGCCATCTTAAAAATTTCAATTATTATAAATAGGTATTTCGAAAATTTCTAAATAATGTCAAAACGGATTTTGAAAATTTTAAAATTTCCAAAGTTTAAAAAAATCCCGAGATTTCCAAATTTTGAAAATCTGAAAATTTCTAAACAATGTCAAACCCAATTTATAAAATTTTAAAATTTCGAAGATTTCAAAAAACAATTTCCGATCTATAAAAATTTGGAAAATTTAAAGAATTTCTAATTTCAAATATTTTATTAATTTCAAAAATGTTTTTGAAAATTTCAAGAATTCGAAATTTAATAGGTACAGAAAATAAAATCAAGGAATAGAAAAAAAACTAAAATTATTATCCACAAACTTCAACATGATCTATGTCAACGTCAGTGGCGTACGCCTGTTTTAACACATAGTTTCAGATTATTTTAGAAAATAGTATTTTTGTTCATTCTAGGAGAATTTTGATCGTTTTAATTTCAGCTCAATCGGATTAATACTTTTTCAGATATTTAATGTTAAAGTTTTAAATTTTGACATTTTTTTATTTTTGACAGGTGATAGAGAAATAATTTTGACTGTTCTAAATAGTTTTTCAATGGCTTTCAAATGACATATTGCATGTCCAATTCCGTGACATATTGCATCTGTTATTTTTTGTTAGTGACACTTTCGTTTGATAGATGTCGTACAAAAACTAATGGGTTCTTCCCACGGGTAACCCAAACCTCTACACCAAATTTGAGCTCAATCGGATTAAACGTGTGGCCTCTATCGTGGAAGAATACACACACAGACCGACAGACAGACTTCCATCTGGAAATGGTCTTAATCGTCTCAGGGGGGCCGAAAATGGATATTTTCGCTTTTATCTCAAAATTTGTTTTTAGCTCGTTCACAATACTTTCCCTTCTAGGAGGTGGGTCGGGAAAGTAAAATGAGAAAAAATGAAAAAACAATAAGAAAGATTATAAAAAACACGAAATAATTGAAAAAAAAAACGAGAAAAATTAGAAGAATCCAAAAAATAAGAAAAAACCGGAATAAATGGGAAAAAAACGTTGGGAAAATTATAAAATATTAAAAATAAAAATAAAAATTAAATAGTAAAATACGCAAAAAACGAAAAAATAAAAAGAAAATTATAAAAGAACCGAAAAAAAACTTAGTAAGAATTAAAATAAATCGGGAAAAATCGCAAAATCCCAAAAAATTTGAAAAAATCTCAGTCACAATTGCGTTTTTATTTTTACAGACGTTTTTTTTTACTTAGTTGCTTAGTTGCAACAACTTTGAATAAAATCCTTTATTCAACGTTACCAAAAGGTGTACAGTAAACTGTTAATTTTCACGTTGATATAACGTTAAATATAGTAAAAGGATAAATTGTTTTGTTTTATCGACGTTTCTTTAACGTTACCATTTCAACCGTTATGGAACAACTATTTATCAACTGTTGAAAATTTAACGTAAATCGTTTTTTCAACGGCACCAACGTAGAATCAACGTTTTTTCAACGTATATGTGTTTGCTTTGCTATTTATGATAAAATAGAAATTTTAAATAGGGAAAAATAACAACAAATGTCGATTATTTCTTGAAATTTATCACATAAACAAAAAACAAAATGCGATTATCCATAAATCTGATACTAATGAACCAAGTTACATATATTACAATATTTAATAATGATTTTAGTTTATAATTTATCAAAAAAAAAACATGTTTTCAATTTTTATTAAAATTTTTAATCAGTGCTGTTTTTTTCGTTTGTGATGATAGAATTCCAATTTTTGTAAGTAGTTGTAACTTCAATACTGTTTTTAACTGTCACAAAAATTGTTATTGTTGTTGTATTTTGATGTTCATAATTTAGTGCTAATGTAAAAAAAAAATCTGGATTTGTAATTTCAACGTACTGTAGAATTGAACCCATTGATATTAGGTGAAGGAATAAAGCACTCAAACCTTCAAAATTTGACCTTAAAGTCGAATTAAGATGAACGTCATCTCCGAGGCTTATCCTGAAAATCACTCTCAATTGAATCGAGACTTTTCACCTGGGGGATTTTGGGGTTGCTTATTCCAAATCTGGCATGGTGACCACCACGCGTACCTGATGCACCGGAACCTGCACATCGACGTCATCCAAGGAAGTTTTTAAGAGGTTTTTTTGACCGCTCTTCTCGAATCTGGCATCGGCGATCACACCCCTAATTCCGCTTGGAGATCCCCGTCATTCCCAGAAAAAAATAAGAAAAATAAAAAAAAAAACGAAAAACGGAAACATCTAAAAAATGGAGGAACTAGAAAAAATGAGAAAAATATTAAAAAAGAAAAGCAAGAATTATAAAAAAAACGGAACAATTAAAAAAAAACGAGAAAAAATTAGAAAAATCGAAAAAGGTTAGAAAATATTAAAAAAAAAGATAATTGTAAAATACGGAAAAAACGAAAAAATTAAAAAAATTATAAAAAAACCGAACAAAACATTATTAAAAATGCCGAACAAAAAATTATAAAAAAATTGAAAAAAAAAGTAAGAAAGAATTGAAATAAATCGGAAAAAATCGCAAAATCTCAAATAATGGGAAAACAGTCTCAGGAATAGGAAAAAATTAGAAAAAACATGAAAGAATTTGAAAAAATCAAAACCAACAGAAAACAATTAAAAACAAAAGAAAAAAATCAGAAAAATGCTAAAAACAAAACGAAAACCCAAAACATCGAAAAAACCGGAGAAATTAGAGGAATAAGAAAAAATGAGAAAAAATTAAAAAAGGAAAATAAAGATTATTTAAAAATTAACGAAATAATGAAAAAATAAGAAAAAATCGGAATAAATGGAAAAAACAGAAAACGTTGGGAAAAATAAATATTGGAAAAAAAAATAAAAAATAAAATTGTAAAAAAACAGAAAAAAACAGTTTGAAAAAAATGAAAAAATTCGGAAAAAATCGCAAAATCCCACAAAATGTGAAAAAAATTGCAAATAATCGGAAAAAATCAAAGGAATAGGAAAAAATTCCAAAAAACCAGATTGAATTTGAAAAAATCGAAAACAACAGAAAGACATTAAACAACAAAAGAAAAAAATCAGAAAAATGAGAAAAAAGAAAAAAGAAAAACCAAAAAGAAAAAAACGAAATAATTGAAAAAAAATGAGGAAAAATGAGAATATTGGAAAAAATAAAAAATAAAATTGTAAAATACGGAAAAAACGAAAATATACATAAAAATTATAAAAAAATTGAAAATGAAATTATAAAAAAACCGAAAAAAAAAGTTGAAATTAAAACAAATCAGAACAAATCGCGAAATCCCAAAAATGGAAAAAAACCGTAAATAATTGCATAAAATCAGAGGAATAGGAAAAAATTAGAAAAACCTGAAAGATTTTGAAAAAATAAAAAACAACAGAAAAAAATCGAAAAAACTAGAGGAATAAGAAAAAATGAGAAAAAATTAAAAAAAAAAACAATTATAAAAAATGAAATAATTGAAAAAAGGGGAAAATTAGTAGAAGAAATGAAAAAATTGGAATAAATAGGAAAAAAAACAGAAAACTGTATAATACGGAAAAAACTAAAAAATAAAAAAAAATTATATAAAAGGAAAAAAAAATAAAAAAACCGAATAAAAATTAGAAGGAATTGAAATTCCAAAAAATGGGAAAAAAATTCAGGAATAGGAAAAAATTAGAAAAAACCTGAAAGAATTTGAAAAAATCAAAAACAGAACGAAATTAGAAAACAAAAGAAAAAAATCACAAAAATGAGGAAAAAAAAACGAAAAACCAAAACATCGAAAAAAGTCGAAAATATTAAAGGAATGAAAAAATAAGAAAAAATTAAAAAAAAGAAAGGTTATAAAAAAAACCAAATAATTGGAAAAAAACGAGAAAAAAAGAAACGAAAAAATAAGAAAAATCGAAAAAAATAAGAATAAAACAGAAAACATTGGCAAAAATTAAAATAAAAATCAGAAAATATTGGGAAAAAATGAAAAATAAAATTGTAAAATGTTATCTATTCTTTTTATTTTAATACACAGCTTAGATTAGGCCAGTCAAGACCCTTTTTTTAAATAGATAAAAATAGTGAAAAAAAATTAAAAAAAAAACCGAAAAAAAAAGTTAGAAAGAATTGAAATAAATCGGGAAAATCTCAAAATCCCAAAAAATGGGAAAACAATCTTAGGAATAGGAAAAAATTAAAAAAAACCTGAAAGAATTTGAAAAATCAAAAATAACAGAAAAATTTAAAAATCAACAGAAAAAAATCAGAAAAATGCGAAAAAAAACGAAAAATCAAAACATCGAAAAAATAAGAGGAATAAGAAAAAATGAGAAAAAATTAATAAACGAAAAGAAAGATTATTAAAAAAAAAACAAAATAATTAGAAAAATCACGAGAAAAAATTAGAAGAATCGAAAAAATCTGGAAAAATCAGAAAATATCTGCCAAAAATATATTTTTTTTTTTAAATACACAGGTTAGTTTAGGCCAGTCAAGACTATTTTTTTTAAATAGATAAAAATAGTTCGGTTTATTGGCGTTTGCTCTATTGGAAGATGGTCGGTCTAATCGTTTTCGGTCTAATGGTAGTCAGCCTTACAATATTCGCAGATCTTATTTTTTAACAAAATGCTGTTCATCGCGTTCAGCTTTGATACAATCTTTTTTTAAACATAAATCCAATGAAGGTTTAAGGTCTAATTCTTCTATTTTGTTGAATTTTAATCAGTTGGGATATCGATTAGGTTGTCACTGAATATTTAAGTAATATTTTATTTTCTCTTCAATGCTAGTCGAAGTCAATATAAGGTGAAGTATCGTTAATTTCTTACGAAATTTACGCACTCTATTAGAAACAATTTAGTATGTTCCAATAATTATAAATTTGGTATATGACTCAGCATATTAACAAAAAATTGTTTTGTTTTGAAATGTATTTTAAATCAGGTTATTAGGTTGACCGATCTCGTTTTTATCTAAAATATATTGCACACAATAATGATTAAAAAATACTAATTATAAGGTATAATAAATTTATTTATAAATTATGTATAAGTACATTATATATTGTTTTATATTAGAAGATAGTCCTGAAATAAAAAAATAGAACTATTATTAATATATAAATAAATATAACAGTATTCTTGATAAAATATGGATTTCAGCCAGGATATGATTTTTCCATTACTTTATTTTCTTAACAACAGTATATATATTATATACAAAAATCGCACAAAATGTCAAAAATTTGCAAAATCTCACAAAAAATCTCAATAAATCGGAAAAAATAAAAAAAAATAGAAAAGAAAAACAAAAATATAAGAACAAATTGCAAAATGTCGCAAAAATGTCAAAAAACCGTAAAAAGTTGCAAAATAACTGCAAAAACACCCAAAAAAATCTAAAAAAAGGCAAATAGTCCCAAAAAATGGCAGAAAATCGCAAATAATCGGAGAAATAATCCATTTTTTGCGATTATTTGCCATTTTTTAGATTTTTTTTGGTTTTTTTGCAGTTTTTGCCACTTTTTACGATTTTCTGACATTTTTGCGATATTTTGCAATTTTTTCTTATCATTTTGTTTTTCTTCTCTAATTTTTTGCCATTTTTTAATAATATTCAAATGTTTCCTGTTTTTTTTCCGATTTTTTGCGATTTGCTGCCATTTTTGCGATTTTTTCCAAATATTTTCCATTTTTTGAGATTAATTTTTTGTTTTTTTTTGGAGTTTTTTTGAGATTTTTTGTGAGATTTTGCAAATTTTTGACATTTTGTGCGATTTTTTAATTTTAAATTTTGAAACGATTTTTCTAATATAGCAGTCAGAATGTTTTCGATAATGTCCCTAATGTTATTTTTTGTTTCTGAATAAATTTTTTGTAAAATTTTTATTTAATGTCCTTTTTCCATAAGTGAAAATGCAGTGTTTCTTGAAATTTCGAATATCTTTGTTGATAGAAAAGCAAAAGATATCAAACTATACATTTTTTAAAAGAAGATGAATCGCTCTTTTAAATGCCATCAACATATACAGAGTGTACCATTTAAAATAACACATATTTTTTACCATTTATTTTGACCAAAATTAGTGGATCAACCTGTATTGACAAAATGTAGACAAACTTCATAAAAAACTTGTTAGTAAAAGAAAACAATTAGTGAAAACCCGATTTATTTAGAGCAATTAATACGTTGTGCAGTTACATTTAAAATCGATCACTCGTATTTGGGACTCCCTGTATAATTGTGAATGAATTTATCTTGTTGTAGTCCTTGATCCAAGCAGATCTTTTGCCAGATATGTGAAATTTGGTATGGACTTTTTTCTCATAATGTAGAATAGACGAGGTATATTTTCGCCAATTTATTGAATTTATTATATTTAATTTTACCAGTAACAAATTAGAATCGTCATAATAATTATATACCACCCCTAAAAATTTTTGAAGATAATTTTATAAGATACTGTTTATAGTTTTATGCAAGAAATTTTTTTTAATTATCTACTGACGTATATTACTATATATAATATTTTGTATAATTTGTTTTTGTTATTAAAAATACATGGAAAAAACGATTATATATTGGTAATTTAATTTTACTTACATCTGGTGCTTCTGTCTGATAACATTTATGAGTCAACCATGCATTTTCACATGGAGAATTCCCTTCTAAAAAATAAAAAAATATAATCATTTTCCGGTATTTTAAAAGTTACTTTTCACCTCCATTTTACCCAATGCAAAATTTTTATAACTGTAAAATAAACGCATTACTGTGATTAATAATTGCGGTAAATATAATTGTGTTAATCGATCTTTATTTGAAAATATACAGGGTGATTCATTGGGAAATGCGCATATAGTAAGGGTAGATGGGGCACACCGAGGTGATTCTAAATAAAATATATTTAATGGATCTGTTATTCTTTATAACCTAGATACAGAGTTATTTATTAATTTTGTCACTTTTTTTAAATCATCATAACTTACGAATCACCCTAGACATTTTTGTAATATTTGGTACATATGTTTTTTGTCCACTGTGGTGTCGATTAACATAATAAATTAAAATGTTATTCCAGGTCCGGCCTTAAAAGAATTAATAATAACATATTTGGAAAGGGCAGAAAAATTTAAGTAACATGTATTTGGTATTTCCGCACACAACTTTGTTACTTATTAACTTCAGTCAAATCTAGATGTTTCGATAATAAGTTGGTACAAATTTAAAAAACAAATAAATATTCTTCCCTAAATGATAATTATCCATCTTCAATCAATAAAATCATCAACCATTTCATATTCTCTTAAAGGCTGGAAATCAACCTTAGGTAAAATGAGCGGGCAGGTCCGTATTTGGGAGAAAATATTATAATCTATACCTAACTTTCAAACACACTGTATTTTTTAAAAAAATAATCATAACATTACGCTGCATATTAAAAATATATTAATAAAAAGAGAAAAATGCCCATTCCGAGAAAAGCATAAATTTGTTTTAAATAACAATAACACTACAATGTATTTACATTTTAATTAAATTTTTTGCAACGTTATTCTTATTTTAAATAAAGTTATGATTTTCTATGAATGGCCATTTTCCTCATCTTTTTTTTTATTTAGCGCATCGAATGAATGTTGTGATCATTTTTTACATATACAGTGTTAGAAAGTTAGGCAGTGATAAAAATATTTTGTCCCAAATACGGACCTGGCCTTATGTTTTTTATTAAGGTCAGGATCTAGAAATTAAGAGAATATGAAATAATTGATGATTTATTAATTGAAGATGAAAAATTATCATTAAGGAAAGAAAATTTATTAGATTTGACTCAAGTTAATAAGTAACAAAGTTGTGTGTGGAAATATAAAATATATTCAGTATTACTTATTTTTTTCTGCTCTTTCCAAATATGTAAATAAAATTTTAAAATATTGATATACAGAGTGTTGTTTCGAGTCGAAACCTACTTATTAATTTTTTTAATGCCGGACCTGGAATAACATTTTTATTTATTACGTCAATCGACACCCCAGTGGAGAAAGAATCTTCATACCAAATATTACAAAAATGTATAGTGTGGTTCGTAAGTTATAATTAATTAAAAAAAGGGACACAATTATTAAATCACTCTGTATCTATGTTATGAAAACACACAGGTTTATTAAATATAGGATATTTAGAATCACCTTGGTGTGCACCATCTACCCTTACAGTATGCGCATTTCACAATGAATCACCCTGTATATGAAATTAAAACTTAACGTTTCGTTTAATTAATGCTTGATTTATTCCGTGGTATAAGGAACCCTAATAATAAAAAAGAACTGGAGTTTAAATATGAATTATAAAACAAAAAAACCGTTATACTTACTTATTGTACCACATTTTTTAATAATTGGAGCGGCTTTGTCACGATACTCTTCAGGTAAAACTGCTATCGTTGCTTCTTCATCAATAATACCGTCGTCATCTATCTGTAAATAAATACGTATACATTTTTTTTTTTTTATCGTCTACCTCGAGGGTTATTAGCGACAAGTTTTTTAATTTGAACCAAGTATATAACATGTTTTACTGTTTGGTGTACATTACAGTGTTCACAAATTGGTTCAGGACCCTTACTGATCAAATTACCATGAGTAAGTCGTGTATCGCCAAGTCTTAAGTGCGTTTACTTCAATTTTCCGGTTATTTAGAATAGAGACACACGTATCGGATGGATTTGTCCGATACCGGCCCGATATCGGAACCGCACTCGTCACACGTATCGGACGGATTTGTGCGATATCGGGCCGATGCCGCGATGCCGAGACAGCACAGTAGGCAGTGCATTATTCAAAGTGCTTTCCTAATTATATTGTAAGATTTTTATACAAAGATTTATTTATAACGTATATTTATAATGAATAGAAAAAAAGTGATGATGATGCGATTACTGCACCGGCGGAGTCATCGCCGAAGTCAGCAAAAAAATAATCGTGTATGTTGGGTCATCATTCAAAGTAGACGTCTTGCTAGTACGTTTTATGTTTTATTCAGGTAACTGCAAGAGCATGGAGATACATTCTTCAACTAT